>JAGTXZ010000021.1:0-1200000 GCA_018398575.1 Ampelomyces quisqualis | reverse complement strand
TAGTAAGCTAAGACACTACTCTAGTAACTGCATAAAGCTCTGTATGCGTTAGATTAAAGCTGTAGAAGTAGATAAGTTTAAAGATGCTTAAGAGCAACCTAACTAGGAGGTGTATTATATAGGAAATAGAAGCGCCTAAGAAGACACTTCTCTCTAGGCCTAAGCTGTTACAATCTATCTTACCTTAACCTTTCTTATTTGTTTTACAGTCCTTATTTTCTTATACCTACGCTTCTCTATAACTAGGGTATTAGTTTACGCCTTAATACTCTTGTTAACACTAGTGCTTAAGGGTTCCTATTTTTAAATTTATAAATTGTTTTATCTGTTTTTAAGGCTTTACATTAACCTATCTAGAAGCTCTTCTTTTAGGTTTAGGTGCGCAGCTTTAAGAATTAGATTACTTCTGTAGTTACTTAATATATTTAACTACACTTAAATATTAATAGCTAAAAGATTTTAAACTATCTATTTCTTATCCTTAATCTTAGGTCTTAGGATTGTATACTTAGCCTCTAATAGTTAAGACAATTTAAGATTTAATTAGACATAGATAGGTTACAGTTTATTTAGCTATCTAAGTATCTTTATTCTTACAATTCTTTACCCTCTATTCTTACTATTCTATATTAAGCTATAGTGCTGTCTACTATCTATCTTAATGTGCAACAACGTAACACTCTATAGGAGAAAGAAGACTATTGTATCTAAAACAGTTCTTACTATTCCTCTTCTTCTATTTATTGTATTAAGAGATGCTTAAAGCTTCTATTAGCCTAAAAAATCTTAGAGATTTCTTATACCCTAACTAAGCAAACCTGCTTAGAGGCTAAACCTCCTCTAAGCACCTATATAGCTCTTATTTCTGCTAACGCATTTTACTTTATTATAAAGAAGCCCTAGAACAAGTTCTTTATAACAAGCTTCTATAAGATTAATAGGATTCTTGCCTCTAAGAACAACGCAGACAATTAACGCTAATTAGATAAGAGATTACCTGCCTGTTACTCTTAGTATTAGGATATATTTAGTAAGTTAGTAGCTAATTAATTGCCTTCTTATTGCTTGTACAATTACAAGATTATCTTTAAAGAACTATTACTAAACGCGTTTAGTCCCTTGTACAAGCAAAACTAGGAGAAGCTTAAAGCTACTAAGGCCTACGTCTAGGAATACCTTTAGAAGGGTTTTATTAAGGCTAGCTAAAGTTCTTTTACTTTACCTATCCTTTGTGTACGTAAACTAAATAGAGATATACGCATCTGTGTAGACTACTAGAAGATTAACGCTCTTACTTGCAAAGACGTCTATTTAATCTCTTGTATTAATAAGCTGCTGTTACGCTCTTCTAAAGCTAAGATCTTTACTAAGTTTAATATTAGAGCTGCCTCTAACAAAATTTGTATAGATCTTAACTCTAAAGGGTATACTACCTTTTAGACCTGTTATAGTATATATAAGTGTAAAGTTCTCCTTTTTAGCTTGTGCAATAGGCTAGCTACGTATTAACACTATATAAATAATATACTAATTAATTATCTTAACAATTTCTGCATTACGTATCTTAATAACATTCTAATCTACTCTAAGGATATAAACTTATATTAGGAACACGTTTAAAAGGTTCTAGAGCGCCTACGTACTGCAGGACTCTAAGTAGATATTTAGAAGAGTAAATTCTATGTAACCTGCACAAAGTATCTAGGTTACGTTTTAATAAACTAAGGCACTAAAGTTAACTCTAACAAGGTAGAAGCACTCTAAAACTAGGCTAAACTTACTACAGTTACTAGCGTTAAGTTATTTCTTAGTTTTGCTGGTTTCTATTAACAGTTTATTAAGGATTTCTCCTGTGTGGCTAAACTAATTATAAAGCTTTAAAGTCCTTCTACACTGTTTAAATAGACTACAGACTGCTAATAGGCTTTTAATTAGATTAAAGCCTTACTCCTAGCTATTCTTACGCTATCTTATTTCTATCCTAAGTATAACACAAAGTTAGAAACTAACGCGTTAGATAGAGTAATAGCAGGAGTACTCTCTTAGAAACACTCTAACAACAAGTAGTATCCTATAGCCTTCTATAGTTACGCCCTATTTAAGGCTAAGCTTAATTAGAAAATATATAACAAAGAACTTTTTGCTATTCTAAAAGCGTTTAAGAAGTAGAGAGCTAAACTTACCTCTATATAGAGTTAAATCTAGGTATATTTAGATTACTACTTCTTAGAATACTTTATAACTACTAAGGTTCTTAATGCACGTTAAGCACAATAGATAGAGATTATTACTTCTTTTAATTTCTGCATTAGGTACACGCCTAGTAAGCTTAACAAGCAAGCTAATATCCTAAGCTAAAGAGAACAGAACATTAGTAAAGTTAAGGCTGCCTAACAAGATAACAGATCTTGTGTACTTTTAGGACTTAAACGCCTAAACCCTCTAGTTAACTCTAAACTAGCTTAGAACTACGTTTGTAACTAGCTAGAGGTTAGTGTTTTAGCTATTTTAGTCTAACCTATTAGTGCCTCCCTAAACCTTAACTTGTTAGAACTAATTAAAGCCCTGCTAGCAGAGAATTGCTGTTCTTTTAAGAAAGAGCGTCTTAAGCTACTATAGCTATATTATGTTTAAGAAAGACTACTGCTTTATTACTTACGCCTTTGTGTACCTAGGGATTCCTCCTTGTATACCTAACTAATTAGAGAGGCTTACAATTAGGTATCTACTACTTATCTAAGCGCTATAAAGACGTATTAGCTTCTATCTTAGTAGTATTATTAGAAGAGTATAGAGGCTATATGCAAACGCTATGTACAAAACTGCGTTACCTGTTAAAGATCCTATCTAAGACAGCTCTAATCCTAAGGTTTTCTTTATCTGTTACTAGTTTCTAATAGGCCTATACAGCATTTGTGTATAGATTTTAAGACATTTCTAACTAATTAGCATAGCTATAATTAAATTATAGTTATTATTAATTGCCTTTTAAAGCAAGCTGTTTCTATTCCTTGCTATAAGACAATTAACGCTTAAAAAATAGCTTACTTGTTTATTTAATAGGTATACTAATTTAGCTACACGCTTAAAAGTATAGTGTCTAACTGCAGACTCTAGTTTGTGTCTTAATTCTAGTTTAAGTTCTGCAAGATCCTAGGCGTGCAACTTAAGCTTTCTACAGCCTACTATAAATAAACTAATAGACAAACTAAGATTATAAACAAGTATATTAATTAACAATTAAGGCCTTTTGTATCCTATTACTAGGACAACTAGAGTAACCTCTTACTAATAATTAATTAAGCCTAAGCTACACTGTTATACTCTGCAATTAGTATAGCGCTGTACTAGCTTCTATTTAGATCTAAACTATAACAGAGCTAGAATTAGGCACTATTCCCTTTAAAACACAAAGATATAAACGTTAAGAATGCCTTAAGCTTAGCTACCTATATGTATACAGCCTAGCGTACAGCTAAAGACAATATAGAAAAGGCGCAGCAACAGATAGCTGCTAAGGTAAACAAATATTATTAACCTATTAATTAGGTAGTAGGTAACAAGGTTTACCTCTTAACTTAAAACCTATCTATTACCTGCCTAAGTTGCAAACTTGCTGAATTATAGAAAGGCTCCTTTAAAGTTCTAGAACAAGTTAGCTATTTATTTTAACTAAAGCTACCTAAAGGTTCTAAGATCTATAATATGTTTACTCTAGACGTCCTCTGCAAGGACTCTAACAACCCCCTGCCTAGTTAGCTAAGCCTAAACCTATCTAGTATTCTAATTTAAGGTATTAAAGAATAGGAAGTTAAAGAGATCCTAGCTAGCAAGCTATACTGCTCTATCCTAAAGTATTATATAAAATAGGTAGGCTATAATCCTAACTCTACCTAGTATAATGCCTTAAACTTTATAGGCGCTTTACACCTGTTGCAAGCGTTCTATAAACGCTATCTAAAACAGCTAGGACTTCTACAAGCGTTAGCTAAGTAGATTATAGTATAGGAAAAAGGAGTTAAAGATCTTATAGCATTGCAAGACAATTATATTAGGGAAATAGAACTTAATATTGCAACTACTACACTAGTAGGTAACAACTATTAATAATAAAAGTCTTACTCTTCTATTAGATCTAACAGCAGACTATTATTACTACTAGTAGAACGTTCTTAATTGTCTAAATCTCTAGGTGCAGACACTAATGCACTACCTAGTTATTCTCTATTCTAGCTCTGCTTGCTGCAAGTACTAGCCTCTTGCGCTACCTTTTACGCCTTCTTCTACTCTACTAACTAATTAGCTCTTAATACTATTATAATATCTACTAGCTAAGCAACTACACTAGTTAACCTAGCTGTACTTCTTCTAAGCAACCTAACCTTCTTAGCTATTACCCTAACCTTTCTAGCTAGCTCCTTTCTCTAGTAATAAGCGCTAACTAACAAGTTAGCGTTATTTATATTAGCTACCTGTGTAGTGCTTACTTACACAACAGCAGCTAACTAAAACGCTGCCTTCTTAACAGCAGCCTCTTGCTCTAACACTACCTTATTAGACTTGTCTCTACCTAAGGTAGTAAACCTGTAGTTAAGGGCCTTAGAAAGGCTATTATACTCTTAGCCTGCATATAGGAAAACTAGGCAACACTTCTTATTTAAGAGTGTGTAATAAGCACACTTCTTAGATATATCTAAATAGAATCTAAACTTAATATTAAAATAGCTGCAGGCAAAAGCCCTTGCAGCCTGTAGGCAAACAACCTAATAGGCTAGAAAATAAGCTCTAAGAGAGATAGGAATAGGCATTATATGTATCTGCAGAAACAATTAGCTAACAATCAAATCAGAAGAGCAGTTAAATAGCTATAAGTATACAAACGTGTAGGAGAAGAGTGTAGAGAAGTAGTATACTAGAGGGCTAGCCTTATATATATGCTTAAAAAGCTTAAGGTAAAGTTAAGAATGTTAAACGCGCTAGCGCGCTAATTAAAACAATAACAAATAGCTATATTACGTTATTCTAAAATAAACTTAAGGTAAATGTAAGTTTACAACAATTTAGAGAAGTATCTAAAACAACACTAATATAGACCTAATTAATAGAGACTATTAATTTTAAGAAGGGAGGTAATGTAACAAGCACATGCAAACATATGTTACATTTAATACCTTAGGAAGGCTTAGTAACAGATTATGTAGGAAGCTAGTAGATTAGGACTAAAAGCGCTCTAATAGCGCTTTAACTTAGCTACTACGCCTACTATAAATATAAGCCTATAGCATAGATAGAAGACAAGTTTCTCTTGTCCTTCTGTACAAGACCTATAGGTGTATAGCTAATCTAGAATCTCTGATATAACACGCACTTCTATATGCCTCTAATACGTATCTGATTTAATCCTAATAGCTGTACCTACCTGCGTTGTTACATAACTAAGGCGCTAAAAAGCCTTCTATAGTAGAAGACACTCTAGATACTACTAAAAAAACTGTAGTACTATACAAGACTATACTTAAGCAAAGTCTCTACACAAATAAACGCTTTAAAAAACTAATAGAGCCTACTATTAAGAAATTATAGGAATAGGCTGTCTATATAAATAAAGCCTACTAATTAGTAGTTAACGCTATTAGAACAGGACAGCAAAAATTTCCTCTATATCTAAGCCTAAAAGTTTCTCTAGTAGAGTGTAGCTTAAACAACTTAGAACACCTACTCTATAGAAAGTGCAAATAGGTGCTAGAATACGTAAACCTATAAACGCATATTATTTTAAAAGCACATAACTCTCTAATTACTAAGCACCTAGGCAAAAAAAACACATACGCAATATTAGTAAGAGACTACTTTTGGCCTAAAATGTCTTTAAGTATTTAGTAGTTTATTTAGAACTGCGCAGTGTATAGCAGAATAAAGCCTTAGAAGAAACTTAAATAAGGACTACTATACTTACTCTTGCTTTTAGTCTAAATATAAAAGAAATTATTAGTAGACTTTATTATAGGCCTTCTGCTAAGCTACAGAATGTTACACCTTATAGTAGTTACTAACTAGCTAAGTAAAAACGCAGTGCTTGTGCCTATTCTAGACTTAGAAGTTCTTACTATAGTTAAGGCATTTATTAAACAAGTAGTTATGTACTACTAGCTCTTAGACGCTATAGTGTCTAACAAAGAGTTATAATTTGTAAGCAAATTCTAGTTGTTACTTTGCAATAAGCTTAGAATACAAAGAAAAGTCTTAACAGTATACTACCCTTAGATAGATAGCGCTACAAAGTAAATAAATAGTACAGTAGAAGCTTACTTAAAAGCTTTTATAAACTAGAATTAGTTAAACTAGGCTGCTCTATGCCTACTAGTATAAATTACAATAGCTAGACAAAATGCAGCGTCTATAGGCGTTAGCCTATTTTTCTTCTAGTATAGGTACAATACAGACTCTATTTAGTTAGACTTAGAATAGACTGTAAAGAACTAGTACTAGTTTAGTAATAATAAAAGAGCTACTGCTAAAGTAATAGTAACTAAGATAAAAGAAATAATAGACTATATATAAGCAAAGATAGCAGAATTACAGCAAGAATAAGAGCGCTAGGCTAATTACTACAGACAGAAAGCTCTAGAGCTTTATATAGAAGATAAAGTATAGCTCTAGTATAGTTGCTCTATATCTAACAAAAGACTTTTAAAAAAACTAGATTAGAAGAACAGGAAGTACATAGTTACAAAGGTTATCTCTCTCTACGTTGTAGAACTAAGCGTACCTCTTAGGGTGCACCTAAGATTCTATGTTAACTGCTTCTAGCTTAATACAAAGAATTTGCTCTTGTACTAGAAGTCTAATAACTAGTAACTAGAAGTAATAGTAGTAAGTAAAGATAAAGCTAATAATAAGTACCTTATTAACTATATTCTTACAGAATAATAGAAGAAGAAAGGGCAAAGCATATAGCTATAATACTTAGTAAAATAAGTAAAATACGCAGAACTAACATAGAAACTGTAAGTAAATGTTACTAACACTATAGCTCTTACTAAGTAGATAAACAATATAGAGACATAACAAGACTTAAATAGGCTGTTAGTAGAGTAACTACTTACTCTTGTAACAAGCACATGCAAACACATGTTACATCTAATACCTTATAAAGGCTTAGTAACAGATTATATAGGAAGCTAGCAGATTAGAACTAAAAGCGCTCTAACAGCGCTCTAACTTAGCTGCTACGCCTACTATAAATATAAGCCTATAGCATAGATAGAGGATAAGTTTCTCTTGTTCTTCTGTACAAGACCTATAGGTATATAGCTAATCTAGAATCTCTAATACAACACGCACTTCTATATGCCTCTGATACGTATCTAATTTGATCCTGATAGCTGTACCTACCTGCGTTGTTACATTACAAGAGAAACTTTGTCCTGCTAGTAATAGTATTTAGATAATATTGCTATTTACTTTTAAAAAGATTGCGTCAAAACGTTTAGAACCTTATCTAAATTGGATCTGTTTGTAACTTTAAATCTATTAAACACAGTTAGGATTTCTTAGATCTCTTAACAGCTAAAGCCTTTAGGTTTAGATCTTCCTATTAATACAACAGTTAGGATTACTTTAGAAAAGTTGCGTTTGGCGCTACAATAGAAACTTAGAGACTATTAATAACCTAGGAGTATTAGAGGCAACGCTAATAACTCCCCCTAAAGAACTAACCCTAGAAGCCTTCTCTTAAGACAACTCTGTATTAACTATAACAACCTAGCAACAGAGTGCTAAAGTAAAAAAGACAGACACTAAGGAACCCCCTTAGCCTAGAGCTGCACTAAATCTAACCTCTGCTTAAATAGAGGTTAATTAATTACAACAAGATTTAAAACAGGCTCTAGCAGAAATTAATTCTCTTAAGAAAGGACTAACTCTGTTAGTAGGACTAGACAAGCCTCTACCTACTACCAAATTACCCTAGAACAATTCTGCACCTTACTGTTTATCTAACAGCTCTACATCTAAGTACTTATATTGCTATAAGAGCTCTTGCTAACTTTAACAATCTAAGAAAACGCCTAATATAGACAATCTTAGCAATAGAAAAGATTCTACCTTCTGCTAATAGCAGGCCTTAATCTAGGATTAACTTAAAATTAACTTAGATTACTATTAGACTAAAAGACAATGTATAGCCTTAGTATAGGGCTACACTATAGAATTAGCTAAGGGCTATCTTAAGCTATAATATTTATTAGATACTAATTAAGAGCAATTCTAGAACGCTAAGCAAATAGTTAAGCTACTTAAGTCTTATTTTATTACAGGCAACAAGGTAGCTGAAAGCTGTGCAGCGTTTAATTAATTGCAGATAACAAAAGAGGAAACATTCCTCTTGTTTAAAGCTAGGTTTTTAAGTTCTGCAGTTAAGGGACAAGTACCTTCTTTAGAGTAGTTTTACTACTTATAGACTAAGATTACGCTAGGGTTGCAAGCCTCTAACCTAGGATTCAGGCACTAATAGAAGAACTTATTTAATTAGATAGTAGAACACCTTACTACATACAATATAGAGCAGAAGAATAACCCTATACTAAGTATAACACTAGCTGCTGCCAAGTTGCTAATTAGGTTAGCCTTACAACAGAATTTAGAGCTGAATTAGACTACTACTACTAACGCTCTAACAAATTCTGCGCTAGCCTATTAATCTACAACAGTGCGTCTTTCTACAAAGACCCTTAAGCTAGAACAACAGAAGACTCTTAGTAGTTGTTATAATTGCAGTAAGCTAGAACACTACTCTAGTAACTGTACAAAGCCTTATATGCGTTAGATTAAAGCTGTAGAAGTAGATAAGTATAAAGATGCTTAAGAGCAACCTAATCAAGAGGTGTATTGTACAAGAAATAGAAGCGCCTAAGAGAATACTTCTCTCTAGGCCTAAGCTATTATAATCTATCTTACTTTAACCTTTCCTATTTGTTTTGCAGTCTCTATTTTCTTATGCCTACGCTTCTTTACAACTAAGGCCTTAACTTACACCTTAATACTCTTGTTAACACTAGTGCTTAAGGTTTCCTATTTTTAAATTTACAAATTATTTTATCTGTTTCTAAAGCCTTGCAGCAACCTATCTAGAAGCTTCTCTTCTAGGTTTAGGTGCGCAGCTTTAAGGATTAGATTACTTCTTTAGTTACTTAATATATTTAACTACACTTAAATATTAATAGCTAAAAGATTTTAAACTGTCTATTCCTTATCCTTAATCTTAGGTCTTAGGATTGTATACTTAGCCTCTAATAGTTAAGACAATTTAAGATTTAATTAGACACAGATAGGTTACAGTTTATTTGGCTATCTAAGTACCCCTGTTTATACAATCCTTTACCTCCTATTCCTACTATTCTATATTAAGCTACAGTACTAGCTACTATCTATCTTAATGTGTAATAACGCAACGCCCTATAGGAGAAAGAAGACTATTATATCTAAAACAGTCTTTACTATTCTTCTTCTTCTATTTATTATATTAAGAGATGCTTAAAGCTTCTATTAGCCTGAAAAATCTTAGAGATTCCTTATACCCTAACTAAGCAAACCTACTTAGAGTCTAAATCCTCTCTAAGCACCTGTATAGCTCTTATTTCCGCTAATGCATTTTACTTTATTATAAAGAAGCCCTAAAACAAGTTCTTTACAACAAGCCTCTATAAGATTAACAGAATCCTTGCCTTTAAGGACAACGCAGACAATTAAAGCTAATTAGATAAGAGATTACCTACCTGCTACTCCTAGTATTAGGATGTATTTAGCAAGTTAGCAGCTAATTAATTACCTCTTTACTGTCTGTATAATTACAAGATTATCCTTAAAGAACTATTACTAAATGCGTTTAGTCCTCTATACAAGCAGAATTAGAAGGAGCTTAAAGCTACTAAGGCCTACGTCTAAGAACACCTTTAGAAGGGTTTTATTAAGGCTAGCTAAAGCTCTTTTACTTTACTTATTCTCTGTGTACGCAAACCAAATAGAAATATACGCATCTATATAGACTACTAGAAGATTAACGCCCTTACGCGCAAGAACGTCTATCTAATCTCTTGCATTAATAAGCTGCTATTACGTCCCTCTAAAGCTAAGATCTTTACTAAGTTTAACATTTAGGCTGCCTTTAACAAAATTTGTATAGATCTTAACTCTAAAGAGTATACTACCTTTTAGACCTGTTATAGTATATATAAGTGTAAGGTTCTTTCTTTTAGCTTATACAATAGGCTAGCAACATATTAGCGCTATATAAACAATATACTAATTAATTATCTTAACAATTTCTGCATTACATATCTTAATAACATCTTAATCTACTTAGAGGATATAAACTTACATTAGAAACACGTCTAAAAGGTCTTAGAGCGCCTACATACTGCAGGACTCTAAGTAGACATTTAGAAGAGTAAATTCTATGTAACCTACATAAAGTATCTAAGCTACGTTTTAACAAACTAGAGCACTAAAGTTAACTTTAACAAGGTAAAAGTACTCTAAAACTAGGCTAAACCTACTACAGTTACTAGCGTTAAGTTATTTCTTAGTTTTGCTAGTTTCTATTAACAGTTTATTAAGGATTTCTCCTGTGTGGCTAAACTAATCCTAAAGCTTTAAAGTCCCTTTACACTATTTGAATAGACTACAGACTACTAATAGGCTTTTAATTAGATTAAAGCCTTACTCCTAGCTATTCCTACGCTATCTTATTTCTATCCTAAGTATAACACAAAGTTAGAAACTAACGCGTTAGATAGAGTAATAGCAGGAGTACTCTCTTAGAAGCACTCTAACAACAAGTAGTATTCTATAGCCTTCTATAGTTACACCCTATCTAGGGCTAAGCTTAATTAAAAAATATATAACAAAGAACTTTTTGCTATTCTAAAAGTGTTTAAAAAGTAGAGAGCTAAACTTACCTCTATACAGAGTTAAATCTAAGTATATTTAGATTACTGCTCTTTAGAATACTTTATAACTACTAAGGTTCTTAATGCACGTTAAGTATAATAGGCAGAGATTATTGCCTCTTTTAATTTCTGCATTAAGTACACGCCTAGCAAGCTTAACAAGCAAGCTAATATCCTAAGCCAAAAGAAATAGGACGTTAGCAAAGTTAAGGCTGCCTAACAAGACAACAGATCCTGTGTACTTCTAAGACCTAAACGCCTAAACCCTCTAGTTAACTCTAAACTAGCTTAGAACTACGTCTGTAACTAGCTAGAGATTGATATTTTAGCTATTTTAGTCTAATCTATTAGTGCCCCCCTAAATCTTAACTTGTTAGAACTAATTAAAGCCCTGTTAGCAGAGAATTACTACTTCTTTAAGGAAGAACGCCTTACGCTACTACAGCTGTATTGTATCTAAGAAAGACTACTGCTGTATTACTTACGCCTATGTGTACCTAGAGATTCTTCTTTATGCACTTAACTAATTAGAGAAGCTTATAATTAGGTATCTACTGCTTACCTAAGCGCTATAAAGACGTATTAGCTCTTAGCTTAGCAATACTACTAGAAAGGCATAGAGGCTATATGCAAACGCTATGTACAAAACTGCGTTTCCTGTTAAAGATCTTATCTAAGATAGCTCTAATCCTAAAGGTTCCTCTATCTGTTACTAATTCTTAATAGGCTTATACAGCATTTGTGTATAGATTTTAAGACATTCCTAACTGATTAGTATAGCTATAATTAAATTATAGTTATTATTAATTACCTATTAAAGCAAGCTATCTCTATCCTGTATTATAAGACTATTAACGCCTAGGAAATAGCTTATTTGTTTATCTAATAGGTATACCAATTTAGCTACACGCCTAAAAGCATAGTGTCTAACTGCAGCCTCTAGTTTGTGTCCTAATTCTAGTCTAAGTTCTACAAGATCCTAGGCGTGCAAATTAAGCTTTCTACAGCCTACTATAAACAAACTAATAGATAAACTAAGATTATAAATAAGTATATTAATTAACAATTAAGGCCCTTTGTATCTTACTACTAGGACAACTAGAGTAACTTCTTGCTAATAATTAATTAAGCTTAAGCTACACTACTGCACTCCACAATTAGTATAGCACTATACCAGCTCCTGTTTAGATCTAAACTACAACAGAGCTAGGATTAGGTATTATCTCCTTTAAAACACAAAGATATAAACGTTAAGAATGCTTTAAGCTTAGCTACTTACATATATAAAGCCTAGCGCACAGCTAAAGATAATATAGAGAAGGCACAGCAACAAATAGCTGCTAAGGTAAATAAATATTGTTAACTTGTTAATTAGGTAGTAGGTAACAAGGTTTACCTCTTAACCTAAAACCTATCTATTACCTGCCTAAGTTGCAAACTTGCTGAATTGTAGAAAAGCCTCTTTAAAGTTCTAGAACAAGTTAGCTATTTATTTTAACTAAAGCTACCTAAAAAATCTAAGATCTATAACGTATTTGCTCTAGATGTTCTCTGCAAGAACCCTAACAACCCCCTAGCTAGTTAGCTAAGCCTAAACCTATCTAGCATCCTAATTTAAGGCGTTAAAGAATAGGAAGTTAAAGAGATCTTAGCTAGCAAGCTATACTACTCTATCCTAAAGTATTATGTAAAATAGGTAGGCTATAATTTTAACTTTACCTAGTACAATATCTTAAACTTTATAGGCGCTCTATATATGTTGTAAGTGTTTTATAAACGCTATCTAAAACAGCTAGGACTCCTACAAGCATTAGCCAAATAGATTACAGTATAAGAAAAAGAAGTTAAAGATCTTATAGCATTACAAGACAATTATATTAGGGAAATTAAACTTAATATTGCAACTACTATACTAGTAAGTAACAGCTATTAATAATAGGAGTCTTACTCTTCTATTAGATCTAACAGTAGACTGTTATTACTACTAGTAGAACGTTCTTAATTGTCTAAATCCCTAGGTGCAGACACTAACGCACTACCTAGTAGTCTTCTGTTCTAGCTCTGCTTACTGCAAGTACTAGCCTCTTGCGCTACCTTTTGCGCCTCCTCTTACTCTACTAACTAATTAGCCCTTAATACTATTATAATATCTACTAGCTAAGCAACTACACTAGTTAACCCTGCTATACTTCTCCTAAGCAACCTAACCTTCTTAGCTATTACCCTAACCTCCTTAGCTAGCTCCTCCCTCTAGTAATAAGCGCTAACTAACAAGTTAGCGTTGTTTATATTAGCTACTTATGCAGTACTTACTTGCATAACAGTAGCTAACTAAAACGCTGCCTCTTTAACAGCAGCCTCTTGCTCTAACACTACCTTATTAGACTTGTCTCTACCTAAGGCAGCAAACCTGCAGTTAAGGGCTCTAAAGAGGCTATTATACTCTTAGCCTGCATATAGAGAAACTAGGCAACACTTCTTATTTAAGAGTGTGCAATAAGTACACTTCTTAGACACATCTAAATAGAATCTAAACTTAATATTAAAATAGCTGCAGGCAAAAGCCCTTATAGCCTGCAGGCAAACAACCTAATAGGCTAAGAGATAAGCCTTAGGAGAGACAGGAATAGGTATTATGTGTATCTACTATATAGTTAGCTAGTAATTAAGAAAGAACAAGGCTTAGATAGCTTTAGGTATATAAACATAAGGGGGAGAGTATAAAGAAGTAGTATACTAGAGGGCTAGCCTTGTATATATGCTTAAAAAGCTTAAGGTAAAGTTAAGAACGTTAAACGCGCTAGCGCGCTAATTAAAACAACAACAAACAGCTATATTACGTTATCTCAAAATAAACTTAAGGTAAATAAGAGTTTATAACAATTTAGAGAGGTATCTAAAACAACACTAATATAGACCTAATTAATAGAGACTATTAATTTTAAGAAGAGGAGTAATGTAACAAGTACATGCAAACACATGTTACATTTGATACTTTATAAAGGCTTAGTAACAGATTATATAGGAAGCTAGTAGATTAGGACTAAAAGCGCTCTAACAGCGCTCTAACTCAGCTGCTACGCCTACTATAAATATAAGCCTATAGCATAGATAGAGGATAAGTTTCTCTTGTCTTTCTGTACAAGACCTATAGATATATAGCTAATCTAGAATCTCTGATACAACACGCACTCTTATATGCCTCTGATACGTATCTAATTTAATCCTAATAGCTGTACCTACCTGCGTTGTTACAACTCTAACTACTAAATAAAACATATTAGTAAAGAAAAAGAGTAGAGAAAAGAGCTGCAGTTACGTATAGTAATACTAGAAGAGATAACAGCGTTATATATAGAAGAGATTTGTAAAAAAAGAATAAACTTAAGATAAGTATAAAAAGAACTAAAGGCATAAGAAATAATATAGTAGCGCACTTAGTTGCGTTTAGAAATAATACTTAACACTAAAGAGTAACTAATAGAGGGAATGCAAGAATACTGCAATAGACAAAGCCTAAGACTAGAAGCTTTAGTAAAGAGTAGAGAAAGAAGAAAATACTTATATCTATTCTATTAGCTAACTTGCAACAGCTCTAACTAGTTAACAGTAAAGATATAACTAGTAGTTAACTATCTCTAGAAACTAGACACAAGAAACCTAAATACTAATACCTAAGAACTAATGCAATAGTCTTACTAACTACCTAGAATAACTTAGAAATAGAGAAGGAAGAGTCTAGAAGCTTAGTGTTAACAAATTAATAGCTAAAGAATATAAAAGAAAGAGCTTAGATTAACTCTAGAGATCTAGCTACTTAAGCTAGGCAATAGTTAGTTAAGACACAGCGTAATATAAATCTTTAGAGAGTTTAAAAAAACCTAAAAAAAGAGTATAAGATTCTAATACTTAGACTGCGCTAGACTACAAGAACTAGTAAGAATAACAACGTCTGCAATAGAAGTAAAGCTATAAGAACCTATAAGCCTAAGACATAGAGCACAACATTTAGTCTAATATATAAGCAGTATTAAAGAATATAAGATTAGTTTTATAGAGTCTAGGCTTAGTAATAGAACAAAGGTAGAGACTATAAAGAAAAGTCTATTACTATAGAAATTACTTACAGGCGCTATATAGAAACTATAGCAAAGATACTATACACTAGAGCCTACTTTCTTACTATTAGAAAGCGTAATAGTTACTATTACTAAATAATTAGTTTTAGCCTACACCTTTGCGTTATACGTAAGCTTCTTATAGATGTTAGACTTTATTATATTAAGGTAACAAAGTAGCCTGTTAGTAGTATAGAGGGCGTTGCTAATATAAGAAACCTAGAAGCTTACACTAGAGATCTATATGTTATGCTCTTTAGCCTAATTAAATGTTAGTAGAATACACATAACACTTTAAGAAAACAAACCTTAATAGAGAAAAAACAAATTAAAAAGAACTTATATTAGTGTAGAGCTGCTATACGCTAGCGCTAATATTATTAAGCTTATAAATAATAGTGTTTTGCTTAACAAGGAGCTGCTAGAAAAGCTAGCAGATATTTACTAGGACATTAACTTTATTAACCTTGCGCGTTAGACTCTAGTAGCTAGACTTGTTACTACTACAAGACTTTGCTTAAGTAGCTCTAAGCTTGTTAACAAAGTTAAACTAGAGACTAGTAATTATATACTGCGTTAACAGCTGCTTAACTTTAAGATTGCAAGCAAGCGCGTTACAAAGCAAAATAACTATAATCTTAAAGTAATTGTTAATCTAAAAAGTAATTAGAATTAACTAGAAAAGTAAAAGAATATAGTAGTTAACTTACAGGCCTATACGCAATATAAGCGTTCTTGCACTAAGAGTAAGTACTTTTACTATAAGTAATTTTACACTTAGACTTATTACTCTTAAGCTAAGTAATAGCGCAGCCTAAATAACATAGTAGGTTAAGCTTAGCCTTAATAACAATATCTAGTCTATCTCATTACTAGTTAGCAATATGCTTAGACCTAGCTTAGCGCCTTAGATGTAAAACTTATAATAAAAAAGTTAGTAGCATAACACTTAGCTAGAGAACTACAAAGAGTACATAAACTTAGTATCTTTGTAAATAGCAACATAGGCACAAGAGATGCGTAGGTTAATAAGAAAGGTAACGCGCAAGCAAGTGTGTAAAAGGCAAAGCTAGTATAGTATATAGTACTACCTAAAAAGAAAAGTAAAAGTGTAAAATAATAAATCTAGGTAAAGTAATTTTTATTTTAATAGTTGCGCAGGTCTAAGCGCACCTAGCGCTAGAGTAAGAAGATTATGTAATAGGCTGCTACCTAGTTAGTTCTTAGTTATAGAAAAACTTTAGCTCTCTAAACTAGAACACTAAAAACGCTCTAGACTAGAACACTAAAAACGTTTTAGACTAAAACACTAAAATCCTTTAGACTATAAAAACCCTTTAAGTAACAATTAGAATAGGACATAAATTTACGTCTTTATTTCCTAGCATCTACTCTTAGAGTCTACTCCTTAACAATAGAAGTAGTTAGGCGTTTTAAGATAAGGTTAGAGAAGATAGTAAAGAGGATAGATAGACTATAAGTAGATAAAAAAAGGATAAAAAAATTATAAGACTTAGCTATAAAGACTGTATAGATAGCTAGAGTAAGAGATTAGAGAAGAGAGAAGCTATAACAGCTATAGAGGTCTAACAGATAAGAGAAACTATATAAGCGCGCTATATTGCCTATAGATTAATTATAGTTTAGGAAGCTAGCTATATACGTTTGTAGCAGCCTGTCTAAGTAACCTAGTTAGTATTAAACATATATTATAGGTTAGATAGAGAATATAAACTATAGTGCAGGAAATACAGGGCTAGTAAAACGCGCCTAGATAGTTAGTATAGAACCTTAATAAAGCTAAATACTACTAACAGATTGTATAAAAGACTATAGAAGATAGTTAACTTATAACCTAAGTAAACGTAAGAGGTATAAAATTATTTATATAACGTAAAGCTATTATAGGTACGTAGTAGAAAAAAACTAAACGTATAGACTATAAGAATAGGAAAAAGAAGCTAGCACTTAAAGTTAAGAAACTAAAAAAGAACAGTAAATTAATAATCTAATGCAGACTATATAAGAATATTAGTCTATGTAGTCTAGCATGTTAGGAAAATTTAAGATTAATCTGATTAGCCTGATCGCTGCAACCCGCAGCGGCCCAACAGCAATACTGTCTACTAGACAATTTGCTAAAGTTGCCCCACTTACTTCTAGTCGCTAGCGAGTCGCTAGCGAGTTGCTAGCAACCTAACAGTGTTGCTAGTGTCGCTAGTGTTGCTAATGTTACCAATTTTACTTACGTGACTGTATTGCTGTATTTTTATAATTACGTAAGTAACCTAAAAATACAAAATATAGAGCGGAATTCCCTCTTTAAAATGCACTATTTAGATTTTTTTTAGCTACTCTAGTTATTAAGATATAGCGCGTTGAAGTTATAAACTTTTTTAAAAAAACTTTAAAGTACGTTTAACACAGTAGATCTCTACGCCCACACTATAATATACTAAAATAAAATAGTTCTAAAGTAAAATCTATACTTTAGTTACTATTTCTTTAAAAAAAAATATAATATATTATCTAGTTAAAGTGCTAGAGCTTTAGCGAAAACAAGCCTTGGCAAAGAACATTAAAAAGTTACAAACTTTACTGCTGTGCATCTCAGCAACTAGAGCAGCTATAAAAATTCTGAATAGTGCGTTTTAAAGAGGGAATTAAGCTCTATATTTTAGGTTTTTAGAATAATTACGTAATTGCGCGGGTGGGGCAGGTGGGTCTAGTAGATCAGGTGGATCAATTTGGGCGTTTTTGTCTAATTAGGCGGCCAGAACAAATAGGGGTAGCTAGGCACCGTAGACTACGGTCAAAAACTGTCTGGTCGACCGTTCCAACAATGTCGCCAATGTCGCGGATGTTGCCAACGTTGTGTTTTCCTGACGCAAACAAAGGGCACAGATAGAAAATAATATCTTTGCACCTGTTTTGCAGAAGACACAAAAGGATTTAGGACTTAAAAATTAGATAGGATTGTAGCAGCAGTATAGACGGTCGCTTCGCGAAAATTACAGGTCGTGCAGGGCCGCTGCGCGGGAGTTAGACTTCGGCTGTTAATAAGTAGATGCATCATCTATGAGGCGTCCAAGGGCTGGGCACGCCTATCGTTCCGCCCAGAAACTCTCTATGCCATGCAACAAGAGCTGAGCCACGATTACAACAATGCGTTACTGTGTAGGAGGTCACGACGTCGCTTGAGTTCCTCGATGAGGTCAGTCGCGACGCGTTTCATAGACACCAAGCACAGACCAAACCTTGAAATCGTCGGTGCCCCGCTCTCTCGTGTTCTGCCCCCACTCTCCCACAACGTCAAAGCAAGAGGGCAATGTCAGGCTTCCTGATAAACGTCTCTCAGGCAAAAAGTATGCATCGGTAAGAAAGATTCCGTGGCAAAAAGAGACGTTGACAAGAGTGGGACTCGACTGCGGCATATTAGCATAGAGTCTCGAAGTGAGACTTCGGTGGAGTCGACGTACACCCACGCAGATTTCTCTACTAGCACCTGAAGCTAGCGCCTTAACCGCTCGGCCATCTTGCCAGGAGCATATCCTAATGTTCTGTTCAAGTTGATATATATCCCCTATCATCAACGAGCTGCGCGATAGATGTGAGCAGCCAGCGGATCCCAGGTACGATTTGCGATGTCAGACATGAACATATGCCTGCAGGGATATGACTAGTCTAGTGGGGTCATATGCATCGATGAAAAGGATTGACTGCATACAGGTCGTGCAAGTGGGTGCTAATCTCTCATACTGACTCCTGATATAGTACCCCGTATCGTGCTAACTTCTGATGTGGTATCCTGCTAGGGATTTGACTGGGCCCAAGTGTTTCGGCACTAGAAGCGTCTTTGCTCATATTGCGGGGGCAGAGTCGAGGTAATCATTTTCGACGCCAGCAACCTCCCATGTCAGAGCGGAATAAATGTGGGAAGACGAATTCCATTTTCTAAAAACAAACTTTTACTTTCTAGCCGTAAGCGACCTATCAGTGCGTGTTCAGATACTCAACGTGTCGGTATTTGACCCCGCGCTCCCGCCCTTGGAGGACCATTAGGAACCAATCGTGCAGCAATCTTCGACAAGCCAGCTCATCTAATCTCCCCCATCCTGACGAGGTGGTCACAACGTACGAAAAGTAATTGGCAGTGCATCGGGAAAACATGGGAAAACATGGCCTGAAGCTTTCGGCAAACCCAACGACGTCAGCATCATCCGCCCAGCCAGCTAGTTCAAGAGGACAGCTGGTGTTCAGTCTGGAGCAGAAAAAGAGCAAAGGTGAGCAGAATTCTGGACTGCTCACTTGAGCAGTTTACTGAATGAATTGAAGTCCTCAAGTTCAACCCGCTTCTCACGCCGTCGTTCCTACTGGACCCCAAGGCCTTGAACACGAAACAAAAGACCGTGGTGCAGAGATGAGCGACTTGGCACCATGCAAGGAAATGTAAATGTTTTTTTTTGGGGGGGAAACAACTTGGAGAAGCTTGAAGCGTACGTTTCACTGGTAGACGCATCGAGGACGGCAAGTAGTTTCTTCCATGACTCCACAACGACACGATGCGTGTCCCTCCCCACTACTACGCATTCCCTGCTTGTCTGTTCCAGCACCTTGGTATCTCGCTATACAGGCGGTGGTTCTCCGTCGCGCGCGCGGCTTTCGAGATCGCTACCACCAGAAAGCCGCAGTCCGATCTTGGTGTAGCTCACATGCTCGACGAGGCCGCGTACGGCGACTTTGCTGGAGCAGATTGGGCTAGAGATAGACGTCTGGATCACTTACATCAACGACTGGGAGTGTAGCTATCTTGAGGCGAAGTATCGATCACTATGATTGTTTCGACGTCAATTATCCTTGGACTCATGGAAGATTCGACATACGGACCTTGAAGCGAGTTGAGTGAACAGCCCCTGTGATAAGTCACCATGTACACCGAATAGGAGGGTGTTCAATAGTCTATCAGCTGCACCGACAGATATGATATCGAAGGCACCAACACTATGAGGGTTGATGGCATAGTCATAGGGGAAGAGCGGGGTTGGCGAGGCGTTCTGTGACGTTTGTGTCTTGCAAGTTTGCAACTCTTGGTCCAGCGTAAGTAACGCTGATTGAGATGAGGAATTTGATTGATGGTAAGTGAGTTTATTACTAGTAATCACTGCTGGGGTAAGAGCAATAATGTCTTTGACGACTATGACACGGGCTCCTGCAGTGCCGTGAACAGCAAGTCGAACAGAATAGTACCGCCTGATGTGGATGAAGAAATGCAGATTGCGGCCGTCTGCCGACTCCCGACACCTTCACGCCGGCCAAACTCCGCGCTAAGATGATCAAAATACTTGAAGAAACACTAATGAAGAGATGGGAAAATATCGCAAGCCATACTTTTCGCCGGAGACGAGGAGTAAGATGTGGAGCCGATTTCGGAGGCATCGAACCTTGTCTAAACGGGAGCGGTCATGGCTTTGGTTTTGGAGTATCAGGTGCTGTATCATAGGGAGAACTTGACACCATGAAGACGTTCTAAGCACCAAATTCAGCACCGAAACCTCCAGTGGGGTACTGGTTCCAGTCGTTCTGCGTGTCCAGCATCCAAGACACTGAGTCGAAAAACTCGAAGCTGTTAGCACTTGCGAGACCTTGAGGTAGCTGGAGCGGCATGCTGAGCGTGTTGAGGTGAGGATTGAAGTTGGGCAGGCTATGGGCAGGATTTTCGACGACGGTCCCTGGTGGGGGAGTCGAGCTCGTGGATGAGTCTGGGTTCGTGGGATTGGTCATGACAGTGCTGTCGAGCTGGTCTGCAGCGCCACTAACTTGAGCTTCTCGCCAGCGCCACACGCAGTCGAACACCACACTCATGCTCTTCCGACTGCGAACTATAAGACCCAGAATATCATCATGCAGACCGGTACTATTTCGTCGCTGGTGCTGATGCTGATGCTGATTTTGTTGGGTTGGCGATTGTTGGTGTTGCTGCTGGAGATGTTGGTTGAATGTGCTCATTCCTGCGTTACTGACCGACGGCGATTGCGACAAACTGTGAAGGCTTCGCCCTCGCGAGCTCTCCTTCCACAACTGCGCCAGAACTTCAGCGAAACGATCGAGGAGGTCATTGGGCCAGACCTTGGCCTTCCTCAGCACATCGACTGTCTGCAATACATACTTGCGACCTTGCTCAACGGGCAGTCTGCTTGCAAAGTCGGAGTTGAGGATTTTGACGAGAGCGAAACCCGCGGCAAGAGACATTTGCATGATGTAATATGGAACGAAGAGCAACTTGTTCTCGCGATGCAGCTTGAACACGCGGTCCAGGAAGCCTGTTGCTGCAAAATACAGGGCCACCAAGTCTTCCCGGCGTTCTAGGCGAGGATCCGCTATGAAGAATGAATAGAGATGAGTGTGGACCGAAACCGCGCGATGATACAATTCCTCGAGTTCTGTTTAAAGTCAGTCACATCAGGGCTTGGATGACAGGCACCACTTAACACACCATTGTCAACTCCATCTAAGGACTTGCGCTCCGCCTTCAATCGCTCTGCCTGCATGTTTAGGTATATGATAGCTTCATCATCAGTCCGGTCTTTGTGTGTGGAATAGAGCTGTCGACCTATCCGATCTGCGGCCTTCTCCTGTCGCAACCGAACGAACAGTGTAGGAGGCAGGATTTGCATGTCGTTTTCGTCGTCGACGTCGAACTCGAGCGTTGAATTGTAGAGAGTGATTGATGGTTGACCGTTACCGGTGGACACACTTGGGCATGTTAGCAAGATCCGAATACACGGAACGGAGAGCTCACGTCTGGGCTACCGTGTTGCAGACTGCCCACGTGCGGAGTCGGTCGTTGATGTCCTCCTGTCGTAGGCGGACCTTGGTCCTTGCAAAGTCTTGTGCATGAGTCGGCTGATGTAGGCCTATCTGCATGGCGACCTGCATCATGGCGCCGCAGAGTATGAATGTCGGATCGGTCACGGTGCGCTCGGCGGGTATCGGCCAGGTACACAGCAGGCACAGGGCTTTGACGACGTGGTGGTTTGGCTGGTTTCGAATCGAGTCCCAGATCAGATCGTTCAGTGGCTTGGCGAGATCCTTCAGCAAGCCCGGTCGACCGCCATAGCGGCGGGCTGCGACACTAATGATGGCCCAAAACAGCAGCTTGTGGTCTTGCGAGTGGTACTCGTCGGGGGAGCGCACTTGGTCCAGGAAGGGGAGGAACGGATGGTACAGCTGGAAGTACTCGGTGAAGAGCTCGTTGACCTCGGCGTGGCTGAGACGCACGTGGCTCTCGCCTGAGCCCAGCGGATAGAACATGGGCGATCCACTTCTCAGGTCCAGCAACGACGTCGCGGCCACCTGCTGGTGTTGCGTCTGCAGAAAGGCGTCGTTGTCGAGCGGTGGCGGCGGCGGCGACTTGGGCCTGGCCTGCCGCGCCGGCGAGCCTTCGTAGAGCGCCAGTCGCTCGCGCAGATACTCCATCTCCTTCTCCATCTCGGCATTGCGGTTGCGCTTCCCGACGCGCTTGAAGTTGGGCTCGATGACGCATCGCAGCGTCTGCTTGACACAGCGCTTGCAGCTCACGAAGGGATCCTGCTGGACGTCGCACTTGAGCTAGAGAGGCGTTAGCGGGGCGTGACCAGGGCAAGCTGCCATAACACAGTGCACACTGCACACACGCACTTTTTGCTGGCGGCACTCGTTGCAGGCTCGCTTCACGGCGTTGTTGCGCCGCGCCGACGAGGGTCGCGCATCGCCGTGGCTATTTTCCTGCTCGTCGTCGGTCGAGGCCGAGCGCTTGAAGCCGCGGGTGCTGGGCGGACTGGTCGGCGCCAATGCGAACGGGTGTTGTGCTGAGGAAGCGATGCCTCGCGTCGGACTCATCGACTGATACATGGTAGCGAGTTGACGCCGATACCGCAGCCGCCGTCCGCAGTTGGGGCGTGCAGGTGGGGGAGTTTAGCGGAGCCGGATGGTGGTGTGCGAAATCTTTCAACGACATCTCGTCCAGCCCCGCCAGCTCACCGTCTTCCAAACCACTGGCTAGGCGAGCCTCAGCGCAATCATGTGTTCCCAGTCGGCTATCCGCGAACATACAACCTGGGAGCCTTCAGCAGGGAGCCGCTGAGCCTGAGGCGGGGGCACAGCTACAGGGCCGGACTCTGCCAACCACGCGCCGCCAGTCTATTCTTGGACTAGGTGGTAGATAATGCCTGCTTCCAATGTCATGAAGCAGCTAGCAGGGCAGGTCCTCTGCGCCTTGTATTCGCACGACGGATAGCTTCACCGGGTCATATTCAGGGCACCCGCAATAGCCGACTGTGAACCATCACGAGTAATGTCACGTGAAGAATCTGCTATTCCTCCAAAAGACCACAGAGCGCTCGGCACGAACGCTGTACTCGGCTCCCATCGCACTCAAACACTGCACGTGCACCCGAGCTTGGTCATGGTAGCTTGTGGATGTATTCGTGATCCTACTCAGCTATCACCGTCCCGTGAGCGACGGCATGATGCAGATACCTTCTTGATATCGTAAAACCCGACCGAACCAGGAGACTGCCCGTAATGCACATTGAACACCGATGGCCCCAGATTTGACATGCTAAAGCCTTATTCCCCTCAAACTACAACCGCTTAACGCTTCTTCTGCTGGGACTCCTTGAGCACCTTCTTGACGACCTTCTGCTCCTCGATCAGGAATGCGCGGACAATGCGGTCCTGGACGCAGTTTGCGCATCGCGATCCACCGTACGCACGCGAGACCGTCTTCTTGGGGCGGGAGACGGTGGCATATTCGCGGGGACGGAGGGCGGGAACACCAGCGAGCTTGGTACCGCAGTCCTGGAAGTCGTTAGGCTGATGTCGTGGTAGTATCCAGGACCCAACATACACCACACTTGGGGGCAGTGCCCTTCTTCTTGATGTGAAGGTAGCGGAGCTCACCACCGGGAGTCTGTCCAACACTTAGTACGCATCCTCGCAGGTCTGACTGCCTCGATAACTGACCTTGATCACGCGGACTTTCTGGCTCCTAGTGTTGTATGGCGCACGTCGCCTCTGCCTGGCTGTTAGCCCCCATTCCATGCGCTCATCTCTTCCTGGTCGACTGCCGCTATGGAACACGGATGCGACGTACGTAGGTGAGTCTGTTTGACGGCATTTTGATAGATTTCCGGGGGATTTAGTGGGCGATGATCTGTGTGCGATGTGAGCGAGAGTTGTCGTCGGGGCGAAGGCACATGTGCGATGCTTCGTACCTGAGTCTTCGAGGAGGTCAGCACGATGGGTAGTGAAAAAATTGGCAGCAATGTGCGGGATAGGACTTACCACTGGGGTGCTGTTGTCGTTAGTGTCCGGTCGTAAACTTCTCGTGCGGATTTTCGATTGTGCCAAAGCGAGGTGCGCGCTAAGTTTCGCTAGCGTCATGGCACGTGCGCAAGGCAGGCGCGACTGAAACTTATCATCGATGAGATGCGCCACCGCATACACCTCCATCACCACATCGCTCCAACGCGTCGAGGATTGATTTCCAGTTCGTGCGCGTCGTCATTCCTTGCCAACCGACTGTTTGGAAACAGTTCACATACTGCGCGAACGCGACTCCTCCCTCCCATCGCGGCGCTTTGCCGTCCGCAAAGCTTCGAGACTCGATCGCAGGACAAAATAGAAGTCGCGCTAGAATCTTAGGGACGACAGTAGGGCCAGGAGAATACAGAGGTCCGTGGGAGCTTTTTGCACTCGCGAAGTGGTACGTCAGTCAATTGCGAAGCTTCTACCCCTTGGCGCTTCATCTGAGACCACCACCTACTTTTCCTCTCAATGCCTACCTTTACCAGCTCAACGACGCGACAGCGCAAGGTCTAACATACCATAGATTACTCTACAACGCACACCCACAATGGATTTCCCACCGCCTCCGCCCCCGCCCCCGCCCCCTCCTCCGGGACCTCCAGGCGCTGGCTATGCTCCTCCACCACCGCCCCCACCTCCTGGCCCGCCACGCGTGCCTGGCACTGTTGGACCTCCTGGAATGCGACCACCTGTCGACCCGCAAGTAGCAAAGTTTGCGCAGAAGAAGAAGGATTGGTTACGGCAGCAGCGCCAGCGATTTGGCGAGAAGCGCAAGGCTGGTTTTGTCGAGACCCAGAAGGCCGATCTGCCACCAGAGCATTTGCGCAAGGTGTTTAGGGATATCGGAGATGTTTCGCAGAAGAAGTTCACGAGCGACAAGCGAAGCTACCTCGGTGCACTGAAGTTCATGCCGCATGCGGTGCTGAAGCTTTTGGAGAACATGCCTATGCCGTGGGAGAGCAGACGAGATGTCAAGGTCCTATACCACACAAATGGATGCTTGACTCTCGTCAATGAAGTGCCTCGCGTGATCGAGCCAGTCTTTCACGCGCAGTGGGCTGCCATGTGGCTAGCGATGCGGAAAGAAAAGAGCGACCGTCGTCATTTCAAGCGCATGCGTTTCCCGCCTTTCGACGATGAAGAGCCACCGCTGTCGTACTCGGAGAATATCGAAGATGTGGAACCCTTAGAGCCCATCCAGCTGGAGCTCGACGAGGATGAAGATGGGCCAGTTGTCGAGTGGTTTTACGAGCACCGACCGCTGCTTGACACTCCCCACATCAATGGCCCAAGCTACGAGACATGGAACCTGGACCTGCCACAGATGGCTACTTTGTATCGTCTGAGCAGGCAACTGTTGAGCGACATCGTCGACAAGAACTATTTCCACATGTTTGAAATGAACAGCTTCCTCACAGCCAAGGCCTTGAATGTAGCGATACCCGGTGGACCGCGATTTGAGCCGCTGTACAAGGACATCGACCCGAACGACGAGGACTTCGGCGAATTCAACGCCATCGACCGCATCATTTTCCGTGCGCCCATTCGAACCGAATACCGCGTTTCGTACCCGTTCCTTTACAATTCTCTGCCTCGCAGCGTCAAGATTGCCTGGTACTCACACCCTCAGGTCGTATACGTGCGCGCAGAGGATCCTAGTCTTCCCGCTTTTTACTTCGATCCCATCATCAACCCCATATCATCACGCGCCGTTGCTCCCAAGAATCTGTCCGTCAGCCACGAAGATGAAGTATTCGGTTACGGTAACGACGAAGACGACGAAGACGATTTCCAGATGCCCGAAGACGTAGAGCCATTCATGGCTGACGAAGAACTGTCCACGCCCGAGACCGCGTCTGCAATTGCGCTCTGGTGGGCACCACATCCATTCGACAAGCGCTCAGGTCGCATGGTTCGAGCGCAAGATGTGCCGCTCGTCAAGCAGTGGTATCTTGAGCACGTGCCTGCTGGTCAGCCGGTCAAGGTCCGGGTCTCGTACCAGAAGCTGCTGAAGACATTCGTATTGAACGAACTCCACAGGAAGAAGCCTCATCCGCAAAACAAGCAGAACCTGTTCCGCACCTTGAAGGGCACCAAATTCTTCCAGCAGACCAAAATCGACTGGGTCGAAGCCGGTCTGCAAGTCTGTCGACAAGGGTACAATATGCTCAACCTTCTCATCCACCGCAAGAACCTCACGTACTTGCATCTTGACTACAATTTCAACCTGAAGCCTGTCAAGACCCTCACCACAAAGGAGCGAAAGAAGTCTCGTTTTGGAAATGCCTTCCATCTCATGCGAGAAATTCTGCGACTAACCAAGCTCATCGTTGATGCTCAGGTTCAGTATCGATTGGGCAACATCGACGCTTTCCAGCTGGCTGACGGTATCCTCTACGCCTTCAATCATGTCGGTCAACTGACCGGTATGTACCGCTACAAGTACAAGCTCATGCACCAGATCCGTTCATGCAAGGATCTGAAGCACCTCATCTACTACCGATTCAACTCCGGGCCAGTCGGCAAGGGTCCAGGTTGCGGCTTCTGGGCACCTGCATGGCGAGTGTGGCTCTTCTTTATGCGCGGTATCATTCCTCTCCTCGAGCGATGGCTGGGCAACTTGCTTTCTCGTCAGTTCGAGGGTAGGCACAGTAAGGGTGTCGCCAAGACCGTCACCAAGCAGCGTGTTGAGTCTCACTTCGATCTGGAACTTCGAGCTGCGGTCATGAGTGATCTCATGGACATGATGCCCGAAGGCATCAAGCAGAACAAGGTGAACACTGTTTTGCAACATTTGTCGGAAGCATGGCGATGCTGGAAGAGTAACATCCCATGGAAGGTCCCTGGTCTTCCTGCACCCATCGAGAACATCATCCTGCGCTACGTCAAGAGCAAAGCAGATTGGTGGATATCCGTTGCGCACTACAACCGAGAGCGCATTCGACGAGGTGCTACGGTCGACAAGACTGTAGCGAAGAAAAACTTGGGTCGATTGACACGATTGTGGCTCAAGGCAGAGCAAGAGCGCCAACACAATTACATGAAGGACGGCCCCTACGTTTCTTCCGAAGAAGCTGTCGCAATTTACACAACGATGGTCCATTGGCTCGAGGCACGGAAATTCCAGCCAATTCCGTTCCCTTCGGTATCGTACAAGCACGACACCAAGATCCTCATTCTTGCTTTGGAGCGCCTCCGTGAGGCTTACTCCGTCAAAGGGCGCCTCAACCAGAGTCAACGTGAAGAACTCGCTCTCATCGAGCAGGCTTACGACTCGCCTGGAACCACATTGGCTCGCATCAAGCGCTTCCTACTCACACAGCGTGCTTTCAAGGAAGTCGGCATTGACATGAACGACAACTACAGCAACATCAACCCAGTCTACGACATCGAGCCCATGGAGAAGATCACTGACGCTTATCTCGATCAGTATCTCTGGTATCAAGCTGACCAGCGCCACCTGTTCCCGGCGTGGATCAAGCCCTCCGACTCTGAAGTGCCACCTTTACTCACATACAAGTGGGCACAAGGCATTAACAACCTCGATCAAGTTTGGGAGCACGAAAACGGCGAGTGCAACGTGATGATTGAGACGCAGCTCTCGAAGGTCTACGAGAAGATCGACTTGACCATGCTTAATCGTCTGCTGCGATTGATAATGGATCACAACTTGGCCGACTACATTACCGCGAAGAACAACGTTCAGCTCAATTACAAGGACATGAACCACGTCAACGCCTACGGTATGATTCGCGGGCTGCAGTTCTCTGGATTCGTCTTCCAGTTCTACGGACTTGTTCTCGACATCCTCCTCCTGGGCTTGCAGAGAGCCAACGAGATTGCCGGTGCCCCCGAGAGCCCTAACGATTTCTTGCAGTTCAAGGACAAAGAGACTGAGGTCCGACATCCGATTCGATTGTACACTAGGTACATCGATCGCATCTGGGTATTTTTTAGGTTCACCGCCGAAGAATCGCGCGACTTGATCCAACGATTTTTGACAGAGAACCCCGACCCCAACTTCGAAAACGTCATCGGATACAAGAATAAAAAGTGCTGGCCGCGAGATTCGAGGATGCGTCTGATGCGACACGATGTCAACCTTGGTCGTGCAGTCTTTTGGGATCTGAAGAACCGTCTTCCACGATCAGTGACGACCATCGAGTGGGATGACACATTTGCCAGCCTTTACAGCAGAGACAACCCCAATTTGTTGTTCTCGATGTCTGGCTTCGAGGTCCGCATCTTGCCCAAGATTCGCAACCTCACTGGAGAGTTCCCAGTAAAGGACAGTGTGTGGTCACTTGTTGACAACGCGACCAAGGAGCGAACAGCCGACGCATTCTTGCAAGTTACCGAGGAAGACGTCCAGAAGTTCAACAATCGCATTCGACAGATTCTGATGTCATCTGGATCGACCACTTTCACGAAGATTGCCAACAAGTGGAACACAACACTGATCGCTCTCTTCACGTACTATCGTGAAGCTGCGGTATCGACAGTGAACCTGCTTGACACGATTGTCAAGTGTGAAACAAAAATTCAGACGCGTGTGAAGATTGGTCTTAACTCGAAGATGCCTTCGCGTTTTCCTCCTGCAGTCTTCTACACACCCAAAGAACTTGGTGGTCTTGGTATGATCTCCGGATCGCACATCCTCATTCCCACTAGCGATAAGCGCTGGTCGAAGCAGACCGATACCGGTGTCACTCACTACCGCGCTGGTATGTCTCACGACGAAGAGACGCTCATCCCCAACATTTTCCGCTATATCATTCCCTGGGAGTCCGAGTTCATCGACTCTCAACGTGTATGGATGGAGTACTCACAGAAGCGTCAAGAGGCACAACAACAGAATCGACGACTAACGCTCGAGGATTTGGAGGATAGTTGGGACCGCGGTCTTCCTCGTATCAACACCTTGTTCCAGAAGGACCGCAGCACCCTCAGTTTCGACAAGGGTTTCCGAGCAAGGACAGAATTCAAGATCTACCAGCACATGAAGAGCAATCCTTTCTGGTGGACGAGCCAGCGCCACGATGGTAAATTGTGGAACTTGAACGCATACAGGACCGATGTTATCCAGGCGTTGGGTGGTGTTGAGACCATCCTTGAGCACACATTGTTCAAGGCAACAGCTTTCCCATCTTGGGAGGGTTTGTTTTGGGAAAAAGCAAGCGGTAAGTGCCTGCGGAAACTATTCTGGACGGACGCGGCTCATCGGTGATCGAATCGATCCCTGATGATGTTCTGAATCCTCCGGACGGTTGCACAACATTCATTTGGGCGTATTCTAATTATACTGCAGGCTTCGAGGAGTCCATGAAGTTCAAGAAACTCACCAACGCCCAGCGTTCCGGTTTGAACCAGATCCCCAACCGTCGCTTCACTCTGTGGTGGTCACCAACCATCAATCGAGCAAACGTCTATGTCGGTTTCCAAGTCCAGCTCGATCTCACGGGAATCTTCTTGCACGGCAAAATCCCGACACTCAAAATCTCGCTCATTCAGATCTTCCGAGCACATTTATGGCAGAAGATTCACGAGTCGGTCGTTATGGATTTGTGTCAAGTCTTCGATCAGGAACTCGAGGCTCTGGGCATTGAGACAGTGCAGAAGGAGACTATCCATCCGCGAAAATCTTACAAGATGAACAGCTCGTGCGCTGACATCCTCTTGTTTGCCAGCCACAAGTGGAGCGTTTCGCCCCCTTCGATGCTCTACGATACCAAAGACACGATGAGCGCAACCACAACTAATAAATTCTGGATTGATGTTCAGCTGCGTTATGGTGACTACGATTCGCACGACATCGAGCGTTACGTCCGTGCCAAATACCTCGACTACACTCAGGATAGTATGAGTATTTATCCATCAGCTACTGGTTTGATGATTGGCATTGATCTCGCCTACAACTTGTATTCCGCCTACGGACAGTACTTCCCTGGTCTCAAGCAACTCATTCAGCAAGCAATGGCCAAGGTGATGAAGGCCAACCCCGCGCTCTACGTTCTCCGAGAGCGTATCCGAAAGGGTCTTCAGCTGTACGCTTCTGAGAGCAGCCAAGAGTTCCTGAACTCGCAAAACTACTCCGAGCTTTTCAGCAACCAGATCCAGCTCTTCATTGATGACACAAATGTGTACCGGGTCACTATCCACAAGACCTTTGAGGGTAACTTGACAACAAAGCCTATCAATGGTGCTATTTTCATTTTCAACCCTCGAACTGGTCAACTGTTCTTGAAGATTATCCATACCAGTGTTTGGGCTGGTCAGAAGCGTCTTGGTCAGCTTGCCAAATGGAAGACGGCCGAAGAAGTAGCGGCGCTCATTCGTTCACTGCCTGTGGAAGAGCAGCCCAAGCAGCTCATTGTCACGCGTAAGGGTCTGCTGGATCCTCTGGAGGTTCACCTCCTCGACTTTCCGAACATTTCGATCCGTGCATCTGAGCTTCAGCTGCCATTCCAAGCTGCCATGAAGGTCGAGAAGCTCGGTGACATGATTCTTCGCGCCACTGGACCCCAGATGGTGCTCTTCAACTTGTATGATGAGTGGCTCAAAACTATTTCATCGTATACCGCCTTCTCGCGCTTGATCCTGATCTTGCGTGCACTCCACGTCAACCAGGATAAGACCAAGCTTCTGCTCCGCCCAGACAAGACAGTCATTACACAGGAACATCACATCTGGCCTACCCTGTCGGACGAAGACTGGATCAAGGTTGAGGTGCAGCTACGAGATCTTATCCTCAATGACTACGGCAAGAAGAACAATGTGAACACTTCATCGCTCACGAGCAGTGAAGTGCGTGACATCATCTTGGGTATGGAGATATCCGCACCCTCGATGCAGCGACAACAGGCTGCCGAGATCGACAAGCAACAGGAAGAGCAGCAGCAGTTGACTGCGGTCACTACAAAGACGCAGAACATCCACGGTGAAGAGATGGTCGTCACAACGACCTCACAGTATGAGCAGGCGGCTTTCAGCTCCAAGACCGAGTGGCGTACTAGGGCAGTCGCTACATCGAACCTGCGCACACGCGCCAACAACATCTACATCAACTCTGAGGATGTCAAAGAGGAAGGTCACTTCACCTATGTCATGCCGAAGAACGTGCTCAAGCGCTTCATCACGATCGCAGATCTACGTGTGCAAGTGGCTGGCTACCTGTACGGCAAGTCGCCATCAGACAACGACCAAGTCAAGGAGGTCAGCACCATTGTCATGATCCCCCAAGTCGGCAACACCCGCGATGTCCAGCTCCCCAAGCAACTACCACAGCACGAGTATCTCGACGGTCTAGAGCCTCTCGGCATCATCCACACTGTTAGCGGCAACGAGCCACCTTATATGCAAGCCAGCGACGTCACCCAGCATGCACGCCTTATGAACGCCCATGCCAGCTGGGACAAGAAAACCGTCTCCATGACCGTCTCCTTCACCCCTGGCTCCGTCTCGCTCGCCGCATGGGCCCTCACACCCAACGGCTACAAATGGGGCGCCGAAAACAAAGACACCATGTCTGACAACCCCTCTGGCTTCAGTACCTCCTTCGGCGAAAAGTGTCAGCTCCTCCTCTCCGACAAGATCAGGGGCTACTTCCTCGTGCCTGACTCGGGTATTTGGAATTACAGCTTCATGGGCAGCACGTTTGGCACGATTGAAAAGAAACCTTTGCATGTTAGGCTTGATACGCCGGTGAGGTTCTACGATAGTGTACATCGCCCCGTGCATTTCCAGAACTTTGCGGAGCTCGAGGATGTTTGGGTTGATCGGGAGAATCAGTTCGATTAGTGTGGTGGCAGGGTACGGAGTTGGTGGTAAATGATTGTCTGGTGTTTGTGTGTTATGTGTACAGTCCTCGGATGGCGTTTAATGACCAAAGCATTGGCATGCGTGCATAGGTGTGGGTTGGGTCAAAATGTACATAGTGTATAGTAATCCTTCAAGGTTAGAACAACATTGAAATACTTCATGCGATGCGGGAATCTGGCGATGTGTCCCCAGAGTTCTAGCAGCAATTCGTGATGGCAAAAACACATTGCCGCCTGTCTACTGACAAAGTGTAACTCACCGTTATAGAAGAAAGGGTAGATCGCTACGGAGCTAACCAGGTCTCCTAATGATGTGGAAAGTTATCCTATTGATCGTTGAATCACCTAAGGCGTGTACTTGACCGCTCGCGAATTATCGCCGTGCCTGGTATTGCAGAGTTCTTTGCTGACTTCATAGCAGCGTACGTACAGTTGAGTTATATTGAGGATATAAAACATCCGGGGCTTGAGGCGTACGCGCAGTCGAGGTGCATTGCTGCAAGTCGATGCAGGTACGTGGCTAGAATCCTCTCTTTGAAATGCGCAAACTTGCTGCACAGAAGATGTCAAGCATTACCAGGTAATTTCTGGTAGTTTCAATCAAGAGCTTTTGTTTACGCCTGCATATAGGATCAAAGTTGCTTAAAATACATTGTTATTTACTATTTCGAGCTACAACTTTCAGCTTTGTCAGACCTTCTCCCACTAAGATAGATAAAGACCTGTTGTTCAAACACATGGTACACAAGTTACAAGCACTTCAGAGAATAGGTAACGACATAGATGAGTTGCCTGAGTAAGAATGGTGCCCTGGACATTGGTCGTTCGGCGCGGTCGTAGCGAGACTACCTCCTGCGCTCTTCGAATAGGTTTCACCGCTACGCTATGAAGACATTCCTAATGAAGTTCTTATATCTACTGATCCACCACTTTGCTATCGGGGGCATGAAAAATCTGGGACTGTCTGCTGAACCTGAAAGCATGAAAGGAGCACGGTGTAGCCTACAGCTTATTGCACGACCCGTGGACTGACACATCAAGTACAAACCTTGCCAAGAATTGCAATTTACTCACTTACTGTGGGCTGATCGTATGAAATGGTCGAGTCCATAAACGGCGGGCAAGGGAGGACCGCGACCAGAATGCAAGAGCATTATTGGTTTCGAGCGAACACCGCTTCCAAAGACGCTTAGACTACTGTAGCCAAGCAGACAGTACCTGTAAATTTTGAAACCACCCACCGAAACGAGAGTTCTGATCTTGTGTTATTGGATTCGTTCTCTTATGAATTCATGATGGAAAGATGTTATAGCCCTCACCGAGAGGCGGAAGACGTTCACGAACAGCGGGCGTCACTCATAAAAACAAGCGCCGTTCTTGCATACGTTCAATGGACTGGTGAGTTTTATGATAGCAGATGATTGATACGAGCGCATTAGCCTACAATATTCTCTGGGGTTAGATAGGCTGGCTCGCAGCTGGCTAAACGTAGATTGTGTTGGAGTTATGATATGGGATTATCATGAAGTACTCCGTATGATTGAATTGTTGAGGAGCAGACTCTGAAGGAGCTGCGTCGAAATAGCTACACGTTAAGCCCCATTGGGCTGATAAACAAACCACCGATTAACTCCTTCTCCCATAGTGATAGCAGCTTCCTTTGAACAGATGGTTGCAGCGCGAGGTCTTCTTTAGTAGCTTTGCGGCGCGAATAAATAATGTAGCTTCAGCTAACAGAGTAGACGCGTAATTACAGCTGCATTGGTAGTGCGAGCAGTTGTAGCAATTTTTTGTTGCGTTGACTGGAGAAAAAGAAGAAAGTAGACCCCTGTTTACAGCCTAAAAAGAGCCTGTAAAGGCAAACGCTATTGAGAGGCGTATTCTGGTAGTGCAAATTAGTCTGTGTATAGTCCTAATAAGGCGGGTATCGGGCTGAAATGTAGCCAAGTTCCCACCAATGAGAGGTCGCTTTGCGGGAGCTTTCGGCCAATAACAACAGAGCTTAGCAGGAATTGGAGTATAATGTAGATAGATGGGTCAGCAACGATGATCAGAGTCTTGGACGACTATGGCAGGTCTGGAGGCTTCCAGCTCTCGCAAAACTATACAATCAGAGAAGAAACCATACGTAGCCTAGCGCAATTTTTCTATCTTCAAGATGTCAATCGACGATGCTCGACGATTGACAGTGTCGCGTGGAGCATACAACACGAGATATTTTAGACCTACTGAGATCTGACTAAGCACGACTTGTTCCTTTCGGGCGCGCCAAGATGAGACCACAAATTCCTCTGGAGTCTGATCGCGTGTGTCTTTCCAACACCACAATACATGCCCGGCGTCACACAAAACACCTGCACCCTCCGATGCATTGCAGATACAAGCGCTACAGACACACCGCCCATTGTTTCTGCCGGTACGAGTTATTTGCTCGAGCAGTTGAGCGAAACCACGGGCAAACTAATCTCCGCGTCGCGCTCTATGAAACAAGCACATATGAGCAAGGAGCGTTTCGCGGGTCCTTCATTGTCAAGCCTCATCCGCGATACCCGAATGAACCGACTTTTGTTCAAGCCCTAGCATTTTGTAGACTGTTTCAATCAAACGTTTCCACTGCCTAGGTAGCCGCTGTCACGCCGTTTCTGTCAGTACCGCTCGTGCAATCAGCCACGTCAGCGAGAAACGAGATCTGGCACCATGCGCCTGGGCAACGTAGATACTAGCCCTCGAACGTTGATGAAAAGATGCCCCTAGCGGATCCGTTGGCGCCGCGGTCCTGTTTCGACTAACCTATCAAGGATGTGCTACGATTCAGATAGTTCTTTATATTGTGCGGTGAGCCTCCATGCTACTATCAACCCCCTACTTTCACTGCTTTTTGTCGCTGCTTAGTCGACGTTCACTCCTTCTTTACAGCTGGTCTCTGTACGAGTTCAATTCACAATGTTTTGCAAGGCTTCCATCATGTGCGCGCTTGCTGGCGCCGTCTCTGCTGGTAAGTCAATTTCTGTTACAAGTGAAGATTGGATCGGATTCTGATGGGATGCTAGGCACCATTGTTTGGGATGGACGTTTCAACGACATGACCTCCAGCGCGGACCTCGAAAAGTGGTCTTTCTCAACACCCGTTGGATCCTACCAGTACTACATTCACGGCTCCGGCGCAGTCGACAAATATGTAAACTTTGATTCGAAATTCAAGAACCCCCCCGATACTGGCTCAAAGCAGGGTGCTAAGATCACCATCGACGAGACCGCAAAATGGAATGGACAGAGCATGTTGAGGACTGAGCTCATCCCCCAGACCTCTGCAACCATCAACAAGGGCAAGCTTTACTACCACTTCTCCGTCAAGACGGCAGCCGAAAATGCCCCGATCGCGACGAACGAGCACCAAATCGCCTTCTTTGAGAGCCACTTCACCGAGCTCAAGTACGGTGGTAGCACCAGCAAGCTTCAGTGGTGTGTTGGGGGTGTCTCGAAGTGGGACGTAGAGTTGGTCGCCGATGAATGGCACAACGTGGCATACGAGATCGACTTTGACGGTGGCTCTGTCACTTTCTGGCACTCGACTGGCAGCAGCCCCTTGACCAAGACTGCCGGGCCTTTCACCACGACTGCCGCCTCTGACGGTAAAGATTTCCATGTCGGTGTGCTTCGTCTTCCCGGTAGCAACGATGCTGCGGGAGCTGAAGATTGGTTTTTCAGCGGCGTGTACATTGAGAGCGGCGATCTTACCACTTCATTCGCTGGCGCAGGAGACTCAGCTGGTTCGGAAAAGCCTGTGGTGACTTCAATTGTCGCACCTGCATCATCTACTGTGGCTGCTGCACCATCTACTCTTGTCACACGCGTGGCCTCCAAGGCTGTCTCTGTTGAGACCCCAGTCGCATCCTCCGCCTCTACCACCGTGTCCACTGTTATTCCCATTGAGACACCAGCTGCGTCCACTATCCCCGCGGTTGACCCCTCTGTTGCTCCCATCAGCACCGCCACACCTGTCGCTCCTGTAACAACCACTGCCCTAGCTTCAGCTCCAACTGCTTCTGTTGGAGCTGGCTCTGACGCTGTCCTGCCCGACAAGTTCACTATCAAGCAATTTATCGTCTGGTTGAAGGCGAAGCAGGGCGTGAACTAAGTTTACACTCTTACCTAAAATTATCACTACATTCTTGTCAATACCTTTATTACCTTCAACAGATATACAATTTTATCACGGTTGGATCTTGCTTCAAAGGACGTCTGTTTGAGGATTACTCAATGTTCCCAGAGCCCACACCATGCCTATAACTTGTGATCGGCTGACCACACTTCAAGTCAGAAGTCTGGCGCAGCATGTCTACTTTCATCATGAAATTTGACGTTGCATATAAAATAATAGGTCACTGCGGAGCATACGACGTCTTTTAAGTGGATCGGGAGCCAACTAACTGCTCCTTGAATCACGTCAGGCTTGCACCGAATCGATCGCGAACTGTTGCTGGACATGATGCCTATGTCTCTGACGAAATTTTTCCTCTTTATCCATTCGTTTTGATACAGGTGCGCTGTCCTTGTCCATCTCTGTAAATCACCTACACGACCTACGCAGATGACTGGAGAGCGCGCCCACAGGAAGCGCTACCGGTACCGGTAAGCAGTATCGGGACTGGGCGAGATCGCCCAACCATGATGCGCACCCACATCTCTCCTTCGATACGTCCTTTGTTTTTGTCCGACAGTCACAGGCATGATGGAGCACGCAGAAGCTCAAACAGATCAAGAACGCAGGGTTCGGCCTTTTGGCGTTACTCACGTCATTGACCCCACAACCGACCATACCCACACCTTCATAATGCTGCATGGCCGCGGCAGTACTGGCGAAGAGTTCGCAGGAGAACTTTGCGGATCTACGCTATCGGACGGATCCTCGCTGTTCAAAAGGCTCTTAGGATGTCGTTGGGTCTTTCCGTCATCCCAGGAACTATGGAGCACCGCTTTCCAAGAAGACATGCCAGCCTGGTTCGAAGCACATTCCTTGACCGACATTACCGCTCGTCAAGAACTCCAGATGAACGGCATCGAAGACTCTGTGGATCACATTGTTGGAATTATCGACGAAGAGCTTAAGCGCCTCCATGGAGACACGCAGAGACTTGCACTTGGAGGAATCAGCCAGGGAGGCGCGATCGCACTATGGACCCTACTCTGTCAACGCAACTCAACTGCGAGACCCGGCGCGGTCGTGGTTACTAACACATGGCTCCCGTTCGCCGCCACTATCGAGCGATTGTTCGCTGGACAGCAAGATAATGGAACCGCACTAGAAGCCGAGTGCGAATCGTTTGTGGGAAACTTAATGGCTATTCAGATCGATCTAGACATGGCCCCTGGCGATCAGGATCCTCGCACGCTCAGTCCAGTTTTTGTCGGCCATGGTACTGATGATGCATATGTGGACGTGGAGCTCGGGCGACAGGTAACGCGTGTTCTATCTCAGGCCGGACTGTCGGTAGAGTGGAAGGAGTACTCGGGTGCGGAAGAGGAAGGGCATTGGTTCAAGGCGCCAGAGGAGATGGACGACATACTTGGCTTTCTCGTTCGAGCGGGATGGTCCAGATAAGTTAGTGTGTCAGTGTGTCACAGAGCAAAAAAGTAGTCAGCGAAAGGCAGAGCAGAGAAACATCACTCTAGTTAAACATACCAGTCGATGGAGCGAATAATCAAATGAACAAAAGCTTGCCCCTATGATGTAAAGACACCTTACTTCCTGAATTTAGGCAAGGTACTCCTGGATCCCTACTACTGGCGATAAGTCCAACTCTGCCTCACATTCCTTAGATATCCCGCTGCCTTTACTGCCCATAAGTCAAGGCTTCAGCAACAGCCAAATCATACTCTGCTACCCCAGCCACTGGTCCAAAAGACGATCCAGGGAATATTCCATGATGTAAGAGCCGATAGCATCGGTTGGCAAGAAGTTTTTCCAATCTCTCAAGGGACCGCGTATATCGGCCATGCTCGCTGCCTTGACGAATTCCCAGGATTCTGGATACCAACCTGCAGTTTCCCAGTCGATTATTGATGACACCCTGACCACTTTCTCTTGCATTTCGTCAACCGCAAGGCTTTCGTTTGTGTTCACAGTGACCATGATATTTCGAGGATGCAAGTCGCCATGCGTCATTACCATGCGATGATCCTCTTTCATGGAGGTCCGGATATCCCTTATCCAAGGCGTTACTGTTCTGTTGGGGGCACAGAAGAGGAAGTCGTTGAATTCTGCCTCTGTCCGCAATGTCTCTGAGCTGAAGCGTCGCACTCTTCTCGTGTCTTTACAAATTCCAGACTTGAAGCTCCCGAGGCATACGTCTGCCTCGGGCGCCGGGTATGACTGAGCGCGAAGCAGTCTGAAAATTTCATTGAGTTGCATTTGAATAGACGTCTTCTGCGACTTTGAGAGTTCCGGCCAGACGCCTTCTAGCGTCTTGCCCGGTGCTCGAGACATGAACATGTATGTCCTTTTGACACAGTTTATAGTACCCAAGCAGCGAGGGACTGGCAGGTCTGGGAGATGGGTATTGAGATATTCGATGTTGTAGACGTGATCAGGATCAAGATCAAAAGTAACTTTGACTGCGTGTTCAGGCCCAAGAGCAATGACAAAGGTTTGGTGTAGTTCAAACAGGATTTCTCCTCGCCGCATAGTCTGGTTCAGCGCCTCAATTAGAGCTCTCGACACACAGCTGCGAGATGCATCGTAATCTCGAGTCGTAATGAATCGAGCCAGGACTGAGGAAATCAGAGCGCGAGGAACGTGGGTGGAACCATCCGTAGGTATGTCCAGTAGCCCAGTGGCAACGGAAAGCGGAACATCGCCTTTGACCGGTCCAACGACTGAGTCTGGAGAACCGAGTGACGCGGTGAGGTCCTTTACAAGGAGTGGATACGAAGTCGCTTCTCGCTTCAGGAAGTCCGCAATGTCAGCAGCAGGGTCGTGCTTGACTAATGAGGTCAATTGCTTGAGGGTGACTTCGTTAGCCAGACTGCGCGCCTCTCGAACAGCATCCTGCTGAGCTGGTCGCCTTCTTTCCTTGGTGTTCAATGTCTCTGGCATACTGGGTGATCTGGGCGACGGACATTCTGGAGTTTTGTTGTGTGAAAGAAGCTGCCGGGTTGGGCTTTCATGGTCGAAGTACTAGCGCAACGCCAAACCTGAGGACCAATCAGAGCACCCGGTCCAACAAGCTAGCAAACGACAATAATGGACAAGATGCTCTGAAATCTATCTTACGCATGGCCCTAGAGTTATTATCTTAACCTTTCTAACTAAAAGTGATATTGACCAGGTTGCGTGTGCGTGATCGGACGACTGTACGCTAAATCACTGTCTAGCACAGCTTCTTCGCCTTCCAGACATATTTCCACGTTGCCACTATAGTTCGAGTCAACTCAACTTACATCATATTAGTGCCAGTAAAAGTCTGCTCTTAGATCCAGTCGGTATTACTCGGATGTGCCAGGAAGTGGTACTGCGTGTAGCTTTTAAGGTCAGTCCAGATTTGAGAAGCCTACCAACAAGTAGTAACGACTGGCCTGTATAAGCTAATCTCAAATCATTGCTAGGCCTGTTCAAAATAGGGTGTAGCAATAACATCGTTAGGCAGGTCATCAGTGAAGTTTAAATTGTGTTAACGCTTGCTTTGCAACATCAACACCAAATTTATACTGTTCCACTCTTGACCAAAACCTGTTCCTTCTTAGATTAACATTATTCCCGAGCCTTGCGATGTGGTGCCATTCTGTGCTGGTTTGACATCACATGTACTTCAGAGCATAATGTGACAATGTCGCTATGGCGGAGAGCAAAAGCTCTATTCTGAGCGACCCAATCAATACAAGAAAGATACGTACATGTTCCATTACACGGTATCATTATCAGTTAGTATTCTAGGAGCCAAGACACTATCAACGAAAATATTTTGAGCGCCAAGCGAGAGAGCCTTATCCAACGGCGCTGTATTCTTAGTTACTTAAACCTACAACGAGTTTGCTGTATCCTGCATGCGCTTTTCTTTCTATCTATCCAATTTCCATCAAATAATCCTCTTGGTATCACGATCTGATCTCTTGCTCAGAAACTTTCCTATCGCACAGCAAGATACTCTAGCCCAAAGCAGCTGCACCAAGATCCAACAAACATACATGGCATGGGCACCAGACCTTACAAACAAAGAAGAGCTGCTGGAGACATGCAAGGTGCTTGAAGAAACAGTTGTAGACTCTAATCATTTTCTTACCTTCTCTCCAAAGCGCATGACGGCAGTAGTGTTGTATGGGACGGCTTGACTTTGAACAGTAGTGCGCTGCATCAAGTCAAAGCGCACGCGAATATCAGAGGCATAATCGTTGAATCAAGGGAAAAAAGATGAGGAAGCAGGGACTTTCCGTAGTAGTACGCCACTGCCACGAGGGTTATGAGTTAGACTCAGCAACGCGCTCCAGGACCTTGCTTCCATGTTGAATTCGCCTTACTCATGATCTTCAACTTCATCGAGTAGCAGGTCCTGCTAGCGGCGGCTTTGTATGCTCTGGTGTTCATCATGTTTGTCGTATTTTTCGCAGTGACGAAAACAAGTTGTCCAAACTAGAAACGACCTCTGTACTGCCAGATCGACCCTCAAATTAAGGAAAAAGTGCACAGATTCAATTTCAGTGTTGCCCAGTCACATTCCTATCTCCAAAACTCCTATCTTCATTTCTTGCACCACAAGGTGAGTGAGTCCCTAATTGAGCCGCCGGCGTCGTAGCTTGAAGCTCCGACGCGCTGTATTTTCCTTCTCCAGGTAATTCCACATTACGAGCGACATACGGAAATGCATCGTCACCCTTCCCCCCTGGCATCTCGACATGTAGGACCTTTGCGGGCGTACCATAAAGTTCTGGTTTCTCGTACGTGGTTGACGAGATGTCTTGTTTTGCTGCAGTTTTCCTCTTCTTGTGTCGTCTGTACAGGTATACGAAGACTAAGAGTATAATGATGCCTCCGACAGATCCAACAATAATACCGACGATCGTGCCAGCTGGTACGCTTGAGCTCTGTGACGCAGCGGTGTTGTTGACGGATGCGCTCGGACTTGCGCTTGTCAAACTTGACGAGGCTCCCACAGACCGGGTTGAAATTGCTGAAGTTGATGAACGCAACAGAAAGCTGGTCGAATTAACAACCGAGCCCACTTCTCTCGCCCCGCAAGTAGTGTCGCGAGCAGTCACACATGCACTTCTCTCGGCATTATTGACGGCTGCTGTTTGACATTTACCGTACCAAAACCGGCACTTTTGGGCAGGTACACTCTGGGTGTACGGCCGGAGATCGGGTTGAATGCCCGAGTTGCATCTACACGTGTATACGAGCGAGTCCTTGGAAATTAAAATCAGTAAAGAGAGGCCAGTACACGTAGAGCTGACTATATACAGTATTGCACATGTTTGCATTGGATCTGATTTGTCCTTGCCCACCGCACGCATCAACGCACGAATTTTGGTTTGCGTTGCACCAGGACTCTTTGTCCGATGTGGGTACGTCGGCGGGGTTGATATCGCAACATGGTATGGGTAGTTGAGCGTCCTGTGCCCGTGTCAAGGAAATAAGTGCAAGCAGAGTGCAAGTCAGTCGTGTGGCGAGTATCATTGTAGCTCTAGATGGATTTTCCACGATGTAAGGGGACGAGATGGTTTTATATGCGCGTATGAAAAAAGCAGAGTAGGAATCGATTGGTCGACTAAAGATTCATGGTTTGCAACTGATGGAACCCGAGGACGAAACAAAGGTGTAGTGAAAGTAACGCAAGGCTGAACGAGGATATGTGGGAGCAAGATCGATCTGAAACGCAGTATTGTGTGGTTCCTATTTGAAGGATCATGCATGGGTGGCCTATCGAACGTAGGCTAAGAAGTGGGTGGCGACACTTGTGTGTATGGTAATTGGGGCACGGCTGCATGATGTGGGGGCGAAAAGGTCCACCGATATCAGCCACAGTGAGTTGGAGTTTCATCGCCACCCAGCTTCTGAGGAGTGATATGCGCTCATAGGCTTGTACTGCGGGACATGATACGGGGGAAACTTGCAGAGCTTCCGCGATGCTGGATGAACCACGACCGACATAAGCTTGCCCCATTATCCATAGCATATGGCGAAGACGCTTTCAGGAACTTAGCCATGTGGGATCATAGATGAAATTCATATGTAATTAACAACAACGCGGATACATAGCGCCAATTCCAAAGGCGACCCAAGTCCTGTGCGACGCGAAGATCACCAGATCCTACCATGGCCAGGCATCCCCTTAACCAACTAAAGAATCAGTCGAGCCACGGATCAAACCCGTTACTGATTAAGTATCTCAGTCCCCATTCAAATGTCTCTTCATACTAACATTCGCACCTCTCACTATGTCATGCTAGAATCTAGATGAGGAAACTGAATCACACCCTTCCCTCAATCGCGACCTCTCAAACTAGCAACACCACAACACCAACCAATCTTCCCCTCAATCTTCGCTCACTCGGCCAAGTCTATTCACCAACCTATCCAGCAAGTTTTTCGTTTAAAAATAGCCCGTCATATACCATACACACCACACCCAACATCAACAATCGCACAGCTCCAAACAGCTCCACATCACGTGCAGCAGCTCTAGGGACTAGCCCAAATCCAACTCGAACATTAAACGTACACTCTCGCTGCGAGAAATCTCTCTCGAAAAAGTGTGTTTTGAAGAAAGTTCTGCCGTACAAAGATATACAAGCAGCAGCCTGCTCTACCCGCAACACCGAGGTAGACAGGGAAAATGCAGGCTATACTTCTCGATATACACATGTCGCTGTATACGTGGAGCAAGCCAGGATCATTCAAGGGGTTACCAAGTTGTTATGCGGGATGGATTAAGTATGTGTAGCTTCAGCGGCGCGTCAAGACTCTACACGCGAAAGTAAGTATATGTGAAGCTTACTGGAAAAGGTGTACAAAGTGGGGGTAAACAACTACTAAATTGAAAGGTAAGAAGTGGTATTCGACATGGGGGAAGAGAGGAGTGATGATTCTTGTTCGCGTTCCGAACCGTCGAGAAGGAAGGGGGTTTGGAATAGAGACTTGTGCAGGGCTCTTATGGCTCCGCTCAAGTTTCCACTCTAGTTGCAACACGCGGAAACGCCTCGGAAAGATGATAATCACGCGGTAAAATTCGAAGCTCTTTTTTCGCAATTAAAGTCCACAATCACACGCGGCTCCGTGCAACAAATGCCTCTTTCTAAAATCGCCTGCATATGTCAAATGATTCTGCCCGTCCAGCCTCTCCCCATCTTCGGGGATTTTCCCCATCCAACTAACCTCCTCGTCTTGGTGGTTCAGCACTTTGAGATTCGTGCCTTGCTCTCTCAATTCCTTCGTCACGGCATCGACGTCAACATCGAGATACGTGCGCAAAAACTCTCCAACTTCTGTGTTCTCATGATTCCCCGCCAGCGCGGCCGCAGCTTTTGGGTTTGAGGAGTAGATATTCACGTCTGCGCCGGAGTGGCCGTGGGAGGACCAGCCAGTTTGGCTGCGGCGCGAGACCATGTCTGCGTATTGGTAGAGGGCTGTAGCGGGTGTTTTGACGAGGTTATTGATTTCATCGTCGGTGGCGTCAAAGATACCTAGGCCATCCTGGAGTTCGTCGGCGATGAAGTTGTGCTTTTGGTCGTTGGTGGGCTCAGAGGTGAGATATTGGAGGTAGCGGAGGGCCATGCGTTCGGCGGAGAAAGAGGCGTTGGCGAGGGGGGAGGGGTACCAGACGTATTCGGGGTAGGTGGCGTGGAGTTCTGGGTTGCGTGTCAGATGTGCTGGGAGGATACATTGAAGGGAGAGGGGACGCACGACGTGCGGTGGCTAGTCCGCCGGTTTCGTGGTCCGATGTAGAGACCATGATTGTCTCGGTTTCCTCGTTCTTGATGAACTCGAGCACGGCAGCGATTGTCTCATCATAGGCCAGAACTTCGTGAACCTGAGCCGCAGGATCATTGTGGTGTCCAGCATGACTAAAAGTAGGGGTACTAGGTTAGTGTATGTCCTCAAGGTCTGTGCATTTACCTTTCTATACATTAACGTTACGGAACACGTACTAGAAAATGTTAGCAAGGTTTTCAAAGACGGATGTACTTAATCTTGCTAGTTCAAAGTCATCTTAGCTATGGATTGAAATGCCTATCAAGGGCATTTCAGTCTCTCTAGCAAGTATTGACTTCGAGTCACAACAAAGATCTTGTACCAGGAGTTTCTTGCCTCAATTCTGCTACCTTCGATCATCACAAAGAAGCCTTTATCGCTATTCCGCGATGCCTCGCTCAGCGCCTTTAAAGCAGTCACAGCCATCTCCTTGAGCGACGGATAAACGTCAGTCTCGTGGCGTCGATCAATCTCATACGGAATATCCGTATCAGCAAAGAGACCCAGCATGGGCAACTTCAGACCCGCTCCCTTTCGCAACTTGTCGAAATCATCACGATTATCGATGTAGTTGTATCCCTTCTCCTCGGCGAGCGCAACAACATTCCTGTTGTCCGCACGGCACGAATTCAGAACACTCGAGTTTGGCAGGAAGTGACAGCGTCCACCACCGAGCATCAAATCGACTACGCGACCTAATGGGTAGTCTCCAACCATCTGCTCAGCAATGCGATCCTCTTCTTGCCGCATGTTTACATGCGCCGCGAAGCACGCTGGCGTTGCGTCTGTGATTCGCGTCGTCACTACCAGGCCCGTCATGTAGTTGGCCCTCTTGGCCGCTTCGAGCACTGTTCCGCAGGGCTCGTGGTCTGGCGTGACAGAAATAGCGCCATTGTAGCTCTTCTTTCCGCACGAAAACGCCGTAGCGCCAGCAGCCGAATCCGTAATCAGCGAAGATGACGAGCGTGTCCGCGACTGTCCGATGAGGTGCTGGTCGATGACGAGTTGTTCGCTGAACGGCTTGCCGTTCTGAAACTGCATGAAGCTCCTCGTCAAGCTCAAACTCGTAGGTCCCATTCCATCCGAGACCATGAAGATCAGGTTGCGCTTGCCGGCCGGGTGTGGCCTGCTAGGCTTCGTATCTGTATGATTCTGGTATACGACTGCGAGGATGATAACGGCTGCTGTGGCGACTACAGCCCATACGAAGAGACCGATTTCCCGCCAGAACTTCCATGTTCGCGGTCCGGATTCGGCACGTTGTGTGCGTTCGCCGGTGAGCAGGGCGTGCTCTTCGAGGACGTCGCGGTCGCCGCTGGTGTCGCTCGATGCGCGACTCGCGAGGAGGGGCCGGGAGCCTGGCATGTTGTTGGAGATCGAGCGCCGGCGGGCTCAAGAGGTACGTGAAAAAGGAAAGATTGCTAAAGGAGCGTGGGCGTTTGCCCACGGCCGCATAGTAATAGTTTCTAGGTCGGAAGCGGACCAGCAGCTGACGTTCAGTCACATGATCGCAAGCGGCAAGGCGCTGGCTTGGCGCATTTCCCGCATTACTTACGATGCATGATCAGCAACGTCACTCACATGATGGATTGGTTGTACCCAAAATGCTTCACGGTAGCCTGAGGCGTGACATGAGTATCTGCCCAGGCTCTCGTTCACGTGACACTGACCTCGGGAAGCATCAACGTCCAAGTCCCACTGTAGCTGCCAGGGGTTGGCTTGGTATGGTGATGCTTGGTATGGTGATGCTTGGTATGGTGATGCTTGGTATGGTGATACTCGTGGTCTACCCAGGCAAAATACCATCTCCACGATCAAACCGAGGCTTACAAGAGCTTTTTTTTCACCAGCATTTCCTTGATCTCGTCAGCGATCTTCTCAATTCTCCTCACGGCATCAAGCACTCCAAGAACCCTTCTTCACGTCTCCCTTGAGCCCCAAAATCAACTCTAGACACCCCACTCTCACCACTCCTTGAATGATCCGCCCGCCTCCTACGCGTCAGCCCGCCTCCAATGCTTTGCTCTTCCTCGCTGATGACAGTCAGTCGACCTGGACTCTCTGATGGAGCTTGCCCTCGAGCGTGGATGTCGATGTCGCGAGGCTGAACATGCCATTGAGCTTCCGCTACTTGGACTTGGTTCACAGTAACTCGATTTGCCGTGTGATCCATCCTCGCTTTGAGAGTATAAGCCATGTCGATGAATCGGCATAGTAAAGACGCAAGATGCAAGGCTGCCAGTAAAGCCGCCACGGCACTGGAGAAGCCACTTGCGACGGTAAAGTTGAAAACGTATCTCTCACATCTCTCTCTGAGGCTGAACTTGACCTGATGGGAATAATTCACAAATGATATTTTAGGTAGCTCCGAGGTCGGAAACCGGTCCACTTCATCAGTGTCGCAAATAGCAAGACTTGGATCGATCAGGCTGAGGGACGTGTATACATGGAACGTCGGGATGGAGACCATGCTGATGTCGCAGGCCAGTGGTAGCAGCTGGAGAGCAACATGGCGAAATCGACAGATGTACGTCCAGATATTGGGGTGTAGAAAGTAGACTCTGAGGCCGTTTGGTTCGGGTCGTTGCTCGCCAGCCTGCAAAGTCCGATCGTCGAACGCGGGGACTGCACTCGCAATTTCTGCACTCCTCACTTTTTTACCCATCTCTGGATGTAGCCGGTTCTGACACCGGCCCAGATACCACAGCGCGTATAAGATGTCGCATGAAGTCTGTTTCATCAGTCAATCTCCGAACCTTCATCGTAGTGCTTCTCGTCGCGGCATTGCCACCCACGAATATCCAGACTACAGCCCACAATGCTGTTTTCGACCTCGATAATTCCTTCTTCGTCATCATCTCCTCGATTCCCACTAGCATTTGTTTCTTGGTGATGCGCTCCTTGTCATCCTGCATCCGATAATCCTCGAAAAACTTCAGCGTGGCTATGTGCCATGTGAGGAGTGGTATGAGGATGAGGGCAGCGATTAAGATGAGCTGGTGGACGACGATTGTTTTCTCGATGAGGGACCGACTCATCTTGGACATGATGGTACGGTTCAGTTGGTGACCGTGAGTCATGGTTGCCGCTGGGCTATAACAGTCGTGGGTTATGGAGCGCGTACACTAATCAGGTCGCCATTGGTAGGAAGGATGGCGAAGGTCGAAAGCCAGGAGCTCTAGTGCACATGACGGCGCGCTAACACCAAGAAGAAGAGCAGGAGCAACGGTTTGAGGAAAGCATCACTGAGTTAGCAGCGGACACGGCTGAGAGTACCAAATCGTCATATAGTTGTACTGTCTCGAGAAATTTGCAGCCTGTTGACTGTGAGCTGGTCCGAAGACGGTAAACGCATGAAGATGCCCAGCGCCGGTCGCTATGCTTTTGGTGAAATAGATCAAACCTCCTCAGACTGAGTTTCGAGCCACTGCCCAAAGTAGACGCATGTCCTCGCTGAAATTTCTCCCTCGTCTCCGCAAAGATCAAACACTGGACAATTACCGCAAGGCGCATCGACGAAGCCATTGTACACCTTGCTATCCGTCGTGGTCAATACGGTTCGGTAGTTGGTGCCCGATATCTTCTCCAAGCGCCCGTCGAGAACCATCATTTCCAGTAGCTGTTCCATGTCATCTTCTCGACAAGTCTTGCCTCTCAAGACTTCTTTCGAGTTGAGCCAGGTTGCAACAGAGGCAGCGGTGGGGTATTGCGGGCTGTTTTTGTGGACCAGTTTGGACGAATTGGCATCTCTCGCGGACTGGTAGGGCTGGACTGCCGGTGCATCCTCGATGTCTCGCACGCCGTTGACCAGCGCCTTCTTGTGGGCGATTTCAGCTGCTCCGTCATGTTGTCCGTAGGCGTTCCAGTTCCCTGGCACTTTTGTGCAGGTTTCATTCTCGATGTGTTGCGCAATGGCGCTCGATATTGCGTCGATGAGTGCGGTGTCAAAGTCCCCCTCAGACTGCCATGGTCCACCAGCAATGTCTTCCGAGGGCCGCAGGTGCTTCAAGAGATACATCTTCCGATTCGGGAACTTGACACTCATGACCGACTGGACCAACTCCTTGGACTCGAGGCTTTTCAGACATTTTGTCAAGACTTGTTGGGTGACGTTCGTGCGCATGCGCAGCGCTTTGGACCAGATTCCCTCGGCTTGCACTTGGTCGATATGGTGGTAGAGGAGACGTTCGTCGGGGGTCAGTCGTCGCAGTCTGCATTCATGGTCAGCACGAAAGACGCGCGACACGTGCCGTGAGGTGAACACACTTGTCGGCGTCTGGGCGCGACCGGAGCTTCCAGCAAGGCTCGCCCTCGAGGGTCATGAGCTTCAGCAAATGCCTGTCGCAAAGGTCTTGCAGCAGCAGCGTCAGCTCTCCGATGGTCTCAGCCACCTGCATGTTGGACAGATCGCGCTGGAAGAAGACGGTGCCCTGCGACCGCTCCGCGCATTTGTTGTACAGGGCATCGGCAGGGCTGACGACTTCACTGGTGCTGTTCTGCATCTCTACGGCATCTTCTTGTTTCACGGCCGCCAAGGGCGCTGCAGTAGAAGCCATGGTGCGCAGTTCGTGGGCGGTCCTGCCGCTCAATCATGCGCCGTGTCAGCGGCGTCTGTCTGGTGGGCTGTTGCTTGTGGCGCGTTGCGGGCAGTGATACACACTTTTATGTGGGTCTGACTGGTCACGTGCCCGATGGTGGGTCTGGTGGGCCTTCACCACGCGCCACGACGCGGGGAAGTGCGGGCGGGAAACGTTAATTAGACGATGATCGCTCCCTCACGCTACCATCCGGCGTTCCGGACCTGTCAACATCAACATCCTCCTTCCGCGCCAATCGTCAGTTCGCTTTCGCCAAGCTGATCACTACAGTACAAATACCTCCTGCACGTCGGCTGCCGGACACTCCATATGGAAAGGTTCCAAAGCCTCGGTATCGGCCTGCCAATCCTAGGGCCTCAGGGACCACCCTCAGCCCCATCTCCGCTCCTGATGCATCCGGGGCCTCCAGATGACATGGCTTGTGTGGCTCGTTGCGAGAGTTAAAAAGCACCCCAGACCCCCAGATCGTCTCTCTCCCAGTATTGCTTTTCTCTCGCTTCACAACACATCTCCAGCAGACTCGACGCTTTCACGACACCATGGCGGACGAGAAGCAATACCAGCAGAGGGTCACAAAATATCCTCTTGACAATCATGCAGGTACTGCCCTGCACCATGATCACATTGCCGAGGAAGCCCTTGGTGGAACCACAGCTGATCTGGGACGGCCGTACTTTACGAGCGTGAGCTTTATTGGCACCGTCATCGTACGTGACAATTCCAGGTGATGTTGTAGAACAGACGCTCACGAATCAAAGGCGACCTGTTTGGCCCAAATTTCGGGTTACCTAGGATGGGTCCTTCCAGCAAACACTCTTTCGCTCATCAACGCTGCAATCGGTCCATCGCCAAACATCATCTGGGTGGGCATCTCATGGACGGCCGGATTCGCCATCGGATTTACTCTCGTCGGTCGCTTGTCAGATATCTTTGGACGTAGATGGTGAGTAAGTCTTGCGCAAAGCATTAGCTTCATCACTAACCTGCAGGTTCTTCATTGCTTCATCCGTACTGGGCTTGATCGGAACAATCATCGGTGCCAGCGCCCAAAGCATCAACATGCTGATTGTATGTACTCGTCATCATTCGAGACAAACGTTCGCTGACTCGCTAGGCCACAAACTCTATCAATGGTCTCGCTGCCGCCGGGCAATTGTCTTTCCACATCAGTCTTGGTGAACTAGTACCCAACAGCATCCGAGGTCCAGTCAACGCCCTTGTACTGTCAACATCGATACCATTTGCCGTCTTCGGCCCTCCAGTTGCGCGAGCGCTATACCTGAACACCGAACTGCAATGGCGTTGGTGTTACATATTGGGTATAATTGTCAACGGTCTTGCCATCATTCTCTACTACTTTTGCTACCACCCACCAACATATGTAAGTAGATTCAGAGCCCTTCAACGTGACGATGCTGATCTGCACAGGAAATGCTTCACGTGGGCGGCAAGTCCAAGATGAGGCAGCTCAAGACTCTCGATTGGGTGGGCATCTTCCTGTTCTCTACGGGTCTTGTGGTCTTTTTGATTGGAATGAACTGGGGGGGTTCTGTATATCCATGGAAGTCAGGCCATGTGCTCGGCGCGCTATTCGCTGGCTTGGCTACTTTGGTCACTTTCTGCTTCTGGGAGGTCTACTCTGGACTTGAATACCCGCTCATCCCAATGCATCTGTTCAAGAATGTTGAATACAACGCCAATGTCGCTTGTGCCAGTCTAGCAGCGATTGTCTACTATGCGAACTCGATCATCTGGCCGACTATGGTCAGCTCGCTCTTTACCACAGATATCACTGACATTGGTTGGCTTTCGGTAAGTCGTCTTGAGCTCTCAAGCCACGCCTAATGCTAACATAAGTAGTGTGCTGTAGGTGGAGGTCTGCTGCTTGGACAAATTCTCGGTGGTGCCGGTGTTCGCTATGTCCCTCGCATGAAGATCCAAATGACTGCAGCTGGTGAGTCGTACATGCAGCAACGACAAGCATCAATCTAACATACACAGGCGTAACCACCACCACCTTTGTCGCCGCCGTTGCCGCCTCCAACGCCAACACTCGCAACCAAACCACCGCTCTCCTACTTGTTGGTACCATCGCCGCTGGCTACATCGAGAATCTCACCCTCTCCTCCACCGCATATCTCTGGGACCCAGCCGACATGGGCCTCGTGACCGGCGTCATGGGCGCCATCCGCACTGGCCTGTCCGCCATCGCAACAAGCATGTACTCCTCCATCCTCGCGACCGAATCCGCAAAATACATCCCCCAGAAAGTCATTCCCGCCGCGACTGCCGCCGGCTTACCCATGGGCTCGCTGCCATCCTTACTCCAGAGCATCACGCTCGGCGACTTTTCCGCTGTGCCAGGCATTTCGCCAGCAATCATCGTCGCAACGCACACCGCTGTGAAGGACGCGTACACACTAAGCTTCAGGACCGTGTATCTATGTACACTTCCATTCGGCGTGCTGCTGATCATTGCGGCATTACTGAGCCCGAACGTAGAGCACTATCTCACCGACGAGGTAGCGCGCAAAATGCACGCAAAGACCGAGACAATTAAAGTCTCCAGGAAGGAGGCTATGCCAAAAGCGTAGATGGTATAGATCAGACTAGCTAGAATATGCGGCAGGAATAGACCTGCTAGAAAGTGAGTAGAACTATTATGTAGTTGGTCCTGAAACACGAAAGTCTATCATGGCATGTGCCATTCACAGATTCGTATGTTCGATGCGCATTGACAGTCTGTTTCCACCCAGGGTGCTGCTCAAGAACAGACCTTGTGTGCTCCGCAGCGCACGGAATCTTATCCGCGACTTTGGTCGCCACCGTAAAAGCAGACAGGCCTGCACGCACGACACGTGTCGAAATGTTGCTGCGCTTGGAAAAGTAATAGCACTGCGGCCCAGATGGTCATGGAGAGATAGAACAGATCAGTCACGAAGCATCTAGCACGGCGGATGATGCGGACAAGAAGAAATACTGCGACACACCATGATCGGTGCATGCCACGGTACAAGTACGATGTGTAGGCAGCGCAACATGCGAGCGCAAAAGACGTCTGTGTGTACAAAGAGCGTGTCCATGAAATGCAAACAAGCATCCTTCCATGGCAAAAGAACCCCCCCCCCCCCAAAAAAAAAGATGCCAAAACGCCGGGATGTCCGTCGACGACAACGAGGCTTATTTCGAGCCCCGCTCTGCGCGTCCCCCGACGTTCCTTTCCTTTTTCCTCCGCGCTCCCTCGGCGCTCAAGGAGTCTCTGTCGACACCTTCGTCTTCGATTTCTTGATCTACCATCTCCCTGATCTTCATAATCTGCTCCTCTGTAATGCCCTTGGTGTTGACCACCACACTAGGCGCGCCCTCGAGATACCTCAGATTCTCGACTGCCTTTTCAATCAGTTTGGCAATGTGCGCGTCGGTATTGAGGTTGTCGTGGCGCTTGACGTTGTGCAGGTCGGGGTAGAGTACGCCTGAGCCGTTTTCGACGCCCTGGAAGGCTTGGATGTAGGGTATGTGTTGTGGGAGATGGTTGTGTAGGTCTGCGCCGACACAGACGGCGGTTTCGTGGCACCATGTGCGCGCGACGTTGCGGGGTGTGTAGCCGCCGCCACCTATGAGGAGGAGTGGGCGGTTGTAGCGTTTTACCGTCTCGATACAGAAACCGTGCGCTTTGATGTTGAGGTTGAATCTGCCCAGGCGATCGCCACCAAGGGAATCGGCGCCGGATTGGAGGACGATGGCTTGTGGGTTGTATTTCTCGATTACGGCGCCGGTCACGGTTTTGAAGAGGTGTTTGTATTGCATGTCGTCGATGCCGTCGTCAATCGGGATGTTTAGGCTGTGGCCTTTGCCGCGGTTCGTGGGGTCAGTGGGGCCCATCTCGTTGATGTTGCCGGTCCCGGGGAAGAATGGATAGCCGTGGCGGTCGATGCCGTATTTGTGGTAAGAGAGTGTGAATACGCGGTCAGTTGATTCAAAGGCTTGTTCGACCCCGTCGCCGTGGTGGACGTCGATGTCGATGTAGAGGACGCGTTGGTGTTGGGTTAGGAGGAGTTGGATAGCGATGACAATGTCGTTGACGTAGCAGAATCCAGATGCGAGGTTTTTCTTGGCATGATGCAGACCGCCGGACCAGTTAATGGCGATGTCGGATTGCTTGTTGAGGAGATTCCAGGCTGCGCTCATGGATGCACCGCTGTAGAGAGAGACGTAGTTCCAGAGACCGTCAAACACGGGACAATCGTTTGAGTCGCCACCGAAGCCGTAGGAGATGTACTGTGGGTCTTCTGGTTGTGCATTTTGTGGTGTAATTCTGCATGCGTCTTAGCAGATTTGAATGTAACGGGAAATATCCAACTCACTTGCTCAGATATTCAAGGTATTCGCGATCGTGAAACAGTGCGAGCTCCCCAAAGTTTGCGGGTCGTGGTGTGTAAAGGTCCATGGTGTACTCCAGCCCATAGGCGAGGACCAGTTGTTTCGTCAACGTCAAGCGCCATGGCTTCATGGGATGTGAGCTTCCAAAGTGATGATATTCGACATGTGGGTTGTAGTGGAAGGATACGTTCCATCCCAGCGGTTTCTCTAGACCATGCTCCTCTGCCTCACGTGCGATCACCTCAATTTTCTCCGCATCACTGAGGTTCTTGAAGGCCGAAAAGTCCTCAACATAGTCAGCATCATTAGGAGAGAGGTACTCCTGCACGATGTTGTTTCCCGTATTGGAAGGCCGGGCTCCAGGGAAGCCCATGGTAGGGAGAGGTAGCAAGGGATCTGCTGTGGCAAAGTGGTTGAAGCTTGAAGGAGTTTCCGTCGGCCAACGGTCGGTTTCGCCTCTCGCGTATCTTATTACAGAAGCGAGGAATGACTCTGGCGGAGCGGGCTGATTTTGGGTGCGTTTAGATGGCACTTCTTCTGCTGTCTTCGTCCTGGTGGGCAGGGAGGGCTTTGCGGTGCGTCAGCACGGTAACACGTTTCAAAATCATCTGGGTCATTCAAAAGCCCTAGATAGTTGCCCAAAATTTCAGAGCGATATCGATTAGTTGTACATACTTTGATGGGCGACAGCGCAGGGATGACCTTCTTTTCGATGTAGTTCACAGGCGCCTTGCGACGAGTACGACGGCTTGGTCGTTCCCACAGCAATTTATCCGTCTCTGCTGCGGACAGTTCAACGGCGTCCTGATCTCTATCTTCTACTTCTTCCTCTTCCTCTTCCTCTTCGTAGTCCTCGTCTTCCTCGTTTGTGTAATCGCTGGACGTCGCATCGCGGGAAGACGTGTCGTCGAATTCATCTGATTGGTACGCCGTCTGCATTTTGCCGAGCACGTGAGAACTGATCTAGCCGCTTTGTCTGTAAACCCTGAACATGATCAGTATGCAATCTCCACAACGCACGCCGCCTGCTGCCTGCAGAACCCACCGGAGTGCTTTCGGTAAGTATACTCGATAGTCAAATCCAAAAGTTGGGTGATTTGAGGGAGAGTCGCAGTCTGGAGGCCGACAAAGTTTTCTTATTTGCTTCTTGAGCGCAGCTTCCTTGACCACGCGATCGCGAGCGGCTCTTTCACTGCGAGATCCATCAACAGGTCGATCTTTTCCATCAAAGTACCGAGCGCATTCAACTCTTTGACCTGACGTCGCCCTCTTGAGCTTGTCAACCTCACGGACCATTGCCGCTCACATGCGGATCTGCATCACTTCAAAGCTGAGAGTTTCCTGAGACCATCAACCATCACAGCCAGCTCAGTACCCAGTTGCTTTCAGAATGGCCATTGCAGAGGATGCCGCGTCAGTTTTGGAGCAGTTCATTCACGATGGTAATGTACTTGATGTTACTAGAGAGAACGTGCTAACATCAACCAGTGGCCAACCTGCCCGCAGAGATTACGCATCTCTACGAGGAAATGCAAGCCAAGGACCAACAGATATCGGATCTGCGCGCCGCGATACAGCAGCGCGACAATAGTTTGCAGAAGTTCATCAAGCTCAATGGCAGCCTAGTGCAGAACCCTAAGGAGGAGCCGTACTCGAAAGTCATATTACAAAATTACGCACGCGCACAAGTGCTACAGGAAGAGAAGATAGGATTGTCTGAGAAGGCTGCTGCACTTGTAAGTACTACGCATTTCATGCCCAAGGCACGGCTCACGCGAACAGTTGGACCGGCACGTCAAGCGACTGGACATTAAGCTGCGAGACTTGCAAAACGATGGCTCGCTACCGTCAGATCCGCAGATGGCATCGCTGCTGAGAGACTCGCCTGGCAACATGGTGCCGCCTTTGTCGCTCAGCAACACTGGCGCGAGCACACCACTGCAGACAGTGTCTGGCAACCATGGCGGTGGAGCCCCGAATCTCGCGCAAGCTGCAGCGATTGCACGCATCACGAATGCGACGAGCGTCAATCTAAACACCAGGCTCCCGTCACTCCAAAACATGCAGACGCAAGCGCTGCTGAACCAGCAACGACTCACCAACGCGCAGAGCGCTATACAGGCGAATGCTCGACAAGAGCGCGAAATGTCTGCCGGAAGCGACAGTAAGCGTCGGCGGCCGACTGGGAGCATCGGTCCCCTCCCGACGGCATCATCGCATCTGGGGCGACAAGGCTCGACTGGGCCAGGGACGCCGAAAGCTTCAACGCCCGGCTCACGCGCAGGGAGCGTCGGACCCAGGCCACCGAAGCACGCACTCACGGTCAAGAAGACGAAGCCGCAGCAACCACTGCGCAAGGTGCTGACGGCCAAATCCGGTATGAGCAAGAAGCGGCGCAAGGGCGGGTCACGTGCGTCGCCGTCGACGACGGCGGACGACGAGAGCGTTGCGAGCGAGGCTGGCACCGAGGACGAAGAGATGCCCGGGGTGGGTGGGGGCGAAGCGGACGAGGACGAGTCTGACGACACCAAGTACTGCTTCTGCCAGCGCATCAGCTTCGGCGACATGGTGGCATGCGACAACGAAGAGTGCAAGTATCAGTGGTTCCACTGGGAGTGCGTGAGCATCAAGGAGGAGCCGGTGGGCGACTGGCTGTGTCCGGCGTGCACGAAGCAGCCGGCCAACAAGATCAAGAGGGTTCGCTAGGAGTCTAGGAGAGGGCCGAGGCGATGAGGGATGTCATGTCAGCGCGTGTCAAAGGCGGGAGCGGGTGGCAGAATAGCGGTTTCCAGCTCTGGCATTGGCTGGCCCTACTTCGGGCGCTAACGCTAGGCCCGCGCCCGTTGTGCACTGCATGGTGTCACGTGTGGCCATGCCGCGGGTTGAATCTTGCGTCTTGATTCTTCCTGATTCCTGCGTCTTAATTCTTCTTGATTCTTGCGTCTTGGTTCTTGCGTCTGGAGTCTTGACTCTTGACTCTTCAGCAGCGCATGAAGGAGCAATTCCCGCTGTGAACCCGTGTTGCCCGCTAGCATGGCCGTGTGTGCCGCAGCCCATGGATCTTGGCCGTGGCGCGGCGACCAGTGACAGCCGCGGCGACACGGCCAGGAACAGGAACAGGTCAAGCTCGCAGGGCGCACTGTGCAGGCCGGCACTGGGCAGCGCATCTCATTTGTTTTTGTTTTTGACCACCGGTCGCGCTTCGCGAAAGGGGACGGCAGCATTTCTCACCCTCAAAACACGTGCTAGCCCCGGCTGCCGCCCTCGGCCCTCGCACCTCCCTTTGCTCCTCGACGCCTGCGTGGACCGTTTCAGCCCGCACCCTCAGCACCTCCGCCGCCGTCTGCTGAGTCCTGACACGGCGACACGCACTACCCCGAACCCGCCTAGACAGCCCCTCGTGACCCGCCCCGAAACACAATGAACACGCGCAACGGCACCCTCTCGCCCGTCTCGACCATCAGCCAGGACTGGTCCCCCATCACCCCCTACCACAACATCGCTGGCGACAACCCCTACTCGCCGACGCTGCCGCCCACCACCTACACCAACCCCAGCAGCACCGATGGTGGCATGCGCCATGGAATGCGCCCGGCCGCGAGCGGCAATCCCTCGCCGCCCAGCTCCATTGGGCGCTCGAGCGACGGCACCACGCTGTACAACGCGCGCATGAGCGATGCGAGCCTGCAGAGCAACCGGAACCGGAAGATGCAGCTGCTGGAGGAGACCCTGTCCGAGCACTTCAGGGTCCTGAGGGCCTATCTGGCGCCCTACCTCAACGACGCACAGGGCAATCCGCGCCCGAGCCGCGCCAAGGACAAGCTCACCCGCCTGTCCGCCGTGCAGTTCCAGGAGCTCAGCACAGATGTCTACGACGAGTCGATACGCAGAGAGGACGACCGCACACGAGGCGCCCCTGGCAACGAGACGCCCAAGTTCCTCCTGCCCAAGAACAACTTCCACCCGAAGCGAAACCAAGCGCGCCAGAAGCTGTCCACGCTGCCTATTGAACGCTTCCGCCAGCTCGCCACCGACGTCTTCTACGAGCTCGAGAGACGATGTCCGCGCTTCACCGCCACTGACATGCCACCGCGCTCGTCCAGCCCAAACGGCAGCATCGCCAGCCGCACCAGTAACAGAGGACCGCCCGGCGGACTAACGCCGGGACCTCCCAATGCGGGACCGCCCAATGCGTTTGGACGACCGCTGCCCAGGACTCTCCAGTCCAACACAATCGTGCCGAACAAGGGAACACTGGTAGAGGACGACGACGACGACGATGACAGTGCAGGCGACGATGACGATTCCTTCAACTTGGAGGGTGCCGCTGGGAGGAGACAGACGAACAAGAGCATCAACAGTATGAGCATGGCGCACGACAAGATGGTGGCCGATCTCAAAGACCAGGTCCAGGAACTGCAGGCCAAAGTAGGAACCCTCGAGAACGCATTACGTGACAAGGAAGATGAAATAGAGCGCCTCAAGGATGCCGACAGCATGCGAGATGGCAACACGGCGTCGGAGCGCGCAGAGTGGGACGATCTTCGGTACTCGCTGGAAGAAAAGGTAGAAAAGGCAGAGAACCTCAACTCGGCGCTTCGTGCAGACATCGACAGGTTGCGCAGCGAAAATGAAGACGTGCAAAAGAGCCTTCGCGCACAAGTCGCCGAACTCGAGTCGAGACCTCCTCAACGAGCCGCCGACGTTGGCGATGGAGATTGGCAACAGCGATGCGAGCAACTGGAGCAAGAGCTGCTTGAGCAACAGCAAGTTACCGAAGAAGTCCGACAAGATGCATCCATCTTCTTGCAAGAGATGAGGGACTTATCTGCGCGCAGCGATGCTGCTGTTGACAAGGAGGAACGCCTAGTCCAGCAAGTCTCATCCTTGGAAGCCGAGCTCAAGGACTGGAAGTCCCGCTATGCACGCTCCAAGACTCAGCTCCGTACCCTCAAGGCCTCTTCCATTGGACTTTCTGCCATGGCGTCGCCCGACATTGGCAACTACACTCGCGACCCGGGCTTTACCACACCTGACGGAATGGTCAAAGACGTGCACGTCACCAATTTCCAGCTCAGCATCGATGAGCTCCTTCAGACGGCAAGGACGGCAGGCTCAGAACAGACCCTCGAAAGCATGCGTCACGTTGTCAAGTCTGTTCGAGCAATCACCGGAGATATTGACAGCACCCCTTTGTCACAAATGCAGTCGCCCAACAGCAGCATCAGCGGAGATATCCTGGCCAGTCCTGAGAAACAGCAGGCAAAGCTCAAGTCACGGGTCAGTGCTACCGCCAACAATCTCATCACCGCTACGAAGAACCACGTCTCATCAAATGGCATCTCTCCTGTCAGTCTCTTGGATGCGGCTGCTAGTCATCTTTCAACCGCTGTTGTAGAGCTGGTGAAACATGTCAAAGTGCGACCCACTCCACAAAACGAATTAGAGCAGGGCGAAGATGACGACAGGCCGATGCCGCTCCAGCCCACCGTCTTCTCGGGCTTTGCAGCCTTGACCCCGAACAGTGTTAATGCTCCTACAAACGACACTACCTCCACCATCGGCCATCACCGCCATCAGAGCAGCCGAGGCGGCAGCAGCGACACCACCGGTTACAGCACCTACAGCTCACCGTACAGTGGATACGATCGACAGAGCGCGGTAATGAATGATGCAAGTCAAATTGTCGACAGCGGTATGACTGAGTTCAAGAACTATCTGGAGGACCAAACAGCCCTTCTTGTCCAGAGCATACAACCGCTTGTTAATCTTATCCGATCAAATCCCACATCTACCCCAGCCGACGAACGACAAATCGACGAGTACATCGAGCACATTACGCAAGCTGTTGAAGACGCTGGCAACCAAACCTACGATGCTGTCGATAAGCTCTCCAACCCGGCGCTGAAAAAGCATGCGATACCCGTTGTTGAGGTCCTCGACGACTGCAGACAGAGCATGCTAGCTATTGACGTGAGGGGAGGTGGTCGTGATAAGATCCCGCCACTTGCATTCAAGACTGCGAGAGCCTTGAAGGTATGTCGATGCCTTGGACACGTATAAAAACCAGCTAACACAAACTCCAGGAACTTGTTCTTCGAGTCGATCGCATCGAATCTGGTGAACTCACCCTGGAACAAACGCTCAAGACTGAATTATAATCACGACGCGAGTAATTAATGGTATCGAGCATGCCTTACATCCCACTTTTTCGGCAGTTTTGTTCTCTTTCAGGTATTTCCAGAATTTCCCTTTTTCTTCGTCAACGCAAAGCTTTCTTGTGCGCTTGGTCATGCTCCTTTTTGGATACCCTCTCGCCTGGATGCTGAGATGCAATGCAACGCTACGCCGCGATATGAAAACCTACCTGTATAAAAGCCGTTTATTGTTAGTATTTGGTATCGACAACTCCCATCAATGTAACTGCGTTGTCGAACCGCACGAGAAAATTGAGCATTGGGAGCTTAGCTTGCATACGCGCTTGTAGTAGAGGCATTGCGTACAAGACCAGCAACCTTCAATAACATTTTAAATACCGTATAAGTTTTACGAACTAGGAGCATTCTTCTCTGAAAGCGTAAATGTGGCCCGTATACGTCGTATCTGCAAGGTCCTCGTGTGGTGTGTCCTTGAAGCGTTTCTCATAGCTACCTACCCTACCTGAGGCTTGAACTCCCCTTCCTGAATCGAGGTCGGTGGATCAGATTTTGGGCCGCTGTTTCCGCTTGGCTGATACATCTCATGACCCTTTCGAACGAGAGCCGGCGCGGATGTACATACGTACTGGCACTCTAACTGGAATCGGAATGATGTCACTTGGCGGTTTGCAGGTCAGGTGGGTTCAGCCACTGAAGGGATAGGGGGGTTTGTTGTTTTTGACTCACTTGAACGAATGTTTGAACGTGCAATTGACAAGATGGACGATTTGATCGATCGATGAGTGTGGATTTCATAATCAACGGTTTTGTTTGGAGATTGGAGCAACGACTTCCATCCCTCACCCTGCCTGCCCGCCAACGACCAACATGGAAGCCTTCCCAGGACAAATGCACATGCACACACCCGCCTACACCGACACAATCCTCACCATCACAGAAAGTAGCTGCGCGGATCCATTTGTCCTCCTGCACAACGGCACATACTACCTGACCTTCACATCCGGCGGGCACATTGAAATCTGGTCCGCGGATAGCTTGTTCGACTTTGAACAAAAGTGCACGAAGAAGGTAATCTGGCGTCCACCGCCCAACACGCCGTATTCAGCGGACATTTGGGCGCCGGAAATCCACGCGCTCGAGGGGCGGTGGTACGTGTACTTTGCGGCCGCAGACGGCGCGGTCGGAAACAAGAGTCACAGAATGTACGTTCTGCGTGGCCCATTGTCGACATCATCGCCGCTCGCTTGCGCCGACTGCGACTGGGAATTCTGCGGCCGATTCCGCGGCCTGCCAGACAATCAATGGGCGATTGACGGCACGGTGCTCACGCTCCGTTCAGCAAAATACTTTGTGTATTCCGGCTGGCCGCTGGGAACCACGCACAACGCTACCCGACAGGAACTCTTCATTGCCGAAATGGCCAGCCCAACAGCCTGCACGGGGGCCCCGCCGAAGCGCATTTCCACGCCAGACTTGCAGTTTGAATTCTCGGGACTCAGCGGCATAAATGAAGGGCCGCAGTTCCTCGCCTCGCCCGACGGGAGGTGGCAAGGCATCGTGTATTCGTGCGCTGGCTCGTGGACGAGCGAGTACAAAATGAACGTGTTGTATTATACCGGTGGGGCCCCGCTGGACCACACGTCGTGGTGTAAGAGTAATACGCCGCTGATTCAGGCCTCGCGTGACGCTACGCCGCCGTATGGGCCGGGACATGGGAATTTCGTCATGCTGGACGTGTGGTCTAGCGGGCCCGAGGTGTGGAGTGTTTTTCATGCTACGGACGCGAAGACCGGGTGGGAAGGTAGAAAGGCGCGCGTAATGCGCGTGGGTTGGGGGCAGGGAGGGCCGTACATGGGCAAGGGGGAGTGCGGGCGGTGTTGTGGCGTCGTGGAGCATTTCATCAAGGGGTGCCCGGGGGGTGAGTGTGGTGGGTTAGGGGACTGTGGGGTTAACAGTGGTCAAGAGAACAGAGTGTTTTTAGAGGTTGGGGAAGATGGGAGACATGGGGCCTTCAACGCTGGGGGGATGGGGAATGTTACAAAGGTTGTAGGGAGGGAGTTGGGGAAGGTGGGCAAGGAGGTTGGAAAGGTTGGGAAGGGGATTATGAGTAAGTTTTCTTCCAAATAACTTGTTTTTGAAGCAGAATAGACAAATATTTTGGATGTTGTATGGTAGGTAATTCTTGGTTGGAGATTTGGTGCCATGGATGTTGAATCACCACAGCTATACCCGTCTCAACTCCCAAAAGTTCTATAAAAAAATCTTTAACAAGAAAATTGGTATAGCGCAGACTCGAACGAAGGGCAAAAATAATACCTCACCCGTTTCGAGGCTTTGATGGAGAGCGGGAGTAACCGCTGAGCGCACCCAGAGGTTTTTACTCCGGGATTTTTGGTATTAGGATGTACGGCAATCAATTAATATATATAGGCATAATATACAATAGTCACAAATAACTTCCTAACTGATTCTGTTAGGTCCAAGGTGAATGGGAGTAGAGTTTTGTGCAAACGCATACGCCGCGACGCGCCCGTTTATGCAAGTAATAACATAGGTCTGACAGAGCTTAGATTTCGCGACAGGTACATACGCTGTTTAGGTTAATAGAGAGATTGTGTATGTAACTCCTTCGCAAACGATCTTCTGCATTCCGTACTGCTACGCTACAGTATTGTTGAGTTTCCGACGTTCGTCCTCATGCTACTTGCGCATTTGCTTTGACGTCGCATGCTGATTATTTGCCTAGTCGATTCATCATCACGCATACATATCAGTAGTCCATACTCTGCATGTTGAGTATGATGAGCCATTGCATCTCAAAAAGCTATCCCCCCTTCAACCATATCAAAATGCGTGACTGTGAACTGGCTAGCATTGAAGGCCTATTGCTTCGAGTATCTGGCAAATTTGTATCCAACATGCAGGCTATTGATAGATTCAGTAACAACCCCTCACGTTCCTATGTGGTTGATTGAGCGCCAATGAAGGGACACAACTCTTATCCCCACTAGACTTGATGTTTTTCCATGTAGAGTGATAGATGAATTCAGAAAACTCGATTGTACAAGACAGGAAGGTAAAATTTACACACACAAGAACTCAAAACTCCACAACCATACTCTCGCCCTTGCTATACACTATGCCTCCCATTCCCCATCTACAATCCACATCTGCTCTTCAAGTTCCTCGACCAACCCTCGCCACCCACGCATCCAAGTCAGTAATCTCCATCGCACTTTCCCGCCAACACAATAAAATCGCTCACCTCGCTCGGCATCCAATTACAAAAATCCCCCAACGCAAACCTATATCCAATCTCACGCAGCACAACCATGAACATTCCGCACGACCCATCCCCGCCCAACGCCCTCTCCCCAAATCCCCATTCCACACCGCCACCAAAACCCCGGCGTGAGCCAAACCAACTGCATCAATCACACTTTTTCAAAACTCAAGTCAGAATGAAGCTAACCACTCGTAAGCAGAGAGTAAATAAACCCTACAAGCTCATAATTCACGCCAGCCTTATGTACGGTAGATACAGCGTTACTTCACAACCTAGTCGAACCCCGGCCTCCACGCACTGCAGAACCCCGCTGGCGGCTACTTACACGTACGTGTACGTCCTGCAGCATCTGCCTCACGACGCTGGCGTTGTAATTGACGGGAAGAATTCGGACCTGGAGAGCGTTGGGATAGATTTTGTGGAAGTGCTTGTGGATCTCTGGCTCGATGTATGGAGTTGTTGGGACTGGTTTTTACTGGGTGTGATTTGGGGGTAGGTGGACATAATTTTTTTGGTCAAGCTGAGGGGACGGTTTTGTGGCCCTGGACTTTCTTTGGGCTTGTGGGGTGGGTTTTATGTTGTTTTGGATTGGTCGCGGGCGATGAGCGCGGGGATGGTGGCCCGTGGATTGAGGGTGTTGAAGGTGTGAGTCGCCGGGGTCGAATTTGCAGACTGGTTTGGGGTTTGCGGCGGGGTTCGCTATTGGGTAGAGGGAGTACTTTATATTGAAAGAATCAGACGAGTGCGGTAGAGTGGTGGGTCAAAGAATGAAAGTGATGCACGGCACCGCAATGTAAATGTAGAAGTGCTCGAAAGCGAACGAATGAAGAAAGCGAATGTCAAGGTTTGAACTGCATGATTATTTGCAGTCGCGCACGCACTTCATACCTTCGTGTTTCCCCACCTACTACCCACTCGTCCTGACCTGATCGCTCTGGCGTACTGAACATGTTTCCATCCTCCCTTCTGGCTCTTTGAAGAAGCATATAGTGTCCCCTGACATCACCGCCATGGGTTGGAGCTTGATAGATCTAGCGTCAGGTTCATTGGTACGGGACGGAGGAATCGTGGTTTATCAAGTCCAGAAAATGCTATGGTGGCCCTACAAAGTGCACCTCTGTACTCGAGCTTACCCCAACACCCAAGTCTGTCCTACCCATTCTCCGTATCAATAAAGAGTGAGAAGGCTTTCCCCTGAGTTATATTTATGCAGTTTGCTTGAAGAATCCAAGCGAAGCGCACAATAATAATCCATGACCCCAGTGTCAACAAAACACGGAAGCCATTGCAGCAAACACCCACGTCTCCAAGCAGCGCAGCAACAACCCAAATGAATCTGCGACAAAATAGCAAAATTGAGTCCTATTCCCACCAACCCCTACCAATCCATCAGCACAGCTATCAAAACCAGTCCCGGTAACGCTCAACTAAAAAACCACAGTCGTCAGACACGTCCACGTCCACGACCTCGCACCTCGCACCTCGCCCCACACAACCCATTTTCCCATCCGCCCACAGCCATCCGCAAACAAACCCACCCGGTTTCCAAGAATCTACCTACTAGGCTAGCGGTTTTCATCTCAATAAACACACCCACCTACCAATGCAAAATCTTGTTCAAAAAGCCATGTCTCCCGCATCTCGTTTCCAGATGTGAACGTGGCATCGCTGATGGCTGGAGTGTTAGTGTCGTGAACGTCGATTGTCTTTGGTGTGTATGCGTACGTTGCGTCAGCATCATGATGAAAGATATGCATTTACGGGCGGTGCTTAGCTGGAGTATATATGCGAAGGGTTGGTGAATGGGTCTTGTCTGCATTGAGTGTTAGGCAGGGGAGAGCGGGTATGTGACGGAATCTTGGGCGGTTTGCGTACTGATAGCCGAGGATTCATGGCATGGAAGCTAGATTGTGTTACTGGGAGATGTTTAGATTGGAGCGCTTTGGAGCGCAAACTTTGATGTTTCATGGACTGGATACGAGGATAGAGAGAAAAGGCGTCGTGTTGATTCCATCGACAAAAGCTTCAAAGGGCAGAATGGCATTCGGACCTATTCCCCTTGCCGTCCTCAATCCCCCTTCACCTCCCGCAAATTAACGGCGCTTACACACCCTTTCTTCCCTTCTTTCTTCCAGCCCAACAAATTCTCCATCCCAAGTCTTTCAAACCCCACATGGCTCTCCACACTCGCGCCAGCCGTGTGGCTGAGGACCATGACATTTCTGCGCCGCGCCAGGGCAGGATTCACACGCGGTTCATCAGCATGGACATCGAGGCCCGCAGCGGAAACGACGCCGTCATCAAGAGCAGCGATGAGCGCGTCTTCGTCGACAAGCTTGCCCCGCGCAATATTAATCAGCCGCGTACCAGGACGCATGAGCTTGAATTCCGGGTCGCCGAGGAGGACTGTGCCTGCGAACGGGGTGGCTAGACATACTGCGTCGGAGGTAGCGAGGAGGTCTGCCAGGGTATCGCACCAGGTGGCTGCGAGGGCCTTTTCGGAATCCAGCATCCTCACGACGTCAAAGTAGGCGATTTGCATGTTGAGCGCTGCTTTGCACTTTTGAGCGATGCGGACGCCGATGCGGCCTAGGCCGATGATGCCGAGGACGCTTCCTGCTGGGTTGTGCGTGACGGCAGCAATGTTTTGATTCGCGTCGCGGAATTCCTCGGGGTTGCATGATCTCGCGGCGAGGAAACTCCACGGGATGGCGCGGTAGCAGGAGAGTAGGAGGAGCAGCGCGGTGTCGGCGACAGACTCTGTACATGCTGATGCGGCGTTGCAGTAGATGATGTTGCGTGCGGACAGCGCGGGCATGTCGATCCAGTCGTAGCCTGCGCCGGCGGATGTGAAGATGCGGACGGAACGGGGGAGCAACGAACTAGACGCGTCAATATAGGTGGTTCCACGCTGAAGGACTATGTTTGCTAACGTACACTATTTCTTCATCCCAATTCCCCATTTCACCCCCCGTATTCCAAAAGGGTCGGTACATGCCCACAAATTCTCCCCACTCCCCACTTCTCAACTTCTCTTTAAACTCTTCTCTTTCCATACTATACGTCCGAATGATGTTGAATTGCCGCCGTAATTCAGCGTACAAGTCGTGATTCCATCGAACGTCGTCGCCGAGATGCAGAATCGTCGGTTTAGATGGACATGTGGGCGTCGAGGCTTGCGGGAGAGACGAGGGCTCCGGGGCAGGGGGAAGGCCGGTGTCAGTTGGTGTTGTTGACATTTTTTCTGGCTGTAGTCCTTCTCTTCACTCCCTCCAAACATCCACCCACAAACACGTCCTTGTGTAGTCCTCAGTAACCCCGTAACCAACCACAATCTCAATACTCGACCGTCTAATCAACACTAGCTTATCAAACAAACTTCGAAACGAAAACAAGAGCGTAGAAGCATTATTCGCAATCTTCAAGTAATCCAGGGTCCCTATGCCCCATCACACAGCTATATAAATAAGTGCGGCTGTCCGCGCATGAAAGCGGTGAAAGATAACGTTATCAAACCCACACACATGACATTTATCACGCAATCCGTGCCTCCACGTGGTGGTCGAAGCTTTTTAAACCCGATTCACCCGGGCGTGCACGTGGTGTCGACCCACCTCACTGGCCAACCAAAGCGGAAAAGCGGGCCGCACCGAATAATAGTCTAGACGTTGGGATCTTCTGCAAAGAAAGAACTAAAAGTTGTTCATGTTACGAATTTACTATGGGTGCAAATTCATGACGTGTAACAAAGTTCGCTATAAATCGTGTCTCGGGGTATCGCAGGCACTCATTTCAAGCGCAGTCAATGTAAGGAGAGGAGGAAAAGGGCATGGAAGCGTCTTTTACATGGTGTATACCGTGATGTCTATGGTTCCGCTCCGTGCTCAAAACCAGTGGACAAGGCCCATATGGCTTGCAGGATTCGTGTTTGGATTCGGCTGCACTCCTTCTAGGCCGTACTGGGTTACCATGTCGTCCCACATGGTCCAGTCCATGCTGCCGCCGTCCATGGTGGGAGAGTTGTTTGTGGGCGGGTTGACGGCGGCGTCGCCCATTGTAGTGGACGGAATGTCGTTGAAGTTGACGTTTGCAAACATGGTGTCACCTAAACTTCCGTGTGCGCCGTTGATTGCGTTTGCGGTCCTGTCGACAGCATTCGATTGAGCCAAAGTATTTACAGCTTGTATTCCCGGCGACTGCATCGGCACCGGTAGATTGGTCACTGTAGAGCTAGAATTTCCGCTGTAATCCAGAGAGGTATAGACCCAATTGCCGTCAAAAGCGACGTCGTTCATCACGTCATTTACAACGTGGTCGAGACCGAAATTTGAGAGGTCAGTGAAGTCCTGAGCCGGGCTACCGTTTCTCCTAAGCATACTGTTGAAACCCGCACTGCCTGTCTGTGATGGTGCATTTTGTGCTCTGAAACCGGTCAGGAAAGACCTCTGAGTGTTGGGCATGGATGGACTTCTTGGCCAGCTCGGCTGGTTCGTGGTCGGACTTTCGCCCAGTTTTGGAGCGGAAGGTCGGAGCAGTTGATCCAGTTCGTCTGAGCTTGACTGACCCACCGTGACGGGTGGAAGAGTCATATGGTCCACGCCATGTGCGAATCCTGGATATATAGTCGGTCCATTACCCAAGGCCAGGCTTGTTCGTTCCAAGGCCAAGTCCTTCTCTCGCGCTGCCCTTGCTTTTGCCATGAGTTTTCTGAGTGGTTTCCACAGGCAGCCCTGTTGACCTTTGCCATGCAGCGAGGCGTTGTTGAGAGGGAAACACCAGCGGCCTGCTGTAGCCTCAAGCGCACGCCATGCGCGCTCCACTGCCTCGCCCCTGGTGCGCACACATAGCTCGGATAGTAGGAAAGCGATCGCGTGCCATTGCACGTAGGTACGGAAGAGCCAGCCCCACTTCATCGTTCGGGCTTCGGTTTCGAGGAGGATGGAGTATTCAATGTTCTCAAGGGAAGTGATGAACAGCTTGTCCTTTGTTTCTTGCGGGAGTGTTGCGCCTGCAATCGTCAGTAGGGTGCTATACATGGACTATGAGATGCTCACCTCCATCCTGGCGCTGGTAGGGATGGTAGACTATCAGCCACATCTTGCTCATGATGAGCCTTGAGATGGTCGCAGTCACCCAGCACAGCGGCATCGTCATATCCATATTCTGCAAGTACTTTTCTTCCATGCGGGCATGACATTCGGTGATCCACTTTTCCTTTTCTGCTATCGACAGGCCTGCGAAGAAGTCTGTGCATGTGTTCGGTCCTGGAGGGACATAGAGAATGCGGCGGAAAATGTTGGCGACTTCGAATCGGAGCAGGCAGAAAGTCATGTCTGTAAAGCCGTTGTGCTCCTCTGGAAAGTCGGTCATGTCCGGTCGGAGGTCTGCATCGTTGGCGTTAAGAGGCTGAGCATGTATTAGCCAGAGTTTGGAGGTCAGAGCCTGAGACCAACCATCTTGGTGTCGAACTGCGCCTCGACAATGGTCGGATCGCAACCGTGATCCTCAGAGGCGCGCGCATCCAGTATGCACACTTGCCACCAAAGCCGTCTGCGCATCTCGATTTCGAAGGGCGGAAGCTTGAAATGGCTACCGTCTCTGTGAATGCCGAGGGTTTGGGCGATTCGCACGACCAGGCCCGTCAGGGTCCAGATCTTGCGCGCCTCGTCGTTCCTGCGGAGTAGGATGAGGAAGACGACAAAGGCCTGCAGGATGACCATCTCGTCGCAGTGCAGGAAGTCGGCTCGAGCGAGGGCTTGTTCGAGGGCGAAGCGGTATTTGCCCAGCAGAGACGTGCGGTCCTCTGCCCATCTCTCGAGACACTCTTCGGGCGTTGTGCTGGTGACGGCGCCGTAGTAGACGGCGAATAAGAGGCACTCGAGGCCTTTGGGCACGTTGCCGACATGCGACACAGCGTCGAGGAAGGCGGGCTCGAACGTGGGGACATGCAGCACCTTGACCAGCGGATCGACGTTCTCCTTGTACGTGGCCCAGAAGTCGAGCGCGTGCTGCTCGGGGGGGTGCAGCGCGCGCAGGTCGACGTCTGTGGAGCTGTAGCCGAAGACGAAGCCCTGGTGCTGCGAGGCATGGCGGGCGGAGGCGGGCAACGGGAGGTCGTCGGCGTCGTTGTCGGCGTCGTTGTCGTTGTCGTCGTCGTCGTCGTCGTCGTCGTCGTCGGACGGCTGGATGAGGATGGCGCTGAGGTCTTCGACCTGCGGGGGTCAGTGGCTGCGGCTGGCGGCTGGTGGGCGGGGGCAGAGTGGCACCTCGTTGTTCAGGCTCGCCCAGAAGCTGTTGTTGACGTAGCGGCTCCGGCCCTTTCCGACGACGAGGCGGCCGAAGCGGTTCTCGAGCCCCGCGACGCTGGCTCGGCGCGCTGCGTCTGGCTCCGCGTACGGGCACGAGGCATCGGCGGGCAGCTTCTTCTCGCGCGCGGCCGCCTCGAGCTCGTGCTCGTCGACCTGCGCGTTCAGACCCGCGACGACGCCCTCGAGCCGCCGCAGCCGGTCGAGCAGCTCTGCGTCGTGCGGCTTGCGGCTCGTGCGCGGCTTGCGGCCGGGCCCGGGGAAGACGCATTCGCTGTGGGCGCGCGCGCAGTTGGAGCACGGGTGCTTCTTGTTGCATTTGACCTTTCGTCGGCGGCACGTCATGCACGACCTGGCGGTGGGCGTGGGGCTGCCCACACTGCCGCTGGCATGGCTGCCGGGCTCGGGCGTCGCGTCGGCGTGGGCGGCGTGGGGAGAGTGGTCGGCCATGGCGGTGCAGCGTGATTGTGTTCGGCCAGGGAACTTGCAGCCGCATCATGGGGCCTGGGGCTTGTACGAAGCTGCCGAGTAGTTACCGCCAATAGCTCCGCACTGTCGTCATGTGTTGTCAGCCACAAGAAGCGAGCGTCGCTGGCTTCAAGTGTCGTTGTCATCGCTTTGTCAGCTCAGCAGCGAGTCGTGAACCTCGGCTCGGCCAAAACATGCTCCACCTCCGTCCATCTGATAAGCAGGTCACATGATGCACTTCTCCAAAGCCGAGAGCATGATAGAGAAAAACATACAATTCATTAACTGTCATAAGAATGCGCCCACATTGAACATGGCCATCACCTTGCATACGCCCTCAACGCAGGCTCCCTCAGCCTCTTGTCCGGATACGCCAACAACGACACTCCCGCAACCGGAATCAACGCAGTCGTCGCCAGGAAATCATCCAAATCCAGCCCTGGAGCAACAGCATTGTTGCACACACTCCCAACATCAATCCTCGCCAAACTGCCCGGTCCGTCGTTGCTCAACGCATCCACAATCAACGCATAGGTCAGCGGGTGCGCCAATACACCCGCGTGCCCGTAAAACTTTCCTCCCTGTTTTCCCGCACACACGGCCGTGACTTCATGGTTCGACACGCCCACGCCCCTCTCGTCAAGCATATACCCCGATGCGGCCATGCCTGACTGCGGCTGCACGATCTCGTCGAAATACCCAGAGAAGAATGTCGTCGTGGGCACATATGCGCTAGCCCCTCCGCCACTCCTCAACGCACGCACGTAGTCGGACGTAGCTTGCTGCTGGATGACGCTCGGCGGGCAGGGAATGAGTGCAATGTTGCTGTTTGGGCTGAGACACAGCGCGTTGGCCAAAACCGTGCCTTTGAAGTCTGCGCTCACGGGCAGAAAATCCGTGACTACTTTGCGCGTTGACGGCCAGTACTTGAGGACCCACTGCGTGTCCAGCCCGCCTTGGCTCCACGATATAACCGCCAGGTTTTCTTTGTTGGACTGGCTGATGGCGCTGATGTAGTTGATTGCGTATGCAATGTATTCCGAGTTGGTTTGCGCGTCGTTGAACATGGCGCCGGGCACGTTGAGCCATACTGGGTCAGCGATATCACTGCCTCCCAGCAGCTTGCGCAGGTTGTTGGCGAAATTGATCCCTCCGTACGCGCCCGTGCCGGGAATCATCAGCACCGGGCGTTTGGCGCCATACGTGAATCCCGCGGGGATATACAGCGCTTTCCTCAGTGCGTCCTCGGATAACGTGTACGCTGCGTCGCCATTTTCTTTCTTGGGGAATATAGCCTCGGGAGAAGCCGGATTACGGTTGTTGACGCTGTTTTCTCCCCCAGCGATTCCGCCGGTCAAAACAGTGTTCAACGTCCCGTCGCGCAAAGGCCCGAGTCCAGCGGCGACCTGGCTTGCCATCGCCACATATATGTCCGAGCGACCTGTTGGGTTTGCCCATACTTTGGAGGCCCGCTCTTGTGCCTCTGGTATGCTCGAGGGGCGGCTGCTGGGTGTGACTTTCACGAGCGCCGCATTGATGGCAGCGGGGTTCTTGGCTGCGACTGCGGATTGGACGGTCCCTAAGAGATCCCCTAGAAGGCCGGAGAGGATTTGACGTTCTTCGAGAGATGAGGCGGGAGAAGATCCTGCGGCTGCGAGGGGAGTTGGCGCAGAGAAGGCCGAGGGCAGTGTGCTCAGGAGAGCGAGGGCAGATGATGTGTAACGCATGGTTGAAGATTTATGCTCCGCCGAAGTAGCAATACTGGATGTCTTGCTTTCCTTCTTGTGTATGGCCTACTTGCTTGGTTGATATCTCTGTTATATACCATCCCCAGCCCGAGATATCGTCACGCCGTCCCAGCCCCATTTTGCCTCTTCACGTGGTAGTTCAAAATAGCGATATCGTCTAATGCAGCATGCCCCTGAGTTTGTAGATCCAAGCCCATTTTTGCGCGCGTGGCTTCACGCTGGTGGCTGGTGTTCGCCGAATAAACACTGGCTAGGTAACAGTGTACCAAGAACCAAGTTGTTCTCTCCCACTGCCAAGGCCCCTACCATAAGGATCTTCTTAGCGGCAAGAATGCTACCAAGGTCTAGACTCGGCCGCTAAACTAGCACCATTCTCTCGTAAAATTCGATTGATGGGAATTTGGTTTGTTAGCTTCTGCCCTAGAAAATTGCCCTGTTTAGTGTTTACTTGACCCACAATTTCCTGTTCCGGTTACCTAGGTCCAGTTTGCTTCTGCTATTTCAAAATCCCATGTTGCTCCTGTTGCTCCCGTCTAGCCACGTGAGTGATTCCTTTGGCGAGATGAGACAAGTAATCGAACCAGCTGATTTCCAAATCACGAGCCCCCAGAGTCAACAGTGAAGGACATGGCTTTTCAGTGTACAGCGAGCATCATCAAAGCGACAAGCGGGGACCCGAACACACACAAGCAAGGCGAGATGTGGCTGGGTAGAGGAAGCAAGTGTAAAAGCCGAAATCCGCTCATCACGGGACGGACGTTCCAGCATCCGGCAAACAAAAGTCCGCCAAGGAGCCAGGACAGAGACCTTGTACATGGATCAGGACTAGGGGATACCTATCGTCTGACGTAAACTTAGTCCTCAAGAGGGCACAGAGACGCGAAAGAGATTCAATCAATCAATCAACCCACCAAGAGAGATAATCAACGGGCTCTCCAACCTTCAGATATACTCAAAAGCTTCCACAACTCCATCTACACAATACCCTACCGCCGAACTGGCCAAGATCGTACATCTTTTCCAAGGCTACTCTGCACAACAGAAAAAAAGCTGTTCAAATACCCAGTGTTTGTGAAAGGGTGATAGCCTAACCGGGTACGATCAGTAGTGCACTTTTGGACATCTTTTGGAGTACCCCCAAGGAAAGGAGAACAGCGACAAGAAAACGCCAGGAAAATTCCAAGAAACTCCACTTCTCCGTGGTAACCGCCATGACTACTCGCCTGTTATGCCTTGTTACACACTACACCGGCTCTCAGGTTTCATGAGAAGTGCAAAGTAAGCTCGGGTGGATCGCGCAACGTACGGAGCACACGGCCCAAAACAACGCTTATTTGTCTGTTTCTTGCGCAATTTTAACAATGTTTAAAGCTCCTGTGTCTAGCAGACGTGCCCATTTGACCCTAAAAACGTTTGCAGCGGCGTATTCATAAGAGCTTGCACCTTATTTGGGTGGGATGGGCCTGAGCTTATTTTGCACTTCTCGTGAAACCTGAGAGACCGGATAAAGTTGCATCTCGAAAGGGGAGGCAAGAACGCCGTTGGCAAATGGTTCAAGACTGTCCAAAGTTTGCTTTTCCTAGCGTGATCTAGGAGGCGGACAAGCGCGGCGGCGTTTTTCTGGAAGGCGCGGCGGCGTAGGTAATCCAGGAGGCGGACAAGCGCGGCAGCGTATTCAAGAAGGCGGACAAGCGCGGCAGCGTTTTCAGAAAGGCTGACAAGCGCGGCAGCAAGCCTCTGTCACAAAGGACGACCAGGGTCTAGAACATGCACTGGATTAGTTCTAAATCTACCCTGGACTGGGGAAGCAGGTATGTGATGCTGTGCACTGCTGTGCTTTTGAAGTGTTTTTTTATTACATGCTCACGATCGTTAGGTGGGAAGAGAGAATTTACCTAGCTGGAAGCCTTGCTGCGAGGTCAGAGCGGGCTGCTACCATCTAACAGCAAATTGTTGTATCTTGTTAGTGAAATTGGATTGCGGGAGGCGGGGATGTTGCGTCTTCCACGTGACCTGTAGGAAAGTGATAACTTCGGACGGGAATTCTCCGAGCGTAGATTCAGAGCCAAATAGGTAATACAACCGGGTAGTTTCTTTCATGCCATATTCTCGGATTGTGAGCCCTACAGAGTAGAGTCATGGAGCCCGCGGCAGTGCAAAGTCACACTGGATAACGTTCGGCGAATCAATTAGCTCTTCAACACAACTAGCTTCGCGTTCTTATTGGATAAATCTTGACAGAAGTTTCCGTTAACGCAGTCCTTGGTTGCACATGCGCAAATCTAAATCTACACCATGACGTCGAATAGACTTTTGATTTTCACTCTCTGCGACTCAACACCAAGGCTTGGAAAGTTTTGTACCTGACGCATAGCGCAACTTTCGTACATGGTCGGAGAGATGTACCGAGGCTCTTAGTAGGTATCCTGCACTTGGACAGTGTGGCAGGACGACGTTCGCCATAATGACAATGGCTTCGAAGCATTGTAGACGTCGAGCGCGAAACGTATGGGTCGTGTACGTCCGCCGTACACAACAATGGGGGAAAACTTGCAAGGCGAGGAGAAGAAGAAGACAATACCATGTCGAATTCATCTCCGCACATTCTCTCTCTTCCACTTCCTCTCCTATACTTCAACACCATCTCTCCCCAAAAACACTAACCCACCTTCCACTCCCGCCCAGCTCCTACGGCCCCGCCATATGTCGGTGCGCCAGACTCGGTCCCCACGTCCCGCCCGGCATGTCACTCAATGCGATACACTTCTCCGTCTTCTGCCGCAGCGTCAGCAGCTGGAACTCTCTTACGCGCTGCTCAGCCGCTGCGTTCCAGTCTTGGCCGCGGAGGTGCACAATGTCGGACATGGGAATTGAAGGCTGCGGTGTTGGTGGGTAGATGCTGGGATCGGCGGCATTGGGATCCATGTTGTTTGGAGGAGGGGGGTGGATGGGTTGGGTTGGGTTGTAGTGTGCAAGTTCTTGGGGGTTTGGTTCAATGGAGTGGTATTGTGGTTGCTGGGTGAGTGCTTGGGCATGACGATACTGTACTTGCTGGATGGGTGCTTGAACAGGATGATACTGCACTTGCTGGGTGGGTGCTTGGACAGTGTGATACTGCACCTGCTGGGCGATTGGTTCGACCGGGCGGTATGGCGCCTGCTGATGAAGATGTGGCAATGGACGGTGAGCGAAGTTGTTCTGGTGCTGCAATCGCGATTTTGGTGGTATGAGCTTGCCGTAGCCTTGATTGTGGGCATATCCTGGAGGTGGCATGGCATGGTTTGCTGTAGCGTAAGGCGAGCTGACGGCGCCCGCTGGATGCTGCATCTGCTCCAGCCACGAATGTCCCGAATATCCTCTCCTGCGGCGCTCGTAGATGAGTTGGTTCTGGTATCGGAAGTACTGGTCCTCATTCAGGAGGAGGGTGCCTGAGAGATGCGACGACGTGTACTCGCCTGGCACTGCGTGGACCAGGCGCGGATCGATTTGGTCTTCCGTCGGCAGTTTGGTAGTTGGTGGAGGCGGAACGAGGAATGGGCGATCTTTCTGGTGTTAGGACGTGAGAGGGGTCCTCAATGTAGTACGTACTCTGTTCCGCTTTCTTTTCTTCCGCCCTCACACTCTTGCGTCGCTCTTCTTCGTATTTGCGCCAACGGTAGCTCCCAACGTCTACCCTACCCAACAGCTCATATGGTCCTTGAACCTGCGCTCGATGGATGAGAAACTTCGCAAGTGTCTCCAGATTCTCAGTCATAAAATTTAGGTCGGGTGCCAAGTTCTTGTGGCGTGAGTCGATGGCATGCAGAATGCGTTCAAAGATGAGGTCGTCGCCGTCATACGGGTGGTCCTGTGTTCATGTCAGTCGTGCGGTCGGGTTAGTGTACACGCGGGAGGACTCACGAGTTTTGTCATGCAGAACTGATAGGCGCTGAAGATCTGAGGTGCAATGTCTTCATCATATGCGAGAACATGACTGAACGCGTAGCGCAGGTAGGGAGTGAGGGTGTGCTCCATCCAGTGCCGGTGGATCGTGAGCTTTCGCGCGCCCGACATAGTTGCTGGTTGAGTCGGGCGAATTGACGTTATAACAGTCAGGAGATAGATTGCAGGTGAGTGTGGAACTTCCAGCTCCGCCTCGCCCAGTCACCTTCACCTGGCCTTCACCTGGCCTTCACCTCGCGTCCCTCCGCTTCCTATACGCCACCCTAACAAATTTCCTCTCTCACTATATATCTCCTCCACAACAACATCTCCTCACGAACGACCGAGCCTGGCTCAGGACTGTCTAGTCTAACTTCGTATTGTGCGGAAGCTGAACCCTCAAAGTCTGCGACCAAAATCTTCCGCGACAGAATATTCTAGATGGTACTGAGGCTGGTTCGGGAGTTCGAATCTTTTTTGGCAACGAGGAGTCCCACAATGACTTCTTTTTTGTTGCTTTGGCGTGTTCGATCCATCATTCAAAGAGATGTATGTATATTGGGCTGTTCCAGTCAGAAGGATAGCACCAGTAGACCCATCTTCCCACTCGGCGCCCATTTTCTTCTTCTCAAAAACTACTCATATAATCCAACAACCTCAACAATGCCCCATTCTCAACTCTACACCCTTCGCCATCTTTCCTAGCTCTCCTCAGCCCCTGCGCTAACCACATCCTAATCGTCTGCGCGTCCAGATTGCGGAAGTTCTGCTGCGATATCAAGACAAACGCTTTCGCGCAAGGCGTCGTTGATTCCGAGGGTGAGGGGAGAGGTTTGGTGGCGCATGTTGAGCATTCTGGGTCCGGGTTTGTGGAGGGCAAGGGGTCGGAACAACATGGTGGGGGGCCAGGAAGAGAGAAGGATTGGATTTGAGTGGGGGATGGGAGGGAGAGCGTGTTGATGTCGATTATGAATGCGTTTGAGATGTCGGTGGGGAGAAAGGGGGTGGAGGAAAGGTATGGGTCAAGTGGCGCCATTTCCAACTCTTCCGTCTGTGTTACTTCGTCGTGTACATTGCATGGTGAAGCAATATCCTTTAGCAAAATTGACTGTTCGTTACGACACATGATGCTTGTAGCTTCTTGTGATGCTTTGAGGAAGGCGATTTCTTGCCTTGCTTCTGCTAGCTGTTGTTCCGTGTCGGCGAGTAGGTTTTCCAAGAAAGCGACGCGATCGCGTTGGCGAGCGCGATGGCGTCTTTGGTTCTCACGGACTCTGTTTAGCGTGTGTTCTGCAGAGACACGGGATTTGCGATGAGATGTCGCGGATGATGTGGATGTGGGTGATGCGATTCGTGGCATGGTCGGTGACATGATCGTTAGTAACCTTTTATTCCCTTGGTTTTGCGATTCTTGTGCTTCTGGTTCTTGACGGCTCTTGACGAGTGTAAGGATCAGGTCGAAAAGCTTTGATGTTTATGACATGGCACGTCAACGGTCAATCTGAGGCAAATGGAGTTTGAAGCTTGGCGATTACATATCACTGACACCGTGCTGTGATTGGTTGAGCCAGGAATTCGAAGCACTACTTCCCTCGAAGTCAAACCAGGTCATACGATCATCACGACAATTGGCGAGCGCTTTGTAGGCGATTGTTGTAGGTATTAGATGGCATTTATACTACAATACGCTATGCAGAGAAATTTGGAAACACAGCTTTCGTCTCATCATTTTGCTTCAACATACCAACTGGACACCTTTTATCGACCCATTCGGATGACACCAGCGTGTACCAACTTCTGGACCTTCTGACGAATGTCTGGGTTCTTGAGATGCTCCTGAAGAGCCGCAGGATCTTCCTTGGCTTGTTGGAGGATGCTGTTCATAACAGGGTCCTGCAAGATGCTGGTAATCTAGGTAACTCGTAAGTGTGTGTCGTATATTCAATCACCATGGAAACTTACCTCTGGGTCTCGTTGTATGCGCTCCATGGTCTGCTGTTCAGTCTCACCCTCACGTGCAGAGTACTGCGCTTGCAGGGCCTTGGACTCTTGCTGCTGAATCTCCCTGGAGTTCTTGCCATCCTTGTCGTGAAGAGCAGCCTCGCCGCAGACATCCACACATTTGCTGTACTCGCGCATCGTAAAGTATGCCTGAGCCTTGCGCAAGTATGCTCGGATGAAGTCCGGGTCACGCTTAATGGCCTCATCGCAGTCCTGAACCGCAGAGGGAAACTCGAGGAGTTTGATGAAGCATGCAGCGCGGTTCGAGTATCCTCGGGGGTCATCAGGAGCGCGCTTGATCATCTCCGAGTACGCATCGACCGCCGCGGGCCAGTCTGCTACCTTGAACTTGGCGTTGCCGAGCTCGCGAGCCTTCTCCGCCTCCTCAGGGCTGATATAGGAATCCCGATCGGCCTTGATCTTGGCCTTCTCTGCAGCTCGAAGCTTCGCAAGAACCTCGGGTGTTCGGTGTTCGGTCTGCGCCTTCTGATAGAACAGAATGGCGTTTGACAGGTCGCCCAGTTTCTCGTATGCAGTACCGATACGCGCGAATGCTCTGCTCCTAGTCAGTGATATTCGTGTCCGATCAAAAGAGTCCCGACTCACTTGGCAACGATTTTGAAGTCGGCATATACTTCGCGACCATAATCGACTGCCTCTTGACAGGCCTTGATGCAGCCTTCGTAGTCGCCTTTCTCGAATTTGGCAGCTCCCTCATTGGTCTTGTAGGTAATGTCCTTGTGTGTCTCCCAAGCCTCGTTGTAGTTCGCGATGGCCTCATCGAACTGGCGCTTCTTGTACAGTTCAGTGCCTTTCTTCTTCAGCTCATCTGCCTTGGCTTTGGACTCCTTTGCAGCCTTGTCCTCCTCAGACTCCTCTACCACTGGTTCTGGCTCGGGCTCGGGGGCTTTCTTGGGCTCAGGTGCTGAGCGCGCATCGGGCATCTCGATGTCCTCCTCGGCTTCCCGCGGTGCCGCATCACCCTGACCTCCAGCAGCTCCTGGTCCACCACCATACTGCATATCGATGCCCAGCATAACACTCATCACCTGTAGGAAACGCGGGTCCTGCATGAACTCACCGACGTTGTTCGGGTTCTTCTGTAGCTGCTGGAGCTTCTTCATAAACTCGGCGTCTCCGAGGTAAGACGCTGTCTTCGGATTGCTCGCAAGCTTCTGGATCATATTTGGATCGTTGAACATGCCTCCAAGCCCAGCGGAAGGGTCACCGCCAAGTCCATCCGCCCTCGCCTCTGCCTCGACAGCGCGCTTGACGGCATCGAGACCTGACTTTGCTTGCGCATTGTTAGGGTCGAGTTTAAGAGCCGCCTCAAACGCGTCGGTCGCCCCAACTGTATGCTGTCAGCCTCGCGTGTGCCGCGTTTTGAGGTATCGACGTACCTAGGTCGCCCTCTCCGTGTAGCGCAGTGCCCTTGCGCCCCCATCCTTTCGCCCAATCAGGCTTGATTTCTGTTGTCTTATTGGCATCGGCCAGTGCCTTCTCGTAATCCCTCAACGATGCGTATGCGCCCGATCGGTTCGAGTAGAGAACATGGTTGGAGGGGTCGAGCTCGATAGCCTGGGAGAACTTCTCGCTGTAGCTTTGTTAGCGGTTGTTTTGCCAAGGTGGTGTTTGCGGGGGACTCACATCGACTCGGCGAACTTCTTTTCGGCGAACAGCTTGTTGCCTTCGGCTTTGAGTGCATCAGCCATGTTGACGGGCTTGTGATGAGTCGAGAGATAGAGGCGTTACTTCTGCAGCTTCTGGTTGTTTGCAGGCTGTAGCGATTTGCAGAAATACTTTGGCTACACGCGAGCTAGAAGCTTCGACTGAGGCTCTCCGCGCAAATATAGTCCGTGCGTCAGGCTAGGACAAGCGTCATCCCACTTCCACATCTACTCTAGCGCCAATGCCCCTCAACTCGGTCTACTCGACTTTGTGTTCCTACGACTAGCTTTCCAGTTGAAACTGTTCCAGGTGTTGCATATCTCGCGTAGACATCGACATAGAATCCACACCCACACACGGTCACCGACACCATGGTTGAGGTCGTCCGCCAGGCATTATGGGATGTTGAGGCAGCGCAAAGTGGGCGATTTGACAAAATCATGGTACAGAACCTTGAAGTCATAGTCAATGCCGGAAAGGATGCATGGGGCCGACAAAAGGTGCAGCGAGTACAAATCAGCGTTACCGTGACTCTGAACGAGCCGTTCGGATCAGCTGCGGCCACAGACACAGTCGATGGAAGCACGATTCACTACGGTACGCTCAGCAAAATGCTCCAGGCAGACGCAAAGAATCGCTTGCCGGAATGGGTATCCACGTTAACACTGGCTGGCGACATTGCCAACAGCGTTAACAAGGTGGCTGAATCGACCCCGATCTATGCGCTCGAGACAAGCATATGTTATCCGAAAGGGAGCATGTACGGAGATGGAGCTGGCTTTACTGCATCAAGAATCATGCAGAAGTCGCGTCTACACTCCAACGTGCTGTTCTTGCGCAATGTCCGGATACCTTGTCTTGTCGGCGTCAACTCCAATGAGAGGCAGCAGAAACAGCCTGTTGTATTGCAAGTCTGGATCGAATGCGTGCACGATTCGCGGACAGACGACTACGCACAACTCGAGAGCTTCTTGTTCACGGTATGCTTGTCCGAGGCCACCTTCTAGCTTGGCTGACACGATGCAGAACATCTCGGCATCAGAGTTCCAAACACTGGAGAGCATGCTGGAGTGGACCGTGCAATCACTGAGGCAGCAGTTCTTCACCCGCGAGGAGGACCAGGATTCACTCATCAGGCTAAGGATTGAGAAGCCTCTTGCTGTCCCGTTCGCGGACGCTCCCGCTGTCGAGATCATGCGCCCAGTACGCCCCAAGTGATGGGCATGAGTGTGAATGCCCGGGTCGGAGTGGCATGACCCTGATGTACGGAGTACTGTATGTAGGACACGGTTCCCCCACGTGGGACACGCGAGCAGCGGAAGTCCATTCGATGCCGACTGGCGCAAATGTCGACCGCCTGTCTTGGGCCTAGCGCCGCAGCCAGGACCATACTTCCGGGCCTCCTGTTTTCGCCCGTCTTTTGCATGCACATGCCGCATCGAGTCGTATCTTGATTTTGCCACTCTCTCGGTTTTCGCTCTACAAACTTCAAAGGTGCTCGGTCTGGGGCAACTGTTGAGCGAAACGCTGCACTCATGGTCGAGTACGGTAACGTCAAGAGGCCTTGCCCCTGCTAGTGGGTGGTCATAGCTCCTCAATGAAATTTCACCCCAACAATTGTGCATCGTGAAACTGCGCGCAACGCGTCGGCTGCACCGAGTACGGAGTACTCAAATCAGAGTCAGCATCTCGGATGTCTACGGAAGAGACGGCGAGAGCAGGTGGAAGAGCATCACACGAAGCAGCCTTGAAGCAGGGCGCGGAGCAGGCAGCACCTGAATTGGCGGGGTAAGGCTGGGCAGGGACGAAGTGCGGCTCGTAGCCTCGTACCAGTATCTCTGCGTGTCAACCAAGTGTCACAGCTGTTGAGAACCTCCAGGCTGGGGGTCACCAAAGACTGCCACGGCTTTTGTGCGAGCAAATAGCAACCACGTACCCCGTGTAAAAGACGCCAATCCCAAGGCACAAAGCTGCATTCCCCCCCATTCGTCTTGCTGGTTCGAGGCACGTTCTTGCCCCACGTTCACACCACGCCAACACAGACCCTGACCGATTGTTGCTTTAAGACCAGACCGCCCTCTCGCTGATCGGCCTGTCTGCACACCTCCCTCTCGTCCGACTCCCACCACATCTACTCTGCACACCATGGCCTCTCGCGCAATTCCGTCGCACCTCAAGCCCTCTGCCGCCGAAGGCAAGGGCGAGGGCGGGTTCAACTCGCAGCGCCATCACGGCAAGTCGCAGTCCCATGTCGTAAGTCAGCTCCCCCATGCTCTCGACGCAATCTGCAATCTGCTGCTCTGAACCGATGCGTTCAGTCCAATCAAGAGGCTTCACCGTCTTTCACCTCCTAGCCCCACTTTTCCTGTCCCTGCACGCGCGTTCTCGTGGCTCCAGGACCAACTGCACCTTCTCAGCCGTGTGTCTGCGTCACTAGACACCTCCTGCGCGGTTCAACACCACGGCAGCCAGAATGGGACGTGGCTGAAGACTCACCCGAGCCTCACCATGAGACAAGTCACTAACAGCATGGAATTTGCAGGCTTTTGAGAATACCTCCACCAACGTTGCCGCATCGCAAATGCGCAATGCCCTCAACAAGCTCGCCGACACGGTTACAGACCCGTCAGAGAAGAAGGTGAGCAATACATCCACACCACACTCGGTTTGCTATGCGATACCGTGCGCCATGTCGTCTGGGCTGCTTTCAGCCAATTTTCTCACCGACGGCCACGAATCATGGCGAATTGTGCTGTTGGATCCACATCGCAAGAGCGTACGCTGACCCGCCCAGTACTTCGAGACGGAGATGGACAACTTCTTTGCCTTGTTCCGCCGCTACCTCAACGACAAGGCCAAGGGCACTGCCATCGACTGGAACCGCATCGCACCCCCGAAGGCCGAGCAGGTCGTCAACTACGATGACTTGGCCAACTCCGAGGCTGTCGAATACTTGAACAAGCTGGCGGTTGTCAAGCTCAACGGTGGGCTCGGTACCTCGATGGGTTGCGTTGGCCCCAAGTCGGTCATTGAGGTTCGCGACGGCATGTCCTTCCTCGACTTGTCGGTCCGCCAGATTGAGTACCTCAACCGCACATACGATGTCAATGTGCCGTTTGTCCTGATGAACTCGTTCAACACCGACACCGACACGGCCAGCATCATCAAGAAGTACGAAGGACACAACATCGACATTCTCACCTTCAACCAGTCGCGGTACCCGCGTATCCTCAAGGACTCGCTACTGCCCGCACCCAAGAACAACGAGTCCGACATCGCCAACTGGTACCCACCAGGTCACGGTGACGTTTTCGAATCCATGTACAATAGCGGCATGCTCGACAAGCTCCTCGAACGTGGCATTGAAACCATCTTCCTGTCAAACGCTGACAACTTGGGCGCCGTTGTCGATCTCCGCATCCTCCAGCACATGGTTGACTCCAAGGCCGAGTACATCATGGAGTTGACCGACAAGACCAAGGCTGACGTCAAGGGTGGTACCATTATCGACTATGAAGGTTCCGTCCGTCTGCTTGAAATCGCCCAGGTCCCCAAGGAGCACGTCAACGAGTTCAAGTCGATCAAAAAGTTCAAGTACTTCAACACTAACAACATCTGGATGGACCTCAAGGCCATCAAGCGCGTCGTTGAGGGTAACGAGCTTGCCATGGAGATCATCCCCAACGGCAAGTCGATCCCCGCTGACAAGAAGGGCGAGGCCGACATCTCTGTCCTTCAGCTGGAGACTGCGGTCGGTGCCGCCATTAAGCACTTCAAGAATGCCCACGGTGTCAACGTCCCCCGACGACGATTCTTGCCAGTCAAGACATGCTCCGACCTCATGCTTGTCAAGTCAGATCTGTATACTCTCCAGCACGGCCAGCTGGTCATTGACCCCAACCGCTTCGGACCCGCGCCTCTGATCAAGCTTGGTAGCGACTTCAAGAAGGTGTCGAGCTTCCAGTCTCGCATTCCTTCCATCCCCAAGATTGTCGAGCTCGACCATCTCACCATCACTGGTCCCGTCAACCTTGGCCGTGGCGTCACCCTCAAGGGTACTGTCATCATTGTTGCCACCGAGGGCTCGACCATCGACATTCCTCCGGGCTCGATCCTTGAGAACGTCGTCGTTCAGGGTTCGCTGAGGCTGCTCGAGCACTAAGCGCGTCTTTTCCAGCTTTGCGATTTCAGTAGATTTACGAGTACGAAACCTTTTCGAAGGGACCGATTATGAGGGATGATACGGACACTCCAAGTAGCTGATGAAAATAATTGTCGACGTACAAGGCAGCGCCGTGGAGCACGCTTAGCATCCGTCTAATGAATGTAATCAATGAACATGCATGTCATTTACTCCGTACACGTGCCTTGTTTGAGCCTGATTGCTGCCTTGTGGAGTGCTTAGCCCTTCGGCGCCGAACCGTCATGTCAGACACCAGCCACCCAGCGGCGAACAAGTCAGGTCCTCTACCAACAGGTTCCTGTCAGTCAGAGGCGCAGTCGTCCAGTCAGCTATCGGAGTAGTTCTTTCGACATGGGCATTTGCTGATCAGGGCAAGACGTGCTTTGCATGCCAATGTATCAAGCCGCTTCTTTGGTACCGGTACGACAGCTCCCAGGATCACCGCGGGGCATCTCGGAGCCACCAGCTTCCAAGGTTGACGCCCGCCGAAGCCCAACTGCTCAAATAAAGCGCACGCACATGGTTGATCTAAGTAGAGTACTTGGACAGTAGTCGCCACTCGATGTTATGGCCTCAGAACCGCACCAAGATGGAGATGAAGATCAGCACCAGCAACGGCGAGAGCATGCAGCCAATGCAGATGCGACACATCGCGAAGCTTACGAGTATTGGGACTACCTGTTGAAGCCCGACAAATGCGGGACTGAGCTGCTGGATCGCCTACTTCAAGGCATTGCCGAGGTCATTGTGAGTGTTGACGGACAACATGCGCGCATGCCATGCGCCATGACAGTGGAGGAAGCCCCCCGTGCCCCCCCAGTGCTGATCACGCTACTGTAGAGCAGCAAGTTTGAACCCTCCGACTCGCCCGACCTCACGCCTTCACAACTCGCAGCGTGGTATCGCGATGTTGGCGGCGACTACGAAGTTCTGTTCAAACAGACACCGCCATCTTCAATCGCATTCATATATCGCTCCCTCGGCGCATTCCACAGTCTGCAGCCTGGTCCGAACGATGACGGCTACTCGACTCCGGCCGTACCTGCGCTCAAGAAGCAAGGCTTTGTCACATGGCAGACCATACAGTTACTGCTTGGGCCAGAAGAACATGTTCCGTTCCTGCAAAGATCGGTAGAGCAATACAATGTGGTGGACCCGAGCTCTGGCACCATATTTCCCAAAGTGCTACCAAAAGAGTGCTTTCCAGACAAGCCCGATGATGCAATGGAGATGTGGTACCAGGGTGTGGCTGCCAGACTTAGGAAAGAGGCGGAGGAGGAGGCAGCAAAGGCGCGATTAGCTGCTGAGCCAGGGCCACGGACCTCAAGCGACACAGGTGGTGGCTCCTCCGCCGACGAGAGAGACGGCGCCTTCAAATACTTTGAGGACCCCATGTATCGCAAGGTTCGACGGCCTGGCTTCATGCGACACGTGTTGAAGCAGCAGGCCATCTTCCCCATGGACGACCGAGGTGGACAGGCCGTTGGTTCCAGAGTCAGACACATGCTCAACCCTTTCAACGGCAGGAAGAAAAGCATCCCCGGACGCTACGAGAGTGACAGTTTATCGGACGGAGATGCGACACCAATTGCAGTCAACCCTCCGCAACCACGTTACAGTCTCCATAAGCGTCCTCATCCGCCGCGAAGAGCCGATTCCTTTCCGAGTACGGACTCTGACTCGGAAGGAGAGGCCCCGCCTTTGCGACGGAGAAGTCCTGACCTGCGTCCTCGCAGATCGCACGAGCCCGTGGCACCTCGAGAATACTTTCCGGCCTACTACGAAAGTGATGGCCGCACTTCGCATCAATACCACCCTGGCTCAAGGGCGTCGTCGAAAGCAACATCTCCACAGCCGACGTATGGCCCCACCAAGTCGCCTCTGTTTGCGACACATGTGGCACAAATGGAGGCACGGAACTACCACGATCGAAGGCCGACTATGCCCCCGCGCACAAGCTACAGACCAGTGCCACAGAATGTGAGGTGGGGAGGAGCTTCTGTCTCCGTCAGCCCACCACGACCACGCAAGGTCGACCCCGCGTACAGTCGCGATCACCATCGGGATCGTGAACGAGACGGTGATGGCGAGCGAGAGGCCGTGTCGTATGACATGGGAACAGGTAGCTCTCGAGCACGCCACCGTCGGCGATCCACAGAAGATGCTGCATACCCCCGAGAAAGGGAGCGGGAGCGTGACACGGGCCGGACACGCAGCCATGATGGAGTCAAGGACGATTGGGACGATGGACATGTTCGTCGCGAGAGACCAAAGGCTGACTGGGATCATGGCGATGACTACGACGGCTCGCGAGACGACAGCAGGGAAAGAGACAGGGACAGAGACAGAGACAGAGACAGGCGGATGCACAGGTATGTTCAAGGAGGCGTACAGGACGGAGTCTCTGGCCGACGGTATCCGGTCGCGAGTGATGGTTACTGAGTGTGCACACAGGGAGGGCATTGGCGGGAGATTTGTAAGGATGTTGAAGGAGTTTTGAGGCGTGGTGCTTGTGTGGGTCCGACGTGGAATCTGGGGGGGTGGACCACGACGGGGTTCGAGGCACGACAAGCACGTGCAAATCTTTCTCGAACAACCTGTTGGCCGCGAACTTGATAATTTATTTTGTAAAGTCATGAAAATCCGCACAGCATTTGTCTTGTGACGATGGTTGGTTGAAGCCACGATGCCAGCTGCTAGCCCTGTCGCCGGCACGTCATAACCCGACGTAGCTCCTGTTCCCTCTTGGTCGGATTCTGTCGCTACAGCACCGCATCCTACACCGCAGGCATCCTACACGGCAGACTGCGATTCATTCTTTGCTGCTTTCTTTTTCTTCTTCGGCGGCGGCACGGCGATCGGGGACGTTTTCTTGCTTTGGGATTTGGGAGGTGGCCCATTGCGGAACAGGGCATGCGGCTAGGCTAACGACCAGCAAGCAGGTTTGTACATAGCTGCATTGTGCCGGCTGCACCAAGTCCTCTTCGCTGTCCGGCTCGTGGACGCCTCCTTCTCCCACCGTCGCTCGCCGCCTGAAGGCGACGCCGACCCCGCCGCCATGGCTACCGAGTCGCGCACGCATGAGCTCAAGACCCAGGGTGCTCTTGAAGCCGCCCGCGACGCCAACTCGCGCGTCTCGGCCGAGGCGGCAGAGAAGACGGCCGTGGACGAGGCGCGCAAGGGCGGCAGCGCGGCGTTCCAGTTCGACCCCGACGCCAGCACGCACGAGAAGCGCGCCCAGGCGAGGGCGCGGGTGCCGCCGGGCTTCCACCACGAGCGCAACCCGCACGCCACTGCGCTGGTGTCGGACGCAGACGGCGACGCAGGCACCCCGCCCACGTACGACCTGCCCACGGCCCACGACGACCTGCCCACGGCCCACGACGACCTGCCCACGGCCCACGACGACCTGCCCACGGCCCACGACGGCGACGCGCGGTGGGAGCGCGTCGGATGGGCGCCGCGCTTCGGCATGCCCGGCGCAGGCGACGCGGACCACGACGACGCCTCGATGCTCGACCACCAGACGTGGCTCGAGAGCAGGCTGGAAGACAAGTTCTACGGCGACTGGTACCACAACACGGGCGTCATCATCTTCGCCTGCCTGACCACATGGGCCGTCGGCATCCTGGGCGGCGGCCTGGGCTGGGTCTTCCTCATCATGGCCGTCTGCGGCACCTACTACCGCACCTCGATCCGCCGCGTCCGCCGAAACGCCCGGGACGACCTCAACCGCGAAATGGCCAAGAACAAACTGGAGACAGACACGGAGAGCCTCGAGTGGATCAACAGCTTCCTCGTCAAGTTCTGGCCCATCTACGCCCCCGTGCTCTGCGACACCATTGTGGGCTCCGTCGACCAGGTCCTGTCCACGTCGACGCCCGCCTTCCTGGACAGCTTGAAGATGAAGACGTTTGTCCTTGGCACCAAGCCTCCGCGCCTCGAGCATGTCAAGTCGTATCCCAAGACCCAGGACGATGTTGTGCTCATGGACTGGAAGTTTAGCTTCACCCCCACCGACCATGCCGATCTTACTTCCCGCCAAATCAAGAACAAGATCAACCCCAAAATCGTCCTCGAGATCCGCATCGGAAAAGGCCTTGTCAGCAAGGGCCTGGACGTCATTGTCGAGGACATGGCTTTCTCCGGCATGATGCGCCTCAAGTTCAAGCTCCAGTTGCCATTCCCGCATATTGAAAAGGTCGACATGTGCTTCCTGGAGCGCCCGACCATCGACTACGTCTGCAAACCCCTTGGTGGCGAGACGTTTGGCTTCGACATCAACTTTATTCCCGGTCTAGAAACATTCATCCAGGAGCAGATTCACGCCAACCTTGGGCCCATGATGTACGACCCCAACGTTTTCCCCATCGAGATTGCCAAGATGTTGGCCGGCAACCCCGTCGATCAGGCTATTGGTGTGCTGCAGGTCCATTTCCACGGTGCCCAGGGTCTCAAGAATCCCGACAAGTTTTCTGGCACTCCCGATCCATATGCTACCGTCTCCATCAACAACCGCAACGTGCTGGCCAAGACCAAGACTGTACCTGAGAATGCCAATCCGCGCTGGAACGAGACTGTTAACATTATTGTTACTTCCCTCAAAGACTCGCTAACCATCAACCTCTTCGACTACAACGACATACGCAAGGACAAGGAGCTTGGTACGGCAACCTTTGCGCTCGAGCAGCTCGAAGAGGAGACTGATCACGAGAACCTGCACCTGGAGGTCATGTCGGGAGGCCGACCACGCGGTCTTCTGCAGGCTGATGTCCGCTTTTTCCCCGTTCTCGAGGGCACGACGCTCGAAGACGGAACCAAGGAACCACCGCCAGAATCACGAACAGGTATCATCAAGTTCACCGTGGAGCAAGCCAAGGATATGGACGGCAGCAAGAGCCTAGTCGGCCAGTTAAGTCCATATGCTGTACTGCTTCTCAATGGACGGGAAGTACACAAATCACGTGTCATGAAGAGGACGAATCAACCCATCTGGCCGGACGCGACCAAAGAGATGCTGATTACCGATCGCAAGAAGGCGAAGCTCGGGTTGGTGATCAAGGATGATCGCGAACTTGCAGCAGATCCTATCCTCGGAACCTACCAGATTACCATCGATGACATGCTGGAGCTCACGGCAAGGGGCCATGAGTGGTACAATCTCGCTGGAGCACAGACTGGTCGTGTAAAAATGAAGCTTGACTGGAAGGCCGTGGCGCTCAAGGGCTCCCTATCGTCCGGCGGATACCTCACTCCGATTGGTGTGATGAGACTGCACTTTCAGAGTGCTCGCGATCTGCGTAACTTGGAGAAGCTGGGCAAGTCGGATCCGTACGTGCGTGTCTTACTCTCGGGTGTCGAAAAGGGTCGAACCGTCACTTTCAAGAACAACCTTGATCCAGACTGGGACGAGGTTGTCTATGTCCCTGTCCATACCATCCGTGAGAAGTTGACGCTGGAGGTCATGGATGAAGAGAATCTCGGCAAGGATCGTTCGCTTGGTCACATTGAGATTTTGGCCGGCGACTACGTCAAGCAAGATGAGAACGACGAGTACATTGCGCACGAGCAGAAGCAGCCCATTGCAGGTTCCTTGAGAATGGCCGGACACTCTTTGGACAAGGGCACACTCAACTACACTTGCTCTTTCTACCCGACGTACCCCACTTGGGACCCAGAAGAGGACGAAGAGGAGAAGGAAAAAGCAAACGGCATTGCTCGTCAAGCATCCGTCAAGTCCACAGGTTCAGAGGTGTCCAAGGGCCACGCCAGGACTGTGTCAGCCACATCAGGTGTGCAGGCTACCCGCTCAGAGACCGCAGGTACCATCTCGTCCATGAAGACGGGAAATTCGCGCCCCGGCAGCGAAGGCGATCTCGCCAAGGCTCTTGAGAAGAACGAACTCCAGCAAGACGAAACCACGCCTGAGAAGAAGGCAGTAGAAAAACTGAAGCTGACTGTTGACGATCTTCAGCAGTATGGTAAGCTGCGGCGCTTGGGTAGGGATATGGGGAGATTTGGTTTGCTGAGTTGGTCATTCCCCGACTTGCAACTTTATACTCCGTATTCTTATTCACTTTTCACCGACTGCGCTAATGAATGGTAGAATCTGGACTGTTGGTATTCAAGCTTATCGAGGGCGAGTTTGCGTCTGCGGGCGCGTATGTTGATATCCTTATGGATGATATGGCATATTCAAGCTACTCGACTGCCAAGATCAAGAACAGGCACATGACCTTCAATGAAGGTAGGTAACATGTAGCTTTGAATGCGGTGTCTTGCTAACGGTAAATAGTTGGCGACGTCATGGTCCGCGAGCTGGATTTCTCGAAAATCACACTCCGCATCATTGAGCATATCAATAAGGACGGCGATGGTGATGAAGATAACGTTGTAGCTAAACTCACCGGCAATACGGTCGATACGCTGAGGCGCTGCTTGCATACTCCCACTCAACTCATCCTCAAGGACAAATATGGCCACGAGAACAAAATCACAGTCAGCCTAAAGTACATTCCAGTCAAGATGCGCCTCGACCCCAGCGAGTCGTTCAACAATCAAGGCACACTCCGTGTCGACATTCTTGATGCCGCCGATTTACCTGCCGCCGACCGCAATGGCTTCTCGGACCCATACTGCAAGTTCATACTCAACGACAAGGAAGTGTACAAGACGAAGACGCAAAAGAAGACGCTCCACCCCGCCTGGAACGAATACTTTGAAGTCCCCATTCGCAGCCGCACAGCCGCAGATTTCCTCGTCAATGTCTACGACTGGGACTTTGGCGACAAAGCCGACTTCCTTGGCAAATCCTCCATCAACCTCGAAATCCTCGAACCCTTCACCCCGCAAGAAGTCACTCTTGCACTAGACGGCAAATCAGGCGCTATAAGGCTGCGCATGCTATTCAAACCAAACTACGTTGTTCGTTCACGACAAGGCTCGAGCACATTCTCGGGTACTTTTGCTGTTCCAGGCAAAGTCATTGGCGCCCCTGTCAAAGGCGTGGGAAAAGGCGCCGCTCTTGTCGGCGGCGGCGTCATGCGCGCTGGCACATTCTTGGGACGAGGCTTCAAACGCCGCAAGTCCCGCGGCGAAGCGCCCGACGACAACGACTTCCGCCCCGAATCATCCTCTGATCGTCCATCTGCTGACGTTCCTTTGCTATCCGTCGAAGACGCAGGACAACCAGGCACCAGTCCGTCAAGTTCTCCCAACCACGCCCGCCATCGCTCATGGGGCGCGCAGAGCTTCGCATCGCGCTTCAATGATGGCGGAGCAGGTGGCGCCGGAGCAGAATCCGGCACCGCACACATCACCTTGATAAGCGCAGACGGCTTCCCACCAAACACTAACCTCCGCGTCTTCGTCCGCGCATTGAATCGCGAAATCCACAAGTCAGACAGCCACAAAACTTCCACCGGCGGCGTGGAGCTCAACGAGTCTTTCAGATTCCCCTGCTCTGCAGATACCTTCTTCAAAGTCGTGGTCAAAGACCATTCCAAGTTCGGCAGGGACGAGGAATTAGGCGACGGCACCTTCACCGTGGACGACCAGGGAAGTAGTGGCGGCGCCGAGAAGAATGTAGGCGTGGGCAAGGGCATGGTAGTTGTGAAAAGCTGGTTTGAACCTACGCCCGACACAGCAAGTGTCATGGGCAAAGAAAAGAGTACACCGCGCAGGGGGCTGTTGAGCAGTAGGCGCGATAGAGAGAAGAGCACGACCCCGACACCGACTTAGGAGGCGTGTTATTGTCCTGGGTGTTGATGGATTGTGGTGAGTATAGGCGGGGGGCAGGAAGGGAGTTTGTCTACTTTTGACCTATGAACCCTATTACCTACCATTCAACTCGTGTTTTTCCTTTTCCCTCTTGATGTTGGTCCTTTTTTTTAATACCAGCTTTTGCCCTTACGGGGGTTTCACTACAACTACTCCTACTCCTACTCCTTCTTCCTTACACTACCCTTCCACCTCAATCTCCACATCTCAAATTCTGCCCCCCCCTACTTCCCCCTTTTTTCCCTTCTCCCTTATCGTCTCTCCCTTGTAGTTTACATGCCAATCCGCGTACAAAACTTACCGCCTCGCCCCCCCCCCTCTTAAAAAGAAACAAAAGCTTTTTTTCCCCTTCCCCAGAGTCGTGTTCGTTTCCGACAAAGAAAACAAGGCATGCTCGTGCGTTGTTGTGTTGTAGGTACGTAGGTAGGTACGTAGGTAGGGGTGAGGTAGGTGTATGTTTTACCGCAGCTTGCGCATTTCCCGCCCTTTTATGCGCGCGGCCAATTTTGTTTTTGGGGGGGGGGGTTCAAGATTATTTTTTTTTTGATTTTTGGAGATTGGTTTTGTTTGTTTTTTTCCCCCTTTTTTTTTTCTGTTTTTTCATTTGTACCCCAGGGGTTAGGCGGGCGTATCTTGAGGAGGTGGATTCCGTGTATATTTTTTTTTCTTCTTGCGTAGCATAGATGCCTGTGGGGGACCAGGTGGTGTACCTATCACGTGGGTCGGGAAATATGCGCTGGGGGGGAAAGTACTTGTTGGTGCGGATGGAGATGGAGAGGGAGATGTAGGTAATTGAATTGATGATCGGGATCAGTTGGGGTTGGATATGCGGATTGGAATGAGTTCTGGATGGCGACGGCGGGGGGGGGGGGGATTCGTTCGTCGTGTTGTGTAATAGGTAGCGAAGAAGAAGAAGGTATTATCGTGTTCAACGCCTGTACCAACAATTCCCAATATCTACTGGTAATCCCATCACCCCACCTCCACGAATACTCACTTGTCCGGAACTTCTCACCACTGGGTATACCCACCCTATGCAAGTATCCCACTCCCAAAACACCACATGCACCTACTCCCCTCCCCGCGTCAAACACGTTGTAAAACTAAACAGCAAACAAATATATACTTTCCCTTCGTCCAAAAAGTGCACCCGACGCTCGGGTCTTGTCATATCATGGCATAGACAAAGATATAATGCACCAAGTCCACCACATCAAAATACCTACGCGTATCTTCAAAATCCCAACGTTAGAAATGCATCATGTGTGTATGTGTGCGTGTAGATAAACACCATCATATAATCCCCCTCACACTTGTCCTACCCTAGAATACTTTTCGTTAGTACTAGGGTTACGGCGAGACATCAGAACAAGTGTAGTTGTTGTGTGGTGGAAGAGCAGGGTTAGATGTTGAGGTTGAATAAGGTTGTGAGGGAGCTGGATAGGGTTTTTTTCCGAGTAGGTAATGTCATGTACGACCATGTGATGGACTCTGGGTTCAGGCGTTTGCTTTGGATGATGGTATGGTATATAGTGAAATGGATATGGCTATCGAAGGCGCCTGGGTGTTGTGTCTCAGTGTAACAGGACAGGGAGAGTGGTAAGACGGCATAGGAGGTTATTTTATTTGGATTCATGGTTTATACCTATTTGAACTGGTCTTTGTACGATCGTCCATGCTTTTTCGTGCACCTCTCCAACCCACCTACATGATCCCCAACCCCCCAAACCCCTTGACAACATCTCCATCAACCCGGCTCAACCACTCCTCCCTGAACATGTCTTCCCCACCAACCCTCTCCACCACACTCCCTACTCGTTCTTTCACAAAACTCACGAGATTAACCCTGTGCACCTCGTCACTGTACACGCCATCTCTTTTGCGCGCATCCTCTGGACTCTCCGGCTCAGCCGGCTGATACACTTCCTGGACCCAGTACAAACAATCGACGGACTTGTCGTCCATGCCATCTAGCAGTTCAGACAGAACGTCGGTCCACATAGCCATTAAGCTCTGGAGGCGGGACAGGATGAAAGGCTCGCCGGATTCAAGAAGGCGTGTGAGAGTTAGGGCCATGAGTTTTTTGGAGGGCGCGTCGCCGATGTTGTCCATGTGTGCGAACCATTCATCGAGGATCCATTCCATGGTGGAGGGGTTGCCTACGGTGGACAGAGCGGATAAGAGGATTGGCGGGGACGCGAGACCGATGCGAGCGAGGACGGAGAAGTAGTCTGTTTCGACGACGCCGTCCACAGCACGAGAAGGTAATTCTTTATACGGCCCGTGTGAATTGTGGTGTGTGTATGCGCCATGCAGGCCTTCGAGGACTTTGGCTAGAAAGCCTGTGGCAATCAAGTCTTGCGTGAGCATTTTTATGGCTGGTTCACCGCCTAAGCTATCGGCGGCGCGGATAATGCATTGGACTAGGTGTGTCATTATGCCGTTCGCCTCTGGCTTGAGAGTGCCTTGTAATTCCGCAAGGGCAGCAAGGACTTGTGGGCGGAAGGAGTCGGCGAGGACGGCAGCGGGAGCGAGCAGGAGGTATGATTCCGTGATTTCAATAGCTTTGCGGAGCGTTTCGTTGTCCATTGTGAAGAGGGGCAGGAGGAACTGGAGTAGGTCTAGTAATTCCGGGGGCGTGGGTTCAGGTGCGGACGGGGTTTGCGCAATGATGGAGGACCAGAGGTCGAGGGCGTCTTCAAGGAGGTAAACTTGGGTGTCTGAACCGGGTTCGATGGCGCTGCGTATGATGGGGAGGAAAGATGCGTGGAAGGAGCGCGAGTCAGCTTTCATGGCGTTGGTGAGGCGGGAGAGCATGGTGAGGATGGCTTGCTTCATGAGATGTTCGTCGCCGGATTGTTCCCATAATGGTGGTAGTAGGGCGATGATGCTGTCTGCGTAAGGTGTGATCTGAAATGGTTAGCGGAGGACTGGTGCATTCCGATGTCGTGCACTTACATTATGCTCCAACCTCTCAACGACAATACTAATGGTGTTGAGGAGCGCCATTTTGGTCTCTGGTAGTTCGACTTCCTGCACCAAAGCCATCAATCTTTCGAGCGTAACTGGCGCATACGGCAAGAAGTTGTCGGCATGAAATTCCCACTCGTCCGCGACCTCCCTGAACTTGCGGCCAGCAGTGACTCGGACGACCTGATCGTTGAGACGGTCGTTCTTATCCATGAGATGTTGGAAGATCTGGTACACAATCGGCTTCTTCTCCTTGGCGATCTTGATAGCAATCCATTGTGATATGATGATAGCAATACGGCGGCGGATGATATTGTAGCCCGGCGTCTGCTTGCCTGCTTCGACGACTAGGGTCTTTTCGATGAAGGAATCGAAATCGACTTGATCGTGGAGGACATCGGCTGCGAGACCAATGGCAGTGTACACAGAGTCCTTGAACAGGATATCTTCGTTGTCGGGAGCTGTGGATCGTTAGCTATGACTGGAGTATGAGAGCTTCAGCGGTACTCACTAGCGACAGTGTAGAAGACTTGTAGTAGAGGCTGGATGATCAAATTTTTGAAGTTCTTGGCGAGATCTAGAAATAGCTTCTCAGCGCAGGGGCGGATTGCAAACTCCCAGTCCTCGCTGCCTTCTTCCATCTTCTCCCACTCGTCGGGCTCCTCTTCCCACATGCGAAGATCACTGGGCCGGAAGACGAAGAAGCGCGTGACAAGTGCCGAGATCATGTCGCGTACCAGGTCGTCGGTGAGAAGCTGCGTTTTGATCATGGCAGTGGCTTGATTCCGCTCTTCCTTCTCTTGTGGTTGCTTGAAGCGGAAGCTCTGCGCAGGATAGAAGACCATCTTGACACAAGCTCGGATAATCAAAAGACCTTTCAGGCCGAGTCGCTCGAGGATCGGTGCATCATCGTCAGCATCGCCATCGGTGCCAATTTTCGCGCCGTGGACTGATTTTGAGCCCCAGCTTTCGCCCAACTTGGCGTCGAGGCTCCAGTAGTCGCGTACGAGATGGAGCGAGTTTGGGAGAAGAGCAAAAGCCGCTGGATGAGTGGTGGCCATGTTGAGGTGCAGTTTAGACAATTGCATGAGGTGTTTCTCGATCAGCTTCTGCACGCCAGGATCAAGAGGGGAGTTTCCTGAGGCGACATATTGGAAGAAGTCGCCAAATTGATCCCGACTCATCTTCCAAAGTTCTTGCACGTCCTTTTCGCGGCCGGGAAACTCGTAGCCCGCAATGACCAGTCGGCGAATGATCTTGATAGCAAGTAAGCTGGTTTCGATGCTCTCCATGGCACCGCCCTCGTCGTCTCCACCATGGCGAAAGAATGCCTGCCAGGTCTGCACCTTACCGACGTATATGGTGCCTAGGACGTTGAGGATCTCGGGGGCAACTGTCTGCAGGCTTTGCCGTGTGCGGAGCAGGCGACCTGTGGAGAGCTCTTTGACAATGTATAGGAGGAGCAGCAATGCGCGGGGAAGCTGGAGGCGGTAGGCATTTGGGTCGGTGGAGGCGCGGAGAATCTGAAGCAGCTGCTGGAATAGATCTGGCCTGTTCAATGTCAGATGGCAGCAGTTGGTATGCCGGCTCAACTGACCAGTCGGTGGGAAACTCGAAGCGGACAATCTTGGCGACGACGAGAGCATTCTGCAGGGCCAGGCGTTGGTCGGCCTCGTTGACTGCGCTCTCGAGTAGACGCGATCGTATCGTGAGTTTGTCTTCCTTGGTCACAGCACTGACTCCGCATTAGTCGCGGTTTCGGTCAGCAGTTGGAGCCATACTTTGTCGCCGTCTTTCGCCAGTATTTGTCGATGCCGTTCTTGAGTTGGATGATGGCCAGGTAGCGCACTTCGATGGGGAGAGACGTATCGAGGAACACGGTCTACTAGTGTGTCAGCACCTTTTTCCTGATCCGCGTGGGTCCGCCTACCTGGAGCAGTGGGTAGAAGCCACCGGCCTTTTCCCACTCTTGCAATTGCTTCGTGCCGGATTGGATCTGATGTGGGTCCGTCGAAGATGCCGACCGCAGGACATGAAACAGGATGCCTTGGGTGAGGGGATTGGCCTCGCCCGGCACTTCTACGGCACGGAAGTCGGCATTCATGGTTGGCGCGCAGATGCCAGGGAGCGGAGGTGGTGGTGGGGGTGGGGTACCAGGTTACGCAGCGGACCTGCTCACCCAGGCCAGGTGGTGGATGTGAAGTAGCAACGGCACGTGTGCGCTGGAGACGCGTACGCGTTCAAAAGTTTGCTCCGTGCGTCAGACGGGCCTCGGCCCAGCCATCCACCACGCTGTCACGTTCCCCCAGTGCGCCGTAGCACCCCATCACCCCATCACCCCTTCACCCCTTCACCCCTTCACCCCTTCACCCCTTCACCCCTTCACCCCTTCACCCCTTCACCCCATCACCCGCCACGGCCACGCTCCTCCACCGCATTGCTCGCGCCCAATGCGCCCAAATGCCCGCCGCCGACTTCGCCGCCGCGCAACAACGCACAGCAGCCCGCCGCGCCCAACGAGCCGCCTCCCAGCGCGCGCACCAGGAGTCGACCCAACCCGCACGCGCGTCATCACGCCTACCGGTCCCTTTCGGGCGTCTCACGTGGGCGTGGGATGCGGCAAAAGGCCGCCAGGGCACACGGCCCGAGTTCCGCGTCGGCCAGGTCGACGCCGAACTTCTCGATGAAGAGCTGCTGGGCCTGCTCACGGGACAAGTCGGAGAGGGCTTCAAGCTCTTTGGCGCGCACATGACCGACAACTGGACGCCCGAGATCCTGCTCACTCTGCGCCTGGTCCTCTTCAAACTCAGCGTCTGGGACCAGAACGCGTCCTACGGCGCCCATCTCCAAGGCCTGCGCTACACAGACGCGCGCTCCACTGCGCCGAACCGCCCCCCGCCCAAGCCATGGCAGAAAGCCGCTTATGGCCTCGTCACCATCGGCGGCAGGTATGCGTGGACAAAGTGGGAAGAGCACCTCCTCTCCCCGCAAGACGACTACGCGCGCCCCGAGTCCCCGCAACGCAAACTCCTCTCCGCCCTCACCGAGCGCCTCACCGCGTTCCACGACATCGCATCCCTCGCCTCCTTCCTCGTCTTCCTCGTCAACGGCCGGTACCGCACCATTACAGATCGCTTATTGCGACTCCGCCTCACGCCCACATCGCACTCTACATCCCGCCAAGTATCCTTCGAATACTTGAACCGCCAACTCGTGTGGCACGCCTTCACCGAATTCCTGCTCTTCCTCCTCCCTCTGGTCGGCATATCCCGCTGGCGTCGCATCCTCGCTCGCACATGGCGCAAACTCGGCGCCTCCTTCCTCTCTCTACTCGGCCGCTCGACCCCCTCCTCCCAAGACACCGACACCGACCCCAAATCTGGCGAATTATCTTTCCTCCCCGAACGCACCTGCGCAATCTGCTACCGCGACCAAAACCCCTCGTCCGCCTCGGAAGCAGACATGCTAGCCTCGAGCGCAGGCGGAGGCGGCGTCGTCGGCTCCGCCGCAACAGACATAACAAATCCCTACGAAGCGAGCCCCTGCGCATGCATATACTGCTTCGCGTGTCTAGCGCAACGCATCGCCAACGAAGAAGGCGAGGGCTGGACCTGTCTCCGCTGCGGCGAAACCATTACACAGTGCGCGCCGTGGGCCGGAGACATTCTCGAACCTAAACCCACACGCTCCCATGCTGCGCTGCATCCCACGCCAGAGAGTACTGCCAAGGCTGTTTGCTTCGCGACGCACGCTCCGCCTCCCCCGCAAGGAAAAACCCTCTTGCGAAATGTCGATCCTATACCTCACCACGATGACGACGACGACGACGCCGATGACCATGGCCGTGACATCCACCGTCTGCAAGGAAGTAGTGGCCTGCAGTTGGGTGATTCTCTGGCGTGGTCCGAGAGCGACGAGTGGGCGCGCCAAAGCGCCGAAGAGGATACGCAGAGCGAAGAATACGACGATGAGGAGGAGCAAGTAGGCAGCCTGCAAGGATAAGGATTCTGAGCCACCACGTTTGATTATTCATGTACATCATCGAGTTAGATTGTGCTTTTTTTCACGCAAGTAAATGCATTGGATACCCCACCCCCTGCTTGAGTTTATCTGTACATTGTATTTGTATCATATTGCAACGCCGTGATGCACGTGTGTTCTGCGACCACGTCCATGGCAATGACCAAATGTGCTCAATGGGATATGATGCATTCTTGTCTACACCCGCACATACTGCACGTACTTGTCCAGCCTTGCCATCTTCTCCTCGGGACTGAAATGGTCGTCGTTGAATATCAACCGCATGTTCTTGTCCTTTTTGCTCTTCTCCTTCTTCTCCGCCGCCGGCGGGGCTTCTTTGGCCGCACCCGCGATAAGGTCGTCGATGCTGGATTGTATTGCGTCGACCGCGTGCGAGCGAGGCGGTAACCCGCCGCCGTTTGGCGCAGCTGAGGGGGAGTGCGAGAACGGCGGAGGCGGATAGAATTGCTGTTGTTGTTGGGCGATAGAGGCGGGGGGTGTCTATTCGTGTGTCAGTGCAGCCATGTGTTGACGAGTTGGAAATGGTACGTACGGGATCAACGACATCCATGGGCTGGACTGGCAATATGCCGTTCTTCCTGTCTTCCCTGTACTGCTCCGCCCTCGCTTGGATCCCCTCGAGTGTTTCGTTGACCTTCTTGCGCTTGTTTGGCGGCGCAGTGCCGTTGGTAAACTCGCCTCGCACGGGATTCCCCGTTAGTCGAGCACGCTCCTGCTCTTCTTGGAAATGCGCTTGTGTGACTTGTTGGTTGTGCTGGTCGATGATTTCTGCAGGGACACCTTCCATGCCGAATATTTCAATCTCGAGACCTTGTCGGCCGGGGTTGGCGTTTTCGACGTGGGTGAGGTTTTCCTTGTGCACTTGGTTCATGTGGACAGAGAGACCTGGTCGTGGCTGTTAGCACTGCATACCAACAAGCGCATAGCTATCCATGAACGCCGTGTGCGTACCTCCAGCGGTGTTTAACCGCCTGCCGCAGCGGTCGCATTTGAAGTGTTTGGCTTTTTGATGGGAAATGAGAATCTTGAGGTCGTCAAAGTCGCGCTCGCAGTAGTAACACCATGGTCGCTCGAGCTTCTGGTTCAGATCTGGGTATCTCTTGCGCTTCTTCGTCATCTTCGCGGTTGGAGAGGTGAGGAAGAGTGGAAACGTCTAGCAGCGACGGGGGTAGCGGGGGTTAGAGTCGGGATATATGGGTTCGCTGTCGATTGTCGACAGCGGAAGTGAAGCAGTTATCGGGGTGGGGTGAGCGAATGCGTGATGGTCGACGTCGTGTATTGTCGCTGGTCGCGCGTCCCAAAGCTCCAGCTACCTGCGCGCTAAAAGGCTTGGCAGAGAACTCGGAAAAACTTCGCAACGCAGCCCTCTCCATCATCTCAACTCATGGTGAACAGGCACGTGTCCGCTTCAATCTAAGCACAGCATGTCGTCTAGCTCATCATCATGTTACCTACATGTACACTCGCAACCCGCACGCCAGCCACTTGAGTCTCTGACATTCATCACAAGTCCTTTCGAGGAACATCCCGTAGCTTCGCGTCTTGCGTTGCTGCGGTGTATGCGGCTGTACAAACGTTTGTGCTTTCCTTCGTTGCCAGAACAAATAAAAAGGTCCTTCATAGTTCACACTTCCTCGCTCTTCGGAGACCTTTCTTCCACGAAGAGTGTGACTCCTTGGCTACCTACATTCTTTCAACCGTATGCACTGCTTGCTCTTCGCCTTCGCAGTCTCAGGACTCGGCTGATGCCAGGGCCATGAGGCTGAAACTGAGATTTCCTTCTTCACTCGCAATCATGCTGCGGATGATATCTAGACAGAGGTCTGATAAAACATCTTCACCGGCTGCCATCGGGCCTAGTCCGAGCGGTTGCTTGCGGTCCCCGTCGAGTTGGTACAGATGGCCGTTCTTCACAGATTTGACGAAGCAGATGTAGTGGTGGTCGACCTCGTCTTCTGCGTTTTCGGGTGCCTCTGTACTGCCTTTCCGCGCGACAGCGTCCTATGCCTGCTCCAGTCCCATATCAGCTTCTAGTGCTAAGGCGCATTCTTCAAGGCTGAGGAGCCTCGCCTTCTGCTGAATTCTGTCGAGGATTGAATGTTTGCCTGCCTTACATTAGTCTAAGCTCACGCAGGCTTCGTAGCAAACATGCATATTCCACTCCTTGTTTCCCCGTTACATGCAGCATGCAAAATTGCACACAACCCACATGCGTTGTTGGTAGTCCGCTTGAAGAAGAGCACATCGTCTTCAGCCTGGTGGAACCCGCTAAGCTGGAGCTGGCTATCCTCTTATCTGACCCTCTTTTCATATGCCTCGGTTGTGGGAAACACAAGGAGTAATGTGTAGGCTGGTCGTGGCAGAAAGCTAAGCAGATCTGAGTTATCCAAGGAAAGTACATCTTGACATTCGAGTGACTTGGCTATGCCGAGCTTGTGGCTGAGCTGTGTGAAGACCTCTGGATCGGACTCGAGTGGGATGAAGTGTTTCCGGTATGCTGCAGAGCCCAAAAATACCGCCTCATTGGCTGTAGTTGACATCTCAACGTTTGAGCTCGATTGCAAGTGAGCACTTCGGAGGCTGTGAGGCGTGATTTTACGTAGACGGTGAGCTAGCCGCTCCTAGAGCGCTGTATAAAGGTATGCCTTCCGTCTCACCTCAGCATCCTATCATGAACGTCCCAACGAGATTCGTCACTGGCCTTTACGCGCATGAATTGGCTTGGCTGCACTCACTATTGGCGGGCAGAGATGGCAATCAACGGCAGCATCTCATCGAGTGACGCATACTGGTACTGACTGGTCAAGCAATGTGCTTCCAAAATAAACGCCCATGGTCATTGGTTGCACTGCCACTGTTGAGCCATTCCACAAGCACCGAACAGTACTGCAAAGCCAACCGTTGATCTTAGTTCGCTGCCTGCAACACAAACATTCGCTGAATTGGCTGATTGAATAACAAAAAGCATGTCGTTCAGAATGATTCTGGGTCTGTCAATAGCTGCTTACTTGAGTGTATATGTTGCTAGTTTATTGAAAAATGGACCGATGGTCAGTCAACCAGTGGTAAGCCACGCCAGATTCTCCAATTGAAAGGACCAAACCCTGATTTGAAGTAAGGACGGCATAGATGGGCTAGGGTCTTCCTTCGTCGTAAGTATAGGCATTGCAAACATCCCCAAATTCTGCAATGTCTACCTAGCTTCTCTTTGGACGTGGTCGTCTTGCCAATCGAATCACAGCCATGCAGCAAGAACTCCGGCAATGCTTGTACCAATGGTCTAACTTACAACTGATCATCTTCGAGCTTTTGGACAGCGGCAAACAATGATATAAATTGGCACTGGAGCCTCAGCAGGAATATGAATAGGACTACAGTTACTTTTGCGATCTCAGTGAACGACGAAACCCATGTGAAAGCATCCGTTCAAGTGGTTGTAACGCAGCCCATAAACGAGACAAGCTCCTTTGACTTCTTTGTGAGAAATATCGGTATGTCTACAGGTTATGATGGCGGTGGACGACCGAACTGCTAGCTGGACTAACTTTTGGTTAAGATCCGCATACCCAGCGTTAGCTTCAGTTACACTGCTGGATCGATATGGTGTAGGCATGCTTACCTCCCTCAATATGTTGTGGCACACTGAGCATAGAACAGGATACATGTAGGCCAGCTCAATTCTTGGCGGCTACGACACGTCTTAAATCAAGACTGGAACTACCATACAAGGCACTCTAACTCATGGCTAGATTAATAGAGTGCCTGTCAACGTCGAGGCCATGAATCTAAACATCACGTCTTCATCTAGCTGGTCCTTCAGCCAGATGGAACCATCATCTCAAACTGCTGAAAATTTCAAAATGGATTCAGCTATCACACATGTGGCTTCTACTGGAAGCTTGTGCAATGTTTGGGGGCATTCAGCCTTCTATGGGACGCTGATATCGAACTCTACCTTGTCAATGAAACAACGGTCTTTAATTACTACAAGAGAATACCTCCGTGAACTTTCTTTTAAGCGGTTGACCTGGAGCTCCAACTGAGCCCTCATCTTGTTAAGAAGAATATATCCTATTTTCCAATCAGGTGTGCCACATACCCTGTGCAATAACTGCTAAGACGAGCTTTTTTGCAAGAGACATACATCACTGTCGACTACAAGCATGCTACCTCCGTAATAACTTGGGTGCTCTCAAGGAGTACCCGCCCCCGGATGAATCATCTTGCTCATCCTCTTAAAGAATGCAACGACTGGCAACGACACCCATGTTAGAGTGCGATCAAGAACGTCGGCTGGAGCATACAACAGGATTAGAACCGTCACCACGGTACGGAGTAATGTTCCTCTTGGTGGCCGGCTTTATATTCCTCTGCTGGCGGAAGCGCTCGCGCATGGCGGCATGGCACACAAGAATGACGTCATACTGAGTACCCCTGACGAAGCAGAACTCCATGCTAAAGACAAGCAAGTGCCTGTGTCTGTAATTATAGGACACACGGAAGTACTAGATAAGGAGCCGGTTGAAGCCAGGGATGAAAAAATCAGAGAACTTGCGACAACGGAAAGAGACGCGCTCCAAAAAGAGGAACCCCACTTGAATGCCGTCCGATCGCCAATCGAGATGAGCAATGCACTTCCGCTATCTCATTAATCCTTGGTAACGGTCGGCTCCGGGCTACAAGGCTCCTTGGCAACGGTCGGCTCCGGGCTACAAGGCGTTGATTGCTTTTCGCCGCGCTCCCCTGCACACGATCTTCGCATCGAGAGCCCCTGCTCGGGCCTAACAGCGACGTCGTCGTTATTGCAAGCAACAAGCCCGTCCCGTGAAGAGAGTTGTCCTAGTTTAGCGCCCGATGTAGCACCGTAGCCCCGGGTGCAAAGCCACAATTGTGGACTAAGGCCTGTCGTTTTTTTTTAAAAAGTCGGAAATGAGGATTTCGAACAACAGAGGCACTGGGGTACAAATGCGGTGTTAAATACCCAGCGCGGTGTTAATATACACCGCAGTATTGTGTAAATTTACTCTTTAACACCACACGTAGGATAAATTTTGACAGCTGCAGTGTATTTTCTACTAGGGTAGTGTTTTTTTACCTGCTACTTTTATTAGTACAAATTTTTTTTGCGTTATATGTAAGATCTTAGTGTTTACTGCTAAGACTTTTTCTTGCTTATTTTTAACTCTTCTCTATCTCTACTAATTTTCTACCTTTCCTCTCTGTCTCTGTTTTAAACCTACTAAACTCTAGATTTTGACTCGCACGTAAACTATCTTGTTTCTGTGCAGGCGTATTTTAGAGAGGTAAAGTAAGTAGAGAGTCGCAAGAGAAGTAAATAGAAGAGAAGTAGATATAGATTAAACAGAGGAGAAATAACAAAGTCAAAAATAGTGTATAATTACTCTGGACTGTGTAAATATAGACGACTTTGCGATGTTTCTGGGGGGAATTCTGCGGGGTTTTTTTACATGGTTTTACATGGTTCCACGCGGGGTATTTAACACCGCATTTGTACCGCAGTGAGGAGAGAGCCTGAGCTAACAAAAACCTAAATCAAAATCCTAAAAAGACCAGTAGTGCTCGCCAGCTCAAGTTTTCTCTACTTTGTAAGTAATTCAATCACTTCATGGCGGCGCTGTTGTTGTGGTACAGTTGTGTTTAGCTACCTCGGAGGGTCGTTTATTTCTCACTTATTATAAAACTTGGCAGTGAAGCCTTGACCGTACTGTAGCTGTTGTCAGAGTATACAGTTGCTTCTTTGGCCAGAAGGACATGTGCCGTTCCTGCAAAGATCCGTAGAGCAGTATAATGTGCACTATGTTTCCTAAAGTTCTGCCAAAAGAGTGCTTTCCAGAAAAGCCAGACAAAGCAATGGAGACCTAGTATCAAGATGTAGTCGCCAGACTTAGAAGAAGTAACTTGAACTCTCGTGCTCAGGAACCTAGGTGCCGAACAACAGTTGATTGTACGCTCAGAACCAACACCACGCCCACCTGATCCACCTAAATCTTCACACCCTCAACTTGTTTCGTCAATTTCAAAAGGTTATGCTCATCCCTCTTAATCATCTCGGCCGCCCCTTCCCCAATCCCATACGCCACCATCTGCGTATGCCCATTATTCACCCTCGGCAACACACTAACATCCGCCACCCTCAATCCCCTCACGCCCTTGACCTTCAACTCCTGATCCAAAACCGCCATCTCGTCATCGGCCTTGCCCATTCTCACACTCCCAGCCGCATGATAACACGTCGTCGCATGCTGTCTCACATGCGGTTCCCAATCCTCGCGCGTCGTGAACTTGTGGTGCGACAGATCCGCCGGCCACGACCCAGCAATCACATCTCTTGTGCCGGACCCACGGGTAATAATCTCGTTGCCGAAGCGCACACCTTCGGATAGGACGAGCATGTCCAGCGGATCCTTCAGATATGCGTGGTCGACGATGGGGTTTTTCAGCGGGTCCGATGAAGCGAGGGTCACGCTGCCTCGCGAATGCTGATTGAACAGCAACGTGCACATGGCAAAGGCGTGTTTGTGGTCGACGGGGAAGTCGGTGTATTGTTTTGGCCCACCGTATAGTTCTGTGTTCCAGAACTCAATGTTGGGCTGTTGGGGTGTTAGACCCATTGGATCACGTCGTTCTTGTCTGGGTGCGTTCTTCCATAATTTGGAGTCTGCGAGACGCTCATCCAGACGTGCGTAGCCGAATATGCCGAAGGGGAAGGTCGATAATATGCCGGACTTTTTTTCTTGGTATTGTTTGAACGTGGCGGCAATGGCGTTGTCGTGGTAGGCTAGGTAGTCGTTTGTGAGATTGGGTTGATTGACTTCGTAGAATGTGAAGCAGAGGACATGATCCTGCAAGTTGGCGCCTACGCCTGGGGCATCAACCACGAGAGGAATATTGTGTTTGGCCAACTGCTCTTTTGGACCAATGCCAGAGCGCATTAGGAGTGGAGGACTGCAATATGCGCCGGCGGTAATGATGATTTCTTTGCGCGCGGTGTAGTTGATCTTGATGCCGGATTTGGAGATGGTGGATACATTGGTTGCGGTAGGTTCAGTCGAGGAGCCAGACTGTGTGAACAGAATCTTGTCGACAGTGACGGAGGTGAGGATGGTGATGTTTTCGCGCCGATTGTTCTTAGCGATGTAGTCCGCCGCCGTGCTGCGAATACCCTTATGGACGGTTCGTGGGACATCGCCACAGCCGTGAGGGGATTCGCCGGTGGAGAACATATCGGGAGAGTACCTTAAGCCAGCATCGACTAAACTTTGCTTTACACGCTCTGAGATGGGTGCGAGGTCATGAGGTTCTGTGTGCAACGGGCCAGACGTTCCATGGCATTTGTCATTCGACTTGTGCCAGTCTTTCTTGTGGAAACTTTCCGACTGATTTCACCTGTTAGATGGCTGCGACTACACAGGCTCAACTTGGACTCACCTTGTTCATGTACCCGAACATCTTGTCACCAGTCCACTCATCTAGTTCCCAGTCATCGTAGTCCTGTTTGGTGCCACGAATGCACAGTGTTCCATTCACACCACTCGAGCCTCCGAGAAAGCGACCCCTACTACAATTGACTCTGCGGTTGTCCACACCTTCCATGGGCTCTGTCAAGATGTTCCAGTCGGTCTCGCTGTCAAAATTCTTGCTCCATCCTCCCGCCATGTGCACATTTTCGAGATCGGCATTGTCTGGGCCAGCTTCGAGGACAAGAATCTTAGCATCGAGGTCTTCTGCTAGGCGGCCTGCTATTACGCTGCCCGATGTTCCGCCCCTTGTGGCACGTTAGACAGACACTCATTGACCCAAAGTATTTCAACGATCCATTGCGCTTACCCGCAGATAATATAGTCGTAGGAATCGGCTGTATCTACTGAATTGACTCGTTCTAAAGACATGATTTTTCCTCGATGGAGGAGTCGAGTGCGTCGCGCGACGTTCGAACAAGCATTTTATGGCTTCTAGCTCTCGGCTGCAAGAGTACGGAAATCTTCCGCAGGTCGAGCACTGCCATTAGCTTCACCACTGCCACTTTTGCATTGCAAGCTTGTAATTCTTTGGCTATCGTCTCGATGAGTAGACAAACTACATGCTATTGAAGTTATGATTTATTCGAGCACGACACGACTCTTGCCATCCTGATAAAAGTCGGTCTGCGATTCGGATACGCCGAAAACACACCATGCACCTCATCAAGGCGGAATCAGTCCGTGGTCGTTGTGTGCCCAGTGCCCCTTCCGCTTGTACGGAGTACTCCGTACATCTAATGATCTACAACATCGAAGATCTCGGGCGGGTGGCCGGGTCCATATTGTACAACCTCGACCGGTCCGTACATATTTCAACATGGTGATCAGTTCTGCGGGGCAATCGGAGAAGCTCATGCCCAGGTGCCCACGGCGTACTGTTTACCAGCACCAACTGAAAGGCCGAGGAGGAACATTATGCTGCACAGCTCGTATTCCACAACGATCCTAGTTACATAAAATTTCATTTTGAAGCTCTTGATGTGCTTCAGCTCCTCCTATCGAGTACGGGTGTTTTCTGGTTTTTTGACGTCGAGTTAGCAGGTTTTAAAGTTCGCTCGGCGTTCCATCGGTGCTCGTAACGAGCAGTAGAGCAAATTTCAATCTTTTGGCACCTACCTGACAGATGCAACAAATACCGAGCAGGTACCAAAGTGCTTGCGATGTGAACAGCTATCCGGCGTTTCCTGCCTGTTTAGGGCATAACGACTGCTTGATCTGACCTCAGCAACTCCAACTCTTAGGTGCCCTGTACTCAGAGTCGGGCAACCCCAGAAGTCAGGTAGGCTATATGGTATGTATTCTATGTTAGACGTTAGAGAAATTGGTCAAACCATCATGGAGGACGCGGGCTTCAGCCTGCACACTGGTGTGATCACATCCTCAACTTTGCGCGCCGACAGAAGATAACCCACGCTTGGGAATACCGATATTCTTCTCGGGAGCTTGCGCCAGCTTATATCTCGGGCCAGTCCATGTCAACGTCTGAACTTTACAGCATCACAGCCTCGTTCCAATACATTCGGTTTTCGAGTATTTTGTCATCCCAGCTCTCGTTTCCAGAAACTGCATAGTAGCCATGGGCAGAAAGAAGCTTGCTGCAGGAGCACTTGTCATAGCTGCTTCTATCGGCGCGACGGCGGTAGCGTACAAACGCCATTGGAAAAGAATTCCATCGGGACGAGCAAGATCAGAGTAAGATCACGAGTACGGTCAGGTGTACGACTGAAAGGAGTTCCAAAACCTTTGTGCCCGCGATGCAGGCAGTCGACGTGGTCGGCAGGCATCCAGACCACAAAATGGGCGTGAGCATCATGCCAGCAAAGAGTATTGATCGTCTGAGAGAGGTCGTCTATGGTACTCCGTACGTCATTTGGTTTTCCGGGACTGATCAAGCATCGCGCTTTCCGACACTACAAACACTTGCACAATACTCAGTGCTACTACTCGGGCCCAACGGTTTCTTCGAAAAACCCTACACTTCGCACGGGCTTGTTGCTTGCAATAACGACGGAGCCGCCGTTGGGCCCGAGTACCAAGAGAACGATGGCCCCGAATTTGTGGAATAGCACCAAGACTCCAAGAGCGCCCCAGGAGATTGCGGAGCTATAGCTTGTCATCGTTATCCGCGGCTCGTAAGCATACCCGAACCACAATTGCAAGCTATCATGCCGCCTAGTCCAATGCCAACCCTGCCGCGATCTCTCAAGACCTGGTCCCTTACAGACCTGCCAGCTCTGCCAGCCCTGGCAGTGTCGCATCTTTACCTACTCAATATATTCAATACATCCGGACATGGGATGCGAAGAAGAAAAGAAAGTGTATTAACACGCATGCATATGATGGAAAATATCGGACCTTTTAGGGCGGCGAAAGGCATCGGCTCAAAGCTCTCAGTACATCCTCCGGAAGCAACGCCAACCCAGAGTTCCAATTCGAATTGTTAAACGGGCTGCACTATTGGCAAAAAAAAAGAGAATTGCTGAATATGCGAAGATGGCCCTCGTAAGAGATTTTTGGGAGTAATGTACCGTTTGAACTCGCCCATAAGGGATCGCACTAGCCAAGCCGGAGCTTCCGGATTGAGATGGGATACTCGGGCCCAACGGTTTCTTCGAAAAACCCTCAAGTGCTTCGCACGGGCTTGTTGCTTGCAATAACGACGGAGTCGCCGTTGGGCCCGAGTAGCCCGTGGGCTGCAACTTCAAGGTATCGCTCGTGAAGCCAAAGGCCCAAAACGCTGCGCCAGAACGGCGGTGTGATCTTTCGTTTGACCTCACAGTAGCTGGTGTCAGTACAATATTGATTGTATGTAAGTTTTTGGTAGGCTCTTAACGTTGCAACCGCTGCGACAATTAGCGCACATGGCAAATTAACACTAGAAACGAGGAAAGGTAAGAGCAAGCATGTAAAAAAGATTCATCCGCTTAAAATTCATTAATACATAATGTACTTGTAGAATTATAGAGGTGTAGGCATTGTGAACGTCATGCTCGAATGCCAGACGGCCAAGCTATATCAGCCCAATCGTCCGATCCTCCGGCTTGGCTAGTGTCGCTTGGCTTATGGGCGAATTTTATACGGTGATGGTGAGGTGCACATGCTTACCCATGTCGGACTTATCGTGATTGATAAGGAATTAGCTTTAGCCCTTTTCAGCCACTGCCTTCTGGGTTGAATCGTTATCTTGATTCTTGAGGAAGATGGCATATCTGATGGTTTTTATTAGCCTCACTTCTCCACATTTCGACGGCCGCGCCGTCTCCGTGCACCAGCCGTTTATTAGCGTCTTTCAAGTCTTTCAGCCGCTGACATTCAACCGAGGCGGATTGCCTGTTTGGGTCTTTCCAGATCGACTGGGCGCGATCTGCAGGGTCTGAGAGTGAACGCGCGAGCATGAAACGTTGTCGAGGGCCCAAGGCTGAGAGCCTGGGACTCAGAGATGTGATGGATTGAAAGTCTCAGGCGATCCGGCTGGAACAAGAATCCTGTACCCGTCGTCGCATTACATTAATCATGTCTGAGAATTATCAACACCAGCATGGCGCTTCTTACCCCTACTTGCAATACAACGAGCCAGAGCAGACAAATTATGGTGCTTACAGCTATGAAGCTGATTGGGCGCCCCCTCCAGGCATTCCAAATCCACCTGCGCCGAGTCATGGATACCCACAGCATCGTGTTCCGAACAGCTACCATAATCCTGCCCCGGTAGCATCGAATTTCTGCCATCCATATGCGACCTATCCCCCAGCTTCCTCCTATCATCTGCAACAAGCCTACCAGGATCGGGTGTCAAGCCCCAACCTTGTTCCATTTCAGCACTCATCTGGCTACGACCCCTACTATACACCTTCTGCGAGTCCATATCAGTCAGCTTCACCAGCAGCAGCGCCGATCCAACCCGCGTACCCGGTCGCTTACAGTGCTTCCCCACGCAATAGCTACTTGTCGCCCACAGTCTCTTCACCAGCAGCGTACGACAGTCCGCAAAGTCAGCCCCAACAGCAGTACCCACGATCGCCAAGTGCAAACTACTTGACACCAGCCATCTCCATCACTCCCCAATATACAAGTACGCCACAACATCCACTTCTCCATCACTACCGATCAAACACGCCGGTACATACCTTACATCCAGCCAACACTTCACCCGCACACGCGTGCTCGACTGCGCCTACGCCGTGTGTCTCGCCCAATTCCGATCTCGGCAGGCTGACACTGAACGATGCACAGGGTGTCAAAAGCAAGTTGGAGCAGCACTGGGCCACATGTGACGGATGCGGAGCACACCCCCTCGAAGGAAATCGCTGGAGATGTCTCGTATGCACAGATTACGACTTGTGTGGAGCATGTCGCGAAGACACGGTTCATAGCCATCATCGATTCGAATCTATCCATTCCCAATGCGAGACACACCAAGACGCTTGTTGTGACGTTTGCCTGGGCGAGGATAATGATCGTCTGCCATGTCAATGCCTCGTTCATCCCGATGAAGATTGGTGTGAGAGGTGTAAAGCAAGAGGCAAGGCGTGTGCTGGGCGATCTGAAGTGATTCGTCGAACTGAGGTAGGCATGCAACTCGAGAAAGAAAAGTGCTTGCCCATGCCAAACGAGTGGCTGCCGTATCTCAATCCTGTGGTTGCGATGTATAGTGTTCAGGGAGTTGGGTCGGTGCCAATGTGGTGCTACAGATACCCAGTTTACGAATGGTACGACGCGCCCTTGCGCGAAAGGACTGTCAGACGCAAACCGCCAAAGTTCAGATCCGTGTACAAACAAGCCGAGGAAAATTTCGGCCGCGATGGAACATGCACATACGACTTCTTCGCCGTTGCGCCCGATGGCACCGAATTGAAACTCTACACCTACCTCGAGCGCCTCGATATGAAACACAACATCAACACCAGCGAGACGCTCTCCGCAGTTGACGGCGGCAGTACGTCGCCAAAGTTCACTCACGACGCTACCTCAAATACGCTGGCCTTCCAAGATCCCGTCACCCACGCGCAATACCAATGGGTATCCAACCGGCCCATAAGCAACCTCAGAGGCGAGCGCTACGACTACCAACGCAACGCGCTATTCCATCTCCACGCCGACTCCACCCGCACCCTCGTGGCAGATTGGACGTGGCACGACGGCCATGCTGCCACTGAATCCTGCCTGTCTATTCGCTCTCCGACTGTCTCCCATGCACTCGTCATCATGTCCTTGACGATCCTGCACTCACAGCACTGGGATGTTATCTTTGACGAAATCAACAGCGACCCGGAACGGGTGAATTGTACGCAGGTGCTGGCGTCCTTGACACCGTTGGGGGCGCGGAGTTTTTGGCATGACAAGACATGCGAGAACAGGGTGGATGATGGGAAGGGCGGGAGAAAGGAAGGGTAAGATGGAGATGTGAGGGCATGCGAATACGGTTTTGAAGGATGGTGTTGAAAATGGCGGCTGCGATTGTGGGGGCCTAGGGTGGGCAGTGATGTTCACGTTGTGTATTTCTATTCGTGTATCAATAGTTGCCTCATCTCGATATTTCAATGGCTTGATCTATCTAGATGTTCATGTCTTGTACAACGACTGCTGTACATCTCTTGTAAACCCTTTTCACTCCCAGCGCAAGCCTCAATCGGCTCAAGCATTCGCGCCGTATTCGCCACGAGACGAGCCACCACGTCCCACATTACCTCCGCCGCGACCACGACCACGAACACAACCACCCCGAGACGGAGAGTTGGTATTGCCAGTCTCAGCAACAGAGGCTGCTTTCTGAGCCTCAACCCGACGCCTACGACACCAATTAGCTCCATCATCTCAATCCTCAGACACGTTCCAGACGGACCAGTTCGGGTAGTGAACGAGCGTAGGCTCGCGTCGTGCAGCCATGTCAGCCTTAACCTGCACCACGTTCTTAACATGGACCTCACGGCCCGCCTTGAGGGGAGGCAAACACAAGCCGCCGAACTTCTTGAAGTGGCGCACCAGCAAAAGCGCGACGAGAGGACGGTTGTCCACGACGTCCTTGACGCCCCGGTGGCAGAGCTCGGGGCACGCGATGCCGAAGACGACTTGGTCGAGCAGGCCAGGATGAGACTCGAAAAAGTCCTGGGTAAGGCTTTAGTGGTTGGGGCAGGTGTGAAGAGAGAGGGGAAGCGTGTGTACAATCTTCTCGCTCATCCGAGCGGCGTCTTCGATCATGGGCCCGAAGTCGTAGCTTGGGGTGAGCTTGCCCACGACCTTGGGGTCTTTCATTGGCAGGTATTGACGGAAGAGGCCAGCTATGTGAGCCTCTCCGTAGCGCTCGAGATCGGTGGGTTGATCTTGGGGTTGGCGATTTGCTCGGTACATCATGGGATTGGACATGATGATTGCTTGGTGAAGGGGGGTTTGGTCTCGGTGTAAGTGGAGCTTGATATCGAAAGACGATGAGTGCCCATTGTTACAGAAGAGGGATGATAACTTACAAAGGTTGAGTCGTGACTGAGTGTCGGAAGTAGATGTGGTAGTGGGTGGAGAAGAAAGGAGATGGAGATGGTGAGGAGGACCTGTTTATATACGAAGGGGGAACAGCGACTCTCACCGTGACTTTGAGTTCCGCTTGTGTGCGATTCTCGCTCACCTCCAGACTGGTGACGACATGTCGACTAGCACAGTTAAAAAGTGAATGGATTGAGCAGTTTGGGGTAGATATACGATTCGTATGGTAAACAGTAAACTTGATAGGATGTCAGCTGAGCACGGAATTCGAATATCACAGTCAGTTGTTCCTGTCACGATGGCAGGGCAGTATTGCAGTGCAGTAAATCATGGACGGACACCATGAGAATTCTGCACCTCCTTGGCACATTAATTTGCATAGATCTTTTGGCAACGTAGGAGATGTACGATAAGCCAAAATAAGGTCAAGACAAGGATAGGGTATGACTGAACGATAGTTTGCACAATTCCAAAAATCAAACTTTCTGTTGACGTTTACTTCCTAGATCGTTTCGCCACCAGCGTTTAGACGCCACGCATATTTAGGTGGTCTCAACGTTGCTCTCAATGGTGATCAGTGCTCCCTGGCGACTGGCCGTTTCCTATCGCGGTCGCCATCGGCCCCATCCGCACGCTTGCGCTTGCTGCATCGTGGCGAGGAAGTAGATGTCGCTTGAGTTGTAGCGGAAGTATGCGTGTCGGGAGCCGGGATGGTAGTTGGGCGCACAACACGAAGGCTCCTGAATGTTGCGATCTTATCTAAGCCTTCAAAACTAGGGACGGAGGTGAGGCCATAACGAGTATCGATGGAGGATCCCCTAAGCTTGGGGATTTCGCCTTTTGATAAGCGACGCCTAATGCAACAGCTTGGTTAGTACGAGGCCGCATATTTTCCTTTCTTTTCTTGACAAAGTGCTTGCCTACCCTTCACGTCCACTTTCCAGGATGTTGAAGTTGTTGTTTCTCAAACGATGTGCAATCAGAATCTCAACAACGAACTCCACACGGTCAAACTGCTCGTCGGTGAGCGGCAGGCCGGTATCGCGTGCGCCTGGACGGCCCTTTTGCTGAACAGCAGCAACAACTCTTGCGACGTCCTCCCCGCTGTACACTTCCGAAGTTGCGGCATGGATACAGGCCCGGTCGGTGAGCTCTGTAAACTCCTTCACGCCGTTAATCTTGTAGCAATCTCGCAAGAGCGGGCGGAGGTCATCATCCATCCAATCTTCAAGCCGAGAGTTTGTCGCCGTTGTGAGAGCTGTTTTGTGAGGCATAGTTGCACTTGACATTGACCAGAATAATTTGGCGAGCGTCCATGATTAAGTATTGTACGCGGCTCGGGTTTGTCTTGATGGTCGAGACAAGTTACTGAGACATGTTCACGCCTGTGGGCAAACTATTGTGTGGGAACCTCATGATGTCAACGCCAACGTGAAAAAAACCTACCCTGAATCCAGCTCTTGAGATTACATCCGTGTGAAATGCTGTACCAAGGCGGAGATGAGTCCTGCCAACTGAAAAGCAACGATGACTGTCCTTCGGCAGGTTGTGAGGTGAAGTGTGCATCCTGTGGTGTTGATGTCCGACATGTCTTTGGTGGGCCCAGGTGGGGTGCGGCAACGCTACGGCCCAAGACGGCTAGCGCACGGTGATGCGAGACGCACTTCGCAGACGAAATTCACTGGAGAACATGGACAATTTCGCGACGCCGCACACGACCGACCCTCACAACACCAACGACCCCATCACTCCGTCGCAATGGCATCCAAGCGTGGGTATGTGTGCCGACATCTCAAAGGAGGAGGCACCGACGTCTTGTACAATGGCTAATGTGGCGCGCAGTCGAGGTTCTTCCTCCGGTAACAAGCTCAAGATGACGCTCGGCCTGCCTGTGTACGTTCTCCCCGCACGCCATCGACGCGCACCTCGGATCGAGCCGTGGAGAGCAAGAGACTTGGCTAACGCAAGCACAGCGGGGCCGTCATGAACTGCTGCGACAACTCGGGCGCCCGCAACCTGTACATCATCTCAGTCAAGGGCATCGGGGCGCGCCTCAACCGTCTGCCTGCCGGCGGTGCGGGAGACATGGTCATGGCAACGGTCAAGAAGGGAAAGCCCGAGCTGCGGAAGAAGGTCATGCCCGCCGTCATTGTGCGCCAGAGCAAGCCATGGAGGCGAGCAGACGGCGTCTTCCTGTACTTCGAGGACAACGCTGGTGTGGTGAGTGGAAGCGGATGACCCGGCAGCACACGCATGCGGCCAGGACATGTGCGCAGGAACACCCAGCTGACAGCACCCAGATCGTCAACCCCAAGGGTGAAATGAAGGGCTCCGCCATCACCGGCCCCGTCGCAAAGGAGGCCGCCGAGCTATGGCCGCGTATCGCCTCCAACTCCGGTGTCGTCATGTGACGTGTTTTTTTTCCTGCTCTTCGACTTTTGTGGGTTCCGGGACGGCGAAAGTGCATTTACGGGATGAAGGATGTGGACGCAGACATTGCGCAGACTAGCAATGGCCCGACCTTCACAATGCCAGTCAAATGAACATGACGAACAGCCAACACCTTTTTCGCATTGCGTGTCACGTGATATCATCCCCGAAATAGTGGTATTGACAGAATGGGAAGCTCTCGATCGCTATGACGGAAGGTGGCAGAGCTTGATGAGCTAGGGCATACTTACAGAGAATGGAAAACTGCACCAACTAGCACGAACTCACATCTCACGACAGCAGCTGCACGTCGCCCGTCTTGATGACATCCCACTGCCTCGACCACTTCATGTTCACCATCTCCTCCATCTCCGCCTCGCGCTTCCTCTGGCCCGCCGCAAACTTCAACTGCTCGTTGCCAACCACGCCGTTGGCGACTACACCAGTGCTAGGCGCTCCGATGCCCACCACAGCCCCGTTCCCGCCCTGCATGACATTCGCATAATTCGAACTCATGACCTGCACACCACTGACAAAGTCCTGCCCATCGAATGCGCAATGCCCACCAACAGGCGTGTTGTCCACCGTCTGCAGCGCGTTCACCTGCGCAGGAGTCATCCCCACACTCGTAGCAGCCTGCTCATACGCCGCCACGGCCTGTGGAATCGAGCCCTGCAAAGAGTCCAATTCTCCCTGCGTCGACTGGTAATGGATCCTCGTCTGGCTCATAACCTTTGCCTGATCCACAAATGCCACCTGCGGCGGCATCCCACCACAATTCAGCTCCACTGCTGAATTCACATAGTTTTGCATCTGCGCAGGTATGAAAAACCCACTCATCATCAAACTCCCTCCACTCACGCCAGTGAAGACGACATTACTCATATTCACAGCCACGCGCGCAGGAAGCTCCTTCTGAACAAAGTCGTTGACTGCCTGCGCATGTGCCACGCCCTCAGTCCTTTGCAATCCTGCGCCGCCGCCCCAGAATAACTTGTCGTCGGGCGCCAGCAGCGCGACGCCCATGGTGTTAGCCTGCACGTTCTGATTCGGCATGTCGAAGAAGGACTGTCCGCCGTCGCCGTGCAAAAGCACGTTTGCGCCTAGCGTGCCTTGCCCGGATGTTGCCGCTGCACCTGGGACGCCCGACGTGGTGAGGTATTGGTCCGCCGGCGCGGAGATTTTGAAGCGGATTGGGAGGCCGCTGTGGAGCGTTAGTTTACTTTGCAACGGGGGTGCTGGTGTGCAGCGTGGAGGGGAATATCATACTTGACCATGACAGTATCATCCATAATCACACTTCCATCCTGCGCTTGTGACAAGCCCTGCGGCACTTGCGCGGCTTTTTGTTGCGCGGTACCTTGTTGACCTCTCCCGCCGCCGTTGCCGTTACGATTACGCTGGGGCATTGCGGTAGTCAAACCAGCCAGCGCAGAGAGCGCGATAAGACAGGTGTACATTTTCAAAACCAATCCGTGCGACGTGATTAAAGTTGGATTAAGTTAATATCGATAATGATAAAAATGGTGGACCAGCCGCGAGAAGCGAATATGAAGACGGGAGAATCGAAAGTACAAGACAGAGAGAGAGATTTGAAACGTACAAGAAGTGGGAATCGCAAAGAACATATGTCTCTCTCGCACCATGACCAAAATATCCCAAACATGGCCAAGCTACCAAGGAGGATTGGAGTGCTTCGTCTAGCTAGTCTAAGCTTATTTCGTCCTCGCAAACACGCGTATTTGGGTGCGCGACGTTTGATGTTGCGGAACATGGCGCAAGAGTGGTTTGGAGTCGTGTTTCGAAGGCGTTGGGCTTGGCGCGAGGAATGTTTCATGTCTGGGTAGAGGGAAGAGGACGTGGGGATTTGAATTCGTGGGACGGAATGATCGAGAACATGGAGGTCTGGAAGTTTGGAGTAGGACGGGAGTGGTAGAAATAGAATTGGGGTGGTGGAGAGGGGAGCGGGGGATAGATGGTGCGCGGCGAGGGTGAGATGGGAGAGGAGGATTCTTGAGTTTTGGACTTTTTTTACACTTTTTTTAAACTTTTAACATCTGTGTAAATAAAATACCTATGATACTTAGTAGACACAGAAATTATTTGAAGTGTGTAGGTAGCTTTTAAGGGCTTTAAGACAAGGGCTTATAGGGTTAGGTAATACTGCTTATGGGGGTAGGCAATGACGTTTCCCAGGCAGGAGTAACTACAGAGCCCTACCATAGTGACCTGGTTAGTCTAATTGGGGTGCTGGGGTCATTCAGCGCGGACAGTAAGCGGGCCGGAAAGATTTATGAGATAAATCAGATTTCTGTTCGGTACGCCGTCTCCAAAACTCCGTTCTGACTTCAGATAAGGTAGGTAAAGCTGGTGTGTGAGGATGGGGCAGGCGCATTGCCTGCCCAAGAAGGATACAAGAAGAAGGAAACAGAGGACTTGCTCGGTACAACAGCGTTTCGACAAAGCAAAGCAATTGATCTCAGTTAAGATAGGGGCGCGTCAGGCCTAACATGCCCAGAAAAAATAGCTCTGGTGCCGACGCAATGCTCAATAGGAGAGCGGTTGGCAGGAATCACAAGTCATGGAGGATAACAGATTATAGACTAGCACTTCATTCCTTCCACTGGGGGTAGTTTACCATCCACCGCGCTTATTAAGCAAATATCGTGCTGTCTCGAATCGTCATGTATCATCATATGAAGCTTTTCTCCACCCAATCCATATAAACAGGGCCTACTCTAAAATCCATTCTTCTCATTCTTCTCGTCCCTAACTATCGTAGGCTCAACATGTTCAACATCATCCTGCTTCTTATTACCAATATATGTACTCTCCTTCAGGTTGTTCATAGCGTCTTCCTCACGATCTGTCTTGCGGAAGGTCAAGTAGAATCCAATACCCCCAATCATCGCAACAACCGCCACGGAACCGTAGTTCCAAACGAGCAGCGGGTCCTCGGAGAGCGAGACAAAGGCCTGGCCAAGAGCGGCAGATACAGCGGATGTGGAGAGCGCGATGGCTTGGATAGTGGACTTCATGTTGTTCGGGGCCTTGGTGTATGCGTATTCAAGCTTGGTGATGGACGCAAGGACTTCAGACATACCGATGAGACCATAGGGGAAGACTTGAACCCACACGGAAATGTCGGCATGGCAGTCATTGCGAGTCTTGCTGAGCTTGTTGATGTGGTCGCCGCAGGGGGACATTTTGTAGATATATGCTTGGATGACACAAGCGGATACCATGGCGAAGGAGGAGAGGGCAAAACCGGCCGTGATCTTCTTGATGGGAGTGAAGTTGATGCCCATCTTCCGGAGAGCGGGATAGACACCAAAATCCATGATGGGGATGACGATGATGATGAAGATAGGGTTCAGCTTGGCGACGATGTCGTTGGGGGTTTGACCGAGGTTCATGGTATTGGCTTGTGAGACGAGATTGTTGGTCATCTGGTTGTAGGCAAGCCAGTAAAGCGGGTACCAGAGAAAGACCTTGCAAGCAATGACACCACGGCGGACCTCGTCGACCCAGGCGTCGTCAAAAGTCATCCAGGCGGGTGGAGACTCGCCGTTCGCACGGAGAGTGTTGGGCTTGATTCTCTCCCAGAAACCCTCGTCTTTGAAGACGTTCTTCTTGGGACTCATCTTGAACGCTAGACGAATGAGCTTGGAAGCGCGGCCCATAACAGATCCAGTAGGGGGCGACAATTTGTAGTGCTTCTTAAAGAAGATCAAGAGCAGAGGGCACAGCAGGTAGCAGATGGTAGGAAGCGTGTAGGAGAGCCAGAAACCAACGAACTAGTTGACAGTCAGTACGCGCCTCGGTTTCAACTATGATGGCGACTTACATGCTCGGAGTAAACCATAGCAAGAGAACCGGTGAGCGAGCCGCAGTTGATCAGGAAGTAAAAATATATGTCTAGCGCCGTTAGGATAGTCGCTGATCTCTGTGGGTGGCCTTTGCTTACAGATACGCGCGGTGGTGGTTGCAGGGTCAACAATCTCCCTCTGACCGTTCTTCTTCACGCGAACATACGCCTTCTGGTCTTTGTACTGCTCGGCGATGAGAGGCGAGATATTCGACTTGAAACCACCAGTACCGATACCCATGACAACAAGACCGACGGAGAAGACAGCAATGGAGGCGCCGGGCTTTGTGATGACCTGAGGAATGGCAGAGAAGATGAGGAGAATATGCCCGATGATGGAGATGATGTTGGCATACTGAATGGTGAGGTAACGGCCCCAGTACTCATCAGCGAGCCACGCGCCACCGAGGGGAGTAATATACGACCAAAACTGGTTGACTGCGTATTGTTAGCTGGGATTCGGGAAGAGGGCGATCGAGGTTGGAAGTACATACACATAGTCAGACCGGTAGAAGCTCGCTGTCCCATACCGAGAGCACCGGAACCTGGCTTCTTGAGGAACCCAGCACCGGTCCTGGAACCCGGAGGAAGATCTTTTTGGATGAAGTTGACGACTGTACATTTTTAGTGTCTGGATTCATCGTGGAAGAAGTTGAGAACGTACAGACAGCGCTGGTACCGTAATAACTGAAGCGCTCGACGAACTCAACCACGGCAACAGTCCATGCTTGCCATGGAATGCTACCAGCTACACGGGGAAGTGTGGCCCATTCCTCCTCGGTGGGAAAGGGACCGAGAAGGTGGGTATTCTCATCCTCGATGGAATTGGTAGAGCTGGCATCTAAAGGGATGGGATCGAACACCGTGGCGCCCTTTGTGATCTCGAGGCTAGCCTTGACATTGGTAGTGGCAGCCATTGTGGCAGCTATGAAAGAGTTGTCGAGGTTCCAAGGTAGATGAACAACTGAGACCTGACCGGATCGTTGACGTCTGCGGTATCCGAGGCAGCCTATGCCCCTCTTCATATAGATTTGGTGCAAGGGTCCAGACTAAGCATTAGACAAGAGCGACACAGGGTTTGCACGCGACTGTTTGTGTGTTTGCACCCCATGTAGTGGAGCCTTACTCGGTCAGACCTGTTATCGTGTTATACAACATCCATGATAGGTTCAAGTCTGATGCGCTCGTGCCTGGCCCTGTCGAAGGGTTGCTTTACGATGCTTTGGTATTGCTACCGAATGTAAGCGTGATATTGGACTGTACCAAGACCATGGTATAAGGCGAGGCGCCCCGGCTTAGTTCGAAATAGGGAGGAGGCCAATGGTTCAAACGCCATCTCCAACGGCTTATCCCCGCCATGTCGCCACGATCCGCCGGGTCTATGTTCGCAAAAGACATGCCAAGATGATGCTGAGATGGAAAAGATAACATCCTCGAGGCTTTCATACAGCCGAAAGCGTGGCGGGATTGCCGCCCAGGCTTGCCAAGGGGAGTGCCAAAATGGCCTGCCTCTTTGGGCGTATACCAAGACAGCTTCAATGCTGGCCAAGGCCGCACGCAGGATAACGACGTTCCATTGCATTCATCTCTTCCCTACAACCGAGTAGATCGAATGTGCAGCGTAGTTGGGTGGCGTTTGTAGTTGCTGGAGATGAAGTTCTGGCGGTCAATTGCGCGATCAACTTGTTTCTATGATAATAAAGAGGGGAAACGTGTGAAATTCTACACACAAACTTCACTCATCAGCACGCACGTATTACACACCCTTACATTACACGTGACATCTGTTGACGTCTTTGGTATACTGACAGTGACAGGTTAGGCCATCGGACCCACACAACATCCCAACGTCGCTTGTACACGCATCGCATCCTCTTTGCGTGAGCTTGCTTTCCTTTTCCTCCAATCACAAATTCTATACGCAGCTGATCTCCAAATCATCGCCCAATCGAGTGATCCAGCTTCACTCACATGCGAATCCTTCCTCAAACGCTTATCGTGGTACTTCTTCTAGAAGCTGTGGTTATAAGCACCAGGAACGAACGCACTCGCACCAAGGTGGAGATGAGAAGCGCCCGTGTTGGCCTGGAACTCAGAAGTTGTACCCTGGAAAACCGCACGTGAGCCATCATGGACCAATCGTGACGTCTGTGCGATGTTGCGACTCTGCTGATATTCCATTGAGTCGGAGCCGCCATCGACCTGAGGGATGTTCCGACTTGGATAGCCGCGTTCGTCTCCGTAACCGTACTGCGCAGCGTAGCCGGGACTGGTTCGATAATATCCTGGGCCCGTGTTTTCGTTGTATTGGTAAGGCTGACCCGATCCTTGACCGACATATGGCAGATGTGGAGCAGGAGCAAGAACTGGCCGATTGTTCGCTGCGTAGCCATGTGACGGTATGGTAGGGTATCTTGGATAGGCCGGTCCGTTTTGGTAGTAAGCCTGGGCGATACCTGTCTGGTGGTTCTGTTGATGCATGTATGCTGGCGGCATTGGAAGCCCTGTTATGCCACGCGGAGGATACCCTTGTGGATATGTAGGCGGTATGCCATGATCGCGGCGAGGTGGGTAATCGCCGCAGGGACCTTTGGAGGATTTATCCCGCGGCACAGTACCGTGGCTTTTAGTCTGTGACCGTCGACTTGTCTTTCGAAGAGCCTCGAAAGTATACTCTGGCCGTTCTGGAAGAGGGTGGTCCACTTTCGGAACCAGTTGCTGAGTGGTGCTGTGGGGCTTTGGCGTCCTAGACACCGCCGACGTCTTTAGCTTAGCGGCCTCCACACCCATCTCTTCCCGTTTACAACTTACTTCATAGCTAACTTCCCAGCAAAGATGTAGCTGTCCTGATACTCCTCTGTCAAGATACGCCGCGGGTGCTCCCGGTCAGGGTCCTTGCCCAACGAGTGCAGCTCGTACTCTCCATGCCTGATGAAGTGGCGCACAAAGACTTGTATACATATGGCGTGGCTATCACGGAGGAAGCCAAAGTCCGCAATTTCAGCGCGAGAAAGGATGTCTGGATTGACAAGTAGAAGACGGAATCGCTCGACCGTACTATCAAAGTCTTCGTAAATCGCCTATGAGCGGATCAGCAATGCCAGTTTGGTGGCGTAGAAGAGAGGTACATACCAGATCGTTGATCCGCCCGTAGGCCTGTCGGACCCCTTCCTTCCAGTAGGCCTTTGAGCGCCCATATGCGACTATTAGCATGGGAATAAGTTCCTTGTACAGCCAGTCACACTCGAGCTCTTGCGGAAACCCGGAGTCGTAACGGATCGTGTTGCGACTCATGGTTGCGGGCCGAGTGGTGGGTAGATTTGAGTTGAGGAGAGTCGGAGGTGGGTGCGGAAGATAGAGAAGAGCTGGATGAAGGAAACTTTACAGTATGTACTTATTGTGGATACGGTAGATAAGCGAGCGGATTGTTAAGTGCTCGCGGGCGCGACACTGAGGTTTCACTCCGTGCGTAGTAGGTGAAAGACGCGTTATCGCCAACAGAACGACTGGTGCCCTTGACAACCGCACCTCCATATATCAACAGCTGAAGCAATCCAAACAGTATACTATGTTCACCACTACATGATTGATTGCTGCCCATCCTGTCATGCAGGCTGATACGCCGTCACGCAGTTCAATGTGAGGTCGCCCAGACATCGCAACAGCGCGCGTCGCGATCGGAGATGTCCTCGCTTGATGATGAAGAAAGATCATAGGCTGTAGACCATGGCTCACAGCTCGAAAACTCATCACAGAGCTCGTGATAGATTCCTTTACGCTTCCACCACTTCCTTAATCCGCCCCACTCACCGTGCTGACCATCACAAACAAGGGCACCCCTAACAAAACAATAGATAATAGTCCCATCGAAAAAGAACAACTTAATTCACTATCCGTAGAGTTCAAAGTTTTCAACATGTCCTTCCGTATGACGATGCTGGTCGATCGTGCCTTTTTCAGCCGCCCGACCTGGTTGTAGAACGTGAAGGTAGGGTTTCGCCGGTAGAAAGTGCAATGTTGCGTGTATTGTTGCCTTCCTTGTTGTTTACATGGAAGTAATAGTAGCCCAAGAAGAATGTGCACTTGTACAAGTGTGTGAGTAAACAAATGCAACGTTTTACTTTTCAGATCTTCGATAGGAGTATGGTGAAATCGGTGGCACGGAGATGAGGTAGCGCAATATAATCGATGGTAGAACAAAAGAAGATGATACTATCAGCTGGCACATATAACAACGTCCATAAAACTTATGCGGTTCCCTTAGCCTCCCTCTGCCCCGCCGCGACACCTGCCTCGCCTCGCGCATGTGCGTTCGCGACACTCTTATCCACAAGCTTCAGCGGCCGATATTCCGCCGTCCACATCTGTTCGCGGATCCACCCCTCAAGATCGTCGTCGTTGTCTGGAATATTCTTCTCTTGCGCCAAACTGTTTTCAACAGCTTTCTTGATCACGTTGCGCGCTATTTTCACACTGATCTCGCGGACATCTTCGACGTCGGGTAGGAGGCCAGCACCAGAGCCCTTGACCACGGGGGCCTCGGAGGCGAGGGCTTGCACTGCGGCGACTAGCATTGCGGGCGTCATGAGGCGTGTGCGACTGAGAACTGCGCCGAGACCGATGCCGGGGAATGTTACGGAGTTGTTGCACTCAGCTTGGATGTTCAGCATGCAGACCTCGACCAGGCTCAGAGAGACTTACAGATATCATATTCTCGGCCATTATGTTTGACAGGCGGGAACGGCGAGCCTGTAGCGACTAGTACTTTGCCGTCGGTCCAGTCGTACAGGTCTTGCGGCTTCGCCTCATGTAGTCGTGTTGGATTGGAGAGTGGGAATATGACCGGACGCTCAACATGCTCTGCCATTTCTCGAACGACGTCTTCTGAGAATGCGCCTGGCTTGGTTGAGGTGCCGATGAGGACGTGTGGCTTGACTTCTTTGACCACGGAGAGCAGGTCACCATGTTCTTTACCTTCCCACTCCTTGTCTTCTCGAGCATATAGCAATTGTGCGGGCGTAAGCTGATCCTTCTTGCCGTCCAGTAAGAGGCCAGGTTTGTCGACACACCTAGCGAAAAAGTCAGAAATGAGGCCAAACCAATGTCAGATCGACTCACCATATCTGCTCCGCGGCCTCTTCTCTCGACTTGCAAGTATTCTGAGAGATGGCGTCCTTGATCTGGTCTGCGATACCTGTGCCGGCAGAGCCTGAGCCAAACATGACGAAGCGAGCCTCGTCCCACTTGGTTCCGCTCACCTTGAATGCAGCCATGATGGCCGCGAGCGTCACGCAGCCCGTCCCTTGTACATCGTCGTTGAAACATGCTATTTTTGGCGTGTATTTGTCAAGGATTCTGCGCGCGTTGTTCAAGCCAAAATCCTCGAAATGAATGTAAGCCTTGGGATACCGCTTTCTGCAAGTCGAGATAAATTTCTCGATGAATTGGTCATACTCTTCGCCCCGGACTCTTGGCTTTCGTTGGCCGAGATAAAGGTCGTCGTTGAGGAGTTCCTGATTCTGACTTTGTATTAGTACTGCTCACTATCGAAAGTGACTTGGGACCCACATCAGTGCCGCAATCCAGGACTACCGGCAGCGTTCTTGAAGGATGAATACCAGCGCACAGCGTGTATATAACCAGCTTAGCGACACTGATCAAGATAGCACCAACTCCTTGATCGCCAATGCCCAATATTTGTTCTCCATCGCTCACAACTATCAAGTCAATGTCTTCAGACTCGCCCCACTGATCCAGGTCGTCCTCGACCTGATCCAAATCGTCTATATTGAGAAAACACCCCTCTGGTCGTCGGAACAGCCTCGAGTAATCGGCTATCGCGTCCCCCTCGGTCGGGGTGTAGATGATGGAAAACATCTCCTTGAGGTGATCGAGAATAAGCTCACGATAAATTAGCCTAGACCCAAGACCAGCCCAGAAGAGCTCATACTCGATAATACAACACCTCGTTTTGTTCCTTCAGACTGGTCATGAATGTGTTCTTGGCCAAGTCGTTTGGTCGAGAGCTATATTGGGCGTATGCGCGCTTGACCTGTTCTTCCAGCGTCTGAATGTTCGTCGGTAACAGGCCATGGAGTTTGAACACATCTCGTTCTTCTTTGGTGAACGCCGAGCCCTTGTTGAAGTATGGTGTCCGTAGGAGTGCATTGCCCTTCGACAGGTTAGCGCTCAGTCGCCATCTGTATATCATCCAGGAAGCGTGCCGTCAGCGTGGTTTCTTGCGCGCCTGATGTAGAAAGTGGCAGATGCGCAAATATGTTCCCTTCCTGTTGTTCCGTACTGGCCGACATTTTGACGATGTGGCAATTGTTTGCGATATACAGAGCCAGGAGATATCGCGCACAGGAAGTTTCAGACTTCGCGAGGCTGAGTTCTGTATGTAAGCTTATAGACTTTTTCTATGTCTTCGAAAATTCTGCTGCATTTTGTACTTTGATCTATTCTACCTGGATGCGCATCACGGGTGGTGGCGGGTTCGGGCATACCTAATGACGTCGTTGCTTTCTCGCTTCCGTCTGCTCCCTCACTATTCGAGTAGAACTGACTCTGTCAACATACTAATACGAGCTCAACATGTGTGCTGATGCAAGGTTCGGGTCGCCTTCAAGCAGCGCATTCGAATCGCCGGCCGGCAGACGGAAGAGGTAGCAAACAATGCATCACCGCTGACGTATGTCTTCTGCAAAGACTTATGCCATCCCTCATGAATCTTGGTTGGCTCATAATTCTTCACATGGTCTTACTTGCCCTCTTTGAAGTCTCGCAGACGTTGATGTATTAGCATTTCGCGAAAGCGCATCAACATAGTGATACTAGAGTCATCCTCTGGTTACGCTGTGAGATGTTTTCCTAGTGGCGTCTTCTTGATGAAATTTGTGGAGAGCTACAGTCTCGCCAGAAGTCAAAAGGGCAAAAGACTATCGTGGAAGTCTTGGTTGAGCCAGCCTACATAGCTTTCGCTTTCAACAAAACCAAAAGGCGCGCCGAATCCGATTTCGAAGACAGTTTGGTACGCCATGTACCCCTGGATCAACATGTTAGTAAAGCCTGCAAAGAAGGAATAGGCTAATAGCGCTCCGAGGTTCCAGAAGCCAAGCCAGGTGTCTATTTGAGCTGTAGAAAGCACTTGAGAATACATCCTTCAGGCCAAATACGCCCGTCTATATCCTCCAAGCCAAACATCGAACGACTAAATATATAGGCTACGTACATAACAGGACCGGGTCGAAACATCGAAGCCAGCTGTATAATTAGCAGTCAGTTACGACCTGAAATCCTTTAGGACAAGGCGATTCAATCTGCTTTGTCCGTCACTGCGTTACCTTTTTTGGAATCAGAGTCCCCAACAAGTCTGGACGTGTCAGGTGTGTCCTTTGTTCAAACGACCTCTGACGCGTGACAGACTACCTAACGCTCTCTGGTTAGTACTTGATTTCACAGCCTTTTGTCGGTAACACACTCCGGACATCTCCTCTTATCGGGGATTTGAGAACAATGTTTACAGATATGGTACACGAGCGTAGCATGCGTGCACATTTTGTGCAAAACAAGGCGTGAAGCGCTCCCTTTCCCTCAAAACTGTCGTGTCTATCCACAAAATTTGTCGCCAGGAAAGTGTAGAAACGCAGAGTAACAAAGGTAGCCGTGTCTATCGAATCACCTACTGTCAGGCAAGCTGGGCACCTGGGCTGCGGCACCCGGGCAGAGTGCAAGGAGCACATGCTGACCTACTAATAACATGCGTCCTCGCCATCGAGAAAATGGTGAAAATCTATCACTTAAGGTCATGCAATACGCGCGTACTTCATACTGACGCATCGGGGTAGCGAGCTGTCGTGCACTTCGAACGAGGAGGCGACTAGGCACAAGAACAGCGAGCCCTGGATTGCGATCTCACACAACAGTCGTATTTTGGAGAATAGACGTCTTCGCGATCATGCTTTGAACCAAATACATTGCCGACCGCATGGCGCAGTTCACAAGATCCGGCATTGTCGCGCCTTTGTCCAGTGTCTGTGGCCGTCACGCAAAAATGACGGCCAAAGCATACAAGAACAGTTATGTGACACTTGCTATCTCACCCCTCGTACACCATACATACCACGAACTTAAACGATAAGATAGCTTTTCCAAGAAGGTACACTTTGCGGTCTAATCCAAAGACGTTTCAACAGCCTGAACAGCCTAACAGCTATGGAGTTAACCCTACGCTCAGATTTCTAGATCACTTTGACGGTGACGACACGTTGTACAATGGCGAAGGCTTGTTGGTCTCCAGCGATGAACCGTTCTCTCTCCACGACAAGTGGCTAGAACGGCGTGCCGCGTGCATTTGGCCATGCGTTGGAACCCGACTCCAACGACTCTGAACTATGGGCCTTTGAGCCTGAGATACGTGCTCACGAAGATCAGGAACGTCTGTACTTCCGAGAAAACTGTTTTGGGTAAGGACCATTCAGAAGCATCGTGGTCGCTCATTGCTTATTAAAAGAACCAAGTGTCTCACAATACTGCACTACATACTGTACTACATTATAAGTATAAGTTTACTTTCCATCCCATCTCCCACCTTCAAGTACACGGCTTCTACTTGTCGGGCCTCTGGGTCGTGGATCAAGTGTGGATTCCTGTGTATACTTATCTTTTTGCTACAATACTGGAGAAGCGGTTAGCAAGGAAGCGCAAAGCCCTAGAATATACGACGAAGAATGCACTAAACCGCAGTGCTGACCATGTTGGTAAGTTAATAATAAATGACATCGAAATTATACTAATCTCGCTAACGTTATTCAGGTGTTCCTCGTGGCCGCAAAGTCCATCGTAATCTCCACGACAATGAAGACCATCCCGACTGGCCAGTGGCAGCCTCGTCGGTTCTGGCACGAATCTCTGGAAGACGCATTTCCCCATTGGCGCATGAATACCAATCTACTCGTAAATTTCCTTCTGGGCATCGTCTGTGACTTCATCATGTTCCAGCTCGTTCTCCAAATCTTCCTTATTATCGTACAGACCCTCGGCGTACACTTCTATCACGGCGAAGATATGATTGGCATTTTCCCGCGCTACTGGAACAATCCCATTTCCATCTAGAGCGTTTTGGTGTCCAAGGTTTGGGAGCGCTTGTTGCACACTATAAGTTTGTATTTGGATGGTGGTGGAAGATGGAAGCTGGAATTTTGGACCGGATACCGCGCACAACCAACAATATATTTTGGTACCTGGGGATCTCCCGTCCAAAATTCAAGAGGTGGCTGATAAGATTAGCTTATCTAGAACTTGGTTCTCAAGCCTAAGCTATACAAAAGCGTACTAGGAGCCTGAGGAAAGGGTCGAATGGATTCAAAGAGCACGCGATGCAGCTGGAGATCATCTGAGCGCGCCGGTCTCAACCATGAACCAAGCGTTGAGCATTGCAGCTGCATCAGCAGCAATTCTTGCGTCATCGGTGGTTGGCTTGACCAGTATTTGGTCAGTACTCCTGGAGTCGGAGTACCATCACCTTACTGGTGTGGATGCATAAATGAAGGCTATGGGCTACAAATTGTCGAGTCTCAAGGACTATTCGACAACGCTAGCGGGTAAAATGATGAATTTCATGGGATATAGCTAGGACAGTAGCACATCACAATAGACTGCTACCTCCGTGTCTAAAATGCTCCCAAAAAGAGAAGAAACACTCAGGTTGCTTGGCATGATTTTGAGTAGGGACAACGCATATTGTATCAATGAGAAGATAACTGGTATACATGCAACAATAATTGCAGCTGAATTGGCTGAGAGCTGGCAAAATGATTTCGATCAACTCAAACCACTACTACTGCATCAAGAGTTACTTCTGTATCACTTCGACCGCATGCACCGCCTGCCGAAAGCGAATCTCAGTTTGAGTAACTCAATATCGCCCCGACTTCAGCCTTCGTCATCAAAGTACACAGCAGTGGGAGAGGTTCTCCCGGATTTGTCCTTCAAGTATTTGCGGGGACCTCACCAGCGCATACAATATCCTTGAAGAATCCACACACGGATGTTGCACAAAACTAAGTCACAACTCCGATCAAAACGGCAGACTTCACAAGATACTGTGCGAATATCATAAACTATCGGTGTGATGGGCGATTTTGGCGTTGGTATTACGGTCGTGGCATGTCACGCCGGAGTCACACAATCGTGACTCCAAACGAGGGGTATATGTGAATGGTTGTTTGTGCATTTATATTTCATCTTTGTATGCGTGGTTTGATGCACTCTTTGTCTTTTCTTTATCTCTTTGTCTTGTTGTCGCAAGATCACATAACCACGTGTATCTACCCCAACTGTGTGCGATTTGTTGGCACGAACATAACATCACTCTGATTGTATACGTTTGCAAAGTCCAACCTCTCCGAGCTTTCTGCTACGTTACAATGAAGTTCACACTCCCCATCACGTTTCTCCTCCCACTCACCACCGCCCACTCCTGGCTCGGCTGCACCGACCACGACAACTCCGAGATCCTAGACTGGATGAAAACCAACGCCACGGTCTTCGGAAAAGACCACTTAATCGACCCGCTAATGCCCTGGTTCGCACACCTCTGCCACGCCTGGCCGCGCGCCAAACAAAACCCAGGCGACTGGATCGACGAATCGTCAAACTATCTCTGGGCCTTGACTCCCGACTCCCCTGAAACCGAGACTGGAAAGTTTGCGTGTCATCCTGATCAACGTACACCAACATACTTTGTCTCCTCCACCCCTCCCTCGGCAAACCAGAAGTTTCATAGTGCTCCCGCACCAATGGCTACGTCCTCCCCCGGCCAATCCCTTAAACTCTTGTTCGGCGGCAACGGGCACTCGCGCGGCGCGAATGCTGGGGAAAACGGCGACCCGGGAAGGGTAGGTGTGTATTGGGCTGGACTCAAGGAGACTGAACTCATCCACTTATCCGATTTGAACAGCTCGACGCTCGTCCAAGAAAATGGGTTTAGTGAGGAGAGTTTTGGTTTTCCTGCGGATATGAATGTGAAGAGGCCGGAGGAAGGGTTGGTGGATAAGGGGAATTGGATGACGTTGAGACTGTGAGTCTGATTTTGCCTTTTCTGGTGGAGAAGTGGATGTGTTGGGGATAAGTGGCTGACAAGTGTGTGACTAGGCCCGAGTGTATGGAACCAGGTAGACATATGATGGTTTGGGTGTGGAGTTTTGGTGGGGAGATGAGGTTTACAACGTGTTTTGATGTTATGATTCAGTGAGGTAGGCTTTTGCGAGGTTGGCTAGTTTCGTATATGTTCGGAGTGTGATTCTTGGGTGTATGTAAACGGCGGACAATGAAACGAGAACAGTCAGCCTTGCGCAATTTCTTAGCAACTCAGCGAATGTAGGTGCCATCAAACACTCTCCCTCGCATCCACCTCCCACAGCAAAAAGCTAAAGTTATCTTTGTACATGTCTTCCTCATAATAACCCCCACCAATCGCATAGTCGAGCAGCAATCTCGCCAAGACGTCATCCTGGCCTCGGAGGAAGCGACAAAACTCTGCGTAATCCCTACCAAGCACAAATCGAGCAAACGCCTCCGTCATGCTGAAGTGCGCTGATTGCGCAATGTTTTCGACGTCTTTGAGCGATGGGCTGACGATGCTTGAAAGCGTCGAAGAGAGCGAGGTAGGGCTGGTTGACTCGTCCAAGCAAGCGAGATAGGCGAAGACGACCTTGTTTCCGATTTTCAGCGTCCCGAGTGAATCGATGATGGCGTCCTCCTGGTCCTTGCATATGCGAATGTCACCCAACACAATCAGGGTCCTGTCACCCAAAAACACACCGTCGATATGATGTGCATCGGCCTGACTTGCTTGCGGATCGAGCCGCACGGCGCGTCCTTCCTTGGTGCCAATGATGTCGATGTTGCGCGCCGGTCGTGCATTGTGGGCAATCAAGTGCCGATTTATGCAAGCGGTGAAGTGTTTTCGAAGGTTGTAGGTGGCCGTAGGGGCGTAGCCGGATAGAACGGCAACAGCAACCTCGTTTGTGAGGTTCTGATTGCTCGTCGCGGATTTCGTGGACGGCGCAGGCCCGCGTTCGCCACATGCGATGAATGCTCTAGCGAGGTCCGTGCCGAATCTGTGCGCTAGCTTGGCGTCTCCGAATACGTATCGCTGGTAGTCCTTGACGGAGAATGGGAACTTCACGTCGTCTCCGGCGATTTTGTGAAGTGGAAACACATCGTAGACCATTGAGTCTTGAGCGGTCCGTGAGAGCAAAGTTTTCGAGAGCGGTGTTTCGACAGCCCATGGCGAGAATTTGAAGTCGGTCTCGAAAGGCTTGGCGACAGCTACTGTGGGCATGCAGGAAGGGGGCTGTGTAACTTGTAAAGATCCAAAGCGGAAAATGCCTCAATAATATGCGTCATGCCCGGACCCGTCTACTGTGTACAGATCGTGCCTGAACTGGATATGTGGTCGCCATGGTCGGCACCACCACCCGCCTCATTCTCGAAACAACTTGAGTGTGCATGTCGAACGAACGGGAGCGTAGAAGTATAAGGTAGCGAGCTATGTCTCGGGGCACTCGAGGTCACGTGAGCCGATATATGAAGCACTCGCGCGAACAGACAACAGGATTTCGTGCAGTGTTGGATCATGACCAAAGTGTGTCATGCTAGTGTGCCATCCGATCTACGCTTGAACTAAACAAGTCGAGATACCTAGCGTGGAGCTGCCTCTGCCCTTCAAGGATGAGAACGAAGGTGACGAAATGACCAGATGGGTATGCCGAGGTGGACGCTTTTGCCGACCAAGACGACATTGTTCCGTTATAACTTATTTGAAGCTGTGGAAACGACGTGATATGCTCAGTTGGTGGCGACAAGCATGTGTAACAAAAGCTTGGCTGTTGGAGGAAGCTTAATCCCCATCTTTTGCACAAGCAGCGCTTTGGCTGGACAAGCGTGCCTTGAACCACTCTTCGATGGCTGTCTGTGTATTATTCCTCTACTCTTCAAGCACTTATTTCAAGACAAGAGCTGGACAGACGATCAAGGAGCGCACACGTTGGTAGCCCGATGTCGACCAATTGCACGAAGTAAGCTTGAATCTCTCAGACGAACACGTGTATATGATGCTTCAGATGTGTACCTAAACAGAAACCTTCCTGATTTCCATGTCAAGTATCCTTCATTTCTATTCCAGACACATGCCATTCATCGATGAAGGATTCCGTGCCCAAGCATCAAGGCCAACCTCCCTATTATCAACGCTACATCTGCAGCCCAAATAACTTCAACAACACGCCCTCCACTACCGACGCAATATGTCCGACTCCCTGTCCAAAATACCCAACCACCTGATTCGTCGTGCCAAACATCATCTTAGTATACTGACCGCCCTGCTCCACCCCAGCGCCAGTCTGGTTCGCCGTATTCGTCAAATCCAACACAGCACTTGACTGCTTGAACTGCTCGCACCCCGCCGCTGGCCTAACAAGCGTATCCGCCAGCCCATGCGCAACAATGAACCTAGGCCTCTTCCCCGTGTAGCTCGGGTATGGATTCTTCACATAACTATCCCACTGCTCAGGCGTGTGGCTTAGTCCTTGTGCACATGTCTGATTTGCGCCAAAGGGCGGGGGATCGGATTTGCCCCCAGCGAAGCATGCGAATGCGGTATCGGAGTACGCGGCGCCCGCCTCGAAGACCTCGGGGTATGATCCGATCATTACGTTGGCCATCATCGCGCCTGATGCCCCGCCATTACGAATACCTTGGCTTTGTCGCCATTGTACTTTGTCAGCGCGTAGTTGACCATGCTGATGATGCCCGCGGAGTCGCCGCCTGCGCCGTGCGTGAGGGCAGCGACGTTGTTGACCTCCCAGGAGTTGGAGAATTTGGTTGTTTGAGGGTAGATGAGGACAAAGCCGAGGGATTCGGAGGAGGCAGGGAGTTTGGTGCCCGAGTATCATTGCGATGCGGTGCCGCCGCATGGGTGGAGCTGGGCATCATTAGATGCTTCATATGTTTCTGCGGGGAGAACAGTTCTCACAGCGACGATTATTGCAGGGTTTGTCGCAATCTTAGCTGGCACCGAGACGTACATCTGTAGGTCAGTAGGATTAGTACCAAAGCCCGTAACCTGCGTGAGCGCACCGAATGCCGAGCCAGTAATCGCCGGCACAGCATTCGCAGTCGTAAAAGCCTTCATGATGTAGTTTGCCAACCTCCAATCAGGCTCGGAGAATGTTGTTCCTGGTGGTGATGGCATTTCCCTTCCAGCCTCTTGAATCATTCTTATACATCTTTCCTGACCTCGAAGTACAAAACAACCGTGACCGCCATTCGAACAAGTCCCAAACGTATCGGGTTAATTTACTTTGACGAGACGCACGCTTCAGGGTTTATAGTAGCCATAGTTGAGTCCCGGTCGTGCACCTAGGTTTGTTTCGCAACACGGTCAAAAGCAGCTTGCGCTCTAAGAAACATGCACCAAACGCCCAATGCCCGAAAAGTCCGGTTGCAAGTCACCTATGCTATGTGAGGAATGGTAATGTGGCTAATGGCCGAAGGTGAATATCCCCAGTCAGCAGTGGTTGTAGGCATGTGCAGTCAAGCCTAGTCGCAACCGGCAGCGCGCGTCGGCTTGAAGTGAATATCGAACATGGACCGCGCATGCACATGCATGGAGAAGGACAATTCATTCTGGGTAGGGGCTGTACGGCGCGATGACGTCTGGGCAACTAAGACTGTGGGAATTTTTTTGCATCGTGGCTTCGCTGGCTTCTACGCGTTAGGAATACTGCAAACCAATGCTAAAGTGGGGTCGCTGCTCCCAAAGCCGCTGATTGCAGGTGTTGCAGATGTCTCCATCTCGTCGGCCGGTCTAATCCCCGACCTCAAGCTTAGGGCTTGGACAATAGCAAACAACATATGTGGTCAGCGATGGGTTGCCCGTACACGAGTAAGACCTCGTGAAGAAACCGGGTATCCGAATCACGATGGGTGGCGAGCACCCGTGATTATATATCTGGCGCAATACCTCCTGACTCGACTGCAAGACGATAATCGCAGCTCTCTGACAAGAGAACCAGGTTGATTTTGCTGATGTTTGAATCCGGAAGTGGCATTCCGCAAACGTGCATGACCCGAGTCTCGACATCAAATGTGCAATGGCTTTCCTCAACAAGCAGTAGATTCATGACGTAGCGAACGTTCAATAGAAGGCTTCTGTGGTACTCCAAATATTGAGCTCTGTCAAAGCTGTAGGTTACCGAGAGAATCCCAAGAAGTATATTCTGGAGGTTTCCTTCGCCGAATGACCAATGAATTATCGAGGCTCCAATTACCGAGTTGTCCTTTTGGGAATAGAGGATGTCATGGCGGTCTGCAATTGCATATAGTTCCAGGATGTTGTGATTGCAGTAGACCAAAGTTGAAGGGTTCGAAGAGATGTTTCCGAACGCAGCTGAATATTCCCGCAATTTAAGGCAGCGGCGCACTTGGGATGCATGTGTTTTAAGCAACTCATAACTGGTAACGTCGCTGCACTATTGCAATTTCGCCAGTTTGTCATTGTCGACAAGATTGTTACCATGGTAATGATGGTGGCGAAGTTCCGAACATCGGCAGGCGATGCTCGCATGTAGCCACACATCATCTATGACTTGTATGATGGAACGACGTCGTTCGACGTGCTTTTTGAGAATTGTACTGAAGCCCCAGGTTGCGTTTGGAATACCAAGGTCGTTTCAGTCCCACGCTAGCAACAGCGGTAGAAAGTATGTAACTATAGACCCTGTAAAGGACTAATCTGATGCATACCGAGGCGCAAAAGCGTTTCCGATAGCCAAAGACATGTGGTGCCAATCCTAGAGTAATCACTACCGTGTCCAAATGGTCCACAGAGGGTCGAATGATGATGGGGAACGGAGGTACTTGGCGCATGCAGATAATTTCACCTTCTTCGATTTCCTTGGTAGACTGTTGGATACGCCACTTTGCAGACCATCCTCACTCTCTTGGCTTATTTCGTAGGCTGTGCTTCCGAGGCTTGACGACGATCTCGTTTCGATCGATTTGTTCTTGCTCGGTATAGACAAGTCTTGGTATACTCCTGCTTGAAGAAAGTTTGAGTGATATTATCTCGCTGGCACATACCTAATAAGGCGAAGACTTTGTACCAACCTCGCGCGATTGCAAGAGAGATGGCAGCACCTAATACATATCTGCACATGCCGTAGGCGACGAGGCGCAAAGTTCTCAGCAAGGGGCCTGCTTCGTGGCGGCTTGCACTGAACACAGGAGAAGACAAGCATGCAAAAAACCTGACCACATGTTAGACCTCAGTGGGTAAGTACAAGGATGAGATGGGAGGACCTACCCGTTGAGCATCGAGGCCCGACCTGCCTCGCAATGAGTGTAGGCCGGGGAAGCTTCGTTCGTCACTCTAAGTGCATAGGCATGATGAGTCTACTAAGGGACCTCAGCTCGCCTCCCCTAGCTGGCAGCTTGTGGCCTGAATTCTCCTGCTTCAGGGTCTCAGCCTAGCCTGTGATTCTTGGCCAGTTTGGCGGCACCAGCAATGCACGTGTCACGTTCGATGCTCAGATCTCAGTCCTCCATATCCTCGCCGTCGCGCCCAGGACTTCTACTCCTCGCCCTGCCTGCACCTCGCCCACTCTGCCGCCTATCGTGATCGCGCGCGCGTCCCTTGCTGGCTGGCGGTGGCCGCACAAACGCGAAGTCGACTGTGATCTTCTGCTCAAGCAGCTCTTCGTCGTTGGCGCCCTTGACTGCGGCTTTTGCTTCGTCGAGAGTGGGGTATTCAATGAGGACGTAACCCTAAAACAACATGACATCAGCGTCTGTCCGGCACTACAACAAGTGACGCGGTCCCTTCCAGAACCTACCTTGACGTAACCCGTGCGTCGGTCCAGGTTCATGTGCAAGTTCTTGATGGTGCCAAACTCGCCAAACATGTCCTGCAGGTCCTCCTCGGTCGCCTCCTCGTGCACGTTCGTGACGATGATGATCCAGCCCTCGATTGAGCGTACGGCGGTTGCGCCAGCCACTGTGCGCGCATCGCTAGCCTTGGGGTCGGCAGAAGAAGGCTCCTGCTGCTCGGGCTGGTCGATGTCCATTTCCGTATCGGCCATGTTTACGGGTGCTGGGAAAGGACCTTGCGAGGGTGAAAGTAGGGTGCGGCTGTAGCTGGGGCAGGCAAGGCTATTTGTTGTGGGAGACGATGATGTTGCGAGAACCTCAGAACCGAGTCGCGAAAAGTCCGGGCTCAAGAGTGAACTAGCTGTATTAGGACTAGCCTTCAAGCTATCCTTCAACGACACTGCCTCTACAACGACGGGTCAATCCCTCTGCAGCTACACATCCCACGCGGAATATAGGCTGCCGTCCTTCTCTTCCCTCAACTATCTGTACGTCGGTATTCTGACCTTCTCGCTGGCAGTTGCCATTGGATACAGACAGCACGCCGAGAAGACAACGCGCCCAGCAAACATGTCCAAGTTTAGCACAATCGGTGCCGTTCTCAAACATCAGGAAGCAAAGGAACATTCCTGATCTCTATTGGCGCCGACCTATCGCACAAGCGGGAGTCGTTCAAGATGAACTCGCTCCCGGTCGGCCTCAAGCTCGGTATACATCGATCATGTCAACCAGGCTAGCGTGACAGCAAGCGGAGTTAATCTTATGTCCGGACACACTACCGCACTTTGAAGTCGCTTTTAGCACGGCCAGCCCATCATCAGCCTTTCCACGATACGGTTCGGGTCGAATTAACAGATGGCGGTTGTCTCACGCCCGCACGCCCGGTGTTAGGAGTTAAGATGCATCAAAGTGGCATAGACAGTTCACAAGCTTTGTTTGCTTCTTGTTGATAAGAACGGCTAAGTCCTCACGGATTCGATGGTCAGTTTGTCCCGATCTTCACCTGTCAAATTATCTAATTTGATTTGCAGGTTTGGGTTTACTCACAGCAGTCATAATTCACTGAGCTCAGCGTACCCTACCGGTACAAAGTTCAACTACGAAGAGCACTCTTTCAGAATGGCCCAGAAATATGCCAAAAATCAGCCAGCTGGCTTCGAAAACTGCATCGAACGAGTGGCGATAGTGGGGGTGAGTTGAACCCTTCACTGACTCGTATAATTGTGCACTGCATTAAGCCGATGTACCCTACAGGCTGGCGGCCAAGTAGGCAAGCACATGGCCGAAGCAATCATAGCGACCGGTAAGCACGTAGTCACCGCAATCTCCAGCTTTGGAAGCAAGAGCGCTTTGCCCAAAGGCATCAAAATTGCAAATGTTGATTACAACGACGAGCAAAGCCTCGTGGATGCTCTCCAAGACCAGCAATTCCTCTTCATCTCCCTTGCTGTCACCGCACCTCCAGATGCCCAGGATAAACTCATCTACGCCGCAGCCAAAGCCGGAGTCTCATGGATCATGCCCAACGGCTACGGCAGCGACCCCAACAATAAAACGTACATTGCCGAGAATTTCACCGGCAGTGTCCTCGACGCTGGTATTCGCGCCGTAGAAGCCACGGACAACGCATCCTGGATAATCATGTCCTGTCAGCACTGGTACGAGTATTCCCTTACAATAGGCGACTTCGCCTACGGCTTCGACTACGCCAACAAGAAAGTAACATTTTACGACTATGGCAACGTTCCTGTCACCACAAGTACATGGTTGCAATGCGGTCGCGCCGCCGCAGCCCTCGTCAGTCTAAAAATCCTTCCGGACAACGAGAACGATCAATCTGTTACGCTGTCCCGCTGGCGTAATAAACCCCTCTACATCGCCAGCTTTAAAGTCTCGCAGCGCGATATGCTAGATAGCATACACCGAATTACCGCAACCAGGGATGCGGATTGGACCATCGCCTACGAGTCGTCGCGGGATCGCTGGAAGCGAGGCAAGAAAGCTATGGCGGAGGGAGATCGTACGGGGTATATAATGGCTATGTATGCCAGGGGACATTTTCCTAGTGGTGATACGAATGTTCAGGGGAAGTTAGACAATGAGGTGCTGGGACTGCCGAGGGAGGATTTTCATGAGGCGACGAGTAGGGCGGTGGGGTTGTGGGAGTGTGGGTACAGGGCGTTTGAGAGAGAGTATTAGGTTTTTTTTGGCGTGGAGTTTTGGGGTTGGTCGTGTAGTCTGGTCTGGGCCAGTCCAAACATAGTGGTATGATCAGATGGTTTTGCACTGCTATTACCTTCGCCTTGTCGAAGGACTGTGCTATACATACTAGATATCCTATATAGATATGACAAAGGAACTGTAGTTGCGAGGAGGTTATAGGAGGTATTTGATCAATGAATCCTTCGGTCATGATAACATGATGGGTAACAACGATCGACGCCTGTGCTACAGATACATATGCATCAGCGCCGCACCAGCCACTCCATGCCTCGCACGAAGTATATTTCACGCAATTATTGTCGTTATGACAAATAAAGTCCCCAATAAGGTCTGAGAATCATACAATAAATTGTCTTGGTACTTGCATTTTGCTGGCTAAGAGCTCGTGCGATATAGTCTGTATTGGGTAACATCTTGCGAGAATGGAGCTTCTATACGCCGCGGTGAGGTTCTTTGCTCTATGGTATGAGAGAGGAACTTATGAAGTCACAGACATGGTTCTTGACACGCCCAGCTTGGTGAAAGTGTTTGGTTGAGGCGGTGTGAAAGGAGAGAAATAGCGTGACGAAGACTGAAGCAAGGTATTCATGTGAACTTTCTTTTCCCCCACCCAAGTACAAAATCAAACACGGCATCTTTTTACCCCTGCTCAGGGTAAAATGGCTGCAGATTTTTCCACCGCAAAGGACTTGTAGCACTCTTGCTCCTACGAATAACAAACCCCACTCTCGTCCCACCCAACCTCGGCGCTCGACACAAACATCCGTGTTATTTTGTCCAGGCCCAACGTGCACCGTGACGTTCCATGCCTGCGTCCAGGGCCCTGCGAAAGGAGGGTACGTGCTCATCTCCGCCACACTCAACAGCTGATCCTTTCCTCCCACCAACCCCGCCGGAACCACCGCCTCGATCGTGACGTTTCTTTGCGTATTGCTCTTTGTGGGACCAAGGTAGGATGAGTTTGTAAAGAGGCCGAGTGTGTATGGGGCTCCTCGCGGCCTGGCTTGCGTGAGGGTTTGGAAGCCCCATACGGCGGCAATGTCGGACACGGGCCGGAAGTAAGGTTGTGGTAGGAGCGTGAGTGTGAATGTGAAATTCGGTGTGAGGATGGCGGGCGCCGAGAGCCCAATTACGCGGGCTGAGGCGAGGGAGGTGGTCGAGAGGATGGAAGCGAGGGTTGAGAAGCGCATTGTGGCGGCTTGATCTAATGTTGGTGATTTTGAAACATTGCCTCTTGATGTGCAGTGCTTGCTTGGTAAGAAGTGTTGTTTCTCCTTGTTCAAACTTCAAATAGAAGATTCGTTGACCCACTACACTGGGGTACAAATGCGGTGTTAAATACCCAGCGCGGTGTTAATATACACCGCAGTATCGTGTAAATTCACTCCTTTACACCGCACGTAGGGGATATTTACACGGCTCTGGTGTATATTACACTGTCGCGGTGTTTTTTTGCCTGTCTAATCTTACAGTATATTATCTTATGTTTTGTTAAAATATATATAAACTATGTATTACGCAAAATTAATAAAAATTCTGCTATTGTACGCCCTAAGCAGTACGTTATTTAAGCTAGGCAAACAGTACTTACTAATGCTGCTTACTATATAAGACGTAGGTAAATGTTAACGTAGTTAAGCACAAAATCTTAAAAGCTATTAGGTTTTTAACTAGAAATATATTTAGAGTTAAGCTAATTAATCTTTCTTTAATCTAATTTAACCTATTATTATAACCTACAAGCAGTTCTTTATAATAGCATTTACTGTAGTGCTCTAAGCTTCTAGCAGATTAGAGATGTAAAGGTAAAGTTAATTGTTTGTTTAAACTAACACCTGTTGCCTTTATAGCTATCTAAAACTAATTCTCTGTAACAGCAAATATTCTTGTTAATAACTGCAGTAGTTGCTTATTAGTTAAACTGCGTTAATAGGCTTTACTAAGTACCTACTACTTATTACTAAAACTCTTAGAGGTTTGTGTTTAAGATAGTGTTAGTAAATACACTACAACTAGGTAGCCTTAGTTATAAGTAGTAGATGTAGCAGGCGTTATAGCCTACTAAGTCTTTAGTAATCTTAACAACTGCTGCCCTCTGTTAGGTAGAAGAGACTAGAAATAAGATCTAGATGTATGCTTAAGGATACTATTAAATTAAGATTAGTTAACAAAGTTGCAAGCGCTTATAGCCTATTAAAAGTTATTACGCGTGTAAGCTTAAGGCGCTGCGTAACTTTATAGCTATATAGGTTTAAATCCCTCTTGCGTCTTTTATAGTAAAGTAGCTTAGGTTTTATAATTAGCTCTATACTCTTATAGCTATTACGTAGACAGTTACTCTTAGAGAGCTTAAGACGCTGCGTAATTTTGTAGCTGTATATAATTAAAGCACTCTTATTAGTTAAGTACTAGATTTCTGTTAGGACTTATATGCTGTTTATACTAGAGTTTTTATTACTTAGCTACTTCTTAACTATAAGAACTTTCTTTAATCTATTATATTTAATAAAGGTAGTTGTTATAAATGTTATACTAACAGCTACTAGAATAAAATGCAGTGCTTTGTTGCTCTTTTTTGCCTAATAGAGTCTACCTTAGTTCTTGCAAGCTATTAAATTCTAGTGTATATAAACAACCTAGATAAAAGCAGTTATATAAGAGGTTAAGGAAAAGTATATAGTAGGCAAGTACTAGTTAAGATAGAAATTACTAGCCTACGTAAGAACTTTCTTTAATTCTTTACACTTTACAAAGGTATAATCTAGATAAAAGTAGTTATGTAAGAGGTTAAGAAAAAGTATGTAGTAGGTAGAGGAAAGTAGTTGTATAAGAGGTTAAGAAAAAGTATATAGTAGGCAGGTACTAGGTAAGATAAAAATTGCTTACTTACGTAAGAACTTTCTTTAATCCTTTGCACTTAACAACAGCAATTGTTATTGTATATATTATCTTAATATTAATTAAACTTGTAGTAACTTATTGTTCTCCTTTGCAAATAGGAAACTATCTTGTTTCTTATAAGTTATTAGATCCTAGCGTAGATAAACAAACTAGAGGAAAGCAGTTGTAGTTAATAGAGGAACATTAATAGTAGTATAAGGAGTAGTTTATATATTGTAGTAGGCAGAGCGTTAAAAGGGTAGGAAACCTTATAATTAAGGTGCTATATTGCTGTTTAAGCTATTTTTATAAAGTTTCTTTAGTTAAGAGTGTTATTTCTGTTCTCTAAGGCATTGTAATTCTTCTACTAGTTATTAGCTTATCCTTAGATGCAGATTATTATACCTACCTTATTGTTAAAGTAGATAATAATATTACTAGTCTTAGTATTATATGTAGCATTGCCTCTTTACCTAATAATAGTTACAAAAGCAGTATAAGCTATATTGCCTTAGTGCTCTAGGCATAGCCAGAAGGTAGCAATTAAATAGCGTATTTATTAGAGTTGTTTTGCTAACTCTTTGCTAACCTAGTACTACTAAACGTGTTACTGTTATATTTAGAAGTTACTTTACAGCTTTAGCAGTGTTAATAAGATCCTTAATGCTCTTATTAAGGTAGGTATAATACTTAAGGCGAGTTTTAAATATACTGTACAGTTTGCTGTTAGATTTCTAGAGGGCTAGATGCTTAAGTTAAGGTTAGAGATTATTATATAAGAGTTGTTTGCTAGCTTTAAATGTCTTACTGCTATTTAAGTTATTATCTTAAAGTGCCTTTAGTTAGTTTCTTATGCAAAGACAGTGCTACTAAAAAGAGAGTAGTAAGTTCTAATAAGCAGGGAATTGTTTACTTACGTTAAAGTTCTTACTGCTATTTAAAGGTCTTTTTCTTAATGTGTTGTTAGGTAAGTAGGCTAGTAGATAGAATGTATAATTAGAAGCTTGCTAAGAGAGCGTACTCCTTGCAAGCTTATAATTGTAGCCTTTATTATCTGCTCTAGTATAGGAAGAATAATAGATAGAAGGAGTAAGGCAAGATATGCAGATTATATAGTAGAGTAAGTAGCGTGCGTACGCAGGTACCTTCTTAGTTTGCTTTTTATTAAATTGTTTAGACAGGAATTCTGTATGCAACTACTACGTAGAATATATATTACTACTACTATACTACTATACTAGTCTATCTTACTTGTTAGAGTTATTCTTGTCTAAGCTAGAAGAGCTAGAAGAAATAGTTATTGCGTAGGCTTTGCCCTTTCTCTTATTAGAGTGTTAACTTTAACTATATAAGCTTATAACATTATTTCTTCTATTAGATACTTCTTCTAGTTGCATTCTATTAGTACTTGCTTTGCCTAATAGCGCTGCAGCCTTTCTTAATAAAATATAGCTTTATTAGCTTAGGCAGAGTATATCCTCTTAACTGTGTCTAGTGCTAAGCTTATAATCTCTAAGAGGTAGAGATCTATATTACTCTTTTGCCTAAGAGTATATTACTTTTGCGTCTCTAATAGTCTATTAAGTCTTTAAGTGCAGCCTTTCTCTTCTTACTTTATTAAGCTTAGTAAATTTATTGCATATACTCTAACAACACCTTGCCTCTAGGTACTGTTTAGCTATAGTAAAGAAGAGTTAAAGCACATTAAGATTCTACAATATACTCTGTTTTAGCTATATCTTTGTAGGAAATATATCTATTACATGCCTTACGTTCTAGAACTTGTATATCTAAAGAATATAATAGTAGATGTTTGGCGTAAGATTGTATAGTATACTCTTATCTAGTATAATATTCTTTTCTTATAACGTAGGACTAGGCTTACTATGTTGTTAAGATAGTAATAATTAAGTAACCTTGCGTTGTTGTAGGTCTAAGATCTCTTTATTTATAAGAAGCTGTAGTAGTTTTTTTACTTTAGTAAGTTCCTTATTAACTACTTCTTTATAGGTTAGTAGTGTAGAAGCTGTAGGTCTTTGTATATTTAGCGCAAAAGGTAGTTTATTCTTTAATAGTCTTTTCTTATTTTACCTAGGCACGCTATATGTACTTTGTCTACTTAGATATTCTCTAATATCTAAGTATGTTGTAATACTGTTTAATATTATAGCATGTTAATATTGCTAGTAGCGCAGAATAGTTAGTTAAGTAAAGTGTTAACTTTAACTAGATAATTAATAGTTTCTATCTAAAGTTTAAGATGCCTAAAACTAATAGTTAACTTACCCTATATTATCTAAGTTGTCTGCTATATATTTATAAGGGCTACGTAAGGTTTCTATACAATTAACGTATACTCTAATATACTTAGTAAAGAACTCTAGTATAGATAGTATTCTCTAGCAACCTTCTACGCAATATAGTAATTCTCTTAGTCTTAATGCTTAAGGGTAATAGTTGTTTAGCAGTAATAATTGTACCTTGTTGTTATTAGAGTCTACAAACCCTATAGCAGCATATTTAGCCTTCTTGTAGGCTATTAGTTTTAGAATATATTTCTACGTATATAGACTGTTTACGCTTACCTTTCTCTGCCTAAGCTACTGCTTTTTTTTGGTTACACTAGGTAGTCCTTAACGCCTACTTAATCAGCTAGGCTCTATTAAAATACTAAGCTGCCTATAGCTACCTACGTACTACATAGTCTCTTATTGCAGTATAGTCTAGTGTAGTAATTTTATTAAATTTATATGTTAGGAAAACACAACGTTAGCAACATTCGCAATATTGGTAACACTGTTAACACAACTATACCGCTAGCTACTAGATGGTTCTTGACTATGCTCTGCTGTGCTAAGCAATAATAGCAATGCCTAGTATACTATTATTAGCAGCCTAGTTTGTAGAACCCTTTTGCAAAATAGTTTATAGTTCTTGTGTTTAATATAGCTTTGCACTGTCTACACAACTGTGTTACTAGTTAGCAGCCTATCCTTAACTGTGCCTAACTGTAGTTTAAGTCTAAGGCAATCCCTTTAATAGCGCTGTTACTTAGTTTAGGTTTTGCTGCAAATCTACACTATCCTTGCGCTTTAAATTAATTTTGCGTTACGTCTACGTATATACTTCTTTTGCGATACTTTTTGTATTCTTATGCTCTTAGGACTAGGCTACGTATCTACTTAAGCGTTTTTTATCCTATAGCTTTGCACAGTAGTGTACTATACTCTGCAGTTCTACTGCTTGATTTACCTAATTTATACTAGCCCTTTAAGCTTTATAAGGATTTCCTTATTACAATTTTACTTAATCTCTTCTCCTTTTGTTATTACACCTTATAGACTACTACGCGACAATATCTTTACGTTCTGCTTTTTTAGAACTTTTGTTTCTAGATTGCTTTTTAGGTTGTATAGAATAATACCCTTGTATACGTTTGCCAGCTAGCCTAGTTAATATACTCTAAACATAAATTGGTCTTAGGTGCCTTGTTTGTCTTAAGGCTCTGTAATTATAACCTTATTTACCTTAATTAGTGTAATAGCTTCTGCAAACGCTATTAACGCTACTAAAATAAATGTTAAGTCTAGGTCCCTCTATTTTGCTAATACAGCGTCTATTTTAGACTTTAGTATTCTTCTCTTTAGCAGAAGAACTATATCTTTGCCAAATTTTTTTTAAAGCTCTATCTAGAGCACTAGTTGCACACATGGTTTGTATAAGCTAATAAGGATTTTAGCCTAAACGTTGCGTAGTACTGTTTAATTATCTGCTAGGCTCTTCTAATTAAGATTAGGTCTAGTTTTAACATAGGTCCTCTTAGCCTCTAGCTTAATTGCCTTGTACTTTGCACTATATATAAGTAGCAAGTTAAGGTTATTAGTAAATATTCTTTTATCTAGCTGCTAGAAGTGCTGTTAGATATATGTTAATGTAAACTGCTTAGTTTTTTTACTTCCTTTGCTTTTAAACAGCGCAGCCTTAAGCTAGGCTAGCATTAAGAATATTATAATACTTTATATCTTAGCGCAGTTAAATATACATACGCTCTTAGCTTTTGCGCTGTTTAGCTCTTCTTATTATAGCACTATCTTGCATCTTGTTGTTGCGTTAGCTATAAGCAATTAGAAGTTATCTGTTTAGTATAGCTAGTAGAATATTAGGAAGTTGCCCTTAATACCTAAAATCTTCTAGCCCTATAGGTCTTGCGTAACTAGAGTTTAACGCAGTATAAACCTTACTGCAATCTTTTCTTCTAACGCTATAAGCGCTATGTACTTAAGAGAATTGAGCACGTTTTTAACTCTTTCTTATACCTTAGATAAGTAGGTGTTTTAGCCCTTTGCTATAACTAGGCCTAATATCTTTTTTGTCTCTTTTGTATCTACAATTTTCTTAATGCTTGCGTACACAAGGTTAGCAGTAGTAAACAGTTTAAAACTATCTATGTTATTCTTCTTACTTGTAAGATAGTGCTAGTTTAAGAAGTTCTTATTGTCTTATAGTCTGCTAAGCGCTAGGAAGATAAAAATAAGTATTTTGTAGAGACCCTTCTCTATTAGTGTACCTAAGAAGGCCTAGGCCTTCTACTAATAACTATAGTTCTTAACTTAAATAGTCTTATACAAGTTACCTATAATAGTATTCTTAGATTTATAGTTATAGAACTTATTAAAGATAATACGTTCTTATATTACTATGTAGCTAGAAATATTAAAGGCGTCTGTTACGCTTACTTTACTACCTCTTAATAATATTTTGCGTATAGTTATAAGTCTTATAGTTTAGTATTTATTAAGTACGCGTTTTACTAATATTGTGTAGCTGTATACAATTATAAATTAGCTAGTAGATAGTGCTAGATAGTGCGTAGTTACACTTAGGTAGACTTTTGGTATGTAGCGTTCTTAGATGTACTATAGAACTATCTCTATATACTTCTTACTGTCTTTTGTAAATTTGCGTGGTAGGACGTTTTAGTTAAACGCTGCGAGGTGCTGTTTAACTTGTAGATTAATCCTTATCTCTATTTCTTTGTCTGCTATTAGTGCGCCTATGCTCTGTAGGGGAGTGTTGTCTATAAAGTAGATATAGAGCGTAAGAAGGTCTTTTAGATTACACTATTTAGATTTGCGGAGGCCTATAGTAATAATTTTAGCCTTCTATGCAGCTAGTGCGCAGCCCTATCTGCTTACTATAGATGCTGCTAACTATAGCTCTTCTAGCATTAAAGGGTTTTTTTTGTATGTATATAGGAATGTCTGTTAGTCTGTTATAAGGCACTGTTCTTAACTATTGTCTTTAGCCTTATGTTAACTAGTTTTATTCTTTAATTAGTCTTCTTGCACTTTAGTCTAGTTCTTAAAGTGTGTATACCTTATAATTATTATAAGTATAGCTAATCTTGTTTTCTCTATACCTATTATGTTCTTAAATATGCTACTATTGTCTAAAGATAGCTCTTTTTTATAAAGTATATAGGCCTCTGTTAGTTAGTATACTGTAAATAGGACTGTTAGTCTTTATAATAAATGTAGTATTATAGGCGCGTTATTCTTAAAGTCTTCTAGTAGAAATCTAAAGAAGTTAGCTGCTTCCTACTATTTGTCCTCTTAGTAGTGTTCTATTACTACTTTAATTTAAGCTCGCAGTTTATCTACTGTTCTATCTTACGTATTAGTTGCGTAGATTGTAGTTATAGGCTCTCTATAGTGCACTTACCTTGCGTTTAGTAGGGCTTAGAGCTGCAGCCTTTCTTCTAACGCAAGTTATTTTGCTAACTAAAGCTCTTTATTCTTATTCTTGTTACCTTTATTACACTCTTCTTATTTTTCTTTACTGCTAGAGTAGGTATCTTCTTCTAGTAACCTTTGTTGTTTTTCTGTAGCACTCTTACGTTTCTGTCTAGGTATAGTAATTAGCGTAGATGTTGCGTTGTTTTGTGTTCGCGCAGTATCTTTGTCTCTACTTCCTTCTACTTTCTTTATAGTACTGTTGTTCTGCTCCTCTAGGCGCTTAATTTTAGTAGTTAGGGTCTTAATGCGTATGTCTAGGCTGTTATCCTTTTTCTTCTTACCCCTGCTCTATCTGTTAAAGCGTTTGCTACTATTTGCTTTAGGTCCTGTTAATAGTTTGCAAGCTAGGTCTGCTAGCGCTCTTATTATCTTTTGTTATTTATAGTTGTTATCTTTAGTGTTGTTGTTAAGCTCTAAGTAGAGGCGCCTTTGCCTCTTGTCTCTAGTAGCACCTACTAGGTTTATAATGTTGCTGTTGCTGCCTAAAGTAAAGTGCACTATATTATGTAGTTAGCTGTTGTTATTTGTATACTGTTCTGAGTTGTATTACTACTAGGCTTAACTTTGTCTTGTACTAGAGTCTAGTATTTGATTGCAACGCCCTTAAGGCTTCTTATCTTAATGTGTAAGTTAATAGTTACAGCTAGATTATTGTTGTTAGTAATTGGGCGCAGCGCTAACGCGTTAAATATCTTTAAAGTCTTAACTATATACTAGTCTATGAATTTTAGTTGCAACAGGTATTTAACAAGTGCACTGTATTTAAGATGTTATAGCTTTATCTTAAAGTTGCTGTCTTTAAGCTACTGTTAACGTGCAGCTGTTATTAGCCTTAAAAGTAAGAAGGTCTAGGTAGTTTAATAATATACGCTGTCTATAATATAGACATTAACGTTATTAAGTAACAGTTTAGTTGTTATTGTAGTAAGGCCTATTAGCTAGGTTACTAAAGCAGTAAAAGAACTTAAGACTACTAATGCTAACTGCGTGCGTTCTAGTTCTAAGTTTACAGGTATTAGCTATCTTTCTGTATGTTTAGCTTTAACTTTGTTACTGTAGTCTTAAATTTCTAAAATTATCTTTTTCTATACAGCGCTAGCTGTTGCCTTGTAGAATTTCCTTAGTATGCTACTGTTAGTTAGTTAGGGGCATATAGTATACTTAAGCTATTTATCTGTTATTAGGCTACGCATTGTCTTTAGGTAGTTAGCCTATAGGTGTACCTATTTAATCTTGTTATATGTATTCTTGTGCTAGATAAAATCTGTTATCTCTTTAACCTATATGCGCTAGTCTACTATATTAATATTATAGCCTATTCTTATAATTACCTGTAATATATTATTAGTAGTTGTTGTCTTTGCATTGCTTATATACTATTTATTTAATTAAGGTAGCTGCTACTTGTACTTATTATTGCAATCCTATAACGCGCGCATTATATAATATGTTACGTATAATAGTTAAGAATAGTGTAGGTAAGTGCAAGAATAGTAGAATAGCTACAGCTTAGTTAGCGTGTATAGGTGTGCTTGTGTTATATACTTACTTGTAATAGTATTGTAATATACAGCGTAGTGTAGTAAACGTAACGTAGAAAATTATATGTATTTGCGTTATAGCACTATTGTTATTATTGTGTAGTTATAGTGCGTTTATAGTAGTAACGCAGTATTATATAGTTATAGTAGTAGGTTAAATTATAAGTGTAGGTAAAAGTAAGTAGAGTTTTGTCCTAGCATTATATAGCCTCTTACCTAGCGCTAACGCGTTGTGTTGTATCTTTAAAGTAAGTAAAGGTGTATTCTAGAGGGGCACCTCTTACTGCGTGTTATTCTTAGTACAGTACTATATAGTACTGTATAGCACTATGTAGCACTAAGTAAAATTCTTACTTTTTAGTTTTTTGTATTATAGTATAGGTAACTTACCTCTTGTATATTATAGTAGTAGCACTCTCTTTAGTCTAGTAAGCAAACTTAGCTAAACCTACTAGTGCTATTATAGTAGACAGGTCTACTATACAGTACTATAGGACACTGTATAGCACTAAGCAAAATTCTTACCTCTTATGTTTTTGCATTATAATGTAGGCAACTTACCTTTTGTATATTATGTTAGTAGCACTCTTTTTAGTCTAGCAAGTAAACTTAGCTAAACCTACTAGTACTATTATAGTAGATAGGTTACGTAATAAGGCTGCGTTAGAATGTTTAAGTTGTATGCTAGCGTCTAGTAGTTTACGTAGAATTATAAGGAAGTTTTTTATGCGTCTGCAGTTCTATTAGCAAGGAAAGCTGTCTGTTACCTTCTGTTTCTTTGCACTATGTTGTTCTATTATAATTCTATATTATCTATTAGTGTATCTAACGCCTTAGACTGTATGCTATTAGCGTAGATAGTAGTTAATAGATCTCTATAGTGCACGCAGCTTGCGGCTAGTAAGGAAGTGTACAGCAGCCTACTTCTGTTATACATTTTAACGTTAGTTTAAGACGTTTGTGTTTTTAACTAAATAATTCTGCTCTACGTTCTATAGATTTGTTTGTAAAGAGATTAGTTTCCTCTTTTTAACGCTAAGTTTACTATTAATATAGTAGTATTTCTTTATTTAAGTGTTCTCTCTTAGTATTAGCAACTAATGTTGCAAATTGTGTAGTATATAGTATCTTATAAAGAATACTATTATTGTCTATTGTCTTGTATTTTTGTATAATAGCCTTGTCTCTTGTTAATATGTCTTACAGTGTAGTGTCTCTGCTTAGTACTAGTATACTAAGGTGCTTAACTTCCTACGCTGCTGTTCTGCCTAGATGTTACTATGCGTGCATAATTTCTTAACAACCCTACTCTTTTAGTTGCATAGATTATATGCTACTGCTTTAGATTATTAATCTAGTCTTTAGCTAAATATAGTTAGTGCTAGGTAATTATTCTTTAATTTTAGTGTTTGCTAGGCTAATGTTGTCTAGTTATTTTAGTTAATGCGCTAGCTAAAATACTAGAGATTATAGGCCCTGTAAGATAATTTGTGTAATAGCTATTCTTATTCTAGTTAAGTATAGTATTATTACGCTTTTCTAACTATAACTACACTATAACATTACTCTTAGTTTTTACGCTTGTAAACAGCCTAGCGTTGTCTTATTTTAGGTATATAGTATTCTTATGTTTGCATTAGTGTAGTCTTACTACCTAGTTGTGTATATCTTTTTAGCGTTTGTCTTACAGCTCTATAGCTATCTATTTTATAGTTACCTGTTGCAGTGCTCTTAGCTTGTTAATATATTGCCTATTGTTTGTAGTAAACTCTTGCTAACCTACGTACACTTGTAGTTAATCTATTATGTCTGTTACTTTGCAGTGTAATAGTCTAGGAAGCAATAGTACTTTATAGTTCTCTTTTATCTTATTTGAGCTGTATATTGCGATAATATAGTCTAAGAGGTAGGCTAGATCTTTATAGTTAGGATTGCGCTCTTTAGGTAACTTAATAAAGCTTTTAATGTCTATACTATTAACAACGCGCATGTCTTTAAGCTAGTTAACTAAATTATTAAGCTTGTAGTAGGTCTTTTAGAAGTTAGCTATATATAGCTGTAGGCTGTAGTATATGTTTAGATATGTTAAGATCTGCTAGCTACTGTATATAGTCTTAGCTCTTATCTTATTATACTACGCGTAATATCCCTAGCAAATAGTGTAGATAATATCTATTGTCTTAGTAGGATGTTTACCTATTATGCTTTTCTCTACTGCAAAGTGTAGGAAATAGGCGTAGACTTTAGCCTTCTATGCGCAGGTAATGCCTTAGTCTATTAGTTAGTATAATGTTATACTACCTACAGGCAGGAATATAACTTTGTTATATTAGTAAGCATTATAACCTCTATTGCTATAATAAGCCTGTAGTACATTAACACTATACATACTAAACGTTCTGCAGCAATTGGCAGCTTATCTAAAGCTTAGCTACTGCGTATTTGTAAGGCAGGAACCTGTTAATTAGTAATAATACTTGTCTGTTTATGTAGTTATTAAACTATTTTAGCTATTCTAGCATAATGTTAGTGTCTATCTAGGTAGAATTATTGTTCTAATAGATATAACTAAGACTACAGATGTTTAGGTTCTTTTTACTATCTATATAAGTTATGTAGTTTAAGGATCCTATAAACTATAGAGGTACTTAGTCTAAGCTATCTGCGTTTGTACACAGCACACTAGTTATATACTCTCTATCTAGTCTAGGTCTAGCTTCTAGATTGTCTGCTAACATGTATTAGGGCAAGTGTTTCTAGTATATGCTAGCCTTATCTATGTTGTATAAATTCTTAGGCGCGTATCTACTTACTATGTCGCGAATCTCTTCTATTATAAGCTTAGTGTTCTTAACTATTATACTGCTATAGTTACCTACTGTTTTTGCGAACTGTTTATATAACTATATACTGTGTTGTTGTTTATATATAGTAAGCTATCTATTATTAAACTCTAGTATTTTGCAGCTATTGTATTTGGGTAGCTATTGCTAAAGTTAACGTGCAGTTTTACAAATTATGTTATTAGTAACATTAACGCAGGCTGCCTGCAACTCTATATACTAGTTATTTAGAGCTGCCTTAAGGGTTTTCTATTGTAGACGCCTATTGTGCGCGTAGTTATAGCTAGTGTATTTGGTTTTGTTACTGTCTAAGTGTTCTTGCGTTGTTAGGAGAATATTAGTTATATTATTTAGTTGTATATAGTAGCAAAAGGCTCTGGTAGCCTATATAGTAAGTTGTTGTAGTGTTAAATGTAGAAACAATGCCTTATATTTGCAAACCTTAACACATTCTATAATAGTCTAGGCATAACTGTATTGCTAGTTAGGTATTAGATCTTAACTTATCTATAAACTAGATAATATAGGCTTGATGTTATAGTAGTAGAATAACTGTAGAAACTAGATGTATTTACAATAAGTAATCTACTATCTAAGATAGTAAAGACAATATACTTGCGTATGCTAATACTCTAGTAGCTACTTATAGTATTTAATATAAAATAAAATCTAAACTTAGCCTTAAACCTATGCTAGTATTATTATAGCACTAATTAGTTACTCTAGGTGCTTATTGCAGTAGATAGCTTGCAATTAACGCTAATAGTACTCTCTAGTAGATAACAGTTATAGACAGTGTAACGTAACTATAGCTGCTGGTTATTAGAAGAGCCTGCTGCAGTAGTAGGTTGTGTGCAGCACTAGTAGTATTCTCTAGTAGACAATAGTTACTAATAGTGTAACGCAACTGTAGCTGCTAGTAGTTAGAAGAGCCTGCTGTAGTAGTAGGTTACGTGCAGTACTAGTAGTATTCTCTAGTAGACAATAGTTGCTAACAGTGCAACGCGACTGTAGCTGCTAGTTGTTAGAAGAGCCTGCTGTAGTAGTAGGTAGCGTGCAGTACTAGTAGTATTTTTTAGTAGACAACAGTTACTAACAGTACAACGCAACTATAGCTACTAGTTGTTAGAAGAGCCTAATTGTAGAGATTAATGCGTTTAAAGTGTTTGCTGCCTTATATACTATACATAAGATTTATAAAGTATTACGCGTTACCTCTTGTATATGTTCTTCTCTACTAAGTGTCTCTAAGACAAACAAATGCAGGCCTGTTGTTTTAATTTATATAGGTGTCCTTTAAAGTCTTAGTTATACCTACTAGCGTAGTAGGTATCCTTTTTATTACTAGCTAGCAGTATCTTAGTGTAGATAAGTTTAATGCGCGTAACTTCTTTACGTTAATAGAAGTTCTTAAAGCTGTAATAAAGCTTAGTAATAATAGAGGACTTAATGTTGTGTAAGTTGTAGTTAGAATATCTTAATATCTAGATATTAGATTACTACTTATAGGGTCTAATAGAAATATATTATATATAGTATAAGAGAGGTTACAGCTGCTTAGGTAGGCTTTGCTATTAAAAAGCCTAATAAGGGTGCTAGGATAGAGATGTCCTAACAAACAACTGCAACTCTACGTTGTCCTTAATTTTTGCCTGTAACAATATATAGACAAAAGTATGTAAATTGTAGTTGTATCTCTAATATCTTCTAGTTACCTAATAGTATAAGAATTGCGTTCTTAAGTTAGGCTAAGTTGTTAATATATATTGTAGGATATAATAAAGTTGTTGCAACAACAGCACTCTTAAGTTAGGCTAAGTTGTTAATATGCGCACTAGGATGCTATTGTAGTTATTGTTATAGAGATCCTTACTTTTAAACACGCTATAAGGTATCTTAGTTAAGTAATAGTATTACAGGATATAATAAAGTTATTATAACAATAGTGCTCTTAAGTTAGGCTAAGTTGTTAATATGCGCATTAGGATGCTATTGTAGCTATTATTGTAGAGATCCTTGCTTTTGAATACGCTATAAAGTATCTTAGTTAAGTAATAGTATTACAGAATATAATAAAGTTGTTGCAACAATAGCGCTCTTAAGTTAGGCTAAGTTGTTAATATGCATACTAGGATGCTATTATAGTTATTGTTGTAGAGATTCTTGCTTTTAAACACGCTATAAGGTATCTTAGTTAAGTAATAGTGTTACAGAATATAATAAAGTTGTTGTAACAATAGCGCTCTTAAGTTAGGCTAAGTTGTTAATGTGCGCATTAGGATGCTATTGTAGCTGTTGTTATAGAGATCCTTGCTTTTGAACACGCTATAAGGTATCTTGGTTAAGTAATAGTATTACAGGATATAATAAAGTTATTGCAACAATAGCGCTCTTAAGTTAGGCTAGGTTATTAATGTGCGCCTTAGAATGCTATTATAGCTGTTGTTATAGAGATCCTTGTTGTTAAACACGTTATAAGGTATCTTAGTTAAGCTACAATATCTAAACAGCTACTAAAGGGTCTATCTAGGACATAAATTTGCTTCTATGCTAGTAGGCTAAGAAGTAGCGCGGGTGTAGTGCTAACAATATAGTAAAGCTTGGTTCTAGATTTTTAAACTACACGAATATATAGATGTAATAGGTATAGTTTTAGTTTTGTAAGAATAAAAATATAATAAAGGATTAAGTCTCTTAGACTTATAAGAAATATATATACAAAGACAGTAATATTAAATTAGAAGTATAAGTTATGTGTTAAGAAGTAGCTGTATATATAGGCATATAGGTAAATTTATCTCTAGTTTTAAGGTTAGAAAAGTGTAAGGAGGCGCAAGTGTATAATAGATAAAAATAATACTAGGTTTTGTATATGTTTTAACAAAAGACTGTTACCTTAACTCTAAGACTAGAGATATATAGGTAAATTTATCTCTAGTTTTAAGGTTAGGGAAGTGTAAAGAGGCGTAAGTGTATAATAGATAAAAATAACACTAGGTTCTATGTATATTTTAACAAAAGACTGTTACCTTAACTCTAAGACTAGAGATATATAGGTAAATTTATCTCTAGTTTTAAGGTTAGGAAAACGTATATATAGCAAGAGGCAGAGAGTAGCTAGCTAGTAAGGCTATTATATACTCTATTAGCGCTAATAGTTTAAGAGTAAGCAGCACGTAGATGCGTTTAATATACAGTAGTTTGTTAATAGTCTTTGTTACTATTTAGCCCCTGTTGTATTTGCATATTAGAGCAAGTTAGAATAGTAGTCTCTAGTAGACAACTGTCCTATACTGTGCTAGAGAAAGAATATAAATTAGATCTGCAGGCATTTTAAAACTAGAAAAGATTAAATATACTAGCTGCTTAGAACATTAGTTAACACTGTATATAAATTATACTTATTATTTCTTACTATTAAGTAATTGCTTACGCCTGTTACTAGTCTTACCTATAGTATATATAGTACACTATTCTACCTGCTTCTATCTATACTAAGCCTAGCTATCTTGGTACAGGTTATATATTAGGCTGCTGGAGCTACTAGTCTATTTTTTTTATACTTTTAAACCTTGTACGTGTCTACTTGCAGGTATACTTACCTTTTTAGGTGTTTGGGTTCTACTATATATATTCTAAACGCGTAGTAACTTATTTATTCTAGGGTGTTAATATTTTTTGGCGTAATAATTATTATTAATATTAATATTTATTAAGCTGTGTTAGCTAGCCTAACTAATTAGGTTGTTAACAAGTAAGCTCTAGTGTAATAACGTAACAGTTGTTAGAGTAATAAGGAATATTAAAGGAAAGAAAAATATTAGTTATTGCGCCTATAACTGTTAGTATAGTTCTGTACACAGGTTAGGTAACTGTTGGCTATAGTAGACTTTAGTAGACTACTGTAGATAATAGACTGTGTAGTACAGGATAGATACTGCTAGTAACTACCTTAACACTACGTAACTAATATTAATACTATTTTTGTACACTTAGTCTCTTTATATCTAAACTACAGAGTTATATATAAACAAATTAGTAATAGATTATATATGTATACTATGTAGCTTTTACACTAAGACGTACGTAGGACTTGTTAAATATAGTACTTGATGCTAGACGTATTGCTACCTGCTACTTAACAATACGCTAGTTATAACCTCTAACACTATAATATAATAGCACAGCTCTAATAGCTGTAACGCAATAGATGCTACTCTAGACAACATAGTACTTACTTTATACAGTAACACCTTATGTAAACGCAACTACACTCTAGCTAAATATAAGGCAATAGGGTAAATAGGCCTAATGTTAGCGTCTATATAAGGATAGGACAAGCTGTTTAAGACAGTAAGTAGACAGTACGCTAGTAAACCTTTTAGTTTAGGAATAGCAGACGCAAAGCAGTAGGCTACATGCAGCTAAATAGCGCACGCGTGCTAATACTAATAGGAATAACATAGTAGAGCCCTTTGGTTTTCTTTTTGCACTAGCGTTCGCATTGTAGCTGCAAAGGATAAAATGCATATTAGGTAACATTAACAGCCTCTTTACTAATATATAGCTACACAAGCTATATTTACAGCTATAGTTCTAATTGGGGTGCTAGTAGCAGCAGGCTATGTTAAATATTTAATCTAGGCTATAAGACGACGTATAGATACAAGAGGACGTAGCAATTACATCTAGGTTACTAAACCTCTAACCTAACTAACATATATTTATATACTAGGATATTATGTTATAGATTGCCTTTATACTTAGTTATTACCTATTTACTAATAAGATAGTTTACGCACCTAGCTGTTCTTTTACAGGTACGCCTAACAAACCTATAAGAGTATATTACAAACTACACTTAGAGGATTAGTAGTAGTTAATATAATAGCGCTTGCTAGATAGTGCAACCCTTATGCTAGTTATACTAGTAGTAGACAAAACATAGTTATCTATAATGTTTGGCAACGTAGTAGTATAGCTAATATATGTTACTATTAAGAATCTTAACTATAAGGCACAATAACGCAGAACAACACTTAAGACACTACTAGCTGGATTTATCCTAACAGCTAAGCTCTTAGATTCTATTCTAAAGAGTAAAGTGTATTATTACTGCATAGGCAAACTGTTGTTGCGTAAGTACTAACTATAGCGTTAACAATAGAGGGTTACTATAAAGGATAGACGCTAACTAGCAACTACAGTACTTAAAGAGGCTGCTAAATACAGTATACAGCTAGAGTGTGCTAACTAACAGACGTAATAGTGTTACCTAACTATTTGTGCAATTCTAGCTAACTATAAAGAGCAAGTGCTACTAACAGGTGTAAAGAAAAATAGATACTGTACTTAATATATAGTACTACTAGACAAACAAGAGAACTTATATAATAAATATTTATAGCAAATAGAAGAGTATATACGCTTGTAACAGAGTTGTTGTCTTAATAAAGGACACAAGGATTACATTTATCTAGTAGAGTGCTTTGGCTAGAATTACTACAACTTTAATATATATAAGTTATTAGCTATAGATATATTGTATCTACTGCTTAAGGGGTTAGTTATAAAGATATTAGAATTTATAGAAGATATGCTAATAGACATACACCCTAGATAAAAGAAGGGCTAGAATAGTGCTGTAGTTTTAGTAGTAGAAGATAACAGCTGTGCCTAGTTAAATAAAAGGTTTTGCTAAGTTAAGCATAACACTAGACTAAAATAGTTTAATAATAAGAGGGCTTTTACAGAAGTGTTGCAGTAGACTAGCGCAGAATAAAAAGCAGTAATTTGCTAATTTATAGTAGTAGTATCTCCTCTACTAGCAACTAAGGCACTGTACGCGTTGCATTTTATCTAGGCTGCGTGCAATCTGCTAGTACTCTTATAATACAAGAGTTATAACAAAAACACGTTAGAGTATATGTTGTTAGCTATTAAACAAATAGATGTTTTAAAAGAAGAGTTTTAACCTTTTAGACAGACGCAAGAAGAAGAAAAGGATTTTAACTACCCTAAATGGCACGCGCTAACCTATATTATTAATAATATCTATATATATAGGGCCCTTGATAGCATATGCACTAGAATAAACAGTAAGGCCTACTATATTATAATAGTAAAACAATTCTACCTAATAACAAATAAGAGAGATTTTCTTGCGCAGATCTGCTTCTATAACTCTAGACAGCTTGCGCTTATGGCGTTTAAATATAAGATAGTTATAGACTAAAGTTAACAGTGCACTACTACTAACTAGCGCAAGCACACCTTTACTACAAGTGTGTTAACAGTAATACTATTTAAACAACTTAAATAGTCTATACTAGGCATATTACTAAATTCTATTATGCTGCCCCTTAGTAAGGTTACTGCACATATTACGTTGCCAGACTTTACATATGCTACTATAGTATTTGTCTAACACTACTATTAGAAGGTAACTAGCTGCCTTGTTACCCTATATAATAAAGACAGATAGGACCTTAACTCTTACTAGGTAAATAGGATAAATATAAAAATACACTCTTCTATAAGATGCTTAAGGCTATTAGGTAAACGCTATAATAACTCTAAACATTGCAAAGAAGACATTGTACAATACGCGCCTAACTAGCATAAGACTAGAAAATAGCGCAAAGATTACGTGTAGGTGCAAGAGTTTGAATATAAGAACTATACGCAACTGTCTTAGACTGTTGCAAATAGTAGAGCTATAGCTTAGGTGCACCTAATACTTACATTTATTAATAACAAATACTAAGACAAGGATAGAAAGAAATATAAGTATACAGGTGCCTTCTGCAAAGTTATAGCGTTTAACAACAATAGTTAAATTAATAATATAACAGAGATGCTAAGCGTGCGCTGCTGTATATATAGTACAAAGACTAAGTAACGTATATTATAAGTATTTAAGGTATACAACATAATAACTATTGTTTACTCTATGCACTTAGTACTAAAGGATCTACCTATACTTAACAATAAGGTCCTTGTTTCTTATTATGTAAATAATTATATTAATTAAAACAAATATAATAGACTGTATTCTTTTACGTTTAATTAAGACTAGACACGTATAGTGCAGAATTATAAACAGAAGTAAGTATAGTAAGACAACTAGTATATAGCGTTAGACATAGTAAATAGAATTATATATCTAACAATAGCTCTACTGTTGCTTTAGCCTACCTAATAGAACGTAAACTTGCTAATATAACAAGCGCTATAACACAGAACTATAGCGCAAGGCTGCTAACATAACCTCTTTACTATATACTATATACTACTATAAACGCGTAATAATAGTAACCCTTATCTACATACGCAAGTATTACAGAGATATTGCAATAGTTACCTAGAATTACTAGTTAGTGCAGATAGGAGGATAGCACTACTATAGCAACACTAGACATAATTGTTAAAAGACAGCATATGCAATATAATGCAACTAATAGCAGAAGAATATAACTTAATATACTCTAACGTAGAACAAGAGATAAGGAGGCAGAAGATACTAGGCTGTTTCCTATAGATAACTATAGCAAAAGAATACTTATAGTAAATTACAAGGGCGATTGCATTACAACAGAATAGACTACTATGGAACGCAGCTAACAGTTGCTTTATCTAGACAATTACACACTTTGCTGTCTAATGTAACTATAACGCAGCCTAATAGATGCGCTTACAACAGAATAAAACTAAACTAAATAACAATTAGGAGTAAGCTTTGCTAGATAGAAACCTATGTAGAAAGATAATAGAAATGGTTAACAAAGAGTTAAGCATAACATAAATTACCTCTAATATAACAACTATATTAGTGTTAAACGCAACTAGAAACAAGCACACTCTTATTAGGACAAACTAGCTATTATATGCACACTACAACCTGCTAGTAATAGACAAGTATATTAATAACTTTAATTATAATTTATTTATGCAGATATTAGAGCACAAATTAGGCTTTAAAAGTAAATGTAACAGTATATATTACTATACAAAGGAGAGAGATAGATAGGTGCAAATATAGATATCTACAAAGGCACGCTAGTATAGCGCATTACAAGAGACAGTTGTATTAAAGATACACTAGGCGTTATTTATAATTAAACTATGAACATAACTAGTATAGTAGTATACTAGATCTGTACTAACAACTTACTAGGTAAATGGTTTTCTACGTGTAGGGCTACTAAATTGCCTATATTGCGCGCACAACTATTTATACTAATAGTAGATAACTATTATATACGCTAATATTTAGTAGAGGATAAGAGAATAGAAGAGTACCTAATTGCCTGTATTGCGCGCACTACTATTTATGCTAACAGTAGACAACTATTGTATACGCTAATATTTAGTTAAGGATAGAAGAGTACCTAATTGCTTGTATTGCGCGTATAACTATTTATGCTAATAGTAAACAACTATTGTATATGCTAGTACGCAATTAAGGATAGAAGGGGGGGCTAATTACCTGTATTGCGCGCACAACTATTTGTGCTAATAGTAGACAACTGTTGTGTACGCTAGCACGCAGTTAAGGATAAGAGGCTATCTAATTAAATAGCCTAACTACTACGCTCTAGTAGAATTTAAGGCAATATTAGACTGTATGTATTACAAAAACCCTACTTATGCCTATAAAGTAAAAACTCTATTGCGCTATATACATTGCTTACTTCTGCTACCCTTACTAATAGTTCTCTAATATTTAAAGAGTAAGCGCTTGCTCTGTATACTCTGTATTAAGTAGTAAATTTAAGTAATATTAGCAGTATACTATGTCTCTGTCTAAACAAGCGCTAAAACGAGCGCTAACAGATAATAGTGTAAAGGTTAGGCTCTTAGAAGATGTAACCCTAGAACTAATATACTAAAAACTAAGATGCTGTAGAGACTAAAAACTATCTAGACCTTAACGCTACTATTCTTAAGCCTTAACTCTAGGATTAAAATAGAAGTATAACTAACTACTACACTAGCCTAACCAAAAAGTTACCTAATAAGACAGCCTAGAGATTAAATACTATACACTTCTAGATCTGCAGCCTTACTTGCTTATTAACAAGAGAAATCTAGACGCAGTAGTAGCATAAGCACAACAAGCTAATACAAACTAAAAACCTATAGAACTAATATATAGAAAACGTTAGTAGTTAAAAGAGAACTACTATTAGACTTAAGGCTGTTATATTGTAGAAAGATGCCTTATTATGCACAATTAAGTAGTTTTAACTGTTATAGAGTTGTAACTCTTCTTATCTAGTGCAGACCTATTTGGGTTACTACTATAGAAGAAAGAAAAACGCTAGGCAAAGGAAAGTGTGTTCCTAGAAAACAAGACTATACTAGAAAAGGTAAGAGTTATCTTGGTAACGCAACTACTTACTAACAATAGAAAGACGCTATGTAGTATAGTAATAATGCTATAGCTTAATACACGCAGGCATATGTACGCCTAAATGCTACTAGACGCTTAGACAGAAGTATAGAATACTCTGCTATTGTTAGTTTAATTGCATATTAGCTTAATACTGTGTAAAGGAGCTGCTTGCTATGTAGGTACTATTGCAGCCTACTAAGAATAGTAGCTAATAGTAGGCGCCTAGATGCTAGATATATGTAGCAACTTGCAGACCTACATAATAAGGTAAGAACAACTAGAAATTACTAGTGCTTATATATTAAACTACCTAGATAGATAGGTTCTTAAGCCTAGCGAACTGCTTGAAGACTTTATTTACCTACTACAAGACCTAAAGAACGTAAGTATACCTCTGAAACAGCTATACTAGCTAACTAAAGACAGCCTAAATCTGCTAGATTTCTAAACCCTAGTCTTGCAGCAGTAATAGCATAGTTATTCTATAATAACAGGAAATAGGGCATTACTGCAATAACTAGGAATTAAGAGAAGTTTAATAAACTAAGTGCAAATATAGTAGCACTAATAGGCTTAGTTATATTTAACGCAATAAGGGAATTTAATAATAATAGTACTAGGAAAACTATACCCTTCTATAGATACACTATAGAGGGTATGTTGCAAGTTCTACACATAGTATTAGCTAACAGAAAGCAGACTACTTTAATGCTATTTGCAAAAAATAGAAGAACCTAGAAGGTATTTAACAGATTCTTATATAGGATAATATACAATAGGATATTGCTGTACACACAAACTAACAAAAGAACAATAGGGCTAACGTTTTAGTGCTAAAGGATACCTATAACAATAACGTAGATAATATCCTAGCTAACTATACAGAAGAGGAGCAAGATTGCTATAATGCGCTTATAGACAATTATAATAACAAAGAGAAGGAGAAGGCAAACTGCTTAATAGAAAAGAATAAGGAGGAGGACGTTAGAGAGAAGAGGAAAGTCCTACACAGAGACACTAATAATATAAGTAGGTCTAAACATAATATAATATATAATAACTTGTATAAGATACTATCTATATATGTGTGCGTAAAGTATTAGGTAAGGTAAAAGATGTTTTGCTAAAAGAGTATAGACATACAGATAAACTTACACTAGAATACCTTTATAAGGCAGACAAACAGCTGTAGTTTAAGAACTATAGAGGTAGCTAGAGTATTGTAGCAGAAGACGCATAGGAAGAATTTGTAACGTAGGCCTACAATATTGCAATTGAAGGTAACATACTTAACGTAATTGCCTTAACTAAAGAGAAATAGCAACTAGAACTAGACAAGTGTAATAGGTTAGTGTAATAGTATAAAGAAGAAATAGAGTGTTATTAAGTAGTTGTAAATAGTAAGCAACGCAAATGTTATAAGAACTAGATATACTTTTGCTAGTATAACGCATAAATACTGTTAGGTTAGCCTTAATATAACGCAATAGTGCAGACTACTGTAGCAGACAGTGTAGCACTAGCAGACACAGTACCTAATCTTAATATAACTAACTAGCAAGATAATTACTGCTCTATAAGTAGTAGCAGCTGTTATAGCCTTCTATACATAAAGCGCGTTGTGTACCTGCTAACGCGTACTCTACAGGACGTTAAGCCTGGTAGCTGTGTCTAGGCTAGCTTACTTTTAAAGGAGCGCAATTTGTCTATACTATATTTAATTAAAAAGCTTATATAACTAGACAAGAGGGACTAGCTTAGTTGGCCTACGCTATAAGAGTGTAAAGATATAGGTAGCTGGCTGCAGTATACAGTTCTGCTAGTGCTACAGTACTTAACAGTCCTTAACTGTTAAATCTAGCAACACTAGCAACACTAGTAATACTAGCAATACAGGCAACACAGGCAATATAGGCAACTTGCTATTAGGTTGCTATTGGGTTGCTAGCGACCAGAAGTAAGTAGGGCAACTTTAGCAAATTGTCTGGTAGACAGTATTGCTATTGAGCAGCCGCGGGTTACTGCAACTGGGCCAACCAGACGAATCTTGATTTTTCCTAACGTAGCTTTCCTTATATTGCTATTGGATGTCACACGCTATACAAATCAATCTCTTCTATACTCTTTCTCTATTCTTGCTTATAAAACTCCTATATATGTTTAGAGGTATTAGAATCCTTGTATAGGCAGCTACATATACTACTAGTAATTTAAAATCTTCTGATTTTAGACGTTGTTAAGGACTACGTAGTTCTGTAATCTTTTAGGTACTATGCTTAAATTAAAGAGGTTTAAATAATAGAGGTATAAGTTGCAAGTTCCTCATAGTTTCTAATTGCATTATTTTATTATTGTCTTTTATTGCTTGTTGCTATATAATTGTAGGTTTTAGGTTTAATAGTAGACTCTACACAGGGCGCTACTACTAAATCTTTAGATATACATATCTAAGTTGTTATTTATTACCTATTAGTAGATAGGCGTTATTCTAGTTTAGAAGCAGATGTTAGTTTTATTAGTCTAAACCTTATAGAAGACAGTTTAGACGTAGACTTATAGGGCTAACTAGGCTTAATTATAGCTACTGTCTAGTTGTTAGCTTATTTATAGTTCTCTTTAGTTGCCCCTCTGCCTTATAGAAGGTATGCCTTCTCTATATTGCAACAGACTATAGCCTTTAGTGTCTGCACAGGTACGTAGATATTCTAGAGATTAAATATAGCTAAATCCTAGTAGATAGGTGCTCTAAACGCTTGCAGCAAAAGACATTTATATTACTAGTTATTAACCTTAACTCTATTATTAGCACTACCTCTGTTAACTATTAGCATATAGGTGTGTTATAATAGTAACTGTATACTTTTCTAACATACTATATTATCTATATTACTATTTCTAATAAGAAGTTTCTGCTAATAACAATATTGCAGTGTTACAGACGTTGCCTAGTACTTTAGGAGACATACTATCTAGCTAACTAATTAGCTAGCCTTAGTAAGTAATTAATTTGAATATACTCTTAAACTTTGTTTTATCTGCTAAATATGTAATAGATTAGCTTATAGGATAGTAACACGCTAGACGTATACACTATCTTAGAAGTTCTAATTGGTAGCAAGAGTAATAACTAGATAGCTTACCTTAAGGTTACTAAAGAGAAGATAGAACTTCTACAAGCTTATATTAACTTTAAATAAGTAGAATTAGAAGCAGCTTTAAAGAAGAACAAATCTTTTGCTGCTAGAGTATTTGAGATATAATCAGGCCTTAGTTATCTATAGCAAAGCATATCCTTACTATAGAGGTAGTCTATAAATATAACTCTGTCTATTACTACTAATCCTATACTGTTTAATATTATCTAAGTAACATTGTCTTATCCTTATCTACTCTAAATAATTACTATAACTATTCTTAGTACTCTAATCTATTACCTTTAATAATTGTCTAGGCGTAATCTAGATACATTATAGTTATATTAAGTCCTGTTATATAGATGTAGGCTTTGCTATATTAGGACTTGCAATACTTATTATACTACTTTCTAACATAGCAACTTATATATATAGGGTTTGGTCTTAACGCTGTTACGCGCTATTATAGTAGAGTAATAGCTAGCGTGCTGTACTAGAAGGTGTTGCAGTTAGGCTAGTGCTATAGAGGCGCAAGTTTCCATATTTATAGACTAGAAATTAGAGCCTAGATACTGTAAGCTAATAATAGAAGTAAGGTTAAGACTATAGTAGTCTTAGGCGTAATAACAATCTGCTGTACCTTTGCAGAGATGTAGGTAATAGGCTAAGGTGTTTTAGCGCATATTTTAGGGAAAATACTAACGCCTTAGCGCAAGCGCATTGCTAACGCTATTTCTTATAACTGCTCTTAACGCTTAAAAAGCCTTTTAATGCGCCGCTTAAGGCAGCGCTGCTAATAGGCACACCCTAGATATATTCTTTCTTATAGAAGTAACCTAGACACTATAATGCTAATAATTTACTAAGACTAACTAGACAAAGCCTGTGTTTACGTCTATTACTATTAAGCATGCCCTAATCTCTGCACTAGCTGCCTCTTTGTATAGGCAGATTAATAACTAGATTAACGCAATAGTAGCTATATAGTGCCTAACTGCAGGCGTGTAGTAATTGCAAGCTATTGTGTAGAGTTATAGTTTTATAAAAGTAAAGCTCTAACAATAGATAGGCTAGCTCTTAAGTATACTATATAAAAAGTAATAGAGCCTAATAGGAACTTAAGCCAATAGTAACACTAGTTATTAACTACAAATCTCTTAAGCTAAGTATAAGCCCTAGCCTCGCTTATACCTATTACTAACGACTAGAATAGCTATGTTAGTAAACTAAATAAGATAGCGTCTATAACAAAGTTATTAACTTCTAATAGCACTAATTCTATTGCACTACACTACTTAGAAGAAAACCTATTAAAAGAATACACACGTTGTGCAGGACGTACCTACCTGCAGGCAGCTTATTACAAGGCAAAGCCTTAGGATTAGGACTAAAATAACATAATAGAGCTTTGCAAGATAGGGGTTAACTAGTATAAGGTAGGCCTACCTATAACTAAAAACTATAAGTCTATTCTGTAGCTACTAGCGACTACAACTGTTACTGTTAACAATAATAGTAATAAGTATTATAAGTGCCCTTGCAACATTGCACTAAACTCTACTAGTAAAGAAATACGCACATAAGATTAAGTATAAGAAATGTGTTTCTTAGCGCTGTATCTTTGTACACAATTACTAATAATAAATATAGTACCTAAAAGATTAAGTAAGAATTAACTTAAACCTTATACTTTCTACTATACTAGCACACAGAGGTGTAAATTATATGTTTAGTTTAACATAGACGCGCTAAGTTAAGGCAGTAGTTGTTATAATTAGGCGCAAGCACCTAATAGGCTAAAGCCTAAGCAATAATAGTATAAGGTTGTGTCTAGCAAGCTCTAGGCTTAGTATAAACACCCTAATAAAGACTAGGCAGAAGCTAAAGCGTAAGACAATTTAAAGCAACTATAGAGGCAGCTAGTTAGACTACTTAGGTTAGACAGATTAATACTTGCGTACTAAGATAGTAAGTTACTCTCTGTTATTGCATAGAGCGTTTGGATATCTAGAAGACTGCATAAACGTTTAGCTAGGCGTTGCTAGGCTTTAGTAATCTACTATACTGTAGAGAGTACTTTAGTAACTTACTTTTGCTGCGCAGCTTTAGTAACTTGCTTTTACTGCGTAGCTTTAGTAACCTACTTATGCTATAGCAGTACGCCCTAGTTAAAATATTAAGTAGTTAGCATAGTCTAATAGTAGGAAAGAAAGACTTAGTAGATGTAGCTAAGTAACCTGCTTGTACTGCAGCAGTACGCTCTAGCTGAAATATCAAGTAGTTAGCATAGTCTAATAACAAGAAAGAAAGACTTAGTAGATGTAGCTAATATACTTAGAAGAACGCCTCTGTTAAACTCTATAGTAGTTAGCATAGCCTAATAATAGGCAGAAAAGACTTAGCAGATATAGCTAAGTTACTGTAGTAGTACACTTCTGTTAAACTCTATTATAGTTAGCGTAGCCTAACAACAGGTAGAAAAGACTTAGCAGATGTAGCAAACTTTAGTATTAAGATAGTAGCAACAGCTAAGTCCTATAGTAATTAGAATAGACTTATAGAGGGGATAGGAATACGTAGTAAAGCTAGCGTTAAGGTAGGCGTTAGTGTTAAAAAGATAGAGAAACTAAGCAGGTAGCTTAAGATAGCTAGTGCCTTACCTTACTATAGTAAGAGTAAGCGTATATTTGCAGCTGCGCAGTAACTAGTATAACGTTATACATTACAAGAAATTATAATAAGTTATAACTGTTGCAATTTAGCTAATAAAAGAGAGTATATATCTGTAGTTATAGCAATTGTAATACAACTAAGTTAACCTATTAATATATTAGATCTACACAAACTAGCTGATTGTACGCATCTATTAAATCATAGCCCTCCTTTATCTACTTTATAAATAAGGCCTTTAGTAGGATCTCTATACAAATCTTTTGCCTTGTAAGCCTCCCTCTTCTGTGCAAAAAAGTTTGTCTATAGCTTTAAAATGTTGTGCTATAAAAAGCTATAAGCCCCTAATAGAACTATCTCTATCCTAAGATTATTACAGCACTACTAAGTAAATAATATTAAGAAATACGTATTAAACACTACAGAATACACAGCTTCTAAACTGCACAAGTAATGTATACCTATATCCTACTACTATAACGCGTGTGTTATCTGTAAAGCTATATCTCTTTTCTAGTTATCTTTGATCTAAGTTGCACTTGTATTAAGCTAAATTATTTAGGTAATCTAATTATAAGTGTTATAGTTTAGGTACTATACAGCGTAGATTCTACTTAACAAGAAGAGAATAAGAGATTAGAGTATAGTATTACGCTTAATATAATCTGCACTAGCGCAACTAGCTATGCCCTGTGCAATTCTCTAGTAATAAATTATTATATCTTTCTGCAAGAGACTTGCTGCCCTAACTACCTAGGACGAAAATAGCTTCTAAGAATAGTAATAATCTAAAGGCAAATATTAGAGAATCTGTGCTATATAAGACAATATAATAGCTAGGTCTAAGAATAAAAGTGTGTTATTAGGATAGTTATTACTAGTCTACTTGCATTTATACTCTAGGATAGTATATATAAGTTTTGGTTGGATTAGAAGTGCAGGTGTAGTAGGAGGTATAGTAGGAATATTATATAGTTAGCGGATGTATAGCAACAGTAAACGTTTAGAAGAAGTAGTTAGAGAATTTATAAGTATCTTTAACTAAAATAAACTAACTATTTGTTACAGTTTAGTATTAGGAGCTTATAAGCTGCTACTACACAAAATATAAGCTAATGCCTAAGAAAATACGTTTAACTTTAGAGTTAATTCTATAACACTAGTTTGCAGTAGTTCTACTAGCATCTAATTCTAAATTAGTTAGTTAACTAGTACTACGTATAGCCTAAGGCTGCACGCAGACTTAATTAACATAGAACTATAGTTCTGTGCGTTATAAGAAAGCTAGCTATTGTAAAAGTTACTACTCTTGTAGTAAGAGACTTGTGTATCTCTGCTTAATACATCTCCTACCTTACTACAGGCGCTTACTACTCCCTTACATATACAATTAATATACGTAGTTAGATAACTAGTATGTCTACTATCTAAACGTTTCTACTATATTAATATATAGCTTACAAAGGGTATAGTGTAAATGCTAGTTACTATTATACAGAGGCGCTGCCTACTTTATTACAACTAAACAAAGAAAGTGCTATAAAACAGCCTGCTATTGCTATAGTATCTCTTTTAACACTAATAGATTGTTAGATATTTTAATATTAAATAAAGATGCATAAACCCAAGATAATAGAGCAATTGTCCTAGAGCCTACACTAAGTTTTAGCTCCTTAGATTAGAATAGTGTTAATAAAAATGTAGATAAAGAAGACTATCTAGGCATATATAATTAGATAGAAGAAATACCTACTACTTTAACTAGGGACAAAGACAATATATATATAGAAGATCTAGATATATTTAATACCTTCTATAGTATACTAAGAGAGAAGATAAGAAGAATTTGTGCAGTACTTAAGACGTATTATAATATAGATATTAGTAATCCTATATAGATAGGTTACAGGATACTTAGCAAGTTAGTTAGTAACCTTATTTAACTTATTTCTATGCACTACTATATAGATAGATGTGTAGCGTATACAGGTAGACTGCTTACTGTGTTAGTGTACCTAGTTTGTAACTAGCGGCAATATAATAATAACAGGCAACTAAGGTATACCTTTAAATACCTACTACTTATTCTATAACTTTAACTTTAATATAGCTATGCTATACGCTTAGTGCAGCTATTAGTATACTAGGCAACATTTAATCTATCCTAGCCTAACACAGGAGCTTGCACTAATATATTTAATAGAAGCTAGTTTCAGAAATGCTAAGAATATAGATATTTCTAAGATTATTGTAAATTGGCTATGCGTCTTACGCTTAACGCTGTTAGCACAGTTAAGAACCTAAAGAAACGCTAAAGCGTTACGCCTATTGTAATATACATCTTTAACCTATATCTATTAGTAAGAGATAACGCATTAAACGCGTTAACTACTTATATTATACCTAGAGGATTTAACAAAGACTATGCTAATACATAGCTTAACCTATTAATTACAGAGCTATATAAGTTGCGTTAGGGAGTTTATACTTGCAATAGGGCAATAAACATAGATTTTACGCTTAAAGCCTACCTAATCTTAGTTACTAAGAACAGACTAGCAATTACAGATATTATAGGTACAAAATATTCTAGAAAGGTAAAACAAAGCTGTTGTATGTGTACGTTTAGTAGAACAATAGGCAGGAGTAGTAAGTACTTCTACTTATATATAGATAACACAGCTACTACTATCAACGTAGATATATAGAAATAGTGTAACAACGCAGGTAGGTACAGCTATTAGAATCAAATTAGATACGTATTAGAGGCATATAGGAGTGCGTGTTGTATCAGAGATTCTAGATTAGCTATACACCTATAGGTCTTGTACAGAAGGATAAGAGAAACTTGTCCTCTATCTATGCTATAGGCTTATATTTATAGTAGGCGTAGTAGCTGAGTTAGAGCGCTGTTAGAGCGCTTTTAGTCTTAATCTGCTAGCTCTCTATATAATCTGTTACTAAGCCTTTATAAAGTATTAGATATAACATGTGTTTGCATATGCTTGTTACATTACCCCTTTTCTTAAAATCAATAGTCTCTATTAATTAGGTCTGTATTAGTGTTATTTTAGATACCTCTCTAAATTGTTGTAAACTTATATTTACCTTAAGTTTATTTTAAGATAATATAATATAGCTATTTGTTATTGTTTTAATCTGCGCGCTAGCGCGTTTAAAGTTCCTAACTTTACCTTAAGCTTTTTAAGCATATATACAAGGCTGGCTCTCTAGTATACTACTTTTCTATACTCTCTTTCTACACGTTTGTATACCTATAGCTATCTAACTACTCTCCTAATTTAATTGTTAGCTAATTGTTTCTGTAGATACATATAATGCCTATTCCTGTCCCTTCTAAGGCTTATCTCCTAGCCTATTAGGTTATTTACCTACAGGCTGCAAAGGCTTTTGCTTACAGCTATTTTAATATTAAGTTTAGATTCTATTTAGACATGTCTAAGAAGTGTGCTTATTGCACACTCTTAAATAAGAAGTGTTACTTAGTTCTTCTATATGTAGGCTAAGAGTATAATAGCCTCTCTAAGGCCCTTAACTATAGGTTTACTGCCCTAAGTAGAGATAAGTCTAACAAGGTAGTGTTAGAGCAAAAGGCTACTATTAAAGAGGCAGCGTTTTAGTTAGCTGCTGTTGTGCAAGTAAGCACTGTATAAGTAGCTAATATAAATAACGCTAACTTGTTAGTTAGCGCTTATTACTAGAGGGAGGAGCTAGCTAGGGAGGTTAGAGTAATAGCTAAGAAGGTTAGGTTGCTTAAGAGGAGCACAGCTAGGTTAACTAGTGTAGTTGCTTAGCTAGTAGATGTTATAATAGTATTAAGAGCCAATTAGTTAGCAGAGCAGAAGGAGGCGCAGGTAGTAACATTTTAGGTAGTAGCAGAGCAGGAGGCAGGTACTTGCAGTAGGCAGGGCCAAAACAGAAGACAACTAGGTAGTACGTTAGTGTCTGTACCTAGGGATTTAGATAGTTAAGAATATCCTACTAGTAGCGGTAATAGTCTACTATTAGATCTAATAGAAGAGTAAGACTCTTATTGTTAATAGCTGTTACCTACTAGTGTAGTAGTTGTAATATTAAGTTTAATTTCCCTAATATAATTGTCTTGTAATACTGTAAGATCTTTAACTCCTTTTTTTTATACTATAATTTACTTAGCTAACGCTTATAAGGGTCCTAGCTATTTTAGATAGCGTTTATAGAACGCTCGCAATATGTGTAGAGCGCCTATAAAGTTTAAGGCGTTATACTAGGTAGAGTTAAAGTTATAGCTTACCTATTTTACGCAATACTTTAGGATAAAGCAGTATAGCTTACTAGCTAGAATCTCTTTAACTTTCTATTCTTTAACGCCTTAAATTAGGATGCTAGATAGGTTTAGGCTTAGCTAACTAGGTAAGGGGTTGTTAAGGTCCTTGCAGAAGACGTCTAGAGCAAACACGTTATAAATCTTAGAACCTTTAGGTAGCTTTAGTTAAAATAAATAGCTAACTTATTCTAGAACTTTAAAGGGGCCTTTCTACAATTTAGCGAGTTTGCGACTTAGGTAGGTAACAGATAGGTTTTAGGTTAAGAGGTAAACCTTGTTACCTACTGCCTAATTAACAAGTTAATAATATTTGTTTACCTTAGCAGCTATTTGTTTTTGCACTTTCTCTATATTGTCTTTAGCTATACGCTAGGCTTTATATATACAGGTAGCTAAGCTTAAAGCATCCTTAACGTTTATATCTTTATGTTTTAAAGGGAATAATACCTAATCCTAGCTCTATTGTAGTTTAGATCTAAACAGGAGCTAGTACAGCGCTATACTAATTGCAGAGTGCGGCAGCGTAGCTTAGGCTTAATTAATTATTAGCAAGAGGTTACTCTAGTTATCCTAGTAATAGGATACAAAAGGCCTTAATTATTAATTAATATACTTATTTATAATCTTAGTTTGTCTATTAGTTTATTTATAGTAGGCTGTAGAAAGCTTAAGTTGCACGCCTAGGATCTTGCAGAACTTAGACTAGAATTAGGACACAAACTAGAGTCTATAGTTAGACACTATACTTTTAGGCGTGTAGCTAAATTAGTATACCTATTAGATAAATAAGTAAGCTATTTCTTAAGCGTTAATTATTTTGTAGTAAGGAATAGAAATAGCTTGCTTAGATAGGCAATTAATAACAACTATAATTTAATTATAGCTATAACAATCTATTAAGAATGTCTTAAAATCTATACACAAATACTGCATAAGCTTATTAGGAATTTGTAATAGATAGAGGAAACCTTAGGCTTAGAGCTGTCTTAGATAGGATCTTTAACAAGAAACGCAGTTTTGTACATAGCGTTTGCATATAGCCTCTATACCCCTCTAATAATATTACTAAGCCAAGAGCTAATACGTCTTTATAGCGCTTAGGTAAGTAGTAGATACCTAATTGTAAGCCTCTCTAATTAGTTAAGTACACAAAGGGGAGTCTCTAGGTACATATAGGCGTAAGTAATATAGCAGTAGTCCTTCTTAGATATAATATAGCTGTAGTAGTGTAAAGCGTTCTTCTTTAAAAGAGCAGCGATTCTCTGCTAGCAGGGCTTTAATTAGTTCTAATAAGTTAAGATTTAGAGGGGCACTAATAGATTAGACTAAAATAGCTAAAACATTAATCTCTAGCTAGTTACAGACATAGTTCTAAGCTAGTTTAGAGTTAACTAGGGGGCTTAGGCGTGCAGGTCCTAGAAGTACACAGGATCTATTATCTTGTTAGGCAGCCTTAACCTTACTAACATTCTGTTCCCTTTAGCTTAGGATATTAGCTTACTTATTAAGCTTGCTAAGCGTATACTTAATGCAGAAATTAAAAGAGGCAATAATCTCTACCTATTGTGCTTAACGTGTATTAAGAACCTTAGTAGTTATAAAGTATTCTAAGAAGTAGTAATTTAAATACACCTAGATTTAACTCTATATAGAGGTAAGTTTAGCTCTCTACTTCTTAAACACTTTTAGGATAGCAAAAAGTTCCTTATTATATATTTCTTAATTAAGCTTAGCCTTAGATAGAGCGTAACTGTAGAAGGCTACAGGATACTACTTGTTATTAGAGTACTTCTAAGAGAGTACTTCTGCTATTACTCTATCTAACGCGTTAGTTTCTAACTTTATGTTATACTTAGGATAGAAATAAGATAGCATAGGAATAGCTAAGAGTAAGGCTTTAATCTAATTAAAAGCCTGTTAGCAGTCTATAGTCTAATCAAATAGTGTAGTAGGACTTTAAAGCTTTATAATTAGTTTAGCTACACAGAAGAAATCCTTAATAAATTGTTAATAGAAACTAGCAAAACTAAGAAATAACTTAACGCTAGTAACTGTAGTAAGTTTAGCCTAGTTTTAGAGTGCTTTTACCTTGTTAAGGTTAACTTTAGTGCTCTAGTTTGTTAAAACGTAACCTAGATACTTTATGTAGGTTACATAGAATTTACTCTTCTAAATGTCTACTTAGAGTCCTGCAGTACGTAGGTGCTCTAGGACCTTTTAGACATGTTCCTAATATAAGTTTATATCCTTAGAGTAGATTAGAATATTGTTAAGATACGCAATGTAGAAATTGTTAAGATAATTAATTAGTATATTATTTATGTAGCGTTAATACGTAGCTAGCCTATTACACAAGCCAAAAGAAAGAACCTTACACTTATATATACTATAACAGGTCTAAAAGGTAGTATACTCTTTAGAGTTAGGATCTATACAAATTTTGTTAAAAGTAGCCTAGATATTAAACTTAGTAAAGATCTTAGCTTTAGAGGGGCGTGATAGCAGCTTATTAATGCAAGGAATTAGATAGACGTCCTTGCGCGTAAGGGCGTTAATCTTCTAGTAGTCTATACAGATGCGTATATCTCTATTTAGTTTATGTACACAAAGGATAGGTAAAGCAAAAGAACTTTAGCTAGCCTTAATAAAACTCTTCTAAAGGTAGTTCTAGACGTAGGCCTTAGTAGCTTTAAGCTCCTCCTAGTTTTACTTGTACAGAGGACTAAACGCATTTAGTAATAGTTCTTTAAGGATAATCTTGTAATTATACAGATAATAAGGAGGCAATTAATTGGCTACTAACTTACTAAATACATCCTAATACTAGGAGTAACAGGCAGGTAATCTCTTATCTAATTAGCTTTAATTATCTGCGTTATCCTTAAAGGCAAAGATTCTATTAATCTTATAGAGGCTTGTTGTAAAGAACTTATTCTAGGGCTTCTTTATAATAAAGTAAAATGCATTAGTAGAAATAAGAGTAATGCAGGTAGTTAAAGGGGGTTTAGACTCCAAGCAGTTTTGCTTAGTTAGAGTATAAGAGATCTCTAAGATTTTTTAGGCTAATAGGAGCTTTAAGCATCTCTTAATACAATAAATAAAAGAAGAAGAACAGTAAGGACTGTTTTAGATACAATAGTCTTCTTTCTTCTATAGAGCGTTGCGTTGTTGCACATTAAGATAGACAGTAGCTAGCACTATAGCTTAATGTAGAATAGTAGGAATAAGAGGTAAAGGATTGTATAAACAGAGGTACTTAGATAGCCAAATAAACTGTAACCTATTAGTGTCTAATTAAATCTTAAATTGTCTTAACTATTAGAGGCTAAGTATACAATCCTAAGACCTAAGATTAAGGATAAAGAATAGATAGTTCAAAATCTTTTAGCTATTAATATTTAAGTGTAGTTAAATATATTAAGTAACTAAAGAAGTAATCTAATCCTTAAAGCTGCGTACCTAAACCTAGAAGAGAAGCTTCTAAATAGGTTGCTGCAAGGCTTTAGAAACAAATAAGACAATTTGTAAATTCAAAAATAAGAAACTTTAAGCACTAGTGTTAACAAGAGTATTAAGGCGTAAGCTAAGGCCTTAGTTATAAAGAAGCGTAGGTATAAGGAAATAAGGACTGCAAAACAAATAAAAAAGGTTAAGGTAAGATAGATTGTAACAGCTTAGGCCTAGAGAGGGGTATTCTTCTAGGCGCTTCTGTTTCCTATATAATACACCTCCTAATTAGGTTACTCTTAAGCATCTTTATACTTATCTACTTCTACAGCTTTAATCTAACGTACACAAGGCTTTATGTAGTTACTAGAGTAGTATTCTAGCTTACTACAATTGTAACAACTACTAGGAGTCTTCTGTTGTTCTAGCTTAAGAGTCTTTGTAGGAAGACGCACTATTATAGATTAATAGACTAGTGTAGAATTTGTTAGAGCGCTAGTAGTAGTAGTCTAATTTAGCTCCAAATTCTGTTGTAAGGCTAACCTAATTAGCAACCTACTAGCAGCTAGTGTTATACTTAGTGTAGGGTTGTTCTTCTGCTCTATATTGTATATAGTAAGGTGTTCTACTATCTAATTAAATAAGTTCTTCTATTAGTGCCTAAATCCTAGGTTAGAGGCTTGCAACCCTAGCGTAATCTTAGTCTACAAGTAGTAAAACTACTCTAAAGGAGGTACTTGTTTCTTAACTGTAGAACTTAGAAACCTAGCTTTAAATAAGGGGAACGTTTCTTTCTTAGTTATCTGCATTTAATTAAAAGCTGCTTAGCTTTCAGCTACCTTGTTACCTATAATAAAGTAAGACTTAAGTAGCCTAATTATTTACTTAGCGTTCTAGAATTGCTCTTAATTAGTATCTAATAAATATTATAGCTTAAGATAGCCCTTAGCTAATTCTGTAGTGTAGCTCTATACTAAGGCTATGCGTTGTCTTTTAGTCTAATAGTAATCTAAGTTAATCTTAAGTTAATCCTAGATAGAGGCCTGCTATTAGCAGAAGGTAGGATCTTTTCTATTACTAAGATTGTCTATATTAGGCGTTTTCTTAGATTATTAAAGTTAGCAAGAGCCTTTATAGTAATATAAGTACTTAGATATAGAGCTGTTAGATAAATAGCAAGGTGCAGAATTGTTCTAGGGTAATTTGGTAGTAGGTAGAGGCTTGTCTAGTCTTATTAACAGAGTTAGTCCTTTCTTAAGGGAATTAATTTCTGCTAAAGCCTGTTTCAAATCTTGTTGTAATTAATTAACCTCTATTTAGGCAGGGGTTAAATTTAGTGCAGCTCTAGGCTAAAGAAGTTTCTTAGTGTCTATCTTTTTTGCTTTAGCACTCTATTGCTAGGTTGTTACAGTTAATACAGAGTTGTCTTAGGGGAAAGCTCCTAGAGTTAGTTCTTTAGAAGGAGTTATTAGCGTTACCTCTAATACTCCTAGGTTATTAATAGTCTCTAAGTTTCTATTGTAGCGCTAAACGCAACTTTTCTAAAGTAATCCTAACTGTTGTGTTAATAGGAAGATCTAAACCTAAAGGCTTTAGCTATTAGAAGATCTAAGAGATCCTAACTATGTTTAATAGATTTAAGGTTGCAAACAGATCTAATTTAGATAGAGTTCTAGACGTTTTAACGCAATCTTTTTAAAAGTAAATTGCAATATTATATAAATGCTATTACTAGTAGGATAAAGTTTCTCTTGTAATATAACAACGCAGGTAGGTACAGCTATTAGGATTAAATTAGATACGTATTAGAGGCATATAGGAGTGCGTATTGTATTAGAGATTCTAGATTAGCTATACACCTATAGGTCTTGTACAGAAGAACAAGAGAAACTTGTCCTCTATCTATGCTATAGGCTTATATTTATAGTAGGCGTAGCAGCTAAGTTAGAGCGCTATCAAAGCGCTTTTAGTCCTAATCTGCTAGCTTCCTACATAATCTGTTACTAAGCCTTTATAAGGTATTAGATATAACATATGTTTGCATATACTTGTTACAAATAGATTTAACAAATTAAGCAGCACTAGTAAATAGATAAGACTAAGAGGAGCTTTAAGGTACTTAAGAGAGACCTAGGTATCAACTGTTACGTTAGGAAAAATCAAGATTTGTCTGGTTAGCCTAGTCGTGGCGACCCGCAGCTGCCTAACAGCAATACTGTCTACCAGACAATTTGCTAAAGTTGCCCCACTTACTTCTAGTCGCTAGCGACCTAACAGCGACCTGATAGCAAGTCGCCTGTGTTGCCTGTGTTGCCTGTGTTGCCTGTGTTGCTAGTGTCGCTAGTGTTACTAGTGTTGCCAGATTTAACAGTTAAGGACTGTTAAGTACTGTAGCACTAGTGGAACTATATACTGCGGCCAGCTGCCTGTGTCTTTACACTCTTGTGGCGTAGGCTAACTAAGCTAGTCCCCCTTGTCTGGTTATGTAGGCTTTTTAATTAAATATAGCATAGACAAATTGCGCTCCTTTAAAAGTAGGCTAGCCTAGACGCAGCTACTAGGCTTAACGTCCTGTAGGGCACGCATTAGCAGGTACACAACGCGCTCTATGTATAGAAGGCTGTAATAGCTGCTGCTACTTGCAGAGCAGTAATTATCTTGCTAGTTAGTATTGTTAGGATTAGGTGCTGTGTCTGCTAGTGCTGCACTGTCTGCTATGGTAGTCTACACTGTTGCGTTATATTAAGGCTAACCTAACAGTATTTACGCGTTGTACTAGCAAAAGCATATCTAGTTCTTGTAACATTTGCGTTACTTGCTATTTACAACTACTTAATAACACCCTATTTCTTCTTTATACTGTTACACTAACCTATTGCACTTATCTAGTTTTAGTTGCTATTCCTCTTTGGTTAAGGCAATTACGTTAAGTATGTTGCCTTTAATCGCAATATTATAGGCCTGCGTTACAAATTCTTCCTATGCGTCTTCTGCTACAATGCTCTAGCTACCTCTACAGTTCTTAAACTACAGCTGTTTGTCTGCCTTATAAAAGTATTCTAGTGCAAGTTTATCTGCATGTCTGTACTCTTCTAGCAAAACATCTTTTACCTTACCTAATGCTTTACGCACGCGTACATAGACAGCATCTTATGCAAGTTATTACATGTTGCATTACGTTTAGACCTACTTACATTGTTAGTGTCTCTGTGTAGGACTTTCCCCCCCTCTCTAACATCCTTCTTCCTATCCTTTTCTATTAAGCGGTTTGCCTTCTCCTTCTCTTTGTTATTATAATTGTCTATAAGCGCATTATAGCGATCTTGCTTCTCTTCTGTGCAGTTAGCTAGGATATTATCTACGTTGTTGTTATAGGTATCCTTTGGCACTAAAACGTTAGCCCTGTTGTTCTCTTGTTAGTTTGTGTGTACAGCGATATCCTGTTGTATATTGTCCTATATAAGAATCTGTTAAATGCCTCCTAGGTTCTTCTATTTTTCGCAAATAGCATTAAAGTAGTCTGCTTTCTGTTAGCTAATACTATGTGTAGAACTTGCAATATACCCTCTACAGTGTATCTATAGAAGAGTATAGTTTTCCTAGTGCTGTTGTTATTAAATTCCCTTATTGCGTTAAATATAACTAAGCCTATTAGTGCTACTATATTTGTACTTAGTTTATTAAACTTCTCTTGATTCCTAGTTATTGCAGCAATGCTCTATTTCCTGTTATTATAGAATAACTGTGCTATTACTGCTGCAAGACTAGGGTTCAGAAATCTAGCAGATTTGGGCTGTCTTTAGTTAGCTAGCATAGCTGTTTTGGAGGTGTACTTGCGTTCTTTAGGTCTTGTAGTAGGTAAACAAAGTCTTTAAGCAGTTCGCTAGGCTTAAGAACCTGTCTGTCTAGGTAGTTTAATGTGTAGGCACTAGTGATTTCTAGTTATTCTTGCCTTATTACGTAGGTCTGCAAGTCGCTGCACATGTCTAGCATCTAGGCGCCTACTGTTAGCTACTATCCTTAGCAGGCCGCGACAGTACCTACATAGCAGGCAGCTCCTTTGCATAGTGTTAAGCTAATGTGCAATTAAACTAATAACAGCAAAGTATTTTATGCTTCTGTCCAAGCGTCTAGCAGCATTTAGGCGTACACATGCCTGCGTGCATTAAGCTATAGCGTTATTACTATACCGCATAGCGTCTTTCTGTTGTTAGTAAGTAGTTGCGTTACTAGGATAACTCTTGCCTTCTCTAGTATAGTCTTGTTTTCTAGTAACATACTTTCCTTTGCCTAGCGTTTTTCTTTCCCCTATAGCAGTAACCTAAATAGGTCTGCACTAGATAAGAAGGGTTGCAACTCTATAACAGTTAGAACTACTTAATTATGCACAACAAGGCATCTTCCTATAATGCAACAGCCTTAAGTCTAATAGCAGTTCTCTTTTAACTACTAACGTTTTCTGTGTATTAGTTCTATAGGTTTTTAGTTTGTGTTAGCTTGTTGTGCTTATGCTACTACTGCGTCTAGATTCCTCTTGTTAACAAGTAAGTAAGGCTGTAGATCTAAGAGTGTATAGTATTTAATCTCTAGGCTGTCTTATTAGGTAACTTTTTGGTTAGGCTAGTGTAGCAGTTGGTTGTACTTCTGTTTTGATCCTAGAGTTAAGGCTTAAGGACAGTAGCGTTAGGGTCTAGACAGTTTTTAGTCTCTGCAGCGTCTTAGTTTTTAGTATGTTAGTTCTAGGGTTACATCCTCTAAGAGCCTGACCTTTGCACTATTATCTGTTGGCGCTTGTTTTAGCGCTTGTTTAGATAGAGATATAGTGTGCTGCTAACATTACTTGAATTTGCTGCTTAGTATAGAGTATACAGAGCAAGCGCTTGCTCTTTAAATGTTAGAGAACTATTAGTAAGAGTAGCAGAAGTGAGCAATATGTGTAGCGCAATAGAGTTTTTACTTTACAGGCATAAGTAGGGTTTTTGTAACACATACAGTCTAATATTGCCTTAAATTCTGCTAGAGCGTAGCAGTTAGGCTGTTTAATTAGATAGCCTCTTGTCCTTAACTGCGTGCTAGCGTACACAATAGTTGTCTACTGTTGGCACAAATAGTTGTGCGCGCAATACAGGCAATTGGCCCTTCTTCTGTCCTTAACTGCGTGCTAGCGTACACAACAGTTGTCTACTGTTAGCACAAATAGTTATGCGCGCGATACAGGCAATTAGGTGCCTTTCTGTCCTTAACTAAATGTTAGCGTACACAATAGTTGTCTACTGTTGGCACAAATAGTAGTGCGCGCGATACAAGCAATTGGGTGCTCTTCTATCCCTCTGTCCTCTACTAAATGTTAGCGTATACAATAGTTGTCTACTATTGGCATAAATAGTTGTGCGCGCGATATAGGCAATCTAGTAGCCCTACACGCAGAAAACTATTTACCTAGTAAGTTGTTGGTACAGATCTAGTATGCTACTATGCTAGTTATGTTTGTAGTTTAATTGTAAATAACGCCTGGTGTATCTTTAATGCAACTGTCTCTTGTAATGCGCTGTGCTAGCGTGCCTTTGTAGATATCTGTATTTGCGCCTATCTATCTCCCTTCTTTATGTAGTAATATATGCTGTTGCATTTACTTTTAAAGCCTAATTTGTGCTCTAATGTCTGCACAAACAAATTGTAATTAAGGTTGTTAATATACTTGTCTATTACTAGCAGGTTATAGTATGCATGCAACAGCTAGTTTGTTCTAATAAGAGTGTGCTTGTTTCTAGTTGCGTTTGACACTAATATAGTTGTTATGTTAGGGGTGATTTATGTTATGCTTAACTCTTTGTTAACTGTTTCTATTATCTTTCTACGCAGGTTTCTATCTAGCAAAGCTTGCTCTTAATTGTTGTTTGGTTTGGTTTTGTTTTGTTGCAAGCGCATCTGTTAGGCTGCGTTGTAGTTACATTAGACAGCAAAGTGTGTAATTGTCTGGATAAGGTAACTGTTGGCTGCGTTCTATAGTAGTCTGTTCTGTTGTAATGCAATTGCTCTTGTAATTTGCTATAGGTGTTCTTTTGCTGTAGTTGTCTGTAGGGAACAGCCTAGTATCTTCCGCCTCCTTATCTCTTGTTCTACGTTAGAGTATATTAAGTTATATTCTTCTGCTGTTAGTTGCATTATATTGCATATGCTGTCTTTTAACAATTGTGTCTAGTGTTGCTGCAGTAGTGCTATCCTCCTGTCTGCACTAACTAGTAATTCTAGGTAACTGTTGCAATATCTCTGTAATACTTGCGTACGTAGATAAGGGTTGCTATTATTACGCGTTTGTAGTAGTGTATAGTGTGTGGTAAGAAGGTTGCGTTAGCAGCCTTGCGCTACAGTCCTGTATTATAGCGCTTGTTATGTTAGCAGGTTTGCGTTCCATTAGGTAGGCTAAAGCAATAGTAGAGCTATTGTTGGATATACAATTCTATTTACTGTGTCTGACGCTATATACTAGTTGTCTCGCTACACTTACTTCTGTTTATAATTCTGCACTGTACGTGTCTAGTCTTAATTGAACGTAAAAGAATACAGTCTATTATATTTGTCCCAATTAATGTAATTATTTACATAATAAGAAACAGGGACCTTATTGTTAAGTGTAGGTAGATCCTTTGGTACTAAGTGCACAGGGCAAACAATAGTTGTTATGTTGTATACCTTAAATGCTTATAATGTGCGTTGCTTAGTCTTTGTACTGTGTGTACAGTAGCGCACGCTTAGCATCTCTGTTGTATTATCAATTTAACTGTTGTTGTTAAACGCTATAACCTTGCAGAAGGCACCTGTATACTTATATTTCTTTCCATTCTTGTCTTAGTGTTTGTTGTTAATAAATGTAAGTATCAGGTGCACCTAAGCCGCAGCTCTACTGTTTGCAACAGTCTAAGACAGTCGCGTGTAGTCCTTATATTCAAACTCTTGCACCTACACGTAATCTTTGCGCTATTTTCTAGTCTTATGCTAGTTAGGCGCGTATTGCACAATGTCTTCTTTGCAATATTTAAGGTTGTTGTAGCGTTTGCCTAATAGCCTTAAGCATCTTATAGAGGAGTGTATTTTTACATTTATTCTGTTTACCTAGTAAGGGTTAGGGTCCTGTCTGTCTTTATTATATAAGGTAACAAGGCAGCTAGTTACCTTCTGATAGTAGTGTTAGACGAATACTGCAGCAGCATGTGTAAAGTCTGGCAACGTAATATGTATAGTAACCTTGCTAAGGGGCAGCATAATAGAATTTGGTAATATACCTGGTATAGACTATCTAAGTTGTTTAAATGGTATTGCTGTTAACACGCTTGTAGTAAAGGTGTGCTTACGCTAGTTGGCAGTAGTGCACTGTTAACTTTAGTCTATAACTGTCTTGTGTTCAAACGCCATAAGCGCAAGCTGTCTAGAGTTGTAGAGGCAGATCTGCGCAAGAAAATCTCTCTTGTTTGTTATTAGGTAGAATTGTTTTACTATTGTAATATAGTAGGCCTTGCTGTTTGTTCTAGTGCATATACTATTAAGGGCCCTATACATATAGATATTGTTAATAATATAGGTTAGCGCGTGCCATTTAGGGTAGTTGAAATCCTTTTCTTCTCCTTGCGTCTGTCTGAAAGGTTAAAACTCTTCTTTCAGAACATCTATTTGTTTAATAGCTAACAACATATACCCTAACGTGTTTTTGTTATAACTCTTGTATTGTAAGAGTACTAGCAGATTGCACGCGGCCTAGATAAAATGCAACGCGTACAGTGCCTTAGTTGCTAGCAGAGGGGATACTACTGCTACAAATTGGCAAATTACTACTTTTTGTTCTGCGCCAGTCTACTGCGACACTTCTGTAAAAGCCCTCTTGTTATTAAACTGTTTTAGTCTAGTGTTATGCTTAACCTAGCGAAACCTTTTATTTAACTAGGCACAGCTGTTATCTTCTGCTACTAGAACTGCAGCACTATTCTGGCCCTTCTTTTGTCTAGGGTGTATATCTATTAGCATGTCTTCTGTAAATTCTAATATCTTTATAACTAACCCCTTGAGTAGTAGATGCAATATATCTATAGCTAACAACTTGTGTATATTAAAGTTGTAGTAATTCTAGCCAAAGCACTCTACTAGATAAACGTAATCCTTGTGTCCTTTATTAAGACAATAACTCTGTTGCAAGCGTGTATACTCTTCTATTTGCCACAGATATTTGTTGCACAAGTTTTCTTGTTTGTCTAGTAGTACTGTACATTAAGTATAGTGTCTGTTTTTCTTTACACCTGTTAGTAGCACTTGCTCTTTATAGTTGGCTAGAATTGCACAAATGGTTAGGTAACACTGTTGCGTCTGTTAGTTAGCACACTCTAGCTGTATACTGTATTTGGCAGCCCCTTTAAGTGCTGCAGTTGCTAGTTAGCGTCTGTCTTCTATAGTAACCCTCTGTTGTTAACGCTGTAGTTAGTACTTACGCGACAACAGTTTGCCTATGCAGTAATAATACACTTTACTCTTTAGAATAGGATCTAGGAGCTTAGCTGTTAGGATAAATCTGGCTAGTAGTGTCCTAGGTGTTGTTCTGCGTCGTCGTGCCTTACAGTTAAGATTCTTAATAGTAATATATATTAGCTATGCTGCTACGTCGCCAGACATTATAGACAACTGTGTTTTGTCTACTACTAGTATAACTGGCACAAGGGTTGCACTATCTAGCAAGCGCTGTTGTATTAACTACTACTAATCTCCTAAGTGTAGTTTGTGATACACTCTTGTAGGTTTGTTAGGCGTGCCTATAAAAGAACAGCTAGGTGCGTAAACTATCTTGTTAGCAAATAGGCAATAACTAAGTATAAAGGCGATCTGTAACATAATATCCTAGTATATAAATATATGTTAGTTAGGTTAGAGGTTTAGTAACCCAGATGTAATTGCTACGTCCTCTTGTATCTATATGTTGTCTTGTAGCCTAGATTGAATGTTTAACATAGCCTGCTGCTACTAGCGCTCTAATTGGAACTGCAGCTGTAAATGTAGCTTGTGTAGCTGTATGTTAGTAAAGAGGCTGTTAACGTTACTTAATGTGCATTTTATCCTTTGCAGCTATAATGCGAACGCTAGTGCAAAAAGAGAACTAAAGGGCCCTACTATGTTATTCCTATTGGTATTAGCACGCGTGCGCTGTTTAGCTGCGTGTAGCCTACTACTTTGCGTCTGCTGTTCCTGAACCAAAGGGTTTGCTAGCGTGCTGTCTACTTGCTGTCTTAAACAGCTTATCCTATCCTTGTGTAGACGCTAATATTAAGCCTATCTGCTCTATTGCCTTATGTTTAGCTGGAGTGTAGTCGCGTTTACATGAGGTGTTGCTGTATAAAGCAGGTGCTGCGTTGTCTAGAGTAGCATCTATTGCGTTACAGCTATTAGAGCTGTGCTATTGTATTGTAGTGTTAAGGGTTATAACTAGCGTATTGTTAGGTAGCAGGTAGCAACGCGTCTAGCATTAAGCACTGTATTTAACAAGTCCTGCGTACGTCTTAGTGTAAAAGCTACACAGTATGCATATACAATCTATTACCAATTTGTTTGTGCACAACTCTGTAGTTTAGATGTAAAGAGACTAAGTGTATAAAAACAGTATTGATATTAGTTATGTAGTGTTAAGGTAGTTACTAGCGGCATCTATCCTGTGCTGCACAGTCTGTTGTCTATAGTAGTTTACTAAAGTCTACTATAGCCAACAGTTACCTAACCTGTGTATAGAACTATGCTAACAGTTGTAGGCGCAACAACTAATATTTTTCTTTCCTTTAATGTTCCTTATTACTCTAACAACTGTTACGTTATTACACTAGAGCTTACTTGTTAACAACCTAATTAGTTAGGCTAGCTAACACAGCTTAATAAAGATTAATATTAATAATAATTATTACGCTAAAAAATATTAACACCCTAAAATAAACAAGTTACTGCGCGTTTGGAATATATACAGTAGAACCCAAACACCTAAAAAGGTAAGTATACCTGCAAGTAGACACGTATAAGGTTTAAAAGTATAAAAAAAATAGACTGGTAGCTCTAGCAGCCTAATATACAACCTGTACTAAGGTAGCTAGGCTTAGTACAGATAGAAGCAGGTAGAATAGTGTACTATATATACTATAGGTAAGACTAGTAACAGGTATAGGCAATTACTTAATAGTAAGAAATAATAAGTATAATTTATATACAGTGTTAACTAATGTTCTGAGTGGCTGGTATATTTAATCTTTTCTGGTTTCAAAATGCCTGCAGATCCAATTCATATTCTTTCTCTAGCACAGTATAGGACAGTTGTCTACTAGAAACTACTGTTCCAACTTGCCCTGATGTACAAATACAACAGGGGCCAAATAGTAACAAAGACTGTTAACAAACTGCTGTATATTAAACGCATCCACGTACTGCTTGCTCTTAAACTATTGGCGCTAATAGAGCATATAATAGCCTTACTAGCCAGCTACTCTCTGCCTCTTGCTATATATACGTTTTCCTAACCTTAAAACTAGAGATGTATTTTCCTATGTATCTCTGGTCTTAGAGTTAAGGTAACAGTCTTTTGTTAAAACATACACAGAACCTAGTGTTATTTTTATCTATTATACACTTGCGCCTCCTTACACTTCCCTAACCTTAAAACTAGAGATAAATTTACCTATATGTCTCTGGTCTTAGGGTTAAGGTAACAGTCTTTTGTTAAAACATACACAGAACCTAGTGTTATTTTTATCTATTATACACTTGCGCCTCCTTACACTTTCCTAACCTTAAAACTAGAGATAAATTTACCTATGTGCCTATGTATACAGCCACTTCTTAACACGTAACTTGTACTCCTAATTTAATGTTGCTGTCTTTGTATATATATTCCTTGTAAGTCTAAGAGACTTAATCTTCTATTATATTTTTATTCTTACAAAACCAAAACTATACCCATTACGTCTATATGTTCGTGTGGTTTAAAAATCTAGAACCAAGCTTTACTATGTTGTTAGCACCACACCTGCGCTACTTCTTAGCCTACTAGCATAGAAGCAAATTTATGTCCTAGATAGACCCTTTGGTAGCTGTTTAGATGTTGTAGCTTAACTAAGATACCTTATAACGTGTTTAACAACAAGGATCTCTACAACAACAGCTACAATAGCATTCTAGGGCGCACATTAATAACCTGGCCTAACTTGAGAGCGCTGTTGTTGCAACAACTTTGTTATGTCCTGCAACACTATTACTTGACTAAGATACCTTATAGCGTGTTTGAAAGCGAGGATCTCTATAACAACAGCTATAATGGCATCCTAATGCGCACATTAACAACTTAGCCTAACTTGAGAGCGCTGTTGTTGCAATAACTTTGTTATGTCCTGCAACACTATTACTTAACTAAGATACTTTATAGCGTATTTGAAAGCGAGGATCTCTACAACAACAGCTACAATAGCATCCTAATGCGCATATTAACAACTTAGCCTAACTTAAGAGCGCTGTTGTTGCAACAACTTTGTTATGTCCTGTAACACTATTACTTAACCAAGATACCTTATGGCGTGTTTGAAAGCAAGGATCTCTACAACAACAACTACAATAGCATCCTAGTGCGCACATTAACAACTTAGCCTAACTTAAGAGCGCTGTTGTTGCAACAACTTTGTTATGTCCTGCAATACACATTAACAACTTAGCCTAACTTAAGAACGCGATTCTTATGCTGTTGGGTAACCAGAAGATATTAGAGATACAACTACAATTTACATGCTTTTGTCTATATATTGTTACAGGCGAAAATTGAGGATAACGTAGAGTTGCAGTTGTTTGTTAGGACATCTCTATCCTAGCACCCTTATTAGGCTCTTTGATAGCAAAGCCTACCTAAGCAGCTGCAACCTCTCTTATACTATATACAATATATTTCTGTTAGACTCTACAAGCAGCAATCTAACGTCTGGATATTAAGATATTCTGACTATAACTTACACAACATTAAGTCCCCTATTGTTACTAAGCTTTATTACAGCTTTAAGAACTTCTATTAACGCAAAGAAGTTACGCGCATTAAACTTATCTATACTAAGATGCTGCTAGCTAGTAACAAAAAGGATACCTACTACGCTAGTAGGCACAACTAAGACTTTAAAGGACACCTGTATAAATCAAAACAACAGGCCTGCATTTGTTTGTCTTAGAGACGCTTAGCAGAGAAGAACATGCACAAGAGGTAACGCGCAATGCTTTATAAATCTTGTGCATAGTATATAAGGCAGCAAACACTTTAAACGCATTAATCTCTACAATCAGGCTCTTTTAACAACTAGCAGCTACAGTTGCGTTGCACTGTTAGCAACTGTTGTCTACTAGAGAATACTGCTAGTGCTGTACGCTACCTACTACTGCAGCAGGCTCTTTTAACAACTGGTAGCTACAGTTGCGTTGCACTGTTAGCAACTGTTGTCTACTAGAGAATACTGCTAGTACTGCACGCGACCTACTACTATAGTAGGCTCTTCTAACTACTAGCAGCTACAGTTGCGTTGCACTGTTAGTAACTGTTGTCTACTAGAGAATACTGCTAGTGCTGCACGCGACCTACTACTACAGCAGGCTCTTCTAACAACTAGCGGCTACAGTTGCGTTGCACTGTCTACAACTATTATCTACTAGAGAGTACTGTTGGCGTTAATTGCAAGCTATCTACTGCAATAGGCACCTAGAGCAACTGATTAGTGCTACAATAATACTAGTATAGGTTTGAGGCTAAGTTTAGATTTTGTTTTATATCAAATGCTATAAGTAGCTACTAGAGTATTAGCATGCGCAAGTGTATTGTCTTTACTATATTAGACAGTAGATTGCTTATTATAAATACATCTAGTTTCTACAGTTATTCTGCTACTACAATATTAAGCCTACATTATCTAGTTTATAGATAGGTTAAGGTCTAACGCCTAACCAGCAACACAGTTGTGCCTAGACTATTGCAGAACGTGTTAAAGTTTGCAAACATAAGGCATTGTTTCTGCATTTAACACTACAACAACTTGCTATATAGGCTACTAGAGCCTTTTGCTGCCATGTGCAACCAAATAATGTAACTGATATCCTCCTAACAACGCAAGAACACCTAGACAGCAACAAAACCAAATACACTAGCTATAACTACACGCACAATAGGCGTCTGCAATAGAAAACTCTTGAGGCAGCTCTAAATAACTAGCATATAGAGTTGCAGGCAGCCTGCGTTAATGTTACTAACAACATAATTTGCGAAACTGTACGTTAACTTTAGTAACAGCTGCCTGAATACAACAGCCGCAAAATACCAGAGTTTAATAACAGATAGCTTACTATATATAAACAACAACACAGCGTACAGTTATATAAACAGTTTGCAAAAACAGTAGGCAACTACAGCAGTATAACAGTTAAGGACACTAAGCTTACAATAGAAGAGATTTGCGACGTAGTAAGTAGATACGCGCCTAAGAATTTATACAACATAGACAAGGCTGGCATGTACTAGAAACACTTGCCCTAATGCACATTAGCAGACAATCTAGGAGCTGGACCTAGACTAGATAGAGAGCACATAACTAGTGTGCTGTGCACAAACGTAGATAGCTTAGACTAAGTACCTCTATAGTTTATAGGATCCTTAAACCACACAACTTGTATAGACAGTAAGAAAAACCCAAACATCTATAGTCTTGGTTGTGTCTATTAGGACAATAATTCTACCTAGATAGACACTAACATTATGCTGGAATAGCTAAAATAGTTTGATAACTGCATAAACAGACAAGTATTGTTGCTAATTAACAGGTTCCTGCCTTACAAACACGCAGTAGCTAAGCTTTAGATAAGCTGCCAATTGCTGCAGAACGTTTAGTATGTACAGTATTAATGTACTGCAGGCTTATTGTAGCAATAGAGGTTATAATGCTTACCAATACAACAGAGTTATGTTTCTACCTGCAGGTAGCACAATATTATACTAACTAATAGACCAAGGCATTACCTGCGCATAGAAGGCTAAAGTCTGCGCCTATTTCCTACACTTTGCAGTAGAGAAAAGCATAATAGGCAAATATCCTACTAAGACAATAGATGTTATCTACGCTATTTACTAGAGATGTTGCGCGTGGTATAACAAGATAAGAGCTAAGACTATATACAGTAGCTAGCAGATCTTAACATGTCTAAACATGTACTACAGCCTATAGCCATGTATAGCCAACTTCTAAAAGACCTACTACAAGCTTAACAATTTAGTTAACTAGCTTAAAGACATGCGCGTTGTTAACAGTATAGACGTTAGGAGCTTTATTAAGTTACCTAAAGAGCGCAATCCTAACTACAAAGATCTAGCCTACTTCTTAGACTACATTGTTGTAATATACAGCCTGAACAAGACAGAGAAGAACTGTAAGGTACTGTTGCTCCCTAGACTATTATACTGCAAAGCAACAGATATAATAGATTAACTGTAGGTGTACGTAGGTTAGCAAGAGTTTACTACAAACAATAGGCAATATATTAATAAGCTAGGAGCACTACAACAGGCGACTATAAAATAGATAGCTGCAGAGCTGTAAGACAAACGCCAAAAAGATATACGCAACTAGGTAGTAAGACTGCGCTAATGCAAACACAAGAATGCTATATACCTAAAATAAGACAACGCTAAGCTGTCTGCAAGCGTAAAAACCAAGAGTAATGTTGTAGTGTAGTTACAGTTAGAAAAGCGTAACAATACTATACTTAACTAGAACAAGAATAGCTATTGCACAAATTATCTTACAGGGCCTGTAATCTCTAGTATTTTGGCCAGCGCATTAACCAAAATAACTAGACGACATTAGCCTAGCAAATACCAAAATTAAAGAATAATTACCTAGCACTAACTATATTCAGCCAAAGACTAGATTAATAATCTAAAGCAGTAGCATATAATCTATGCAACCAAAAGAGTAGGGTTGTTAAAAAATTATGCACGCACAGTAACATCTAGGCAGGACAGCAGCGTAGGAAGTTAAGCACCCTAGCATACTAGCACTAAGCAGAGACACTATACTATAAGACATGTTAACAAGAGACAAGGCTATTATACAAGAACACAAGACAACAGACAATAACAGTATTCTTTGTAAGATACTGCGTACTGCACAATTTGCAACATCAGTTGCTAATGCTAAAAGAGAATACCTAAACAAAGGAATACTACTATATTAACAGCAAACTTAGCGTTAAAAAGAGGAAACTAATCTCCTTACAAACAAATCTATAGAACGTAGGGCAGAATTATTTAGTTAAAAACACAAACGTCTTAAACTAATGTTAAAATGCATAATAGAAGCAGGCTGCTGTATACTTCCTTGCTGGCTGCAAGCTGCGTGCACTGTAGAGATCTGTTAACTACTGTCTACGCTAATAGCACACAGTCTAGGGCGTTAGATGCACTAACAGACAATACAGAATTATAATGGAACAACATGGTGCGAAGGAACAGAAGGCAACAGACAGCTTCTCTTGCTAATAGGACTGCAGACGCATAAAAAACTTCCCTATAATTCTACGTAAACTGCTGGACGCTAGCATACAACTTAAATATTCTAACGCAGCCTTGTTGCGTAACCTGTCTACTGTAATAGCACTAGTAGGTTTGGCTAAGTTTGCCTGCTAGACTAAAGAGAGTGCTACTAACACAATATACAAGAGGTAAGTTGCCTATATTATAATGCAAAAACATAGAAGGTAAGAATTTTGCTTAGTGCTACACAGTGTCCTACAGTACTGTACAGTAGACCTGTCTACTGCAATAGCACTAGTAGGTTTAGCTAAGTTTGCTTGCTAGACTAAAGAGAGTGCTACTACCATAATATACAAGAGGTAAGTTGCCTACACTATAATACAAAAAACTAAGAAGTAAGAATTTTGCTTAGTGCTACACAGTGCTATACAGTACTGTACAGTGCTGCACTAAGAATAACACGCAGTAAAAGGCGCCCCTCTAGAATACACCTTTACTTACCTTAAAGACACAACACAACGTGTTAGTGCTAGGTAAGAGGCTATACAATGCTAGGACAAAACCCTGCTTACTTTTACCTGCACCTATAATTTAACCTACTGCTACAACTATATAATGCCGCGTTGCTACTACAAACGCACTATAACTACACAACAATAACAATAGTACTGTAACGCAAATACACGTAATTTTTTACGTTACGTTTACTACACTACGCTGTACATTACAACACTATTACAAGTAAGCACACAACACAAGCACACCTACACACGCTAACTAAGCTGTAGCTATTCTACTATTCTTGCACCTGCCTACACTGTTCTTAACTGTTACGCGTAACATATTATACAATACGCGCGTTATAGGATCGCAATAACAAGTACAAGTAGTAGCTACCTTAATCAAATAAATGGTACATAAGTAATGCGAAGACAACAACTACTAACAACGTATTGCAGGCAATTGTAAGAATAGGCTACAATATTAATGTAGCAGACTAGCGCATATAGGTTAAAGAGATAACAGATTTTATCTGGTACGAGAACACATATAACAAGATCAAACAGGCACACCTGCAGGCTAACTACCTAAAGACAATGCGCAGCCTAACAACAGATAAATAGCTTGAGTATACTGCATGCCTCTAACTAACTAACAGTAGCATACCAAGGGAATTCTACAAGGCAACAGCTAGCGCTATATAGAAGAAGATAATCTTAGAAATTTAAGACTATAGTAACAAAGTTAAAGCTAAACACACAGAAAGATAGCTAACGCCTGCGAACTTAGAACTAGAACGCACGCAGTTGGCATTAGTAGTCTTAAGTTCTTCTGCTGCTTTAGTGACCTAGCTAATAGGCCTTACTATAATAACAACCAAACTGTTACTTAACAACGTTAATGTCTATATTATAGACAGCGTACATTGTTAAACTGCCTAGACCTTCCCGCTTTTAAGGCTAATAATAGCTACACGTTAACAGCAGCTTAAAGACAGCAACTTTAAGATAAAGCTATAACATCTCAAATACAGTGCACTTGTCAAACACCTGTCGCAACCAAAATTTATAGACTAGTACATAGTTAGGACTTTAAAGATATTTAACGCGTTAGCGCTGCGCCTAATTACTAACAACAACAATCTAGCTGCAACTGTTAACTTATACGTTAAGATAAGAAGCCTTAAGGGCGTTACAATTAAATGCCAGACCCTAGTACAAGATAAAGTTAAGCCTAGTAGTAATACAACCCAGAACAGTATACAAATAACAACAGCTAACTACATAATATAGTGCACTTTACTTTGGGCAGCAACAGCGACATTATAAACCTAGTAGGTGCTACTAGAGACAAGAAGCAAAGGCGCCTCCGCTTAGAGCTTAACAACAACACTAAAGACAACAACTGCAAATAACAAAAGACAACAAGAGCGCTAGCAGACCTAGCCCGCAAACTATTAACAAGACCTAAAGCAAATGGTAGCAAACACTTTAACAGACAGAGCAGGGGCAAGAAAAAGAAGAATAACAGCCTAGACATACGCATTAAGACCCTAACTACTAAAATTAAGCGCCTAGAAGAGCAGAATAACAGCACTACAAAGAAAGTAGAGAGAAGCAGAGACAAAGATGCTGCGCGAACATAAAACAACGCAACATCTACGCTAATTACTACACCTAGACAGAAACGCAAGGGTGCTATAGGGAAACAACAGAGGTTGCTAGAGAAAGATGCCTACTCTAGCAGCAAAGAAGAACAAGAAGAGTGTAATAAAGGTAACAGGGATAAGGATAAAGAGCTCTAGTTAGCAAAACAACTTGCGTTAGAAGAAAGGCTGCAGCTCCAAGCCCTACTAAACGCAAGGTAAGTGCACTATAGAGAGCCTACAACTACAATCTACGCAACTAACACGTAAGACAGGACAGTAGATAAACTGCGAGCTTAAATTGGAGTGGCGATAGAACACTGCTAAGAGGACAAATAGTGGGAAGCAGCTAACTTCTTTAGATCTCTACTAGAAGACTTTAAGGATAACGCGCCTATAATACTACATTTATTATAGAGACTAACAGTCCTATTTACAGTATACTAACTAACAGAGGCCTACATACTTTACAAAAAAGAGCTATCTTTAGACAATAGCAGCATATTCAGGAACATAATAGGTATAGAAAAAATAAGATTAGCTGTACTTATAATAATTATAGGGTATGCGCACTTTAAGAACTAGACTAAAGTGCAAGAGGACTAATTAAAGAATAAAACTAGTTAACATAGGGCCAAAGACAACAGTTAAGAACAGTGCCCTACAACAGACTAACAGACATTCCTATATGCATGCAAAAAAAACCCTTTAATGCTAAAAGAGCTACAGTTAGCAGCATCTATAGTAAGCAGATAGGGCTGCGCACTAGCTGCATAGAAGGCCAAAATCATTACTATAGGCCTCCGCAAATCTAAATAGTGCGACCTAAAAGACTCCCTTGCGCTCTATATCTGCTTTATAGACAACACCCCTCTATAGGGCATAGGCACACTAACAGCAGACAAAGAAATAGAGATAAAGATTAATCTGCAAGTTAAACAGCACCTTGCAGCGTTTAACTAAAACGTCCTACTGCGCAAATTTACAAAGGACAGTAAGAAGTATGTAGAGACAGTTCTGTAGTACATCTAAGAACGCTATATGCCAAAAGTCTACCCAAGTGCAACTGCGCACTATCTAGCACTATCTGCTAGCTAATTTATAATTGTATGTAGCTACACAACATTAGTAAAACGCGTGCTTAATAAATACCAAACTATAAGACTTACAACTACACGCAAAATATTATTAAGAGGTAGCAAAGTAAGCGCAACAGACGCCTTTGATATTCTTGGCTACGTAGTAATATAGGGACGTATTATCTTTAACAAGTTCTATAACTGCAAATCCAAGAATACTATTATAGGCAACTTGTATAAGACTATTTGAGTCAAGAACTATAGTTATTAGTAGAAGGCCTAGGCCCTCTTAGGTACACTAATAGAGAAGGGTCTCTACAAGATACTTATTTTTATCTCCCTAGCGCTTAGCAAACTGCAAGACAATAAGAACTTCTTAAACTAGCACTGTCTTACAGGTAAAAAGGACAACATAGACAGTTCTAAACTGTTTACTGCCGCTAACCCTGTGTACGTAAGCATTAAGAAAATTGTAGATACAAGAGAGACAAGAAAGATGTTAGGCCTAGTTATAGCAAAGGGCTAAGACACCTGCTTATCTAAGGTACAAGAAGGAGTTAAAAACGTGCTTAATTCTCCTAAGTACATAGCGCTTATAGCGTCAGGAGAGAAGATTGCAGTAAGGTTTATGCTGCGTCAAACTCTAGTTACGCGAGACCTATAGAGCCAGAAGATTTTGGGCATCAAGGGCAACTTCCTAACGTTCTACTAGCTATGCTAAACAGACAACTTCCAATCGCTTATAGCTAACGCAATAACAAGATGCAAGATAGTGCTATAATAAGAAGAGCTAAACAGCGCAAAAGCTAAGAGCGTATGCATATTCAACTGCGCTAAGATGCAGAGCATTGCAACATTTCTAATACTAGCCTAGCTTAAGGCTGCGCTGTTTAAAAGCAAAGGAAGCAAGAAAACCAAGCAGTTTACATTAATACATATCTAACAGCACTTCTAGCAGCTAGATAAAGAAATGTTTGCTAACAACCTTAACTTACTACTTGCACATAGTGCAAAGTACAAGGCGATTAAGCTAGAAGCCAAGAGAACCTATGTTAAAACTAGACCTAATCCTAATTAGAGGAGCCTAGCAGATAATTAAACAGTACTACGCGACGTTTAGGCCAAAATCCTTATTAGCTTATACAAACCATGTGTGCAACTGGTGCTCTGGATAGAGCTTTAAAAAAAATTTAGCAAAGATGTAGTTCTTCTGCTAAGAGGAGGAATGCTAAAGTCTAAAATAGACGCTGTGTTAGCAAAATAGAAGGACCTAGACTTAACATTTATTTTAGTAGCGTTAATAGCGTTTGCAGAAGCTATTACGCTAATTAAGGCGAATAAGGTTATAATTGCAGAGCCTCAAGACAAACAGGGCACCTAAGACCAATTTATGTTTAGGGTATATTAACTAGGCTAGCTGGCAGACGTGTGCAAGAGCATTATTCTATACAACCTAGAAAGTAATCTAGAAACAAAAGTTCTAAAGAAGCAGAATGTAAAGACATTGTTGCGCAGTAGTCTGCAAGGTGTAACAACAAAAGGAGGAGAGATTAAGTAAGATTGTAACAAGGAAATCTCTATAAAGCTTAAGGGGCTAGTGTAAATCAGGTAAATTAAGTAGTAGAACTGCAGAGTACAGTACACTACTGTGCAAAGCTGTAGGATAAAAAACGCTTAAGTAGATACGTAGCCTAGTCCTAGGAGCACAAGAATGCAAAAAGTATTGTAAAAGAAGTATATACGTAGACGTAACGCAAAATTAATTTAAAGCGCAAGGATAGTGTAGATTTGCAGCAAAACCCAAACTAAGTAACAGCGCTATTAAAGGGATTGCCTTAGACTTAAACTACAGTTAGGCACAGTTAAGGACAGGCTGCTAACTAGCAATACAGTTATACAGATAGTGCAAAGCTATGTTAAACACAAGAACTACAAACTATTTTGCAAAAGGGTTCTACAAACTAGGCTGCCAATAATAGTATGCTAGGCATTGCTGTTGTTGCTTAGCACAGCAGAGCACAGTTAAGAACTGTCTGGTAGCTAGCAGTACAGTTGTGTTAACAGTGTTGCTAATGTCGCAGATGTTGCTAACGTTGTGTTTTCCTGACGTAGTCTATCCTAGTTAATATTCTAACCCTCTATTTTCTAAGGAGTTTCTCTATTAACACTATACACTCTATAAACTACAATATACTAAAATCTATGTTCTACCTTTAGAAAGGCACAAAGTATTAAACTAAGGGCCAGGATATAGAGAAATATCTATAGGTAATACTAAACACTAATTAGGTACTTATTAACTACAGTATAGCAGCGTTATGTGCAATAGTGCCTACCTACGTAGGAACTGCTCTAAGAGTAATAGGTAGCTTTGCTAATTAGACTACACATAAATAGCAATTATTCTTTCTAATATATAGCGCCCCTACTATAGCTTACTTCCTACTAAAGTAGTACGTAGTAAACTTCTTATAGTACTATTAGCTACTCTACTATACTAGCTGACAGGACTTTACAAGCGTGGAAATTGCAGAGGTTAATACGTACGCACAGTTATTCTTGCACAAATACAAGAGTCTATATTATAGAAGCAATCTAGACCTGCTTCTATTATATACTATACAATTCTATTACCTGCTCTACCTAGGCTAGAATATTTAGGACTTTAGCTCTCTAGCTAGTTATGCATAATAGTTGCTAAAGCAGTTCTTATAGACAATAAAGATGTTTACTACATTAACGCTATATAATATGGTGGTAAATGAGTAGGGGTTGAGTTAAGGTAGGGTACCTTTACGTAAGACCCTATACCTAACCTAACTTCTACCTATTTAATTAACGCTAAAAGTAGGTAGAGGTTAGGTTAGAGGTATCAATTGCAGGTTAAGGTTAGGTTGCATAAGTTTTGCGCAATTAAATAAAATTTAAAGTATGTATCTACTAATCTTATAAAATTAGGTTTCTAAATATATAGTTAATTTTACAGGAGCAAAAACTATGCTAAGGATATTAAAAATAGCACAGTAATCACAAATTTTTATTACAATAAAGAGAAAATAAGGTCTTTATTTCTAATATACATAAAAGTAGAGGATTCTAGATCTTCTACACAATTGCCTAATAAGAGCTAAACTTCTAATAGTACCTAAGTGCAAGTCTAACATCCTTTGCCTGTATAGTAACTCTTTTTGCGTAGATTGCATTTATATTTGTATCTATATTTAGTTAGAAATTTGTTAAAAAAACAGAGTTAAGAAATAAACCCTTAAAAAAACCAACTATATAGGCCTCAGCAGCCTCTTAAACTACTCTAACAGCTGATTTTTGGAAGTAAAGATTACTACTAGTAGTTTAGACGCATTCTTAAGCTATTTTGCGTAAGAGTTGCTAAAAGGGTAGCTTGCAGATAAGAAGCTTAGTAGACCTTTAGTATTAGCAGATCTCTCTAAGCGCTACAGCTTTAAGCAGTAAGTAAATAAGCGTAATAAAGAATTGTAATAACTTACTACCTAGCTTAAGGTGCCTTTTTTTTTTAGGAGCTGCTTTTTAAGTTTTTGCAGCTAGGCTTTTCCTAGCAGATTTCCTAGCAGCCTTGCTAGCTAGGTCTTTGGCAACTATAGTGCCCCTAGTAACAGCGTCCTTAACTTTGGATTTGCGTTTTTATAGAGCTATAGTAGTAGTGTTGTAGAGTTATAGATTTAATATTGTAATAATTTAAGTTGTTTTAGTGCCTAGTAAATAAGTAGTAAGCAGGCTTAGCGCGGGAAATTAGGTCTTAGCGTAAAATTCCTGCAGGAGCTAATTTGAAACTGCTGGCGCTACTAAAAGACTAGAACATAATAAAAAACTGTGTTAACTTATAGGCCTACTTAGAATTGCGCTAGCTTTTGTTCTAGCTATATATTAAAATTAAAGGGTAGATTTCTATAGACTTGTTATTTGTTTATGTAAAATAGGCTAAAAGGCAGTAAGCGCAGGCAGTAGGCAGAAAACACGCTAGTAGACTACTTGCGTACAGACTAACTTACCGCGTTATTAGTTATAGGCTGCTAAAATAAAACACTAAAGCTATACGCCTGCAATAGTAACACGCTTTATTACATTACTTTATTACACTTAGTGCTATGGAATCTGTTAAGTCTAAGGAAATTAAGGTTGTTAACAAGCCTAAGGGCTTTCTGCTGCCTATTCCTGTTAGAGTTCTGCTAAATTTTAAAGAAGAGAAGTAGGCCTAGCTTACAATAGTAATATTCTTAGAACTTTACTATAAATTGTACTAATTTGTCTAGGGTTTTGCTTCTAGGGATAATAAGATTAGCTATATCTTTAACTCTTGTAGTAGTAATACTCTAAAGTAAGGCTAACTAATAAATTTCTAAGTTAACTCTAGCAGGCAGCTTAGTAGTAGCGCTATGCAATCTAGGGAGCTAGCTGCTATTACAAAGGCTAAGTCCTTAGACTAATTAGCTAAATACTAGCTTAAGAAGAAGGTTAAGAGAGGCAATAGGTATAAGGCGTTGTCTCTAAGGCAATAAGCTAAGAAACTTAAGCATAAGCTTAAGGCCTAGGCAGCAAAGCGTTTTAATAGCAAGTAATCTAGTAAGTTATTACACCTTTTTATTACGTTATTTTTACTAATATGCAAAGCTAAGTAGTTAACAGCCTCTATTGCTTAGGTTAATTAAAAATAGAAGGCTATCTAAATTGAAATTGATATATGCGCCTACAACATTGTTATAAAGGGGTCCTCTGCAGCAACTTTAGACTTAAAGCAAAAAAAATTATTAGCTTAAGCTTATACTTGCGTTTATAGGCCTAGTAGAGCTGTAGAGAGGATACTCTAAAGGGAGTATACTTGTAGGCTACACCTCCTTAAGAGAAATAGCTTTAAGACACTACAGGCTAAGGCTAAATAGCTTAAATTTTGCAATAAGCTAACGCCTAACAAGTTGGCTCTAGTAACTAATTAGAATTGGTAGTAAGTTTATTACATTATTTTATTACATACTTATTCTAACTGGTCTGCTAGAAGGCGTAAGCTAACACTTTCTCCTATGTTTAATTAGCTTCTAGAGCTCTATAGTAATAGGCTATACGTTAAGGGACGCGATAAGACTAAATATAAGGAAGAGGTTAAAGATTCTAGTAAAGAGCTAGAGGCATACTATAAGACGCTGCCTAATAAATATAAAGATAAGAAGAATAAGGATTAGAGCAATAGCACCTAGAAGGGGTTCTCTAATAGTACTTAGGAGGGCTGTTTAGACGCTAAGTAACATGCATAATTAAATCTGCTGTATATTATTACCTAATATAGTTAAGACTTAAAAATTTTGCTACTACTGTAAAACCTAATTTCTTAATTTCTAAAAGTTTGGCTCTACTATCTGCCCCCTAACTAGGGGAATAACGCCTCTAGTAGAACGCCTACCTCTCTTACTTAAAGTAACACTAAACTGTAGTTTTGCTATTCTATTGTTGCTGCAATTACTACTCTCTTTCTATAAGACATTGCTACTTTATTATTACACTTTTTTATTATACACATAGACCTAAGCGACCCCCCTTTACTCCTAGACAACCTATACCCTAATCTGCCTAAAATACTCTACAAATTTATACTTAACGCCTCTTAAATCCTTAAGTCTAGAATTAAGAGAATAGTTACTATCCTTAAGCAGCCAATTTAAGACAATGCTACTGTATGTACCACATAGGATGCCTGGTAGCAGAACACGTTATAGGCCTAAGACTCTAATAATTCTAATCCTTAATAGAGTAGAGCTAAACGTTCTGCTATTATATAGACTTAATTTAGAGAAGGAGCCTATATTAAAAGCAGTAAACTACACGTATATTGCCTAAACTGTAGGCACATACTTTAACACTTAACTAACAAGCATATAGAGACAAAACACCTTAGTAACTACCTTTAGTCTAATAGTTGCAGAGAGGTTATAGAATCTATCTATACAAGGCAGCTACTCTTATTTGTTACACTATTACGTCTACAACTCCTGCAACTGTTTACTACCTAGTAATTTAAACTAGAAATTGTACAGGTACTTCTTAATAGGAACTAGTCTTTTTAAACATTAGAGCAACTCTTATTTTACTGCTTTGTAGAGTTTTTCTAGCCTAGCACTACTATACCCAGCTAATACAAGTTTACTCTTATACTCTAGGAACAATATAAGTAGGTAACTAAAAACCTTCTTTCTGATCTTAGTAAGTTAACAAAAATCTTAATTGCCCTTAACGCCTAGTCTGTAGCTAACTACCTAAGCTTTTTGGCTATTAAAGCCTATTATATTAACACTAGTTAGTAGATAAGAAAGGTTCTATTAGATTTTGTGCCCTTGCGTAGGTAGCACACTAGAGTTTCTATAGCATCTAATCTTATGCAGGTACTTAAAAACACAAAAACATTAAAATAATTACTAGCAGTTACCTGCAACAACGCTTTAAACAACAGTACTCTTAGCAGAAGCCTAGAAAGCAATCTTACTAATAAGGAGGTTTCTTAGAACGCAAAGGAAAACACTATACTATACCTTGCCTATATTATTAACCTAGTAGTGCAGGACATAATAGCCTACCTAAGGCTAACAGCCTTGCCTAAGATTAAAGAGGCTTAGTAGCTGCAACGCTATTACGTTTACTAGATTAATAATAGTATATTAGTGCCTAACTCCTTATAAAAGGTATGTTACACCCTTTATTATAATTCTTTATTACGCACTAAGCTCCTCTAGATCTAGGCAATTTGTATTGCTATTGATTTGTCTCCTTAACGTTTTAAACGATTTCTAAAGGTACAATCTAATATACTGCCAAAAAATTAACTCTGTGTAATTTGAGATGTTAAGACTAGGTAGAATTTAACCTATAATATGTGTAAGCGCGCCTGCTCCCTAGCTACTTATATTAACAAGTAGCTAGAGCAAGAGATTACACTTAATTAGGCCTTGCAAGGTAGTAGCAGTAATTTACAGGATAATAACGTAGTTACAGACTTTAAGGACCTTAAAAGGCTTTGGCTAGTACCTGCTAAGTAGTTACACCTTAGGGCAATAACATGTATGCTAGTAAACTTTAAAACAGCTACTAACAGAATTAGTAAAAGCAACACACCTTAGGCCCTGTATATCTAGTTAATATATAACTAACTTTTTAACTTCTTAGATTAAATAACAACTAAGCTATCTAACAAGAATGTAATAAGCACATACAAACATATGTTACATTTAATACCTTATAAAGGCTTAGTAACAGATTATATAGGGAGCTAGCAGATTAGGACCAAAAGCGCTCTAATAGCGCTCTAACTCAGCTGCTACGCCTACTATAAATATAAGCCTATAGCATAGATAGAGGACAAGTTTCTCTTGTTCTTCTGTACAAGACCTATAGGTGTATAGCCAATCTAGAATCTCTAATACAACACGCACTCCTATATGCCTCTAATACGTATCCAATTTAATTCTAATAGCTATACCTACCTACGTTGTTACATTACAAGAGAAACTTCGTCCTACTAGTAATAGCATTTAGATAATATTACTATTTACTTTTAAAAAGATTGCGTTAAAACGTCCAAAACCCTATCTAAATTAGATCTGTTTATAACCTTAAATCTATTAAACACAGTTAAGATCCCTTAGATCTCCTAACAGCTAAAGCCTTTAGGTTTAGATCTTCCTATTAACACACAGTTAGGATTACTTTAGTAAAAGTTATGTTTAGCGCTACAATAGAAACTTAGAGACTATTAATAACCTAGAAGTATTAGAGGCAACGCTAATAACTCCCCCTAAAGAACTAACTCTAGGAGCCTTCCCCTAAGACAACTCTATATTAACTGTAATAACCTAGCAACAGAGTGCTAAAGCAAAAAAGACAGATACTAAGAAACCTTCTTAGCCTAGAGCTGCACTAAATCTAACCCTTGCCCAAATAGAGGTTAATTAATTATAACAAGATTTAAAACAGGCGTTAGCAGAAATTAATTCCCTTAAGAAAGGACTAACTCTGTTAGTAGGACTAGATAAGCCCCTACCTACTACTAAATCACCCTAGAACAATTCTGCACCCTGCTGTTTATCTAACAGCTCTACATCTAAGTACTTATATTGCTATAAGAGCTCTTGCTAACTTTAACAATCTAAGAAAACGCCTAATATAGACAATCTTAGTAATAGAAAAGATTCTACCTTCTGCTAATAGTAGGCCTTAATTTAGGATTAACTTAAAATTAACTTAGATTACTATTAGACTAAAAGACAACGCATAGCCTTAGTATAGGGCTATACTACAGGATTAGCTAAGGGCTATCTTAAGCTACAATATTTATTAGATACTAATTAAGAGCAATTCTAGAACGCTAAGCAAATAGTTAAGCTACTTAAGTTCTACTTTATTACAGGCAATAAGGTAGCTAAAAGCTATACAGCGTTTAATTAATTGCAGATAACAAAGAAGGAAACGTTCTCCTTGTTTAAAGCTAGGTTTTTAAGTTCTGCAGTTAAAGGACAAGTACCCCCTTTAGAGTAGTTTTACTACTTATAGACTAAGATTACGCTAGGGTTGCAAGCCTCTAACCTAGGATTTAGGCACTAATAGAAGAACTTATTCAATTAGATAGTAGAACACCTTACTGCATATAATATAGAGTAGAAGAATAACTCTACACTAAGTATAACACTAGCTACTGCTAAGTTACTAATTAGGTTAGCCCTATAACAGAATTTAGAGCCAAATTAGACTACTACTACTAACGCTCTAACAAATTCTGCGCTAGCCTATTAATCTATAACAGTGCGTCTTCCTATAAAGACCCCTAAGCTAGAACAACAGAAGACTTCTAGTAGTTGTTACAATTACAGTAAGCTAGAACACTACTCTAGTAACTGTATAAAGCCTTATGTGCGTTAGATTAAAGCTGTAGAAGTAGATAAGTATAAAGATACTTAAGAGCAACTTAATTAGGAGGTGTATTGTACAGGAAACAGAAGCGCCTAGAAGGATACTCCTCTCTAGGCCTAAGCTGTTACAATCTATTTTACCTTAACCTTTCTTATTTGTTTTACAGTCTTTATTTCTTTATGCCTACGCTTTTTTACAACTAAGGCCTTAGCTTACGCCTTAATACTCTTGTTAACACTAGTGCTTAAGGTTTCTTATTTTTAAATTTACAAATTGTTTTATTTGTTTTTAAAGCCTTGCAGCAACCTATCTAGAAGCTCTTCTTCTAGGTTTAAGTGCGCAGCTTTAAGGATTAGATTACTTCTTTAGTTACTTAATATATTTAACTACACTTAAATATTAATAGCCAAAAGATTTTAAACTATCTATTCCTTATCTTTAATCTTAGGTCTTAGGATTGTATACTTAGCCTCTAATAGTTAAGACAATTTAAGATTCAATTAGACATAAATAGGTTACAGTTTATTTGGCTATCTAAGTACCCCTGTTTATATAATCCTTTACCCTCTATTCCTACTATTCTACATTAAGCTATAGTGCCAGCTACTGTCTATCTTAATATGCAGTAACGCAACGCTCTATAAGAGAAAGAAGACTATTGTATCTAAAATAGTCCTTACTGTTCTTCTTCTTCTATTTATTGTATTAAGGGGTGCTTAAAGCTCCTATTAGCCTAAAAAATCTTAGAGATTCCTTATACCCTAACCAAGTAAACCTACTTAGAGTCTAAATCCCCTCTAAGCACCTGTATAGCTCTTATTTCTGCTAATACATTTTACTTTATTATAAAGAAGCTCTAGAACAAGTTCTTTACAATAAGCCTCTATAAGATTAACAGGATTCTTGCCTCTAAGGACAACGCAGACAATTAAAGCTAATTAGATAAGAGATTACCTGCCTGCTACTCCTAGTATCAGAATGTATTTAGTAAGTTAGCAGCTAATCAATTGCCTCTTTACTATCTATATAATTATAAGATTATTCTTAAAGAACTATTACTAAATGCGTTTAGTCCCCTGTACAAGTAGAATTAGAAGAAGCTTAAAGCTACTAAGGCCTACGTCTAGAAACACCTTTAGAAGAGTTTTATTAAGGCTAGCTAAAGCCCTTTTACTTTACCTATTCTCTGTATACGCAAACCAAATAGAGATATATATATCTGTGTAGACTACTAGAAGATTAACGCCCTTACGCGTAAGGACGTCTATCTAATCCCTTGCATTAATAAGCTGCTATTACGTCCTTCTAAAGCTAAGATCTTTACTAAGTTTAACATCTAGGCCGCCTTTAACAAAATTTGTATAGATCCTGACTCTAAAGAGTATACTACTTTTTAGACCTATTACAGTACATATAAGTGTAAGGTTCTCTCTTTTGGCTTGTGTAATAGGCTAGCAACATATTAGCGCTATATAAACAATATACTAATTAATTATCTTAACAATTTCTGTATTATATATCTTAACAACATTCTAATCTACTTAGAAGATATAAACTTACATTAGAAACACGTTTAAAAGGTCTTAGAGCGCTTACGTACTATAGGACTCTAAGTAGATATTTAGAAGAGTAAATTCTATATAACCTGCACAAAGTATCTAGGCTACGTTTTAACAAACTAGGGCACTAAAGTTAACCCTAACAAGGTAGAAGTACTCTAAAACTAAGCTAAACTTACTATAGTTACTAGCGTTAAGTTATTTCTTAGTTTTGCTAGTTTCTATTAATAGTTTATTAAGGATTTCTCCTATGTAGCCAAACTAATCCTAAAGCTTTAAAGTCTCTCTACACTGTTTAAATAGACTACAGACTACTAACAGGCTTTTAATTAGATTAAAGCCTTACTCCTAGCTATTCCTACGCTATCTTATTTCTATTCTAAGTATAATACAAAGTTAGAAACTAACGCGTTAGATAGAGTAATAGCAGGAGTACTCTCTTAGAAGCACTCTAATAACAAGTAGTATCCTATAGCCTTCTATAGTTACACCCTATCTAGGGCTAAGCTTAATTAGGAAATATACAATAAAGAACTTTTTACTATTCTAAAAGCGTTTAAAAAGTAGAGAGCTAAACTTACCTCTATATAGAGTTAAATCCAAGTGTATTTAGATTACTGCTCCTTAGAATACTTTATAACTACTAAGGTTCTTAATACACGTTAAGCATAATAGGCAGAGATTATTACTTCTTTTAATTTCTGCATTAAGTACACGCCTAGTAAGCTTAACAAGCAAGCTAATATCCTAAGCTAAAGAGAACAGGACGTTAGTAAGGTTAAGGCTGCCTAACAAGACAACAGATCCTGTATACTTCTAGGACCTAAACGCCTAAACCCCCTAGTTAACTCTAAACTAGCTTAGAACTATGTCTGTAACTAGCTAGAGATTAATATTTTAGCTATTTTAGTCTAATCTATTAGTGCCCCCCTAAATCTTAACTTATTAGAACTAATTAAAGCCCTGTTAGCAGAAAATTACTGCTTCTTTAAGGAAGAACGCCTTACACTACTACAGCTGTATTATGTCTAAAAAGAACTACTACTATATTACTTACGCCTATATGTACCCAAGGATTCCCCTTTGTGCACCTAACTAATTAGAAAAGCTTATAATTAGGTATCTACTGCTTACCTAAGCGCTATAAAGACGTATTAGCTTCTGGCTTAGTAATACTACTAGAAAGGCATAGAGGCTATATGCAAACGCTATGTACAAAACTGCGTTTCTTATTAAAGATCTTATCTAAGACAGCTCTAATCCTAAGGGTTCCTCTATCTGTTACTAATTCTTAATAGGCCTATGCAGCATTTATGTATAGATTTCAAGACATTCTTAACTAATTAGCATAGCTATAATCAAATTATAGTTATTATTAATTACCTATTAAAGTAAGCTATCTCTATCCTGTGTTACAAGACTATTAACGCTTAAGAAATAGCTTATTTGTTTATCTAATAGGTATACTAATTTAGCTATACGCCTAAAAGCATAGTATCTAACTGCAGCCTCTAGTTTGTGTTCTAATTCTAGTCTAAGTTCTATAAGATCCTAGGCGTGCAAATTAAGCTTTCTACAGCTTACTATAAATAAACTAATAGACAAACTAAGATTATAAACAAGTATATTAATTAACAATTAAGGCCCTTTGTATTCTACTACTAGAACAACTAGAGTAACCTCTTACTAATAATTAATTAAGCTTAAGCTACACTGCTGTACTCTGCAATTAGTATAGTACTATACTAGCTTCTGTTTAGATCTAAACTACAATAGAGCTAGAATTAGGTATTATTTCCTTTAAAACACAAAGATATAAATATTAAGAATGCCTTAAGCTTAGCTACCTGCATGCATAAAGCCTAGCGCACAGCTAAAGACAATATAGAGAAGGCGCAGTAACAAATAGCTGCTAAAGTAAACAAACATTGTTAACTTGTTAATTAGGTAGTAGGTAACAAAGTTTACTTCTTAACCTAAAACCTATCTGTTACCTGCCTAAGTTACAAACTTGCTAAATTGTAGGAAGGCCCCTTTAAAGTTCTAAAATAAGTTAGCTATTTATTTTAACTAAAGCTACCTAAAGGATCTAAGATCTATAACATGTTTACTCTAGATATCCTCTGCAAGGACCCTAACGACTCTCTAGCTAGTTAGCTAAGCCTAAACCTATCTAGCATCCTAATTTAAGGCGTTAAAGAATAAGAAGTTAAAGAGATTCTAGCTAGCAAGCTATACTGCTCTATTCTAAAGTATTGTGTAAAATAGGTAGGCTATAATCTTAACCTTACCTAGTACAATGCTTTAAACTTTATAGGCGCCTTATATATGTTATAAGCGTTCTATAAACGCTATCTAAAACAGCTAGGACTCTTATAAGCGTTAGCCAAATAGATTACAGTATAAGAAAAAGAAGTTAAAGATCTTATAGCATTGCAAGATAATTATATTAAGGAAATTAAACTTAATATTGCAACTACTACACTAGTAGGTAACAGCTATTAACAATAAGAGTCTTACTCTTCTATTAGATCTAATAGTAGACTGTTGTCGCTACTAGTAGGACGTTCTTAATTGTCTAAATCTCTAAGTATAGACACTAACGCACTACCTAGTAGTCCTCTATTCTAGCCCTGCTTGCTGCAAGTACTAGCCTCTTGCGCTGCCTTTTACGCCTCCTCCTACTCTGCTAACTAATTAGCCCTTAATGCTATTATAATATCTACTAGCTAAGTAACTATACTAGTTAACTCTACTATACTTCTTCTAAGCGACCTAACCTCCTTAGCTATTGCCCTAACCTCTTTAGCTAGCTTCTCCCTCTAGTAATAAGCGCTAACTAACAAGTTAGCGTTGTTTATGTTAGCTACCTGTGCAGTGCTTACCTGCACAATAGTAGCTAACTAAAACACTACCTTTTTAACAGTAGCCTCTTACTCTAACACTACCTTGTTAGACTTGTCTCTACCTAAGGCAGTAAACCTGCAGTTAAGGGCCCTAAAGAGGCTATTATACTTCTAGCCCGCATATAGGAAAACTAGGCAACACTTCTTATTTAAGAGTGTGCAATAAGTACACTTCTTAGACACATCTAAATAGAATCTAAACTTAATATTAAAATAGCTGCAGGCAAAAGCTCTTGCAGCCTACAAGTAAATAACCTAATAGGCTAGAAGATAAGCCTTAAGAGAAACAGGAATAGGCATTGTATATATCTACTATATAGTTAGCTAGTAATTAAGAAAGGATAAGGCTTGAATAGCTTTAGGTATACAAACATAAGAGAGAGAGTATAGAGAAGTAGTATACTAAAGGGCTAGCCTTGTATATATACTTAAAAAGCTTAAGGTAAAGTTAAGAACGTTAAACGCGCTAGCGCGCTAATCAAAACAACAATAAACAGCTATATAACGTTATTCTAAAATAAACTTAAAGTAAATAAGAGTTTACAACAATTTAGAAAGGTATCTAAAACAACACTAATACAAACCCAATTAATAGAGACTATTAATTTTAAGAAAGAGAGTAATGTAACAAGCACATGCAAATACATATTACATCTAATACCTTATAAAGGCTTAGTAATAGATTATGTAGGGAGCTAGTAGATTAGGACTAAAAGCACTCTAACAGCGCTCTAACTCAGCTACTACGCCTACTATAAATATAAGCCTATTGTAACAAGCACATGCAAATATATGTTACATCTAATACCTTATAAAGGCTTAGTAACAGATTATGTAGGGAGCTAGCAGATTAGGACCAAAAGCGCTCTGATAGCGCTCTAACTTAGCTGCTACGCCTACTATAAATATAAGCCTATAGTATAGATAGAGGATAAGTTTCTCTTGTCCTTCTATACAAGACCTTTAAGTGTATAGCTAATTTAGAATCTCTAATATAACACGCACTCCTATATGCCTCTAATACGTATCTAATTTAATCCTAATAGCTATACCTACCTGCGTTGTTACATTACAAGAGAAACTTTGTCCTGCTAGTAATAGCATTTAGATAATATTGCTATTTACTTTTGAAAAGATCGCGTTAAAACGTCTAGAACTCTATCTGAATTGAATCTGTTTGCAACCTTAAATCTATCAAACACAGTTAGGATCTCTTAGATCTCCTAACAGCTAAAGCCTTTAGGTTTAGACCTTCCTATTAATACAACAGTTAGGATTACTTTAGAAAAGTTGCGTTTGGCGCTACAATAGAAACTTAGAGACTATTAATAACCTAGGAGTATTAGAGGCAACGCTAATAACTCCCCCTAAAGAACTAACCCTAGGAGCCTTCTCCTAAGACAACTCTGTATTAACTGTAACAACCTAGTAATAGAGTGCCAAAGTAAAAAAGATAGACACTAAGAAACCCCCTTAGTCTAGAGCTGCACTAAATCTAACCCCTGCCTAAATAGAGGTTAATTAATTACAACAAGATTTAAAACAGGCTTTAGCAGAAATTAATTCTCTTAAGAAAGGACTAACTCTGTTAGTAGGACTAGACAAGCCCCTACCTACTACTAAATCACCTTAGAACAATTCTATACCCTGCTGTTTATCTAACAGCTTTATATCTAAGTACTTACATTACTATAAGAGCTTTTGCTAACTTTAATAATCTAAGAAAACGCCTAATATAGACAATCTTAGCGATAGAAAAGATTCTACCTTCTGCTAATAGTAGGCCTTAATCTAGGATTAACTTGAAATCAACTTAGATTACTATTAGACTAAAAGACAACGTATAGCCTTAGTATAGGGCTACACTACAGAATTAGCTAAGGGCTATCTTAAGCTATAATATTTATTAGATACTAATTAAGAGTAATTCTAGAACGCTAAGCAAATGGTTAAGCTACTTAAGTTCTATTTTATTACAGGCAACAAGGTAGCTAAAAGCTGTGCAGCGTTTAATTAATTGCAGATAACAAAAGAGGAAACGTTTCTCTTATTTAAAGCTAGGTTTTTAAGTTCTACAGTTAAGAGACAAGTACCCTCTTTAGAGTAGTTTTACTACTTGTAGACTAAGATTACGCTAGGGTTGCAAGCCTCTAACCTAGGATTTAGGCACTAATAGAAGAACTTATTTAATTAGATAGTAGAACACCTTACTGCATACAATATAGAGCAGAAGAACAACCCTATACTAAGTATAACACTAGCTGCTGCTAAGTTGCCAATTAGGTTAGCCTTACAACAGAATTTGGAGCTAAATTAGACTACTACTACTAACGCTCTAATAAATTCTGTGCCAGCCTATTAATCTATAACAGTGCGTCTTCTTACAAAGACTCCTAAGCTAGAATAACAGAAGACCCTTAGTAGTTGTTACAATTGTAGTAAGCTAGGACACTACTCTAGTAACTGCACAAAGCTTTATATGCGTTAGATTAAAGCTGTAGAAGTAGATAAGTATAAAGATGCTTAAGAGCAACCTAATCAGAAGGTGTATTATACAGGAAACAGAAGCGCCTAGAAAGATACTCCTCTCTAGGCCTAAGCTGTTACAATCTATCTTACCTTAACTTTTTTTATTTGTTTTGTAGTCCCTATTTTCTTATGCCTACGCTTCTTTACAACTAAGGCCTTAGCTTACGCCTTAATACTCTTGTTAACACTAGTGCTTAAAGTTTCCTATTTTTAAATTTACAAATTGTTTTATCTGTTTCTAAAGCCTTGCAGCAACCTATCTAGAAGCTCTCCTTCTAGGTTTAGGTGTGCAGCTTTAAGGATTAGATTACTTCTTTAGTTACTTAATATATTTAACTACACTTAAATATTAATAGCCAAAAGATTTTAAACTGTCTATTTCTTATTCTTAATCTTAGGTCTTAGGATTATATACTTAGCCTCTAATAGTTAAGACAATTTAAGATTCAATTAGACACAGATAGGTTACAGTTTATTTGGCTATCTAAGTACCCCTGTTTATATAATTCTTTACCCTCTATTTCTACTATTCTACATTAAGCTATAGTGCTAGCTACTGTCTATCTTAATGTGCAACAACGCAACGCCCTATAAGAGAAAGAAGACTATTATATCTAAAACAGTCCTTACTATTCTTCTTCTTCTATTTATTGTATTAAAGGATGCTTAAAGCTCCTATTAGCTTGAAAAATCTTAGAGATTCCTTATACCCTAACCAAGCAAACCCGCTTAGAGTCTAAATCCCCTCTAAGCACCTGCATAGCTCTTATTTCTGCTAATGCATTTTACTTTATTATAAAGAAGCCTTAGAACAAGTTCTTTATAACAAGCCTCTATAAGATTAACAGGATTCTTGCCTCTAAGGACAACGCAGACAATTAAAGCCAATTAGATAAGAGATTACCTGCCTACTACTCCTAGTATTAGGATATATTTAGTAAGTTAGTAGCTAATTAATTACCTCCTTACTATCTATATAATTATAAGATTGTCCTTAAAGAACTATTACTAAATGCGTTTAGTCTCTTGTACAAGTAGAATTAGGAGGAGCTTAAAGCTACTAAGGCCTACGTCTAGGAATACCTTTAGAAGGGTTTTATTAAGGCTAGCTAAAGCCCTTTTACTTTACCTATTCTCTGTATACGCAAACCAAATAGAGATATACGCATCTGTGTAGACTACTAGAAGATTAACGCCCTTACGCGCAAGGACGTTTATCTAATTCCTTGTATTAATAAGCTGCTATTACGTCTCTCTAAAGCTAAGATCTTTACTAAGTTTAACATCTAGGCTGCCTTTAACAAAATTTGTATAGATCTTAACTCTAAAGAGTATACTACCTTTTGGACCTGTTACAGTATATATAAGTATAAGGTTCTCTCTTTTGGCTTATGCAATAGGCTAGTAACGTATTAGCGCTATATAAATAATATACTAATTAATTATCTTAACAATTTCTGCATTGCATATCTTAATAACATCCTAATCTACTTAGAGGATATAAACTTATATCAGAAACACGTCTAAAAGGTCTTAGAGCGCCTACGTACTATAGGACTCTAAGTAGACATTTAGAAGAGTAAATTCTATATAACCTGCATAAAGTATCTAGGCTACATTTTAATAAACTAGGGCACTAAAGTTAACTCTAACAAGGTAGAAGTACTCTGAAACTAGGCTAAACCTACTACAGTTACTAGCGTTAAGTTATTTCTTAGTTTTGCTAGTTTCTATTAATAGTTTATTAAGGATTTCTCCTATGTAGCCAAACTAATCTTAAAGCTTTAAAGTCCCTCTACACTGTTTGAATAGACTACAGACTGCTAACAGGCTTTTGATTAGATTAAAGCCTTACTCCTAGCTATTCCTATGCTATCTTATTTCTATCCTAAGTATAACACAAAGTTAGAAACTAACGCGTTAGATAGAGTAACAGCAGGAGTACTCTCTTAGAAGCACTCTAATAACAAGTAGTATTCTATAGCCTTCTACAGTTATACTCTATCTAGGGCTAAGCTTAATTAGGAAATACACAATAAAGAACTTTTTGCTATCCTAAAAGCGTTTAAAAAGTAGAGAGCTAAACTTACCTCTATATAGAGTTAAATCTAGGTGTATTTAGATTACTGCTTCTTAGAATACTTTATAACTACTAAGGTTCTTAATACACGTTAAGCACGATAGGCAGAGATTATTGCTCCTTTTAATTTCTGTATTAAGTACACGCCTAGCAAGCTTAACAAGCAAGCTAATATTCTAAGCTAAAAGGAACAGGACGTTAGTAAGGTTAAGGCTGCCTAACAAGACAATAGATCCTGTGTACTTCTAGGACCTGAACGCCTAAACCCCCTAGTTAACTCTAAACTGGCTTAGAACTACGTCTGTAACTAGCTAGAGATTAATATTTTAGCTATTTTAGTCTAATCTATTAGTGCCCCCCTAAATCTTAACTTGTTAGAACTAATTAAAGCTCTATTAGCAGAGAATCGCTGCTTCTTTAAGGAAGAACGCCTTACGCTACTACAGCTGTATTATATTTAAGAAGAACTACTACTATATTACTTACGCCTATGTGTACTTAGGGATTTTTCTTTATGCACCTAACTAATTAGAGAAGCTTACAATTAGGTATCTACTGCCTACCTAAGCGCTATAAAGACGTATTAGCTTCTGGCTTAGTAATACTACTAGAAAGGCATAGAGGCTATATATAAACGCTATATACAAAACTGCGTTTCCTGTTAAAGATCCTATCTAAGACAGCTCTAATCCTAAGGGTTCCTCTATCTGTTACTAATTCCTAATAGGCCTATGCAGCATTTGTGTATAGATTTTAAGACATTCCTAACTAATTAGCATAGCTATAATTAAATTATAGTTATTATTAATTGCCTATTAAAGTAAGCTATCTCTATCCTGTGTTACAAGACTATTAACGCCTAGGAAATAGCTTATTTGTTTATCTAATAGGTATACTAATTTAGCTATACACCTGAAAGTATAGTGTCTAACTACAGCCCCTAGTTTGTGTCCTGATTCTGGTCTAAGTTCTGTAAGATCCTAGGCGTGCAAATTAAGCTTTCTACAGCCTACTATAAACAAACTAATAGACAAACTAAGATTATAAATAAGTATATTAATTAATAATTAAGGCCCTTTGTATTCTACTACTAGGACAACTAGAGTAACCTCTTGCTAATAATTAATTAAGCTTAAGCTATACTACTGCACTTCGCAATTAGTATAGCACTGTACCAGCTTCTGTTTAGATCTAAACTACAATAGAGCTAGGATTAGGTATTGTCTCCTTTGAAATATAAAGATGTAAACGTTAAGGATGCTTTAAGCTTAGCTACCTGCATGCATAAAGCCTAGCGCATAGCTAAAGACAATATAGAGAAGGCGCAGTAACAAATAGCTGCTAAGGTAAACAAATATTGTTAACCTGTTAATTAGGCAGTAGGTAACAAGGTTTACCTCTTAACCTAAAACCTATCTATTACCTGCCTAAGTTGCAAACTCGCTAAATTGTAGGAAGGCTCTTTTAAAGTTCTAGAACAAGTTAGCTATTTATTTTAACTAAAACTACTTAAAGGATCTAAGATCTATAACGTGTTTACTCTAGATGTCTTCTGCAAGGACTCTAATAACTCCTTAGCTAGTTAGCTAAGCCTAAACCTATCTGGCATCCTAATTTAAGGCGTTAAAGAATAGGAAGTTAAAGAGATCCTAGCTAGCAAGCTATACTGCTCTATCCTAAAGTATTGTGTAAAATAGGTAGGCTATAATCTTAACTCTACCTAGTATAATGCCTTAAACTTTATAGGCGCTTTACACATGTTATAAGCGTTCTATAAACGCTATCTAAAACAGCTAGGACCCCTATAAGCGTTAGCCAAATAGATTATAGTATAGGAAAAAGAAGTTAAAGATCTTACAGCATTATAAGATAATTATATTAGGGAAATTAAACTTAATATTGCAACTACTACACTAGTAGGTAACAGCTATTAACAATAGGAGTCTTACTCTTTTATTAGATCTAATAGTAGACTGTTGTTGCTACTAGTAAGACATTCTTAATTGTCTAAATCCCTAGGTGCAGATACTAACGCACTACTTAGTAGTCTTCTGTTCTAGCCTTGCTTACTGCAAGTACTAGCCTTCTGCGCTACCTTTTGCGCCTCTTCTTGCTCTGCTAACTAATTAGCTTTTAATACTATTATAACATCTACTAGCTAAGTAACTATACTAGTTAACCCTACTGTGCTTCTCCTAAGTAACCTAACCTCCTTAGCTATTGCCCTAACCTCTTTAGCTAGCTTCTCCCTCTAGTAATAAGCGCTAACTAACAAGTTAGCGTTGTTTATGTTAGCTACTTGTGCAGTGCTTACTTGCACAACAGCAGCTAACTAAAACGCTGCCTCTTTAATAGCAGCCTTCTACTCTAATACTACCTTATTAGACTTGTCTCTACTTAAGGCAGCAAACCTGCAGTTAAGGGCTCTAGAGAGGCTATTATACTCCTAGCCTGTATATAGAGGAACTGGGCAACACTTCTTATTTAAGAGTGTACAATAAGCACACTTCTTAGACACGTCTGAATAGAATCTAAACTTAATATTAAAATGGCTGCAGGCAAAAGCCCTTGCAGCCTGCAGGTAAACAACCTAATAGGCTAGGAGATAAGCCCTAAGAGGGACAGGAATAGGTATTATATGTATCTACTATATAGTTAGCTAGTAATTAAGAAAGGATAAGGCTTAGATAGCTTTAGGTATACAAACGTAAGGGAGAGAGTATAGAGAAGCAGTATACTAGAGGGCTAGCCTTGTATATATACTTAAAAAGCTTAAGGTAAAGTTAGGAACGTTAAACGCGCTAGCGCGCTAATCAAAACAATAACAAACAGCTATATTACGTTATCTTAAAATGAACTTAAGGTAAATAAGAGTTTATAACAATTTGGAGAGGTATCTGAAACAATACTAATACAGACCTAATCAATAGGGACTATTAATTTTAAGAAGAAAGGTAATGTAACAAGTATATGCAAACATATATTACATCTAATACCTTATAAAGGCTTAGTAATAGATTATATAGGAAGCTAGCAGATTAGGACTAAAAGCGCTCTAATAGTGCTCTAACTTAGCTGCTACGCCTACTATAAATATAAGCCTATAGCATAGATAGAGGACAAGTTTCTCTTGTCCTTCTGTACAAGACCTTTAGGTGTATAGCTAATCTAGAATCTCTGATACAACACGCACTCTTATATGCCTCTAATACGTATCTGATTTGATCTTAATAGCTGTACCTACCTGCGTTGTTACACCTATAGCATAGATAGAGGACAAGTTTCTCTTGTCCTTTTATACAAGACCTATAGGTGTATAGCTAATCTAGAATCTCTAATACAACACGCACTCCTATATGCCTCTAATACGTATCTAATTTAATCCTAATAGCTGTACCTACCTACGTTGTTATAAAGGAGAATAAGACTAGCTATTATAAGAAGTAGCTAGCTGTAGTAAAGGTAGTAGTAGAGAAAGGTAAGAAGAAGTTATTAAAGTATTATTTACGCACAGATAAGAAACAAGAATATCTTTATAACATTGCAACTATCCTTAATCTATTTTAGAAGCTTACTATATATAAGGTAGAAACTATGTTTATTATATATGTTTATTACAGCGCACTACTAATAACACCTAGGGTAATATATAAGGACTAGACTTTAAACGTATATACTAGCGTTAGTTCCTAGACTACATTAATTGATACAAAAACAACCCTGTAGCAATAAATAGAAACTGTACTCTAGTTTATCCTTTGCAACTACAGCGTCTACCTAAACACTAGTAGTTTAGGAGGCTTTCTTCTTAAACAATACAGTCTAGTAGGTTAAGCGCTAATATCTCTTATAAAACTAACGCAAGCATTAGACTACTCTGTGCAAAAGCTTTCTGCTACCTTAGCACTTCTCTAACTAGTAAAGAAGATAAAGAGAAGTTATTAAATATACTTATCTAGTAGTAGGCTAATATAGATACATACCTACGCTTAGCCTAGGTAGCTAAAGACGTACTAGCTGTACAGCTTGCAGAAGTTAGGGTTAAGCGCTCGTTTAATACTGCAAGAGACGTTCTAAGAGATTAACAGCACAGACTTAGAGCAGAAATAATCTAGAAGATTATAGTTGTAAAACACGTAATTACTAAGAAGAATATATAACTAAACTGTTTTACACTACAATTACTAACTGCAGGATCTTAATACAGCGCTAAGAGTATCTAGGATCTACTTAAGCTTTTAGGTCTTATTAATTTTGCTAGTCTAACTAGCTCTAAAATCTAACGTTTTAAGGATTAGATAAGCAATAAGGAGTAGAAGGGTAATAGAAAAGATAACATTAGGAAATCTGCAACGCCTTTATATAGTGCACTACTCTAGACTTCTTAGTATAAGCAGCGTCTATAGAGGAAGAGATTAAGGCCTTCTTGTTTCTTAGACTAGTAAGCGTAATAAAAAAATGTAATAAATAGTAGCTCTTAACTATCTAAAATAACCTTAGTTAAAAACTGTAATAAACATCTATAATAAGCAGATTATAAAGCTTATTAAATAGCTGCAAGATTAGACTATTCCTGTAATAACCTTATTTTAGAATACACACTAAAATACACTTATTTCTTTTACCCTACTTTACTCCTAAGTAATATACTTATTACAGGCGTTAGATTAGAGGCGCTGCATAAGTATAACCCTATAGCAGGTACTCTAACTAAACTAACAACCTAACCTTAACACCTTAAGCTGTATACTCTAACCTAAACCCTATACTAGCCTCTACATAACCTAAACCTTACTCTACTCCTCTTATGCTTAACTCTAACCTAACTCCTACCTATAAGTAGGTACTCTAAACCTATTTACTAGCGTAGTATATAAGCATTAAAGCGCAGAAATTAGTACTATAATTTAGGAGCAAAGAACGCATGCTTAATAGAGTAACATAACCTCTAAAGGAAATAGTTTAATAATAGTAACTAAAAAAGATCTAACGCCTATAGTACACTACCTTATACGTTACACAAACGCAAAGATAGATTCTAAATAGTAATGTAAACTAAGACAGATAGATAACTCTCTAGCCTACTAGTATACAGGGATAGCGCCCTACAACTTTGTTATGTATAAAAATCTTATACTACTAACTAGGGCAAGGGTTAGTGTATTTTCTGCGCGTTTACAAAACTTTATATTGCAAAGTAATACTTTTGTAATATTCTACGCTAACTTAGAACAGATAATAGCGCTTTTGTCCTTTAGCACTATTATAACACTTTTCTAGAATCTAGCTAATATATTAAGCTAGGCTAGAATTGCAAGATATTAAAGGGTAAAACTAGCTAGTAAATTAACGCTACATCCTTAAATAGTAGATAAAGAAAATAATAACATAATATAGGTGTTAGTAAACTACATTATAGATCTTGTTAGAGTAGCTTAGGTATTCTACTTTAATACAACCTAGAAAACAACTTTAAAATTGCTATTCTTAGTTAATAAGCTAGGTTATTCTAAAAGATAGGATACAAATTGCTCTAATTATAAACTAGATTCTAACGTTACATTGCTACTGTGTAAATATACCTGCTTATTGTGTAAATATACCTGCTTATTGTGTAAATATACCTGCTTATTGTGTAAATATACCTGCTCGCTGTGTAAATATACCTGCTCTCCGCGTAAATATACCTGTTTAGTAGGTATATTTACATAGACTGTGTAAATATAGACAACTTTGTAGTGTTTCTGGGGGGAATTCTGCGGGGTTTTTTTACACAATTCCACGCGGGGTATTTAACACCGCGTTTGTACTGCAGTGCTACCAATCTATACATGCTTCTCCTTTGTACCCAAATCGACCAATTTCTATACATTTCATCCGTGCACAAGGGTTCACTTCTCATTCGTTCATGGGTACCTCTTGTATACAGACTTACAGTAATCCGTACATACTTGGATCTACCATGTACATCTCTCCTCGAGAGATGGCACTAAATGATACGGTGTTAGATACAGTAACAGCTTTTTCAGAGGTGATATAGCTGGACAGGATGCGCACAGACAGATCTTTGTCTTATTTTCCGTGATTTGTGACCAAGCTTCCTATCTCCTCCACCACCAGTTCTACCCCGCCTTTGAGAGCTATGCACTAGTTCTTTTTTGTTATTTTCTAGTGCTAAATATGCCTACACGCACGTGTAACGGCGCGTAACTTTGCAATCGGAGATAAGATCGAGATCCTATTGATCACTCTCTGCCTGTTGTAGCTTGGCGTTGAATCCGGGAACACAAAGCGCTGATCCATCTTGTGAGGAGCGTGACAGCATGTCTCCCGCTGATAGGCCAACTGAGCTATAACAGCGCCAATCGGAAGTTTGCTAGCTCCCGAACCGACTTCTATAATTGGAATTGCCGGGTGGGGTGGGGGAGCCACGGAACAACCCGGCAAAGTGATGCTGTGACGTCCAAGGTAGCGTTTTTTAGCATTGTAAAGTGTTGCGTTGTACCTCCGTAATCGGCGTGTCATAGCAGCTTGTGCGAGGTGCGAGGGCAAAGTGAGAATGCACGCACGGCATGCCTTGGATGTACGGGTATCTTTGATGTAAGAAGTCACGTACCATGACCAGACTGAGACTAGATTCAATCAAAATGCATTAAAACAATACTGGAGCAAAGACTTAGATGTCGACAATCAAGCTGATTGGCGGCTTGATTCGCGAAAGTACCAGACTAGGAGACGAGTAGAGTATCACAGATCAAGCTATCAAGTCGAAGATCAGCTCGATTGTTGACAAGTATTCGTGATGTTCACTTGGGTCACAACCTCAACTTGCATCACAATAACATATCAAAGTTGCCATCGATAAAATTAGATGTGCAATGTATCAGGCTATTCAAAGCTCCAAGTGCTCATGTGTGCTTTTCCACTCTGTTTCAAAGTCAGTCTAGGAATTATACCAACAATCATAGAGGCTAGTAACTTACCGTCAACCCAGTCCACAACGAAGTTTTTCAAGAATTGCTGCGCATACACGACCTGTGGTGGAGGCAACAGCGGAGTCGTCTCGTTGGGGAAGATGCCTACTCGACATTAGCAACAAATACTCGACTGTTCCAAGTACAAAGCATTACCGTTCTCCTCCCAGTGATGGACGCCCCAGGATATTAGGTGCCATGGGCGCTCTGTGCTGCTATTCCTCGAGTCTGAGTACCACAATGGGGTCGCGGGTCTCCAAGGATCGGCATTGCCGCCAATGTGGGCTAGTCGCTCGTAGTCGATGTCATAGCCGCCGTATTTGTTGACTTTCGAAACGTCCGAGGGTGTAGTGATGTTGAATTGCGCGCGGCAGAAGAATGTTAGGTAGTCTACATCGAGTGTACGAGAAATCAAGGGCATGATGTTGTCAGGGGTGTTACCGGTCTGGATGTAACCCCACTCCGTGCAGACCTGGTAGCTCCAGGAAACCGCACCGTAATCCTCGATTGAAGTGTAGGATTGCAGAGCGGTTGCGTTGAGTGACGTGTAGTATTGGTCTTGGGTGCGGTTCGAACGGCGCCAACCCGCCAAAGAGGTCCTGTACAGCCAGCTGATAGCGTTGAGAGTGATGTTCTGCGCCAGCGCATCGTCGCCGTAGCCAGCTGCTGAGACGATGTCTGCTACAGCAGGACGAAGATTATCACTCTTTGGTACGTCTGTAATACTTGTGCAGTAGTGAAACCAAGATGCGGAGTTTTCTTCGGGGTCCCAGTTGGTGCTCTGCAAGCCATACACACCAGTAATCGTGCTCGCAAAGTCTCGATTGTCGGTAACATTTCCAAGACCAAAAACGTTCTTGAGCTGCTGAATTTTCGCGGTATTGTTCTCACCCAGAAGAATGTTATCTACAACATCGATAAGGATTTGAGTGTTCTTGACACAGTCTGGAGGGCCGTACAGCCTGGTGGGCTCGAAGTACTGCCAGTAATCGTAAATCGCAACTGTCACTCCAGATGATGAGATTGCCCCCCAGAATGTCTCCGGATATACAACGCGCAAGAAAGCAGCCTGCGCGCCTGCATATGAGCCGCCGTACACGACCCAAGGTGTGTTTGGTGCAGTAAGATCGGCATCGACGCCCTCGAATTTGACGTTGCGAGCAAAGTAGTCGATTTCGGCCAAGGACTGCTCGGTCGACAAAAAACGCATGTTCTTGGTCGTTAGGTCTTCCACTGGAAAACTCTTGCCGTAGTACCTGTGCTCGAGAATCACACCCATTCCGCCTGTAGCCTCGATGACCTGGTGGACAATGCCCTTTTGCAGGAACTTTAGGCGGCCTGCTCCATCGGTCTCACCGCCCAAGAGTACGAACACAGGACCTCCAGGCTTGTAGTAGGTCTTGTCGAACCAGTATCGCAAGTTGAAGCTCGCATTGCTGTGAGGCTCGTATCTTGTCTCATTGTGGAAGAAATCGACAGGCACCGAGATGTTGTGCTCTGGGTAAAGAACCTCCAAGTCGACCTTATCCACTCGCTTCACCAGAGATCGCGTCTTGGTCGCATTTATCTAGGGGCTCATTAGTTTGCGTACTCTCCAAGCCCAAGTGTCTGTCATTTTTGGTATGCAGTTGAACTGCGTATTGCGCCTGAGGTACAACATGACATTGGTTTCGCTATACGTACCGCTCTCTCGATTTCCGGCACTGTACGGGCTACCTGCTTCAGCGCAGCGGCCTCCAAGGCGCATAGTAAGCCTGCAACAACAGTCGAGAAACGCATGTTGAGGTGTCAGTCAACGCGATGGTTACTGATCTTTGTGTGCGACAGGCATCCGATTAATATATACCACTTAGCATGGACACAAAAAGGTATGACGACGAAGGACATGCTGGTTGCCAAGGGCATCACGGTATCTCCATGTTTCTGGAAGGTGGTTATCTAGTTCGCGTGCTACAGGAGCAATCTACGCTCGAAGCAGAAGGAGACTGAGACGATCAGCAGCCGAAGCCCACTGCGGGTGGCGGATATGAAGCTTTCGGGTGCAGAGCTTACTCCTGAAGCCCAAGGATAGTACAGAGTAATGCGGTACGTAAACGACATGGATATAATGGCCTTGTCTGCTCATATTTTGTGAGCTGAAATTCGGTGGCTAGGGGTGGCCGGCCTCGGATCTGGTACGGATAAGGGAAGCCAGAACAATTGCGGTTGTGAGATGCTGCACAAGGCCGGACGCAGTGTTCCTGACACCCGATCCGTGTTATCATGCTCAAGCATTCAAGTACAACATGCTCCGTAGTCCGAGATTATACCGCAGGTTGCAACATGAGAGCGAAAACAACAGAGGTGTTCATGCAAGGACAAGCCAAATCAAGTCAATCGAAATTGTACATAAGCCAATCATCGCCAGTTTCTAGATCCCAGCTTATTCCTCAGTCGGTTTACATTGCACAAGCAGACGCTCTGTTCTGACGTCATTTTGCGTGGGGTCCGAGCTTCACCACGAGGCTTCAACACGCGAGCCTAACCCTCAACATTTTTATATGCGATCTTCTTCACAGGCAATTTGCATTATCAAGTGCTTGCTATTACTCTACTATTAGGACCCTGCAATAGATAGCGCATGCTCCGCAGAGCCTCTGCTGTTCACGATGACGAATCTCTTGATGGTTCCTGGAGGTAGCGAACGAACACCACTTCAAGTCTGGTGTGCCTAGATGACTATTTTGGAACACTAACGATTACCCCTTGCGTGAGGTGTTTACTTGGAACTAGCGGATAAACGCACATAGACTACTGCATGACAGCCTCACCAACAAAAGGCCGACATGGCAAGGCTAGAGGTGTGCAACTACTTACTCCGGAAGCTGGCGGCAGATGCATAGGGTTTCAAGGGAGGAAGCTGTCATGGAGAGCGATACCGCCTCTGAGTAACGGGCCTACGACTAGTAACAGAGACAGCGCTGAGTTGACTCTGCATGTGTAGTTTGTTAACGTTTTAAGGTAGCCTCCAAGTAGATGTTAGGAACTATTTTGTTGGGAAATATTTGAATGGAGACCAGATTGTTCATGCGATCAAAGTCCCACGGAATTTGGGACTTCTAGAATTTCATAGAAAGTCGACCTGGGAATAAATATCCTTCACCATTAATTACCCCTAGTTCGAGGCAGAAGTTCATTGCGCCTCGTAGACCGGCTGGTCTGACGTGAATGAGGCAAAGTCACACGTCGGCGATGCTGGGGGAAGAGGACTTGTATAAGGTGTTAGCTGGAAGTAGCGAGAGGCACCGAGGACATGCAATTCGGGCTGGGTATGTGTCGCATTGGACTTGTACCATCATTATGCACTAGCCGCTCTCGAAGGGCCATTGCGGAGGCTTTGATTTCGAACTCGTACTTGTTATCACATCTTGGAACCTGCCGTAAGCAACTCGATTTAGGCAAGAAGCCTAAACATGATCAAAGAGGACCGCTCCCAGCTTCCGGCACCCTAGCCCCTTCCTGACCGACTTGTACTTCAGCCCTATTCTGAACACTTCTTTCGTCTCCTTCCAACAAGGCCTTGAAAGCAGCCAAAAAGTCACCTTCCAGATCCTCCCAATGCTCCACACCCACACTGACACGCAACAACGTCTCGTCAACTGTCGTATCCGACATTCGCCGCCACTCGATCAAACTCTCAACGCCGCCGAGACTGGTAGCATGATGAAACAGCTTCAGCTTAGATGGCAGTCTTCGCGCCTGATCGACCGAGTGCGTGTAAATGCTGAACACGGGTCCAAAGCCATTCGGCATTTGTTTCTTCAACCACTCAAAATCCTCCGTTTGAAGCGACGCATGCTCGACCTTTCGTACTATTTTCTTCACAACCTCCGAGTCGGTAGTGTTACTTGTGACAGAGTCGTTCAGCGAGCGCACGAGTTTCTCGGCGCTGGAAGATTGGCGCTTGATTCTTAGGTCGTATGTGCGGAGACTGCGGACACCAAGCCAGCCTTCGAGATTGCCCATAACGCTGCCGAGGAAAAGTCGTTCTGTGCGTAGTGTTCGAGCTCGTCGGGCACCTTCGGTGGTGTTTTTCGTTGCGAGGATGCCGCAGAGCATGTCGCTGTGACCGCCAATGTACTTTGTGCCAGAGTGCATAACGAGATCTGCGCCCCATGCGAAAGGGTCTTGAAGACCTGGGGGGCCGAAGGTTGCGTCTATAGAGAGGAGGGCGCCGCGCCTGTGTGCTCGCTCGGCGAATGTGGCGATGTTGAAGGCTGTACCGGTGGGATTGATGGGTGTTTCGAGGTGGACGAGGTCGCCTTTTCCAAGGCCTGCCGCGTCCCACTCTGCCTCGGAGGCGTGGAGGTGGACGGTCTTAACGCCGTGCATTTTCTTGTGGAGATCGATTACCTTGAAATGAACATTGAGTATCGGTCTCAGTAAACTCGGAATCAACATACCCCATGACACCCATGATACCCGCCTCCAATGGCAATGACCTTCGGCACAATATTGACGAGCAATGCGTGAAACGCACTCAATCCACTACTATAAGTAACCACATGGTTGCCTAAGCTCGGAAGTTGGGTTTCTTTTGCGCCAGGGAAGATCAAAGGCGTCAAGACAGTTTCTAGGCGGTTAATGTTCGAATTTGTCAGGCGCGAGTAGACAAGAGGTGTAGACAGATCCAGATACTCGCCCTCGGTAGGAGCAGGTTCGTAGTCGTCTGGATTCTTGGGATAGCGGAATGTTGTTGCGGTATGAATTGGTGGCGCGACGTCTGTTGTTATGTTTAAGCGGTCGTCGGCGTGAACGGCGACTGTGGAGGGGTGGTAAGTCATTCTTCTTGGTCCAGGGTTGACTGAGGGGCGGTGATGGTAGCTTATAGGGTTGGGTAAAGGTGGGTCAGCTGTATATAAGATTTGACAAGCACGCCCTACGGCCAGGTCGAGAGCTCGAAAGCACGACACCTAGCTCTATCCATCATAATTATAGCGGAGCTGGGAGATGGCGCCATCGGCCCGTTGGCGAACCCCAACTGACTCAGTGGAAGCCCTCAAGTGATGGATGATGTTATACGCAAAGTCGATGCAAGTCTGGCACCATATCTTGATTTGGCTTCCAGTATGCACTTCACGACTGGATATTGCCGGTCCGAAGGTAGGGAGTGGACATGCGGGCGATGGTGGGGTAGCTTACTGCCCCTCACTTGCGCGACATTCTGCCGGCCCGCGTGCTGGCAACAATACTGCGCGAAAAGCTGTCGAGAAGTGGAGTACTATACAGCTACTATGTAGATGCTCTGAGGTATAATCTACTTGATATGATGGTTTCGCGTGCCCCATGCCCATCTAATACCTACTGGGTGCCAGCATTGGTGATGGTGGGAACGTTCTTGTACTTGATCTGGCCCGAGCTGCTGCCAGCTGCCTCAATCGATCTCACTACCTTGTATGATTCAACGTCGCCGTCTGGGACCTGGCCGAAGACGACGTGTTTGCCATCGAGCCATGAAGTGACGGTGGTGGTGATGAAGAATTGGGAGCCGTTGCTAGAGCATCGTCAGTGTTGCGCGAGAGCGAAAGTGTGGACAACCGACGTGTTGGGGCCAGCATTGGCCATGGACAGGAGGAAGGGCTTCTGGTGCCTTAGCTTGAAGTTCTCGTCTGCGAACTTCTCGCCGTAGATGGACTTGCCACCGGTACCCTGAGGAGAGTTAGCCACGCCACGCAGCATACTTGGATGCCAGCACGGCGCCACTCACGTTGCCGCGGGTGAAGTCTCCTCCCTGGAGCATAAAGTCCGGAATGACGCGGTGGAACTTGGAGCCGGCATAGCCAAAGCCCTTCTCTCCGGTGGAGAGCGCGCGGAAGTTCTCCACGGTCTTGGGCACGACGTCGTCGAAAAGCTCGAAGTTGATGCGACCCGATTGAGCTAAGAGCAGAGTAGATTAGCCTTTGAGACTGCGCGCAGAGTGATGATCCGGTGGAGGGGCGGCCACTTACTCTTTGCTTGGCCCTGCGAGGTGACCTTGCCCGACGTGTCCACCTCGACCTCAGGGCCCTCCCATGAGACATCGAAATACGACTTGATGGTCATGTTGTATGCCGAAGGAGTGAAGAATCGCTTGTTGATGGGAGCTCTGGTCGAGAGAGCACTCAAGCGGAAGGCCGAGAGGGCTTGGTGGGTCCTCTGCATGGTGGGGGATGGCGGGGTGAGAGGCTTAGCGCTAACCTGCAGCTGCTGTCAGACCCATGAATGGAGTCTTCCGCCCGTGGATGGCCTGTGATGCAGTGCGCCGCGGCCATTGGAGCCTGTCCGGGCCCAGGCGGGATGGCCCTTACCTGTTGAGCAGATGCTTCACCGAGTGAATGCTGTCCTGCGGCGGCGACGGCGTTGTGCTGGTGGGCGGAAGTTGGCGCTGGGCAGCTTCGCAACGTGGTGATTGGAAGGGCTTTGGCACAGATTGTGGTGTACAGGTGGTTGATACGGTTGATGGAGGCGCTGACGAAGGGACAGGAACTTTTTGATTGGGACTCGAGCTTGAGCACAAACCTTCGACTAGCGCGCGGGTTCCACAGCAGCCGAGCAGACAGAGCCTCAGACTGCCCTGGATACTTTCATGTCAACACTCGGAGACAGAGGGTCGATGCCCATACTTTGTGCTGTGGGCGCATATACTCGCAGCTTCCAGCCACGTTTTCCATCATTTTCTTTCGTCGCAAAACGGTTCGTCTCAGTCAGCTTGGTTGGTATGCAATGTCACGTGTCTAGTTTCAAGTCAACTCCGCGCTTGGCCCGCGAACACCCTGAACCAAGCTGCGGACAGTCTGCGCACGCCTTTGCCTCTACAGTGTCTACACCATCTCACCGCATACTCCGCCGCACTTCACCCACCCTGGCGCAGCAGTTCCCGTGTCCGCCATGGATCTCAACAGCCTCAAGGACCAAGTGAGCAATCTCACGCTCTACGACCTCAAGGCGGGATTTCGCAAGGCTCAGAATGGTAGGCTGGGACCCCGACCCGCCAGCCGGCCACTGCTAACGCGCTGCAGCGGTCATGAACTACACCGAGATGGAGGCAAAGGTGCGCGAGGCGACCAACAACGAGCCATGGGGTATGCCGACTTACAGGGGGAGCATCGGCAGCAGCTGACCAAAACAGGTGCATCTTCTACAATGCTGCAGGAGATCGCCAACGGCACCTTCAACTAGTATGTCCACGTCGCGTGGCTCTGACACCGGATCTGACCAGTCCAGTCAACTGCTGAACGAGATCATGCCCATGATCTACAAGCGCTTCACAGAAAAGGCTTCGGAAGAATGGCGCCAGATCTACAAGGTACGGCAGCGGCTCTGTGACCCGTCCAAGGCTAACAGTGCAGGCCTTGCAACTCCTCGAATTTCTCGTCAAGAACGGCTCCGAGCGAGTCATCGACGACGCCCGGTCCCACGTCTCGCTCCTCAAAATGCTCCGCCAATTCCACTTCATAGACCAGAATGGCAAGGACCAGGGCATCAACGTACGAAACCGGGCCAAAGAACTCGCCGAACTCTTGGGCGACGTCGACCGCATCCGATCCGAGCGCAAAAAGGCGCGCGCAAATCGCAACAAATTTGGAGGTGTTGAAGGTGGTGCCGGCCTGGGAAGCTTCAACACCGGCACATATTCAGGCGGAGGTGGCGGCAGCGGCGGTGGAGGCAGCCGATACGGCGGCTTTGGCAGCGAGTCGGCCGAGTACGGAAACTACAACGGCGGTGTTTACGGAGATGGCGGTGGGTTTGGTGGGAACACGTCGAGCTTCAACGACACCCAGCAGCGACGCGATAGATTTGACGAGTACGACGAATATGACGAGGGCGATGGGTCCACCCCACCGCCGCGGCGAAAGGAAGCAGCAGCAGCGCCGGCGCGGAGGGAAGCGAAGAAGGAAGAGTCGAAGCTCAAAGCACCAGAGCCCATCCCAGATCTGCTGGCCTGGGACGACGAGCCGGCACCAGTCTCCAAGGCCGCGGGAAAGCAGCCTGTGGCCGCTGCAGGGAACAATTTCGGCGATGACGACGACGATTTCGACGATTTCCAGTCCGCAGCTCCGCCAGCAGCTGCTGTGGCCGCCGCAAAACCCGCCATCTCAGGGTTCAACATCGCTACGCCGGCATCCACCTCGACGATCAGCGCCTCGACACAGTTCGCCGCACCGCAACCCCAATCCGGCGCGAATAACAACAACTTCAACGACCTGCTGGGGACTGTCTCCCCACCACCTGCAGCAAACAAGATGGCCTTGCCATCCATGTCAACCCCCTCCACTTTCTCTCAAACGCCCCAGCAACCATCGGGTTACCAAGCGACGGGACCCAACTACTTTACATCGGTTAACATGGGCGCGCCCCAGTCTGGAAAGTCGACGCCTTCCGTCATGTCCCCCGGCGGCAAGATTGGAGCTGCTGCGCCCAAGAAAGCAGGTGGAGATGCGTTTGCTTCTCTGCTTGCAGGGTCGGCACCGAAGAAATCGCAAACACCAACACAAAAGGTCACGATGGGTGATTTGGCTAAACAAAAGACCAGTCAAGGACTGTGGGGTGCACCTGCTTCCACTTCAAGCACACCAGCTGTGCAAACACCTCAGCCTGGGGCTAAAGCTGGCGGTGCTCTGGGTGATCTGCTTGGTTGAATGTGCATACATAGTTAATCGGCCGGACGAACAGCCATGGGCAGGAACAGGAAGGCAATATCGAATTCTATATTCAACGGTTATTTCCATAGCTCCAGAATGCATTTCCCTTGCATACCAGCTTGAAAGATTTGCTTGGTTCATGAAGAACTTGGTTGCCTATCTAATCTCCGCCTTACCCCCGTCCCTTCCAACGCGCTTCACACATGCCAAACCTCGCCAACAAAACACACATCTCCACGATAATGCCTCGATGCAGCTCTCGCGCGTCCTCTTTACCCTCGCCCTCGGTCTAGCCCCGATAGCCCTGCTCTCCACCACATGGCTCTACCTGTACCCCATTTTCCACGGCTGCACGTTCCCCCTGCCTCCAGACGGAGTTGCAGCGCCATTCCGCCTCCTCGCTCTCGGCGATCCGCAACTTGAAGGCGATTCCTCACTCCCCGACCCCCACGCCCCTATATTCCCTTCCTTGCGCTACGTCCTGCAAGATCTGCGCTATGCGCCCACGATCCGCCAGCGCGGCCAAATCGTTGCAAATGCCGCCACTGGTGTTGTTACGGACGGCAAGAAGTGGGCAGAGGGGAAACGAAAAGCTATTGATCTCTGGGGGAATGATTGGTATCTAGCCCACATTGTGCGGCAGACGAGGTGGTGGAGCGCGCCGAGTCATGTGGCTGTTTTGGGGGATTTGTTGGGGAGTCAGTGGATTACAGATGGGGAGTTTGAGAAAAGAGCGGGGAGGTATTGGGGAAGGGTTATGAGGGGCTTGGAGGGAGTGCCAAGCGGCGTGTTTGGGGTGGCAGAAGTAGAAGAGGGTATGGGGCGCGAGGTGGGAATTCAAAGGGAGGAACAAGAAAAAGGCACAGAGGGTGGAGCGTTCATGGATGTGGTTGAGGGAGATTCGCGAGAGCAAGGAGGGCATGGAGGCGATGACAAGACAGAGGAAGGCGAGCAAGGGCAGAAAGAAGAGCACAATGCGGAACACCAAGAGGAAGAGCAGCATAAGCCGCTGAGGAAGCCATCTTGGGGTGGAACAACCGAGGTTCTGGGTGCAGACAAGGCATGGGCAAGTAGAGTCATTAACATCGCCGGCAACCACGATGTCGGATACGCGGGCGACCTCGATGTATCGCGAATTGCGCGATTCGAGAAGGCGTTCGGCAGCGTCAATTGGAATATCTGGTTCACGCTATCTCCCGACAACAAAACAACGTCACCCGACGCTCCTCCCGCCTTACGTATCGTCGTTCTCAACTCGATGAATATTGATACTCCCGCATGGAACCACGAGCTCCAAACCGAGACTTACCAATTCATGAACCACATCATCACCAACTCACGGGACGTGTCGGACAAGACCCACGCTACTATTCTCCTTACGCACATACCGCTCGAGAAGCAGCCAGGCGTATGCGTGGACTCGCCTTTGTTCCATTTTTTCGACGATGGCCAAGGACTGCGCGAACAAAACATGCTAAGTGAGCATTCGAGTAAGACCATCCTGCAAGGCGTCTTTGGCATGTCGGACAATCGATTGGCTGCTGGTCAAGGATTTGGACGACGAGGCATCGTGCTCAACGGCCACGACCACGAAGGCTGCGAAACCGTGCACTTCATCCGCCAAGCAGGTGTAAATGATCAATGTGACATCGACAGCGTGAAGTCTGAAGAAGCATACTGGCCAGTACCTACTTCAACACCTACCCCTGAGCCCACGATCTCAATCGCCCCAGAATCGTATGTAATGTCACCCGCAAACCCCCTTGCCAGCAATTCAACATGCGATATAATCGTTCCCGATGAATCGCCACCGCCACCCGCCCCGACACCGACAGGATGGCGCGCCCACCGCTTCCCTCACCGCCCGTACTCTATCACACACGACCCTCTGACAAACACTACATCTTGCACTGCCATCGATGAATCTCCACATATCCGCGAAGTCACATTGCGCAGCATGATGGGCGATTTCTCAGGCTACGCGGGCTTCTTGTCGGCATGGTTCGATGCCGCGAGAGGCGAAAAGGGCGAGTGGGTGTTTGAGTTTGCGAGTTGTGGCATGGGCGTGCAGCATTGGTGGTGGGGAGTGCATAGTTTGGACTTGGCGGTGCTTGTGGTTGGGGTTGTGGCGGGTGTTGTGAGATTGTTTGAGGGGAGGGGCGTGGGCACTGAAGGAGACGAGAATGGTAAGCTGAATGGCAAGATGAGCAGGAGATGATGTTAAGAGAAGGATTGAATAAGCAAGGTGTGCTGTGAAGTTTGAAAGGAAGATATATAGATGCTGACATTTTATACTCGTCAAAAGCCAGTTCAAGGCTGGCTTCACAACATCGAAGTCATAGGATGGGATGCCAAGGAGGTACGGTCGCTTCGCTTCCTCTCTCAAATGCTTCTCACACAACGCTCACAAATCCTGCGAAACAAACAGTCCTCACCCACAAACGAAAAAAGCTCGCTCCCAAAACACCATGCTCACATCCAAATGCTTCAACGAATCTCATCTCCCAGCATATCCAACTACAGCAACCCCACAGCATGCCTTGCCCGTCTAACCAATTCCTTCCCCATCGCCCTCCGCGTATCCACCGTCCTTGCCGCCGCCTCTTTATTCTCTGCCGCTCGCCTTAGCAAGAAATTCAAACACTCGCTCGTACTGCCCCACGTCATACATTTCACCACTTTCGCCTTCTCGTCCATTTTCATTGTCGGATCCTGCACAAGACTCTGGCTGATTTCATCCGCCATGCCTTGCAATTGCGCGTACGTCAGACGCGGCAAGGAGGAGGGCGGTGAAACAGAGAGTTGAGCAGCGCGGATCGCTTTGGCGGATACGATGGAGGGCAGGTTGTGGGTTGCTAGGACGATAGCGACGGGTGGGAAGGGCGTGGTTGGGGACGAGGGCGTGACGGTAGGTGTCCATGAGCGTTTCAACACGGATTCTGCGCACGCATCGTACATGCCGTTCGTGCCCTCTTTCGTATCGAACGTGGTGCCTTTCGGCTCAGAAGTCAAATACGCGCCGCGCACCAACTTGACGCCTGCTACGTATCCCTGCTGAGCCGCTGTTTCTAGGTGTCGCGCGAGCCGTTGGGAGATGTCCCGCAGGTAGCATTGGTAGGTAATGTACACCACTGCGCGATTGCGGTTGTATTTCTGCTGGAGCTGGAGGGTCCATGCTTCAAGGCCGGGATTCGTGGCTTCTTCTTCGGCGCCGGGGAGCAGGGAGACTCCCTTCGCAGCGGCGGCGTCGCAGGCGGCGGTTATGGCGGACCACATTTCGGGCGTTGCGGGTTGGCGCGTTTGAAGGAGGTGTAAGGCGTGGCGGCCTAGGCCGGACCATCTGTGAACAGCATGTTAGTTATCTTGCATACAGCATAGATGGTGGAGGTATAGGACGTACTTCAGCCCGACGAAGTCTCCCTCCTTCGCCATCTCAACGCTCTGCAACATTCCCTTCCTCCACGTCTCAATCTCCCTGGCCGTTTCCTCTGCCGTCGGTGTCGTTCCCCCAAGCACTTCAAGCGCATACTCGAATAAGATGCCATCGTAGCCGAGCACTTCCCGCGCAAAGTTTGTGTTAGCTACCACCTCATCTTTTTTCTCGCCCACACAAAATTGCGCATAGAAAGTCTTCTTCAGAATCTGACTCAACACTGGATTCCGCTCGATGCTCATGAGATAGGACTTCGAATAGAGCATGCGCCGCAGCACGTTAAAGCAAATTGATAGCAGCGCGGGGGACGATGACATGCCGGTTATGAGGTAGGAGCGGAGGACGGTGGAAGTCGGCAAGCGCCCGAGAACGGGTTTTGCGGGTGTAGACTGTGTAGAACATCCTGGTTGCTGGGTGGGGAGGTGATGTTGTGGTGATGATGGGAGGGCGACATTGCGCTGGGCGCTTTGGTGAACGTAGCGTGAGAGTGTGCGGCGAGTTTGTGAAATTGCGAGGCCATGGAGGCGCTGGAGTTGATAGATTCGTGGAATCATCTTGAGTAAACTGTGTATGTACTGAGATCAAGCTCGATATCAAATTGGTTGATAGTCGAGCCTGATGGCAGTCGAATAGTATGGCTGAATCGAATCGCACGCAACAATCTGCTAATAGAAATATGTTTGCTGAGAAAACGTCGATTCGGGGTCCTGTGACAACTCATAGTGTATCTGACGCCATATATACGGCACCTGACACTCCATGTTGATCCATAGGTGTTCCACGATACTGCGAGTACTTCTCGGCTTCCGTCGGCATCAATCGTGCTTCAGACTGACGCAGCCGCTCCCGGACTGATCGGCTAGATCACTAGAAGAGAAATGATTGGTCAATGCCAATTGCCGTCCTGTCAGCAACTGATCTCGTCAAACGTTGCAAGTTGATGGGATGACAGTCGTTTGTGGTTGGAAGATGCTGTTAGTGCCGTGAGTGGAAAGCACCCTGCAGCCAGCACAGTCGCCCTTCAAGTTTCATCGTCACCTCTCGTCCTCTCTTCTCCACGCTTTGGAGCTCCAAGATCTTGCTCCACCGCTTGAAGCGCACACATCGCTTCGTGATCCGTAGCCCTGCATCAAGAGCCGAGAGTACCCAGCCGCAATGCCTTTGATTCCACCACACCATGGAACTCCCGGCATCGAGTTTACCCCGCACCTGACCAGATGGTGCCATGAAACTGACATTGGGTTGTGTGGAGTTGAAAAGATTTTCACAGGGGCGAGGGTGGTGTTGCGAGGAGGGCCGTTGGAAGTGCGGAAAGCGTCGGCCGGTCCAACTGATTAGTGCATCGAGATGTGAAAGAGTCCCTTACTTTGCAAGCTAATTTAAGCCTAAACGCTGCAAAAAAGGCAACCGGCTTCTGTGATTGTAAGAAATTTTGTCTTAGTGTCGCTTCTGAGAGTAAAGAACAAGAAACCAAATTACACAAGTCGACCTTAAGATCAATCATAGCTGTTCTTAGCATTCTGTTTTACCTAAACCACAGGGTCTGCACCAAGCAATAGTAGAGCAAGCACAGGATACTTTACTTTTAAGTTTTACTGCTTCGAAGTAACAACAGTAGTGTTGAAGTCAAAAATGCTGTATTTCAAGAGAATTTTGTCTACAAATGTCAAATTCTACTACGCTGTCTGTCTAGACTCTAAGCGTTACAGCTTTACTAGAAGTTCTGACTTAACTCTTTCTTAAAATTGCTAATAGTAATACTTGTTACTAACGCGGCTAGTCTATTGGCAACAGACGTGTTAATAGTACTCTTAACTATATTATTATGTTATCTTCTATTGTTAACTAATAGTATAATTATACAATATATCTCTTGAGTAAGTAGCCTTGCTGCCTTATACTGTTACAATTTTTAACGCTACTTTAATAGGCTTACTAAGAAGCTACTACAGTATTAACTAGCTAAAGATATTAACTAGTCGAGTATATTAACTAGTATAGTGCACTACTTATAGGAGGTAGGGTTTTATAGCAAGTTGCATAGAGAATTGCTTGTACATTTAAAAAGAATGCAAGTATACAAGTTGTGTAGCATAATAGTTTATCACGCAAGCCTACATGTAGTAGTTTTGTAAATGATTAGTATTTCTACGGGCGTAATTATCATGTACATAACAGTCGAATGCAAAAGAGGGCCTTGGCGTCGTTGCTAGGTCCCTGTTGGACAAAAGTCATCATTAAGGAACTCAGCCGAAGCTCTTTTGTTGACGGTGACAGCCGTGTCATCGTGAAATGAGAAAACATGCAAAGAGGCACTCGAGCCTGCTCACTAAAATTGAAGACCGCCGTTTGGTGTTCGTGGGTATCATACGTAAAGGAGAAGGAGAGTTATACAAGCCAGCCATGCTACGGCGATGTGTCCATATGATATTCTGCAATAGGTGACACAGCAGTCTGCGCTTGAGTGTGTGGAGAATTACCAGCCTGTCGGAGCTCTTCTGCCTTCTCGACAATGGTGGCAAGAGGACCATCTGAAGGTCGAGCCCTGAGTGGTCGTCCACTGTGCTGGAGCGTTGTAAGGATACTGCCAACATCGACCTCCATAGCACTGTATTGGCCAGGCTCCATGTTGGGCTCCATGGACGTGATTGTATGTCGTCGTGACTCTTGGCGGGACTGAAGAGGTCTCAATTGTCTCCACTCCGGGCTGTCCATGTCCATCGACACGCGACCATCCAGCAGGCCAAAGGCCTCGGAGCACCCAACAGAGCGAATGCCAGGAATGCTAGTAGAATTCTGTACCAGCTTGTCGATGCTTGATTGGAACCTTGGCTCTAGGGGTCGTGGCGAGTTCAGCTGAGCGGCAAGACCTTGGCATCGTTTCCGCTGCTCGGGGTCTGCCAGACAAGCTGCACAGCTACCCGGGGCACCCTTGGCTGGGGCAGGAGCGCTGGGGACGGAGGTCGGGGTCGTAATTTGTGAGAGTGCAGTGCCACTGGAGCTAGACCGTAGTGACTCATCTCGGCACAGGCAGTTGTCAGGTCTCGTACAGAAGCCGCAGGACTGATGTTCGTCTTCGATGGTAAAGTCGGGCTCGGCACGTGCCGGTGCGGAGGGGTAGGTGGTGAAGTCAATCTCCAGCTCAGTGTCTTCCGTCTTGGTGTCCTGCACCTGAACATCCTGCATGGGCATGGTTCCGTTGCGGAGAGGCAATGCGACAGCTTCCATGAAGGGCGGATCCTGCGAGGCGTCCATGGCCAGCTTCTCATCCAGACACTCGCAGCGGTCTGGCGTGCACCTGGGGCATAGCTCGGCGGCGGTATTGGAGAAGCCCTTGCGATCGCGGGTCAGCGACATGGGCGCGAAGTGCGACGGTGCCTGCGAGGCGAAGAGGGAGGGGTTGACGTTCTGTCGCGGCACCGAAGACTGCTCGCGCTGCTGCCGGGTCCGGCCCTCGTACGCGTGCTTATAGTAGTCGCGATCTGCCATGAGGCTCAGGTTCATCTCCTCGAGGCGCCGCGCCTTGCGCTGCAGCTCGTTCATCTGGATCGTCATGGCCGCCACCTCGTCGCGATGGGCCTGGCGGGCGCTCTCGGCAGCCAGCGCGAGCTCCTCAAACTTCTGCTTGTTGCGGGCGCGGAAGTCCTGCTGCGACTTGCGGTTCTGCGCCTTGCGCTTGGTCTGGGGCTCATCCTGGGCGGGCTTGCGTCCCGGCTTGGGCCGTGGCGGGATGGTGTGGAATTTGCTTGCGGGGCCGCCTCCGCACGGGGAGGGGCCGGCAGCGGTTTGTGACAGGGACGCCGTGACCAGGGACGGCACGCGAGGTTTGGCCGTGGTGTCGCTTGGATTTGCGTGGTTGGGCACAAGAGCTGTGGGAGCCGTCAGTTACACCATGCGGTAGCCGAGGATGGCGGGCGGGGTCGACTGACTTCGCGAGCGGCGGCGGGCACAGTCTGCAGCGCCTCCGGGCGGCTCTTGGGGCAGCAAGGGCGAGGCAGCAGGCGAATTGGAGTAGCTGTGGTCGGACGTGGGCGTCACGGCGTCGGACATGGTGCTGGGGGTGCGCAAAGTACAAGTGCGGGCGGGAGGAGAGCAGGATCTTATCAGATCAGATAACTAAGCCAGCCGCACATCACGTGATGTCACGCGCCGGCCGAGTTCCGAGTTCCGAGTTCGGCCCTTGGCGCGCTGCCGAACTTTCAACTACATACCCACCATGAATAAGGGATTCTCCAATATATCTCACGATGCTGTGCGAAGTTATCGAAACCCAGTTCGAAGTCATCCTGGAATTTAATGGTAGGAAGAAGCTAAACGTACCAATGTTCCACGCATCAAGAAAGGCGAAGATGGTAGCGATTGCATAAATGTAGTCGAACTGTGGTAGGCCAGCCATCTTGACGATCCTTGTCTTGTTGGGAGTCCTGATAGACCTGCTGATGTTGTCGAGTGCTGATGGACCGGACTCCCTGGGCGAGGTGACTGACTGGATGGACTTTATATACCACTCGGTCGACCATACAGCGAGTCTCGCCATCTTGGGAGCAATAATCTCTCAAACGCCACGTTTTGCTAGTGATGTCCAATCAAGGGTCGCATTAATCTCATGTGCGCTCCAATTCCATACCGGGCAAGCGGAACGCCCGAGCAAATGTGAAGGAACCATGCAAGAGAGTGCAGGTCTCCTTGGCAGGTTGGGAGTGGTGGCCATCACCAAATCCAGACAGTTTGTTCTGGCTGTAGCCACATTCGGTTGCTCCGCCGAGGAGAACATCAGTTCAATGAAGGATGCACTTGGCGCCGCTCCGCCTGACGCTACCTTTCCGCCCTTGACATGCTATGCAGAGCTTCCATGCCCGGTCTGGGTACGAATCAGACAACCAATGACTGTGTCGTATACAACCACGCTGTCATCCCTCTCGCTCTATATGGTGTCGCATTTCAATAATCGTGCAGCGTGATTCTGGTTTCCAAGAAAGAAATGAGGCCATGCTAGACATTCAAATGCCGTGTTCCGGCTTTGCCTTGGGTTCTTGTAGTACTTTGTTGGTATCGCGCCATTTTGCTGCCTTGCTGAGGAGATGTCCAAATTGTTTTACGACACTGAAAGTATGTGGCCTGACTGGCAGTGTGCGGCACCCACTAAGAGCTGTGACACGTTGGTCCATTCGAAATGAGTAAAATATGGCTCTGGATGGAAAGCCTAATACTTATCGCCATTCCTCAAAGATGTAAATAGGCATGAAAATTGGCCCAAGAGGTCGGAGGAGAGGAGGTAGCATGCGCAGGCCCCGGCACCCCGGTTACAGCTCGGGTTTGAGGTTTCTCAACTCAAAATCCTTTACATGTTCTGAAGTAAGCATGTCAGTGTCATACTCGAAGTGGCGTGGTGGGCATCGAGTACCCATCCTCATCACTGCAGCTTGCTTCGATTCTTTGCCACAAGATACTCTAGTGGTGACAAATGACGGTACGCACCAGAGTTAGAGAGCTGTCAGCATGAGAAGATCTGAATGACAGTAGGCGCTAGACATCTTGCCGACGGAGCATGCGAGGATGATGGCTACAGGGTAATTACCCTGTAGAATAAGTTCGCAAGGAGAGTAAGGGCAAATGAGAGTCAAAAGATTCCGTACCGTCTTGCGATACCCACTCGCTCGATACTGTTGACTCTTGGTTGTATTTGCCAATATCCAAGCAGTCTTGTGGGGATAGGCGTGCTTGGTGGAGACCTCGTGCTTAGCAGCAGCGCCAAGGTGTGGAACAGGTGAGCGCTAGGTGAGCCTAGAAACCTTATAGAATCCGACAACAGTGGTCTACATGGGCGACTATTGTAAACCGATCGTACTCGATCATAACCTTTGGTAACCAAAGTATGTAGGCAATCCTTATCCACGTGACTCGCGTTCCCAGTAACGAGCAACTTGAAGAACGCTCATGCGTCAAATGTTTCGATTTCACGATGAGATGCATAGTCCTCTCAATTTGATCGTCGCCCTGTTCCCGTTCATGTGTCTAAACTAACCTCAGGTAGTGTCGAGGATGCTCAGAGCTGAAATAGAGCTAACCCCATCAAGGACTTAAGAGGCGCTCGGACTGGAAACGCGGTCGCGATTGTCGATTTACGCGTCGCCCCTGCCCCCCTAACGTCGACCTCGAAGATCCACCCCACCAACATCGCAACACCACGACATACAATGGCGGACAGACAATCGGCTTATTCGGTTAGCCTTTTTGGAAGCCAGACTGGAGATGGCGTGCAGGATGCAGCCGCGCCTTCTCGCATCCAGCAAGCGCTTGTGGACTTCGTCATGGAGTTTACCCTCGACAATGTCTTCATCTACAGGTGAATGAAGCCTCCTTGCCTCCGACTTACAGGCTCTAACAGCCGCCAAGGGACCAGATTCGCGAAAACGTGCTCGTCAAGCAATACTACTGCGACATCGACATTGCCCACGTGATTGTTTACAACGACGAGCTGGCGCAAAACCTCACGCAGAACCCCGCCGAAGTCATCCCACTTGTACGTAACTCGCTCTCACGTAGAACACAACCGCTAACACGTGAATTTTCCAGTTCGAGGCCGCGCTCAAGAGCTGCACGCAGCGCATCGTCTACCCCTCACAGAAGAACATCAGGCTTCCAGAGCACCAACTCCTCCTCCACTCGACAGCGTCAGAGCTTTCGATCCGCGACCTCACCGCCAACCATGTATCACATCTGGTGCGCATACCGGGCATCATCATCGGCGCCTCAACATTGTCGTCCAAGTCCACAGCCTTGGCGATAAGGTGCCGCAACTGCCAGCACGAGGAGGTTCTGCCCGTGTCCGGTGGCTTCGCGGGCATCTCTCTCCCGAGATATTGCGCGCGCCAGAGGGCTGAGGGAGAGGGCGGAGACAAGTGTCCGATGGATCCATATTATGTCATGCACGAGCGGTGCCAGTTCATCGACCAGCAGGTCCTGAAGCTGCAGGAGGCTCCCGATCAGGTCCCTGTTGGTGAACTGCCACGGCACATCATGATTTCCGCCGACCGCTACTTGGCGAACCGGGTCGTTCCCGGTACACGATGCACCATTACCGGCGTCTTCTCCATTTACCAGCAGAAAGGCTCGAAGCGATCTGGTAATACCGCGGTGGCCATCCGAAACCCATACGTACGTGCCGTTGGCATCCACACAGACGTTGATCACACTACCAAAGGTAGTGCGGTCTTCAACGCAGAGGAAGAGCAGGAATTCCTGGAAATGAGTCGAAGACCAGATATCTACGACGTATTCGCAAGTTGCATTGCGCCATCCATCTACGGCAACCAAGATATCAAGAAGGCCATTGCATGCTTGCTGATGGGCGGATCCAAAAAAATCCTGCCCGATGGCATGAAGCTGCGTGGTGACATCAACGTGCTTTTGCTGGGTGATCCAGGTACCGCCAAGTCTCAGCTTCTCAAGTTTGTTGAGAAAGTGTCACCCATCGCAGTCTACACCTCTGGAAAGGGCTCTTCGGCAGCTGGTCTGACGGCGTCTGTTCAGCGCGACCATACTACTCGCGAATTCTACCTTGAAGGCGGTGCCATGGTCCTAGCTGATGGAGGTGTTGTCTGTATTGATGAGTTTGACAAGATGAGAGACGAAGATCGTGTAGCCATTCACGAAGCCATGGAACAGCAAACTATCTCGATCGCCAAAGCCGGGATCACAACCATTCTCAATTCGCGAACTTCGGTTCTGGCAGCTGCCAATCCCATTTTCGGACGCTACGATGACATGAAGACGCCCGGTGAAAACATCGACTTTCAGACTACCATTCTATCTCGTTTCGACATGATTTTCATCGTACGAGACGATCACGACCGTGGACGGGACGAGCGGATAGCGAAGCACGTCATGGGAATTGCGATGGGCGGGCGAGGTGTCGAGGAGACTGTGCAAGCTGAGATACCCATTGAGAAAATGAAGCGCTACATCACATACTGTCGGTCAAGATGCGCACCACGACTCTCGCCAGAAGCCGCAGAAAAGCTGTCATCGCATTTTGTCAGCATCAGGCGACAGGTGCATGCGGCTGAAATGGACGCCAACCAACGATCGAGCATCCCAATCACTGTCCGCCAATTGGAGGCCATCATCCGTATCACAGAGTCGTTGGCCAAGCTATCACTGTCTCCTATTGCCGAAGAGCGCCACGTCGACGAAGCAATCCGCCTGTTCCTGGCTTCGACCATGGATGCAGTGAATCAAGGTGGTGGTCAGGCCTCAAAAGAAATGATGGAAGAAGTCCATAAGCTCGAAGAAGAACTTCGACGACGTATGGGCGTCGGATGGCAAGTCAACATGTCGACGTTGAAACGTGAGATGGTTGACGGCAAAGGCTATTCAGAGCAAGCGCTTAGTCGGGCATTGCATGTCATGCAAGCCCGTGAGTCTATAAAGTTGCGGCATTCAAATTCGGTAGTATATAGGTGTAACGTGTAGTCTCCATGATGATGCGCGTATGGCGTTTAGAGGGTTGAGTCACGACATTAGTCAGGATTGTGTAGCACGATGTAAATCACGCGAATGATGATCGTCATGATAGCATGTCGAAAAACGAATCGATGCACAGCGTCTTGCGTCCTGTCTCTCGACACATGTGCCCTATACTTGAATTCCAAAGTATGAGGTTGTTCTCGCAACAAAGTGTTCGTATGTCATGTCCTCCTGACGCAAGGTGAACGACAGTGTACATTGTAACACCAACTTCAAGCAAGACTGCCCCGAGTCATAAGCAAGCTGATGCCGTCAAGTTCGATATCGTATCGGGATCGGGATCGGAGCAAGCAGATATACCGTAGGTACCGCCGTACCGGTAATAAGCGAGGTCGGATCTCGGGGCTGATGCTTTCCAAGAAATATCCGGCTACAGCCTCGCGCACTCATCACTCATCGGCTGTAGATAGCGTGGTCTGTTGTTGCCTGGTGGAAGTTGGAAGGGTATATAAACAGCGATGTCGGCTCCTTCTACAGTCACTGGCCATCACAAGGTTAAAACTTAAAAGGTTCTGAGTCTTGACAATCATCGTGTAAGCATCGCGTTGTTAAATCCAACTTCTCTCTGTTCCTACGTCCGCACTTTTTGAAATTTGTGAACTCACTCTAGCCATCGTCAGAATGGACTCCATCATAACTACTCCCCGCCTCAAACTCACCCTCCTCACCATAGCCGCACCCGGAAGCTCTGAATTCAACTGGATCCACGAACTCCGAAGTAACGAGAAGAGCTCCTTTTGGAGGTATCCCACACCCGCCAACCAACCTACATCGACAACCCCCATGCTAATACTCACCCAACAGCCTCTACGGTCCCTCCAAAACACCCCAAGACACAGAAAAGGCCTTACAAAACATTCTCCCGCCGGCTCCTGTAGCCGGGGAAGAAACCCCTCACCGCTTCCCCTACGCCGTGCACGAACTCGTCCAAGGCGTTCAAGGCAAAGAAAGCGCCTTTATCGGCCTAATCACGCTTCGCTCCCTTTCCGCAGCCGAAACCCAACATGCCCCGCGCTCCACACACGCATCTACACCAACGACTTTATCCCTCGAAGTAGCGTACATGTTCCTGCCCGAATTCTGGGGTCGCGGATACGCCACGGAATCCCTCGATGCTGTTTTGAATGCGTGTGGAAATGCGCCCAGGGCGTTGTGGGCACCGTGGGGGAAGGTGCTGGTTAGAGCGATTGTGAATGATGAGAATAGCGCGAGTCAGCGGGTCGTGGAGAAATGCGGCACGGGGGGCAAGGAGGTGTTGGAGTTTGAAGGGGGGAGGTTTTTTATTGGGGGGAAGTGGAGGACTGAGCATAGGTTGTATGTTTATGCGAGGGAGGTTGTAGGGGATGGGGAGTGAGATTGGACTGGGCACATGCTGATTTTCACAATTTGCGGATTTTTTTTGGATTTTTTTTTAGGGGCCTAGGCGCAGGCAATGTGAAACGGAATATGATTTTGGTAGCTGACCGCTTACACACCGAGGTATAGGGGTCACTTCAAGGTCAGTGCTGGTAAAGTTTGCAATATCTGAAGTATATAGCCATAAACGCTGCAAGATCACGATGGCGTAGAGACACTGTTGCGCATTAGTGCATAACTTAAATTCTTATACAATGAGGACCACCACGGATTGTGGTAACTGCGATGAACCCTCAATCAGTATTTCAATTCCCAAGATCATAGCATCTGACCCTAAGACGATGGTATCGATGCATCCGAATTCAGCAGAACGTGGTAGTGGCTCCTCTGTTCCTGTCTCTGTCAGTACCTCCCAGGCTCCAAGTACTGCTGCGTCGCACAATCAATGCTGTACCCAGTCTGAACATTCCTTTCATCGTATCTTCGCGGCTTTTTCTTGATGAGGAGCTTTGGATGGCGTTCCAGTGACCAGAGTAGACTGATTAGTGTTGCTATCCTGTTCCTTGAGTACAGGTTCGTCTTACACTGCAGTCGCCTCGCCAAAGCATCTTCTGTTTTTTCTTGTGCCAATAGTCTGTGCAGTGGTTTGAAACCTGGAGCTTTTCTGCCTGTCGAAGGCTAAGAAGTCTACTGGGAAGGGAGACACGTTCTCTGCTGTCCTTCGGGCGAGTTTCATTTGCAGAAGGGACATCGTTTTCTCTTTCACGCTGCTTTGTTATCGACGATAGAAACTCCGTAGCTCGTAGGCTTCCGGGCAGGCATCAGGACCACGCGCTGCTAGCACACCCCGCTTGTCTGTTTTGGGCTTCGATCGAATAAAAGCTCTGGCTGGATTCCTGCTCGAACCGTGTTCTGATGGTCGTGATAACTCCGGCACCTTATATCGATCACCCTCGCGCATCCATGTCTCAACTTCTTCCCAAAGAGCTTTACCAAGCTTCAGCTCGGACACTGAAACACTATGTGGGAAGTGGTATGCTCTGTAATATCGTAGCGCGCACAGATCGTCCTTTAGAAGCTCTATGTGTTATGCAGACTCCTGGATCCTATCACCAAGCTCGCGAAAATTCCAATATGCTCCTCTGGTCCACCAGTAGCTTATGGGACGTAATGTTCGAATAAATCTTGAAAGGCGTATTGTTAAGAGGCCAATAGCACTGTCGAACGGCTCAGCAATTGCATATGGGCTCTTCATTTCCCATGGAGTCGCGCGCTGTTTCATGACAGTGGATGGGTTACCTGCTGCTGTCAAGGATTTCCATTTGTGATATCTGTATGTGCGTAGTCCTTGAGATCCACTGACAGCCTTGACACTTGCACGCTGTGCTTTCCAATCGTTCATCAGCGGATTCGTCATCATCGCATAATTCTCCTTAAATTCTATATCTCCTAGCGCGAGCATCGAAGAAGTAAGGATTTAGCGGGAGACAAGCGAGCACCGTAGACAGCGTACGCAAAACCAAAATGTCGTATACGATTTCGTAATCGAGAGAGTCTATTGCTGCAATGTGAGGACCAAGACGAGATGTTAGTTTGGCTGGAGCAGATCTCAGCAACTTCTCTGTGAACCTGATGTCGATAGACAAGCGAACAAAAGGCAGCAACAGTCTATTGATTTCCCAGAAGAACCGGTGATAGTCCAGTAAGTAGTTGTTCCCTTCTTGTCGTTCATTGAGGTTTTGGCGCATCTCCAGACCTTCGTAATAGAGAAAATGTCTCGCGCAGGAGTTTTTCTTGTACAGTTTGAGCAACTCGACGTTCCAGTCGGTCCTGTCCCAGTCTTTCCATAGGATGAAGCCATTCATGATGGTGTGCACTTGACGAGCTTGTGGATTCCATGCAATCAGGTAAGAGGAAGCCTTCTATGCCAGAGTTATTGGGGGCAGTTTTCGTATAAACAGTGCTTCGGACTCGCCAGCAGCATAGTGATGCCCACTTTCAACGACTTCCGCCACACTCTGCGCATATGAGTGGCCGCTGCTTTCCCGTCAGGCACGCTTCCTCGTCCTCTTCACTGGAGAAGCCTGACTAGCGACCACCGCGTTTGAAAAGCTCGCAATACGTGACTTTTGTGGAGCTGGCTTTCCTCTGAGTTGGGCCTGTTTGAGTCGCTGCGTACGTTGCCACAGGAGCTTGCCCGCTTCCATTTCAGCTTCGATAGAGCTATGAGGAAAAAGATGCAACCGGTAGTATCGCAAAGCTGTCAATTCGATGTTCAGTTCGGCCAATTCGTAGCCCATCCTCCGTGCAAAACCAACAGAATCTTGCAAACTGATGTGAAGTGCCGTGGGCAATCGACGAATTCTCGCAAGGATGCTTTCGATATCGATGAGTATACTTTGCAATTCGCGCAACATTGCGCTCATTGAAAAAACAAATGGTTCTATTGTCCAACGCGCCGGAGAAATATCGAACGATGCTTTGGGTAGCAAGTGAAGCTGCGATAACTTGTACACAGACCGGCTTCGATATACTTGAAAGAAATTGTCTTGCCAGTCGTATCCCATAGACCGTTTGAGCTCTGCGCGACGAAGCTTGCTGTCGGCTCTTTTTTCAGCTCTCTGTTGACGCCATTTCATTGTCATCTGATATCGTTGTACCGAAGCCATGAAGCATACAGGGTTTTGCTGCTGGTGGACAATTCTTCTAATGCGGTGCAAGCTGCCAACGTCCTCGGAAAGCTCGTGAATTAAGACCTCGAGTCTTGCCAGTGTGTCCTCGATGGGTTTGTATATGTTCAACGGAGTAGTACGCAAGAGAAACGTGATAGTTCCAGTCTCTGCCACGTGGAGCATCAGATCGAAGAGACTCTGGTTCGCCCTGTGCAAGCTGGCATAATAATCGCGCCAAAAGCTACACACTGCAGGAACAGAACACGATTCCTGCGTCTGAAAACGACGGTGTAATCTTTGTGTGCGTATGCAGATGTAGAACAGATGCGTACTGTGGTAGACTCTCAACGACGGAGTCTCCCATAGAGAGCCATCCCATCTTTCCCAATTAAAGAGACCACGTCTGTTTGTACGCAACAGAGATGATTTTAACGACGGGACGGGTAAAAACTTTCGGACTGCTTCGCGATTGGTTCGCCGAGGCAGTTTTTCTGACGCCTTGAGGAGTGATGGCTTCGTCCATCGCGAGGTGCTTTTCTTGAAAAGTGACTGGCGCATGGTCTAGGCAAAGTATCACAATCGCGCGGATGGAACATGGCAAGGTGTGTGAGCCCAGGATGTCTCTACGGCAATTTGCAAGCAAGCGGCCGTTGAAATTTCCATGTCGCACCACGGTACCTACCCATGGCCGCACGGCCATCTATGCCGAAAGTGGTTAAATGGACCTGGTTCCTGAGCTTGCAGTGCGATCTTAAGCAGCAGCCCAAGACGGGCATTTGTGACGAAGTACGGAGACAAGGCGACGGTGACCAGAAGTCTGGTATGTAACGAGATGCGCATGCTGGCCAGATTCTGCCCCATGTAAGGACTTTGTGCACCAGGTTGTTACATGGGTCTTGCATCTCTTAACATTCTATCATCAAAGCTTGGCAGACCGTCCGATGGATTTCGCTGCTGCCGTAGCTCAAAGTCGTTCCACATGATTCTCTGGAGACGTTCGTGTGGTCTTTCGACAGATGTAGTGACCGCTGCCTGCGTTTGCGATTGCTCGTTGTCGGGTTTCTGGTATTTGCTTGGATGCGTACTAGCCTGTCTTGGCTCTCCCGAGCTCCGAACTTTTGAGACATGAGAAGGCGCCCACCATGCCACCACATATCACCGCACAATGGCATACCCACGATCGCTAATAGCACCATTGAGCAGACTCACAACCTCGTCAATTGCTGCCTCGAGAAGTGACGTCCCGCGACTCGCCCCGTTACCATATCAAACAATACGATGCGCCGCGACGAAAGCACAACCGAAGAAGAAAAAGAAGGTCAGAAACACATTTATCCAGTATGACCTCAAGAAGGCCGAGAAGTTCTCGCTGGTCGATGCGATGCAGTATGTCGATGGTGCAAAGATGGGCAAGTCAGATTGGCTGACAGTGCAACAGATATATCCGCGCCTTCGAAGTCGGCCGCAACCCGTCGTCGTCCAAATACGAAGTCCACGTCCGCCTCCGCACACTCAAGAACGGCCCCGTCGTACGGAACCGCTTACGGCTGCCTCATCCTGTCAAGACAGATTTACGCATCTGTGTCATCGCGGCCCCGGACTCGAAAGCCGCAGCCGAAGCGCGGGCGGCCGGCGCGGTCCTCGTGGGCGAGGACGACGTCTTCGCACAGATCAAGGAAGGCATTGTTGAATTTGACCGGTGCTTGTGCCACGTCGACAGCTTGCAGAAAATGAACAAGGCGGGGTTGGGACGCATACTGGGTCCAAAGGGACTGATGCCGAGCACCAAGATGGGGACGGTGGTCGCGCAGGTGGGTAGCACTGCACGGGCCTTGGTTGGGGGCAGCGAGTACAGGGAACGACTGGGTGTGGTTAGAGTGGCGGTGGGACAATTGGGGTTCACGCCCGAGGAGATGGCGAAGAACGTCAAGGCGTTCATGGATGCGCTGAAAGAGGACATCGCGCGCATGAGCGATCGCATAACCAAGGAAGTGCACGAAGTGGCAAGTCCCCAACCTCCCATCGTATGTCTGTAAGCTAACACAAAGTTAGGTGCTGAGCTCCACGAACGCACCCGGCTTCACACTCAATGGTGACTTTAGGGGCGCAAACTCAATATCGCCAAAGGAGCTCTCTGGCCCCTTGTAAATTCTGCATGTAGCTTTTAAGCTTTACAAACAATGTGCCATATCAAACTCCATCTCTCTGCCAGATTCATGTCCGCTCATGTCGCCTTCAATGACGTTAGCACCTTGACTGCCTCTCCCGACTCCTCCATCTGTGCGTATAGCTTCATGACTTTCAAAATCCGGCCAGATCCCGCCGAGCCGCCGCCTTTAGCTTGCTGTAAAGCTGTGCTGAGATCAAGTAGCAGCGTGGTGCGCACTTTTGTGATGCGTGCTGCCTGCGCCGCGATGAAAGGGTGGGCTCCCAGACTTTTCTCCAGCTCTTGGATCAGTCTGTACTGCATGACAGTTCGCCGTAACTTTGTAATGGACACGCCATAACTTGCACCGTCCTCGTCCTCGTCTTCATCCTCCTCTTCACTGTCTGACACCTCGTCTACGTCTGTGCCGTTGGGTTCTTTGCCTGCGGTGTTGATGTCGAGGTCTTCCTCGAGTTCTCGCAGTCGTGCATCGTAGTCAATCAATTGTCTCCCAAGCTCGATTTTGGCCCTGATATCCCGCCGTTCCTCAAGCAAGCTTCCCACTTCTTCCTCCCTCTCGTCCACAATCTTCTTCAGGCTATTGGCTTCCTTCTGGAAACCCAATAGTCCGACCCTAACTTCCTCGATCTTTTCTTCGCCGCCGAGCAGACTGTTTCCCAAGTTCAAAAAGTCCTGGTAATTCGAGTTGACGAGGTCGAGTAGCTCTTTACTGAGTAGCTGCGATCGCGATCGCAACTCGGAGCGCAGGTCCTCGAGTGTTTGATGCCGATTCGACAGCGTGGAGAGGTACGTCGAGGGTGAAAAGTCTGGTGCTAGGAAGTCGTTGCGCTGGAGGGGCGCTGGATACGGAAGCGTGTCGAGGTCCTCATCGTTGTCGGAGCCAGACCGCGAGTCGCCAAACTACAGGCAATGCGCTGTCAGCTTCCTGTGAATGTGTAGGCTGGTAGGGTGTGTATGCATACATAAAATTCACTCATGGCGGTGCGTTTCCTGCCATGGAGCGAATACACATGCGCCAGGTGTTCGCCGAAGTCCAAATAAACTTAATCGATAAGGCTCGCGTGGAGATCGCCGGGCGTGCCAGCGGGCCGAGGTGATGGAAGATGACGCAGTCAAGTTTGACCTCTCAGAGTCCTGGTTTATAATCGTGTGAGAGCTCAGTGTGCTGTACCATAATGCTTGTTCACCTACCTTCTTCACTCTGTCTCCAATTGCTTCAAAACGCGATCTGCTCCCAGTTATTGCGCCCGTAAGTTAGTCGACTTCGGCGAGAGATTGGAAGATGCCACTTCCCCAGCCTGAGCTTCCTGAGCCTGCTCATCCTACTGTCGACTCGATGCTCAGTCGTAAATTCGGGAAGGAGGTTGCCAATTACTTTTCTGGTAAGATAATATATCCTCGTGAGACTAAGCGGCTGTTGACATCTCAAAGGGTCTCCATTGAATCGCGTATCCTTCCTACGTCCCGACCACACCTTCTTATCTTCAGCACTAAAGCATCCTTCAACCACTTTTCTCCTCTTCAACAATCTCGATCCCCTAGTGCATTCCCCAGATAAACTAGCACTCCGCAAGTATGCTGATGTCAAGTCGATTATTGGCGACGACCCATTCCACCACACGGAAGAAGAGACTGTCGCACAGTACAACTCCTCTTTATATCTACCTCAAATCATTTTCTTGGGTCTTGACGAGCGAGAACCAGGCTTCGAGTACAAGGGCCGCTACAAAGGCCAGCCATGGTTCGCAGTCGACATCACACCCAAAGAAAGCGTCAAAGAAGCAGCGGAGAAACTAGTGGAGAGCTCGAAAGCAGAAGGCTTGAACTTCAATGCGGGGAGAATGAACATGAGTCTACCCGCTGAACAAGGTGCGTGTCCGAGCCCACCTTCCCTCCCCCTCAAACCACTTGTAAAATGCTGACGAATGATTTTCCGAAGCTGCCATCTACGCCGAAGCCCGCCATCTGCTCGACTGGAACGCGCGGAACCCCTTCTGCGCATCATGCGGGTACAAGACGCTCTCCATCAACGCCGGGTTCAAACGAACCTGTCCCCCAAAGGACATCGCCTCGGCCGTCACCAATGCAGGTGAACGCCCTCCGTGCGCCACCCGCACCGGGGTATCCAATCTATGTTTCCCCCGCACCGACCCTACGGTCATCATGGCCGTCGTATCCGCCGACGGCCGCAAGATCCTTCTCGGCCGCCAAAAGCGCTGGCCACAGCACTGGTACTCGACGCTCGCCGGGTTTCTCGAACCCGCCGAGTCCGTGGAGGAAGCTGTGCGCCGCGAAGTCTGGGAAGAATCAGGGATTCACTTGGGTAGGGTGGTTATCCACTCGACGCAGCCGTGGCCGTACCCTGCGAATCTCATGATTGGCGCAATTGGGCAGGCGGTGCCGGGCGGCGAGGAGATTCATCTCGGACATGATGCGGAGCTGGAGGATGCGAAGTGGTTTACGGCGGAGGAGGTGAGGGAGGCGTTGAAGGTGGGGACGAGTGGGTTGGGCGAGGAGGCGCCCGAGGGGTACAAGGCGGGGGGATTGAGGTTGCCGCCTAAAACGGCTATTGCGAATCAGTTGATGACGGCGGTGGTGAATGGATTCGCTTCGGGGACGCCGATGATATAGGGCGACGTGCGATGGTGCTGTTGGGGGACTTGTAGATATACACGGGAGTAGATGGTCTGAGAAGAATCCCAAGAGTTGTGTTTATTTTGAACAAGTTGTTGAACGATCTCGTCCTTACTCTAGAACAATGTACTTCTTCAAATGCTCTGGTATCGCTCCATACAAATTCTTCGACTCCAACCACTTCTTCGAGAATAAGCGATCAGCATACCGATACGCGCCATCACACAAGAGCGTGACGACTGTGCTTCCCTTGCCCATCTTCTCAGCAACTTCTTTGGCCGCAACAACGTTCAGACACGAACTGGCACCAAGGTATAGACCCTCTTCATCCAAGCACCTGTACACCATCTCGATCGTCTTTTCGTCGCTAATGTGTACGGAGCCGTCCAGGAGGTCGATGTCGGGCTTGAGATTGTCTGTCACGCGGCCCTGGCCAATGCCTTCTGTTATTGACCCGCCTTTGCGCTCTGCCAATTTGCCGCCGCTCTGTATGTACGAGTGGAGAACGGAGCCTGGTGGATCTGCGAGGAAGCTCTTTACGCGGCCGCCACTCTTCTCTTTGAGGTAGCGCGTGACGCCAGCCAGTGAGCCGCCGGTGCCGGTTGCGCAGGTGAATGCATCGATCTTACCTTGCGTCTGGTACCATATTTCGGGGCCGGTGGTCTCGATATGTGCTTGTCGGTTGGCCACGTTGTCGAATTGATTCGTCCATACTGCATTGTCCAAGCGCTCGGCGTGTCGCTTTGCCTGGTGGTTGTAGTTCTCCGGATTGTCAAAGGCGACGGCGGGAACCGGGTACACTTCTGCGCCCAGCAGTCTCAGCAGATCAATCTTGCCCTGCGACTGTGTGTTTGGCATGTAGATGACGAGCTTGTAGCCCTTGGAGCGGCAGACATGTGCGAGCCCGATGCCGGTATTGCCGGCGGTGCCTTCGATTACAGTGCCGCCTGGGTGCAGCAAGCCTTGCCGCTCGGCATTCTCGACGACGAAGAGGGCGGCGCGATCTTTGACCGAGCCGCCGGGGTTTTGGAATTCGGCCTTTCCGAGCACGTTGCAGCCCGTCTCCTCGGAGAGCTTCTTGAGGCGGATGAGGGGGGTTTTGCCGATAGCTGGGCGCGCATCAGAGTCTCACTTGTTCCAGCGTGGCGATTATAGCGACGGGAGTGAGTGCAGGTCGTACCATCGAGAAAGCCCCGCTGTCCGACGCCCTGAGCCTTGGAAATATTCATGGCTGTCTGGTGTGCAGCCTCCAAGCCTTCAGCATTCCGCCAGGCGGAAACTGCGAAGCTGCGCGCCGCCGTCCTGAACATGTCGTGCCGGTTTCAACAACGATGCGTGTCGACGCGATTCCAACTCTTTCGATAGGATGGACCAAGTACGGATACATGGTGTCATAGCCCCGGCCCCCATCAGTGCTTGGGCCCTCCGCAGGCGCGTCCGAATGCGGAAAGATGTGGTGTAAACACCACTACACCACCACACCCCCCACACCAACACCACAACACCACAACACCAAACATGCCAGGACGACCTTCGGCGCGCTCGACGCGCACATCTACCGCCTCTGGAACCCGGTCAGCCCGCCAGTCTTCGCATGCGGTCGAAATACCCGACGATGGCCCTGTTACCTCGCTGCGCACTAAAGTCGCGCAAGTGTTTGCAGACGCACAGAAGACGGTAATAGCACAGCGCAAGCTAGTCGGCGCCCTACGCAAGGTCCACGAAGCGTGTATTCCTCCACCGCCAGCCGCCAGCAGCAAGCGCGGGCAGAAAGCCAGGGCCGAACTGCAGGGGGACTTTGACGAGGACGACTTCAACACCGAAGTGTGCCGATGCGTCATCAGAATCCTTGCCATCAAGAGGAGTGAGTCTGTTGGCGACAGGCTCATCCGCTTCTTGTGCCTGTATGTCAAATTGGCTGACGCCGAGGGTACGCAAAGCAGAGCCATGAGACGGACTCCATTCTGGAATCTAACCTCCGCTAGACCGCAAGCGCATGGCTGTCGACGAGCCAGACCAAGGTACGGGGGACGCTGACACACCAGCATCCCGGCTTGAAGGGAGAATCCTTCACACCGCGCTCGACTTCCTCAATGCAAGAGACAAGAGCGTCCGCTGCCGAGCCGCACAATTAATCATGAACGTCGTAAAACACAACCCAATTATTGACGAGGACATTTATCATCTTATCCGCATAGCCATGTTCAAGCGGCTGCGCGACAAGGAGCCTTCAGTACGAATACAAGCATGCATGTGCCTCATGCTGTTCCTAGACGAGGACGACGAAGACGAAGACGAAGACGAGGACGACAGCGACGATGAAATTGCCGGTGGCATCATGGAGAAGTTACTAGACATCATGATTCACGATCCAAGTGCCGAAGTACGGCGCGCCGTTCTTGGCAACATCCCATTGGAGCCGACAAACCTAAACCACCTTCTTGAGCGAGGACGCGAAGCTGATCCTGCTGCACGCCGCATAGTATACACTAAGATCCTGCCAACTCTGGGGGACTTCCGACATATGAACCTCGTCACGCGCGACAAAATCCTCCGCTGGGGCTTGCGAGATCGAGATGATGGTGTGAGAAAAGCCGCCGAAAAGCTCTTTCGCGAGCACTGGCTTGAAAACTGTGTGGCTGGACGCGACAACCGCTCTGACGAGGAGAAAGAAGCTGGCATCGCACCGCCAAATATAGAAGCATTGAGTGAGCTACTCGAACGGATCGACGTCATCCAATCGGGTGAAGAGGATGGCATGGCACATGAGGCGATGCGAGGTTTCTGGGAAGGACGTCCTGATTATCGCGAGGCAATCGTTTTCGATCATGACTTCTGGAATAACCTTGACGGAGAGTGCGCTTTCATCGCACGTACCTTCAACGACTACTGCCGCAGTGCCGAGAACTCGAGCGCTGTAGACATGATCGAAGACAAGATGCCTGAAGTCACCATGTTCGCCTTTATCCTACAAAAGCACCTGAACAAGTTGATGGAGCTGGCCCATGAGGTCGCCAGTCTTGATGAAAACGAAGAGCACTATGATGAAGTAACAGAAAAGTTCGAAGAGCAAGACTTCCAGGTCCAACAACTCCTCCACATTGCCATGACCCTCGATTATACCGATGAGGTAGGCCGACGACAAATGTACAACATCATGAGGGAATCCATTGCCCAAGCCAGCCTACCGGAGGAATGTACAAGGCTCGCTATCGAGGTGCTACGCCAGATGTGCGGCAGTCGTGGAGAATCCGAATTTTGCGCTCTGATCGTGGAGGCCATCGCTGATGTCCGGGATAGTCTCGTGGACAATCCTGATGATGGTGACGCAGAAGCAATGGACGACGAAGAAGAAACCTTCCACTCTGCAAGGTCTGACATTGACCGTCCTATGCCAGCCATGAAGAAACAAGCAAAAGAACTAAGCCCAGAAGAAGAAGTAGAGCGAGCCTTGAAAGAGATTGTGGTGCACTCCAAGTGCTTGCACATCACCATGTGCACGTTGCAAAATGTGCATGGTGACATAGAGCCGAATGCTTCGTTGATGGGCCTCGTGAATAATCTGATCATCCCAGCTGTTCAGTCACATGACATTCCCATCCGCGAGCGTGGAGTCATATGCATGGGTTTGGCCACGCTTCTCAGCAAGGTTTGTCAATGCTCCGGTCGTTTTGTCGGGTGCTAACCATGTATAGAAACTCGCTATGGAGAATTTGGATCTCTTTTTCCACATTTTCACGAAAGGCCATGATAATCTCAAAGAGATTGTCGTCCAGATACTGGCAGATGTAATGATCACACATCCCCAGCTTCTTGCACCCTTGCCTACAGATCCAGAAGCAACCACCGAGGATGCTGAGCCGAAGCCTAGTCCACTGGTCAGACCGATGACCAAGGTGCTACTCAAGGGCCTCAAATCAGACAACAAGCGAATAGCTCTCATTACCTGCATGGCAGCATCGAAACTGCTTCTGCTTGGCGTGTTGCCTCCAGCTTCCACGGCGGAGATTATGAAGGCTTTTACCCTGACGTACTTCGACCCCGAGGCTGCGGTCAATCCAGCATTGAGACAAGCGCTGAGCTACTTTCTTCCTGTGTTTTGTCACTCGAAGTTGAAGAATGCGCAGCTGATGGCTCACATCGTAGTTCCTGTCATGTCCAAGTTATTGATTATGCGCGACGAGACACTGGAGGAGGAGGCCGACGACATGGTTGGCTGGCCCGTTATCACCGCTCACCTGTCTGAGTGGACGGATGGGAGGAAGGTTGTAGGTGCTACTGAGCTGGGTCTCGATGGCAAAATAAGCACATCCGCAGAGGCAGAGGTGCCTCATGTTTATCTGTCGATCGAGATCCTTGAGCGTGCTCTCACAAACACGTGTTCCAAGGACGAACGCAAGCCTTTGCTTTCCCTCCTTAGCAAGCTCTCCATTGCACCATCTTCGACAACGAGAAAGGGCGAGGAGTCAAATCTAGAGAGCCTTAGCACACTGCACGCCCTCGTTGAAGAAGCCGTTGAAGGTAAACTCGGTGTTGATGCTACTCAACGCAATTACCTGGCCAAACTCAAAGTCAGCCTGACCAAACGTCTCGGCGAAGTCGAACAGGTCACACGAATCCAAGACCAAGATCAAGACGACGCAGACGACACAGCCGTTCCACCAGTCTCCGAAGAACCCGAGGCCAACCTGGCCGATCTGTCACAGGCCGATATCACGGAATTGCCTGACAGGACACGGAGCCAGGGCAATGTCAATGGCGCAGAGACTGGCGACGTTGATGGATCGGAAATCGGCGATGAAGACGAGGATGACACGATGTTAGCGGGTATGCAAGGCGAGGGAACACGCATGCCGCTTGAAGACGACACGGAAGATGTGACTGAGGAGGATGAGAGTGAGTTTCCACCGAAGAAGAGATCGAGACCGGCGGTCACAGAGGAGGATATCATGGAGAGTTTGCTGGCCAGTGAGATGTGAGGGCTTTGTATCTTGGATGGCGTTGGTGCAGGCTTTTTGTGTCATGTCATTGCCTGCGGGGTGGGATGGTCATGACTATGAGTTGACGCTTTGCGAATGCATGTTCTGTTTTCATGCGTCTCACTTCTAATGATAATGACACCAGTGTGACGTTGGACAGTGCAGACCTCACCCTTCAGCCCGTGTCCGCATTCAGCAGCTCCCTTTACATGAACCCCATAAACCTATCGCCGCCACGAGTCAACGAACAAAAGAACCCCCGCTAAAATGTACACGACAGATAAAAACACATGGCCTGCAACAAAAGCCAAGCCATGATCGTCCTCAAGGCCGATCAACACTCTCCATCCGCCCAAATACTTTCCCCACATACTCCCTGACCCGCTTACACGATTCCCGGTCTTCCCGCCCCTCCTCCCGCTCTTCGTCTTCGTCCTCGTCCTCGTCCCCGCCCCGTTTTTCCCATTTACACGCCTCCTCGGTAATGACGTCCCACAGGCGGCGCTCGACATCGTAGCCGAGGAGTTTTTCCACGTCGTCTTTCAAGCCCCACATGCGCTGCGGCGTGCCGTCGGGATCGAACGTGATGTCGTGCGGATGGAGGAGGAGGGAGTGGGGGTTAAGTTTGAGGGTATTTTGGTGGAGGAAGATGGGTCTAGGGTGTGGTTTGACGGTGGAGGAGGAGGAAGAGGAGGAGGAGGAGGAAGAGGAGGAGGAGGAGGGACGGGTAGGATTGAGATTGTGGACGACTTGGGCGTCTTGTTTTTCCCAGTGCGGAGTTTTGTGCGCGGCGTTGGGGTGCGGTGCAAGATATTCCATGTCTGTGCCTGGATCGGCTTGCGCCATGCCTACGCCTCGATATGTGCCGTTCCACTGGCGTCCGAGCGCGGCGGGCGCGGTGCGTACTTGGTAGTATGGCAGGCCTACAGCGAGGGCGGCTTGGACAAATGTTTCCTTGTCGCCGGCGCCGTGCGAGCCTTGGCATAGCAGCGGGTAGTAGTACTCTGGGCCGAAGTAGTTGTAGTAAAGCATCATGAGAAGGGATTCGCGGTGCAGAGACTTGCGGAGAAGGATTTGGCCGGATTCGGTGGAGAAGCGGGTTGAGATTGGTTCGGATGCGATAGATGCGATGTGATAGTAGTGTGGGGAGACGGTGAGGGCGAAGTAATCGGGCCAAGTGACTAAACCGTGAGTAGTGTACGGGGCGGTGGTGAACAGGATGCTTGGGTCGTATGCGGGAAATGCGTCCGAGTCGAGGAAGAGGACGTGTTCGAAAGACGAGAAGAGAATCGCGAGGATCTTGTATTGATAATGTTCAGGGATCTTGAGCTCCGCGTTGTTGCTTTGGGAGTATATCTCTGAAATGATGACACACCGCGCGTTGAGTGAAGGGAGGACTATGTCGCATGTCGGTGCGTCGTAGGTACTCCAGTCATCGATGAAGACTTGCACAGGTAAATTGCAGCCAGTGCGGCGAAGCATACGCAATGAAACGAGGAGAACAGGCATGTATTTCCTATTCGCTGTCGTTACGATTCCAGTAGTTCCTGCAGCAAACGGTAGTCTCGGAGCGAGGTGTTGTGCCGAAGTGCGCATGGCATAATGTGCACGAAGTAACGCAGTCTCATCTTGATCCGTGAAATCAACAAGTCGATCTGGAGCTTTCCTATCTGTATCCAGCGGATCGAAATGCGTGTCTGCTGGCTGCAGATGCTCGTTCAAAACTTTCAAGGGCTTGCATTGCGGTGTAGCAGCAAGCAAGGCGGACGCGAGGTCCTGCCAGAACTCGACGACCGAAGCGTTGAAGGTGGAGCTCGTTTCAGTGAGATTCGCCGCCCGAAGGATCGGAATGTCGAAGACGGGAAGGACTTCGTATGTGTGCGGTAAAAAGTACGAGCCGCATGTGAGTAGAAACACGACGAGTGCGCCGATCCGGACTACCGTGGATATACACGGTGGCGTGTTGATCAGCATGATGGGTGGTCGTCGCAGTACCGGTAGTCTTAGTGTATCTTTCGTCGATCCACCCAGGCGGATATGGCAGGTAGAATCCTACGACATGACTTCTGGAGGGCGAAAAAGACGAGAAATCGAGGCCGGCTGACCCACGCATCATATACCGGCCATTCAGCATATTTAAAATGAGTTGCGGCAGGTGCACTTTCACGACATGTTGGGTCAGGGTGGTAATCCTGAGCTCTAGGTCTAGGCTGAATGCGACTACGCCTATCCGGAAAATCTACCTGGCTCGCCCAATACTGGCCCAGAACGCTGAAGCTCGGGAGTCAGACGAGGACATTGGTACAACATGCGCCGCGTCTGCTGTAAGCAAGGCGGCTCGGCTCCCTAGCTAGGAGACTACAGGACCTACCGAGTAGCCGTACTGTCGCGTTCACCCCGCAGCTTAAGAATGAATTTCTGTGACCAAGCCTGCCATGCGTCAGCGAGAGCACGTACAATACCAAAAAGCTTACTGCGGAGAAGTGGTAGCTTATCCATTGCAGTATGCTGTCGTGAAAGGCCTGGCATACGGTTCGTCCAGCTTGCGTCAGAACCTTACGCCCAGCAAGACCCTCCCTCCCTTGGGAGTATATCGTAGCAGTCTCACCGTTCAGAGACAGTCGGACTTGAGCCATCAGCTCACTGTTGGAAAAAAAATACATAGTTTAGTCTACCACGCCGGCAACTTTCCACCACATTACCACCCATACCACCCCAACTTCACTTACTAGACACACCACCACCCGTCCCTACTGTACGTCAAACCAAGTCCCATGTTTCCGGTACGCCGGTACGGTTCAACTAGGTACCATTCCACGTGTTACTCGTCTGGTACTCGACTCGAACCATCAGCTCGCACAACCAGGGCGACTGTTCCGAGTCCTGGACATATGCCTATCTATCGCCGGATTCGCGAGTGCGGTGGAATGCAAAAGAAAAGGCAATTATATCCTCGAAACAGCAATCAGCGTGACAACACGGCTGAGTTTGTGACGGGTGTCTTACATCGAGTCATTAAAGTGGTCGAATCCCTTGAGTACTACTTACTGTACGTCAAGACATGTCTGTCACAGAGACACCGAATCCATGTCAGGGTGCTCGCAGCAACGTCGCTGTAATTTACTTTAGCAGATTTATATGTTTGTGCCAGCCGTGTTGGACTTCTTCCTTGACCTTGACTGGGATTTGTTGAACAAAGCACACACAGCTTTACTCAGGCAAGCCAGCAGTATGGACAACAAGAAATGAAGCGACAAAAGCAAAAGGCATATTAATTACAAGCAGCTCTCAAACTATGCGGCACCCACCCATCACACCGCCCAACTCGCTGCAATGCTAATGCAACCAACTCACCAAAGAAGGGGTTTGTAAACTCGATGGCGTCACAGCCTGACAATCTGAATAAGGGCCTTCGAAACGAGCAGAAGCACTCGAGCAGATAACATGCAGAAGAGAAAGAAGGAAAACTAGCAGAGAAGAAAGAATCAAGAGATCCTCCCGAAACCATCCGAACGCTCCCGCAAGGCCTATGCTGCCGCCATGCTTTGTTTGTACTTTTGCCCGGCCATCCCGCTTTTGAAAATGTATAAGTCGACCCCCGAACACCTCAATCCACGAGGGGTATCGAACTCCCCCAATGATCCGATCTATAAGCACCCGAGTTCGTTCCCATGCCAGGCAGCCTGCAAATGCCACGAAATCTTAATCAGAGTATCGACAAACTCCCTCAAATTCAATCTTACCCGTGCCACCCTATCCGAAATAACCTTCCCACATCAAATTGCTGTGCAGATCTGGACTCCAGAAGATCGATAGCATGTGTACATTGGCTTACGCCGGCGACTTGTTGGCCGGGTTGGAAGCGTTGCGGCGGTCGTCGTTCATCGACAGCGAGCCAAACCCAGAAGACAAGAAAGCAAACGGATCGTTGCGACCATCACCGCCGTTGGAAGCACCCTGGTTGGGGTAAGGGTCGGCGGAGGAAAACGCAGCTTCTGCGGAAGCGCGATCGAACGGCGTAGGCTGCATACCAACGTTAGACATGTATCCAGCACCCATGGGAGGGTAAGGGCCAGCGCCGCCCATGCCGGAAGGAAGAGCGTAAGAGCCAGGAGGCGCTCCGTACTGCTGAGGGGGATAGCCGCCTGCGAAGCCGGCAGGTCCGTAAGGGCCAGCGCCAGGAGTGCCACCCATGGAGGGAGGGCCCATGCCGAAGCTAGAGGGCGTGTCCATAGGAGACGGAAAGGCCGAGTCGGCAACCACGGCGGCTCCAGCGCGAGAGGCACCACAACGCAGGCAAGCAGTGTTCTTTGCGAAGTTGTGGTAGCCGCAGCCATTCTCGCCGCACTTCCAGTCACCGGCACGGAAGGGGACAACACCGTTGCCACCGCGCATGTGGCCACCACCACCACCACCACCACCACCACCCATACCGTGTCCATGGCCGCCGTGACCCATATGATGTTGGGGCGGGCCCATCATGCCGGGGTGACCGTAGCCACCGCCATAACCTCCGTATCCCATAGCATCACCACCGGGAGGACCTTGCTGCATGGCGGGGAAGGAGCAGCGGAAACAAGCGGTGCGGCGCTGGAAGTTGGAGAAGCCGCAGGACGGGCAGGCCCAGTCACCGGGGCGAGGTCGGTTCTTGCTAGGTGGGAACGGGGTGACAATCTCGGCGGCGCGGTCGAGGACGCGACCAGAGGAAGGCGAGACCTCAATGGCCTTCTCGTTGAGCGCGCGTCCGTTCATACATAGACTCTCTGCGGCCTACCATGATTAGCAATGGTCATGTAGATGGGGTGAAGATGGTACTTACCTCCTCATGAGACGAGAAGATGGCGAAGCCGGTGCCTGTAGGTTTGTGCTGGTCCGGGGTGCGAAGGGTCCAGAAGGCAATTGGGCGACCACCAAACTGAGTAAACCAAGACTCGAGTTCCGACTGCGTCGTGTCGTGTGGCAGGCCGCTCATGTGGAGGACCTTGCTGCGCTCAGAGAGGAAAGCTCGCACGTCAGCGCGGGCGTCCATTGGCTTGGTCAACACGTCCGGGTGGTCATGTGGTGGTTGAGACTTGCGGATGAGCCCTCGGAGAACACGGGCTAGCGTCACAGCCTCCTCCATTGCACGGCGGGGCGAAGCGGGAGCTAGAGCCTGGAGGTGAAACGGGAGGTTGTGCTTGATGGGTGCCGATGACTGGACGGGCTCGACTTCCAGCGCCGCGCAGATGTTGGTCAGAGCGCTGGAGCCGAAGGGGAGGCTCTCCGGGTGGTGCGCCTGCCAGCGCTGGTACTCGGTACGCAGGTCAAATGTGCGCGAGTGTTGCAGATAGGGTGGCAGCACCACGGCCTTGTCGCGGGCCTCACGGGGAAGCTGTACCCTGAGATCCCACGAATCGAGCGTGACGAAGGCGAACTGGAGATCCTTGGGGAGGATGTGTTCGGCGGCGAAGTTGGTGAAGCGTTCAATCGCGTCTCGGAAAGAGCCTGCGTTGCGGACCTGGTCCCAGGTGAGGGTCGTTAAGCTTGCTGTGGATCAAGACGTCAGCAGAGCGTGGGAATTGGCATGTGGGCGACGTACTGCAGAGGGCCGTAATGGGAGTGTTGACCGGCTTCACGAGGACACTCTCGCGGTGTAGCTGTGCCGAGCGTCAGTGGTGCAAGTGCAATCGAGTGTCGGGGTGACGTTACCTCCTCACACGACTTGGCGTCGAGCAAGATCCATCCCAACTCAATCACTTCGGCAGAATCCTTCGTAACGTATACGCCGTGCTCGTCGCAAGTCGTGGCTACGTGAATGACGAGGTAGCGGTCCAGATTCGGGGCTGATGGGCTCGGCGTAGGTTGCGAAGCCATCTTTACTATCTTACACAGTTAGAAAGAGCTCGTCCTGGTCAAGTATCACGAGTCGTTGCTGTTGCTGCTGCCGGACTGCTGTTGCTGCTTCTGGGCTGTTGCTGTGTGTGTGTGTGTGTGTCGTGGAGGAAGGAGCGGAGGAGGCGGGCGGACGTGGGTGGAAGGAGCGTCAGCGGGGAAGTGAAGGTGAAGCCAGGGCTGCCGAAGAAGCTGCAAGTGAAGGTGAAGGGGAGTACGGAGCCTCAGGCCGAGACGAGATGAGGCGAAGGGTGTGCTTGCGAGATGAGCCCAGGCAGATGGAGATGTGGTCGGGTAGACTGCGGCTCCGTGCCGTGCCTTGGGAAGATTTCTTGACGTGGACAGTAGAGCTAACGCGCATGCATCTGGAGCTTGGCGGGCCATTGGAGGATCAGTGCACATGTGGGCCACGATTGCCCGTCGACGGGCATGTGTTCTTGTACCGAGTACGGAGATGTACCATCTATGCGTGCACAGCAGCACAACTCTGGTACGGCGTACGGAGTACGGACGAGTTCACTATCAGGTATCCCACGGTTGCGGCTACGGAGTACTGCTGCTACTGCTGCTGCCAGGACCTGAGCTGCCCCGACCGAGGACCGGCTGCAGGAAGCCATGTCCCTGTGCAACACTGTACCCCCGTCCCAATATTGGCTGCTGCAGCGGCGCCATGGCGGCCTCGAGCGTCGAGTCGTTGCGTCGCGCTGTCGTGTTGGCTGGCCAGGTGGGACGAGGACGAGCCGTGCAGGTCTCCGCGCATGAGCATCGCAGCAGCGCATGCATGCATACCCGTGTCCGCCCACGACTCTGCGAGTGCCACTCACGTGACGTAGTGACAGCCTGTCACGTGCCGTGTACACAGGTGGTAGACAGCACCGAGTAGACTGAGTGCCCCTTAAACGCGCCCATCGCCCCGTGCTCCGCTTGGATCCTCGGCCTGCGATACAAGAACTTCGAAGCCCTTTGTCTGCGGCACAGCCGCCAGCGCCTCCCCTCCACTAATGTCTCGGCGTCGGGGGTCTGCGTCTTCCCCGCAAGCAGCACCGCACCGCGAGTAAGTCGGAACTGCCCACCACCACTGTCATCCCGATTCCCGCCCCGGACACGGCACCCAACACGTGATGCGCGTGGCGTGGCTGGACTGCTGCTGACTAGGACGCTGACACGTTCCCCCAGCTCCCCCCGCGGCATCATGGGCTTCTTCAAGCGCTTCTCGCGGAAGAAGAGCAAGCCCGCCAGCGCCGCGCCGCGCAATGACGCCTACTCGTCTGCGACATACACATACCACGGGCCCGACCACACGCTGCGCCTGCCCGAGGCGGTGTTGCGCCGCATCCTGGAGCAAGTGTGCCCGCACGCGGCCGACGAGACGCTCGACGGCAGCGAGGACAGCGGCAACGACGGCTGCATGAGCTGCGACATGCGCGACCTGGCCCAATGCGCGCTGACGCGGCGGCAGTGGTATGGCGTGGCGGCGGGCCTGCTGTAAGTGCGGCCACGGCTCTCCCCGGGCGGCTTCTGACAGTGCGCAGGTACAACAGCATCCGCATCGACGCCGTCCACTACTGCGAGCTCGAAGAGGTCTTCGCCGAGCAGCGCCGCAAGTCGCGCCACGGCGACGACATGGACCGCCCCACGGCGCGCCTGCAGCAGCTGTGCCAGAGCGTGCGCGGCAACCAGTACCTCGGCCAGCGCGTGCGCTTCATCAAGCTGCCGTACATGCTGCGCGAGGCGGCCAAGGCGGACCTCGCGCGCACCGTCTCGGGCTGTCCGAACCTCGAGTACGTCGACCTGCCCGACGGCTTCTACACCGGCGACCCCTCCGCACAGCTGCTGCGCCAGGAGCTGCAGGCGCGATGTCCGCACATCCGGAAGATGAAGTACAACGAGGGCGGCGAGCAGACGCTCGAGTCGCTCATGCACGGCTACTGGCAGGAGCTGAGCGTCATCGAGCTGAACAAGATCCGCATGGAACCGAGCGTCCTGCGGCAGGTCCTTGGCACGCTCCCAAACCTCGCCGAACTGCGCGTGTCTGGCGTCGAGTGGTTGAACGACTCGACGCTGCACAACGCCGCCGGTCTTCCTCCATTCCCCGCGCTGGGCACGTTGACGCTGGAGAAGGTCCACGGCATCACTGCAGAGGGACTCGCCCAGTACCTGACGAGCCCAATGTGCGCCAACCGACTGCGCACACTCGTTATCAAGGACTGCTCCGCCATCTCACCCTCGTCGCTCCACCTCGTCCTCTCCGCGGCAACCAGTCTCAAGACTCTAGAGTACACCGCGCTCGTAACCGCCGCCCTACATCTCGACCCCGTCCCGCCCATGGCCTCCTGCACCCTCCACAAGCTCCACTACGAAATCATCTCCACCTCGTCAAACCAGCTTTACCCCCCCGGCGCCTCGTACTACCACTACCTCGCCCAATCCCTCATCAACAATTGCCTCCCTGCCCTCCGCCAACTCTACGTCCGCGACCCCGACTTCCCCGAAACCCTCACCCTAGCGCCACCCGTCCGCCCCTTCAGCGAGGTCCCGACCCCCATGTTCAACCAACCCCTCGAGGTCTACTCCAAAGGCCTCGACGAGTTGGAATGGATCTTCACATCCATCATCCCGCCCGAATCCTCTGGCCGCCGTTTCTCCGTTTCCGGCGGCCGCCCCGTAAGCAGCTACTCGGCGCACAAAGGCCTGGGACCGCAATGGGGCGGCGAGGCTAGGAAGAGTGTTGTCGTACCGAACGGGCTTGGAGGGTTTCTGGCTGTTCCAGCGGATGACGCGAGGCCAAGGAGTGCAGGCCATTTGGGGCCGAGCGGTGGGTTTGGACATGGACATTCGCATAGTGAGAGTTTTGTAGGAGATGCGATGCCACGGGCCAGTTGGATGAGTCATGCGGGGAGGGAGAAGAGGGCGAGTAGAGCGGATTTGTGGAGGTGAAGAAGATTCCGAAGGGCGCTTTTTCTCCACTTTGGTTCAGGGATGTTTTGAGGAGAACCTTTTTCTTCTTCTGGATACGATACCCTTTGATTTCGATATCCGCGGTTGTACATGCATAGCACGATATACAGAAACAGGTACCAAACCTAGACTGGATCAGGCATGGACACGGAGCATCGGGGCAGGCCTTGGCGTTCCATGTACATGTTCAAATACCAGCCAACCTTGCGCCTACCTGCCAACTCCGCAGCCCACATGGTTCCTCCAAGAAGAGAGATAAAATCTCACTCACGCGCTGGTCCCGCTAATCGCAAACTTTTTTCTTGGTTTTATACAGCCGTCTTTGCTTCTGGGATCCGTGGTATTAGCTTGCTACTTATCTTGCTCTTACAAGTGTCCCTAGAACACCATCTAAAACAAGTGCGCGGGATGCGAATCACTCTACACAATTGCATGTCATTCCAGGACATGTCGCTGCATGGCCAGATGTGACACGGATCCGAATCGTTCCGCCACCGCCGTCCTTAGAGCTCGGTTCCTTCACTGTCACCACGATGCTGTGAGTTGCTGCATGTGGCCACATACGGATGACCAAGACGGGCATGATCGTCCCGCAGCTGCAGGGCATGTAAGGCTGTGGCTGGCAGCGGTCCCCGGGGCGGGGGAGGACGGCCGGTGGCTGACACGCGCTGATGTGGTGAAATTAAGGGCTTTAGCGTCTTCATCCAAAACAGTCTGCTACTGGTCAATTCAGACCTGAAGGCGCTACTGTTGGAGGGCAATCTACGTATGTAAGAAGCAGACGCGCTCTTTGCGCGCCGCGCGCTTGCTCCTGGAAGACGCCCTCTTGTGACTTCCAAGTTCTGACCCCCCTCACCTCGATGCGCCGCTACTCGCCGCATTCCAGCACAGCAGCGTAGCACAACATCGACGCGCCGCCATGGCCACCGCGACCGTCCCCCCAGCGACGGCCGCGATAGGGCAGAAAATGTCTCGCTACAGAAGTGTGCGCCGCGCCCAGGGGCAGCACGCCCAGCAGCAGAGCCCTCCGCCCGTACCTTCACTACCCCCGATGCCACCCATGCCCGATATGGCTCACCAGAAAGAAGCCACCGTTAGCAGGAGCATGAGCCGCTACCACCGCCGCCCGACTGTCTCGCACGCCCCTCTGCGCGTCAACACCCTCCAGGCGAACCAGACCCCCCCACCACCACAACCGTCTCCGTCTAGAGTCCGCGCTGCGAGCTCTCCTAAGCACGCCCAGCACTCTGCCAACACCGCCCAGCACCGGCCGCGGACCGCCAAGCAGCCTGAGGACACCGCAGGGCCCGCCTCGAACCAGTTGCCGTCGCCCAAGGCCGATGACAGCGCGCGGGATCTTCTGATGAGAGAGCGGGAAAGGCAGCGACTGCTCAAGGATCAATGTGACGCCGAGGCGCGTGCAAACCGAGAAGCCAAACAAGCTGAGTTCGACAGTCTGGAGGCGCTGCGGCGCCAGGAAGAAGCAGAAAGAGCAGCGGCCCTGCAGAGACAAGAGGAGCAGCAGAGAGCTGAACAAGAGCGTGGAACCCGACTGCGCAAAGCCGAGGCTCACAAGATGCTTCAGCGCAGAGAACAGGAGGCGCGCCAGGCAAAACGCCAAGAAGACGAGCGTAGAGAACAGGTCGAGCAAGTTCGACAAGCCAGGCGAAAAGACGAGGAACGCAAAACAAAGCTTGACCTAGAGAGAGCCCGCAAAGCGCCGTCTTCCCCGCCACTATTATCACCACGACAGGACAGTAACCTTGGACTCTTCAAGCGTAGAAGGGATGACGGCCTGACGCCAGAGACCCAGCTGAGCCCCATGGAGACATCAAAGACCCCGCAGCTCAGTCTGCAACCCGGTGATCGTGCTCCCGAGGTGATCAAACCGGGCGGCGGTGGCATAGTCCTTGGAATTGATGCTCCTACCTCAGCTGTGAACGCCGGAGATAGGGTAAGTGTATTCAGTCTAGTCTCAGGTGTCACGCTAATACCATTACAGCGAGTGACTGTTGTTTGCGGCAAAAAACGCATTCTGCTACCAGTAACACCAACCACGACTCCATTGGATCTGATCAAAACAGCTTCCATTATCCTGACAGACCCAATTGACGTGAGGACTGCCGTGATGCAAGAGCTGTTTGTCAAAGTCAGCATCGTACGACCTCTACGGAACTACGAGTACGTCCGAGATGTCATGAACTCGTGGGACGCAGACATGCAGAACGATCTCACCATCATTGACTCGGAACTCGATGGCATCGACCAGGACGACCTCCTTGCGTACAAGGTACCGGAGACGCGGCCTGAAGGCATGTCATGCTTTATCCAGTACTCTTCAAAGCCTGGCAAGTGGTCGAAACGCTACCTCACCCTGCGGCCAGATGGCCAGCTAGTTATGGCCAAGAGCGAAAAGGCGAAAGAAAAAGATCATGAAAACATTTTGACCATGACCGATTACGACATCTACACGATAACGCAGAAGAAATTGGGCAAAGTCAAGCCGCCAAAGAAAATATGCTTCGCTGTGAAGAGTTTGCAAAAGTCCAACATTTTTGCCGACGAGTCGCAATACGTTCACTTCTTCTGTACCAATGACCGAAACACCGCGACCCTGTTTTACAAAGCCATGCAGCGTTGGCGAAGCTGGTATCTCAAGCATCAAAAGGGCGAAGGAATGAAGAAGACTCATGCGCAGCGCAATGTCTCCGGTGGTGACACAGGGCCACTTGCATCTGCTCACTCGAGGGGTGAGTCGGTGGGATCTCACTATCAGCTTGGCGCGTTCTCGTCCCTCTTGGATCTTGATAATTTTAACAAGACGTTGGATGCGATTGAGGTGCACAAGCCGGGAGAGTTCCCCGAAGACAAGCCTTTGGCAGGGCTGGACACGAGGGCCATGCACGCGCGCAAGAAATCTCTACGAATCAAGCAACCTCCTCCTTCGGCTTTCAACAGGAGTGCCCCAGCCCTGGTCGAAAACGCATCGCAAAACACCAGTCGTCAGAACTCGATGCGAAGGAGCTGTGAGCAACAGGAGGAGGAGCCATTCACCCCGACCGGACTTCTCGGGCGGGTGTACACTAGCCGCCAGCAGGCCGTCCAAGAACGAGAACAGAAACAGAAAGGGCCGTTCACCGAAGGGCCATCCTTGATCAGTGGCATGGAGCGCATGGCATGCTCGAATCACGACTCGGGCTTGACTCGTCGGTCCTCGGTGCGCAGCACACACCACCGACGAAATTCGAGCGACCTGCAACGAAGTGCTTCCAAGCGTGTACCAGGCATGCCGGAGCCTCTGGTAGATCTGACACCCCAATATCGTCCGCCACCGCAACATGCAAACAAGGGCAAGGGATACAATCCCGGTGCTGCGGCAGGTCCCTTGGTCGAGAGTGCGACATCCATCGAAGAAGCGATCAAGGTACCTCCGTCTACAGACTGGCGTGCGCGGCCGACGACGTCTTCGGCTCGTGCACATGGCACCTATGGCACAGGCGGGCATGAGAGGACGCGGTCATTGAAGGGTCGTGGTGAGCCGTTGGCTGCCTATACCCAGAACAACCACAAGGGAGCGCCAGAAGATGACCGAGAAGCCTTTACTGGGGGCGGACTGCTGTCGCAAGCTGGCTACTCTCAAGGCCATGCACCTGTGGGACGAGGGGTAATGGATGGAACCAAGGCGAAGGGACCGATGCTGGATCTCAGGGAGGGCAATCAGATTGCTGCGGGCAGTCTCTTGGCCACTGTACCTGACACCAACACGCTTGTGATTGACCGGTCTGGCAAGTAGTGGTTTTCTTGGACGAGGAGATTCGGGGGGGTTGTGGATACGAATCATGTTAATGTTTATGATACCCTGACGTGCGGGATGGAACAGTTTTGATATTCCGCTAGTATTTGGCCCTTTGTTTTTTACCTATCGCATCCCATCCCTTTGATTTCTTGGCATTGCCCTGTAGGCGGTTTGGTATTTTCCCTAGTCCCTTCTACGATAGACACAATCATCCATGTGCCAATTCTGGAGTAAAGCAGACGTGGCTTGTGAATGTCACTCGATGGACACGGTTTGTCGTGACATGTGGCCGGCAATTCTTCCGATCGGCACGCTGGTGGCTGCGTTGGTGTTCTCACGTGGACTGCGCCTCCGCTCTCGGGCCCACCGATTGGCTTGCGGGCTGTCAGGCCCCAACGGTAACCCCGCAATCATCGGCAGTATGGCGGCGTTGGCTGCAGCGGACCGCTCCACAGTCGAGGGAAAGGGGATGCTCGACCATGGCCATGTCCTGCCACGGCGAAGTACTCATGAAAAGAAGCAGAAGAAGAAGAAGAAGAAGAAGAAGAAGAAGAAGACTCGTTGAGGAGGATTCAACGCTCGTCCTGTGCGGAATCGGGACCATGGGCCGCGCTCATTTCCACAAGCGGACGTGTTGAACTGTTGACTGCACCCTGGCCTGTCGCTGCGACAACCGCCAGCATTTTCGTCGTGAGGCCGCGCGGGGAACGACCTCATTCTTGGCTGTTGTGCAGTCGTTCAGCGACATAGGGACGGAGCACGTGGACGCAGTCGGTGCAATGGGAACCTGTGGTGCAGTGATGGATGGGGTGGACGCGGGCCCGTCTACGTCATGTTTCGAGCTCTGACCTTCGTTTGCGCTGCCAACCTCTCTCCACGCTGGAGCCAAGCAGAGCTCGTGCGGGCCGGGCAATGGCATATCTTCAACGTGCGGCTCTTCATCAATGGCATTCTCTCTACGGACAGGGCCCACGGTTGAATCAGTGCCCAAGTACTCCGCACCGATTCCAATAGCGCGCGGAGCCCCGTTAGATCAATCACCTTGCAGCACCGCAGACTCGACTAGCCCGCAGCACCTAGCTCAACCAAAGCCAGGGCACTAGCTGCGAGCTGCCACGCTACCCGACCTTCACTTGGTCTTTCCCAAACAAAACCCTGACCTCTGCCTGCCATTGTGCACTCTGCTCCCACACGAGCAACATCTCGGCCGGCACACGCAATGGCCGCGACAACAACGACGCGAGACGTCGCCAACCACGTCCTCTTCGAGGTCGCTACCGAGGTCGCAAACCGAGGTACCAAGCTCCCCCTCTCAAGCTCCCAGCCGCAGACACCTGACATGGTCCAGTGGGCGGCATCTACTCGGTCCTCAAATCCAAGGCGCAGGTCACCACGGCCGAGTATGGCGCATCCTACACTCTCATCGGCCCCTGGAACAGGGCATCGGTACGTCAAGCGAGCCCGCAGTCATGGTGGGCAGGACTGTACTGACAAACACACCAGGCCTCGGTCGAGGTCGAGCCGATAGAGCCCAAGGACCCGGCCCTTGTGGCCACAATCCAGTCGATGCAGGACCGCGGCATCCAGACCCTCTATGGACGATGGCTGATTGACGGCGCACCGCGCGTGCTTCTCTTCGACACCGGCACGGGCTACTCCTGGCTCGACGAGTGGAAGGGCGACCTGTGGTCCACCACGGGCATCCCCTCGCCGCCCGGCGATTCCGAGACCAACGAGGCCATCGTCTTTGGCTACATGGTCGCATGGTTCCTTGGCGAGGTCAGTGCCGACTACCCGTGACTTCAAACTGCACACTGATGCCTGGGTAGTACGTCTTCCACGAGAAGAAGCGAGCCGTCATTGTCCAATTCCACGAGTGGCTGGCAGGTGTCGCTGTTCCGCTGTGCAAGAAGCGCCGCATCGATGTGACCACCATCTTCACCACCCACGCTACCCTGCTCGGGCGCTACCTCTGTGCTGGCTCCGTAGACTTTTACAACAACCTACAACACTTTGATGTGGATGCCGAAGCCGGAAAGCGAGGAATCTACCACAGGTACTGCATCGAGCGCGCCGCTACGCACGCCGCCGATGTCTTTACCACGGTCTCGCACATCACTGCATACGAGAGCGAGCATCTTCTGAAGCGAAAGCCAGACGGTGTTCTGCCAAACGGTCTGAACGTCAAGAAGTTCTCGGCGACCCACGAGTTCCAAAACTTGCATCAGCAGGCAAAGGTCAAGATCAATGACTTTGTACGCGGTCACTTTTACGGTCACAACGACTTCGATCCCGAGAACACTCTCTACTTCTTCACTGCGGGTCGGTACGAGTACAGAAATAAGGGTGTGGACATGTTTATCGAATCTTTGGCGCGATTGAACCACAAGATGAAGAGCGAGAACTCGAACATGACGGTCGTCGCATTCATCATTCTCCCGGCGCAGACGCAATCCTTGTCGGTCGAGTCCCTCAAGGGCCAAGCTGTCATCAAGTCGCTACATGACACTGTCAACAACATTGCAGAGAATGTAGCGAAAAAGCTGTTCGAGCGCTCTTTGACATGGACTGAAGGCCAAGACTTGCCAGAAGACAAAGACCTCATCACACCTGCTGACAAGATCATGCTTCGCCGACGGTTGTTCGCGATGAAGCGCCACAACCTGCCACCGATTGTCACCCACAACATGGTTAACGATGCCGAAGATCCAGTGTTGGCCCAGCTCCGTCGCTGCCAGCTGTTCAACCACCCCTCGGATCGTGTCAAGGTTGTCTTCCACCCCGAGTTCTTGAACTCTGCGAATCCCGTGCTTCCTCTCGACTACGACGACTTCGTCCGCGGAACACATCTCGGTGTCTTTTCATCCTACTACGAGCCATGGGGCTACACCCCAGCCGAGTGTACTGTCATGGGTGTACCCAGCATCACAACAAACTTGTCGGGTTTTGGATGCTATATGGAGGAGCTGATTGAGAATGCTGAAGACTATGGTATCTACATTGTCGACCGACGGATGAAGGGCGTCGACGACTCGGTCAACCAGCTCGTCGACTACATGTTCGACTTCACCAAGAAGAGCAAGAGACAACGCATCAACCAGCGGAACCGAACCGAGCGTCTGAGCGATCTCCTCGACTGGAAGCGCATGGGTCTTGAATACGTCAAGGCACGACAACTGGCTCTTCGCCGCGCCTACCCCGGCTCGTTCGAGGACGACGAAGAGCCCGACTTCTTCGGCTCACAAGAAGTCAAGATCTCGCGGCCACTATCTGAGCCCGGGTCGCCTCGCGATCGCTCCGGTATGATGACGCCTGGCGACTTTGCCTCGCTGCAAGAAGGACGCGAGGGCCTGAGCACCGAGGACTATATTGCGTGGAAGCTTCCGTAAGATGTCCATGATATCTACCTGCATGTACACTACTAACAATACCACAGTGAAGAGGAAGAGCCCGATGACTTTACGTTCCCGCTCACGCTCAAGACGAAGAGTAAGCCTAACTCGGGCGCCACTACACCTACTATTCTTAACGGTGCCGATGGTGCTAACTAGAAGATGTTGTAGGGTGAGGACAAATGTTTGATGTTTTGGAAATTGCATGGATCGCGTCTCTTGTTTCGTTTCTTTGGTCCAGGATGGATCTTTCCGACGCGAACACTGCATTGAGGTAGATGGATGGGGCTCTGGTACAGTAGGCGAGACGGGCGGTGATGGTGGTGTATGCTAGGTGGTGTGAATATTATTTAAACGGAAATCGCTTGATTTACCAGAGTGGCACAGGCATGGTATCCAGCTTTTGGTGACTTGTTGGGTACACAGGGGTATGTACTGTGGGCCAACGGCTCCTGGGCCCTGGGGTACATGCTTTGATACACAATAATCGCACCTCATGGGCGTCTGCGGGGCCGAAAGCTTGTTTGTACGAAATACACATGGCGTTCCCAGGATAGCGGGCTTGGACGCTAGACCTATCAGGGGCCAAGCAGCTGGGTAGCCGACGTGATTTGACGGCACGGAGTAAACTTTCGGCGCGTCCAGGTCAGGTCTCAACCCGGGAACCGTCATTCGAACCCACAGCCACAGCCACAACGACCGACCCTGCGGCTTAGCCTCCTCGTCCCGTTGTTTGACAATCCCCTTCTCCAGCATGACGCGACTCACATCCGAAACCACGCGAGGCGCTAGATACCGGGTCGCTCCGTTAGCAAGGAGACAGTTGCAGTGAGGTCGGTTGCGCTCTGTATCTTCGTATCCTCCTTTCCTTGCCCAAACACACGGCGGCATCACCCACCGCCGACACTCCAGCCCGCCGCCAACCCCCCGCCCATCCACTCCCGGGGCCCGCCGGCCGCTCGACGACAGACAATCCCCCACGCGGTCAAGGAGAGGCGGCAACCATGGTGTTCGGGCCGTGGATATCGACGCTCGCGTGGTGCAAAGCGCGCATGCCAAGGGTCAAAACAGCGGCGTGGTTGAAGCCGAGCGCCAACTTCATAACGCTGCACTATGCGTACATTCTCTTCCACACCTTACTCGGGTCCGTGATTATGTTCAGCGGCAGCGACCTGGCGTACATTGACGCGCTGTTCTTTGCCAGCGGAGCGTCGACACAGAGTGGACTCAACACGGTCGACGTCAATCTGCTGCCGTTGCATGTGCAGGTCTGGATGCTCATCTCCACCTGCATGTGCACGCCCATCTTCATCAACACGTTTGTCGTCTTCATCCGCTTGTACTGGTTCGAGAAGCGCTTCCAGAATGTCGTCATCGACGCCCGCAGCGCTCGCCATACACGCACCATGTCGAGGATGAAGAGCGATATGAGGGAAGGGGTTGAACGTCATCTCAGCCAGGAGGAGCGCGGCGTGGGCGATCGGCAGATTCACGTCATGAGGCACACAAATGGGCATGCCGAAGGCGGCACAATCGAGGACGAGCATGCCTTCACCGATGGCACCGGCAACGCTGGTATCCGCACGAACAAGCCCGCACATGATGACGAGATGGATCCCCTCGAGCGGCCTATGACACCGGTGCATCAGGTTGCGTCCAATGTGGTGTGGGCAGACAACCTCGCTACTCCTCGGCAGCGTGAGCAGCACAGATTACGCGACTCTGTGGAATCTCCGTCAGACCGTCTTCCCGAGAAGAATCGCGAACACAGCATTGCTTTTGTGGAGAAGCAGCGGGAATCCAAACAAAAGGGCCCTCTGCGCATCCCCGGGCCACGAGATTACGATCTCGGCTTGAAGCCAGAAGAAGTCAGAGACGAAGACGACAAGTTGGACAGAGTCATGAGCGGCTTGTCGCAAGATTCACACCCAAGGCGCAATCGATCGAATTCCGTTCCTCCAGAGCTGATCAACGGAGATGATCATCCCATGAAGTACCACATCACTATCGACGTGCCCAGTCGACAGCGTCCTATTAGCGGTGTGTCCGTTTACAACAGAGGCCGTGCAACAGGCGCAGAGATCAATAGTAGCAATGACAACAACGCAGCGGCATCGACCGGAGTGCTGCGTCTCCAGTCGGGGTCCAAGACATTTGGAAGTTTCCTCACGCGGACCAAGGAGGAAGACGAGGACCCCATGCCATATCTCAGCTGGACACCTACTATTGGTCGCAACTCGAACTTTGTAGATCTCTCAGAAGAGCAACGAGAAGAGCTCGGGGGCATCGAATATCGGGCGCTGAAAATGCTCGCGTTGGTACTGACGGTATACTTTGTCGGCTTCCACCTCTTGGGTATGGCGTGCCTCACACCTTGGATCCGGTACACACCCACGTACAGAGCTGTCGTCGAGAAAGTCGGCATCAATCCTTACTGGTGGGGCATCTTCACTCCGGCATCCATGTTCAACGATCTGGGCTTCACCCTCACGCCCGACTCCATGATATCCTTCCAATTCGCCGTGCTGCCTCTTGTCCTCGGCACATTTCTCATCATCATCGGCAACACGGGTTTCCCCTGCATGCTGCGGTTCGTAATCTGGCTGTGCTCAATCTGCATGCCCAAAGGCTCGGCGAAATGGGAAGAACTCAGATTCCTCCTCGACCACCCCCGTCGATGCTTCACACTGCTTTTCCCCAGCAAAGCCAATTGGTGGCTTTTTTGGGTCTTGATAGGCCTCAACGGCATCGACCTAATCTTTTTCATCATTCTCGATCTCAACGACGAAACCGTTACCGCCCTGCCCCCAGGCTTCCGTTTCCTCGCAGGCCTCTTCCAAGCCGCCGCCACCCGCACAGCAGGCTTTGCCGTCGTCAACATCGCGGACCTCCACCCCGCTATCCAGGTTAGCTACCTGATCATGATGTACATATCGATTTTCCCCATTGCCATGTCCATGCGGCAAACCAATGTCTACGAAGAAAAGTCGCTAGGCGTCTGGGCTGACAACGACGACGACGAACACTCTTCATACCTGTCTCACCACTTGCGTCGCCAACTCTCCTTCGACTTGTGGTTCGTTTTCCTGGGCTTCTTCCTCATCGCCATCATCGAAGGCGCGCGCCTTGAAAACACGAATGAATACTCCTTCTCCCTGTTCTCCGTCCTCTTCGAAATCGTATCCGCATACGGCACCGTCGGCTTGAGTCTAGGCTTCCCGCAAACCAACACGTCCTTCTCAGGACAATTCCGCACCCTCTCCAAGCTGATTGTCATCGCGATGCAAATCCGCGGACGACACAGAGGCCTGCCGTACGCCCTCGATCGCGCCATCTTACTCCCGTCCGAATCCCTTCACCAAAAGGAAAACGAAGACGCAACGCGCAGAGCCCGACGGGGTTCGAATATGGACATTGCTGCGCTGACCATGGATTTGTCTGCCACAGGCGCGCTGCAGAGACAAGGTACGGGAATGAGTAGGAGGAGTAGCATGTCTGGCGACGCGAGACGGCCGTCGGCGGCTGATCGCTTCAAGCCGAAGCAACTGCGGAGGATTCTGAGCGGGGCGTTTAGCGCGGGGCCGAGTGGCGTAAGACATGGGGAAAAGAGGGCTTAGGATTCCTGTGTGGGTGTCGTTTTTCCTTTGCCCTGGGGGCATATAGATGGACGTTTGTTGTTTTGGTAGGAGGTTATTTTTATACATGGGGACCTTTTTAGACACCTTGTTAGAGGTAGGGAGTGGCTTTGCGCGTGAGCATTCATGGCGTTTGAAATCCATCTTTTTTTCACATTCTTTCTTCACTGATCTACTGGTACTACTACTACCCTTCCCAAGGAGGGGTTTTTCTTCTTCTTTGCCTACACGCTTCTAGAGCAAAGCACTGTATACATGTACATACCATACATACGCGTATTCTCAGTTGCACAGTCAATAAAACAGCACCCAAGCTCACCAAAAAAACCCGCGTATCAGACTGGCACCCAACAAGGTAATACAGATACCACCATCCCAGCTCTTTCTTTGCAGTACAATACATTCACAAACTACACACCCCACAACACATTGATTCCAGCAGCGATTCACCCCCGAGGCTTCCGCGCGCCATAAACCTGTTGACAAAACCTATACACAACATGCCTACACACCCCACAAACATCCGCGCAGAAAAATCTACTCTGATCCTTCCTCCGCTGCCCACGCCACAAACACTTCTGCCTTTTTGGGAGGGGGGGGCAAAGAAAAACAGCTACGGCTTACTACCTCGATGTACAGGCCAGGGGGGAAACAATGATAGGTCCCTGTAGCTTTCGTCCCTGTAGCTTTCGTCCCCGTAGCTTTCGTCCCCGTAGCTTTCGTCCCCGTAGCTTTCGTCCCCGTAGCTTTCGTCCCCGTAGCTTTCGTCCCCGTAGCTTCCGTCCCCGTTCGCTGCGAAAGAAGGAAGGCGTAGGAAAGGAAAGAAAGGGAAAGGAAGGGATCTTGTCAATGTACCATGCAGCCGTGCAGTACATCTAATCTAGTACAACGGACGATTTCCTCGCTGGGAAATACTTGGTAACATACGACCATGTGAAAAAGGGCTATGCTGGGTATGGGTAGACGTGGAATGACATGTCACTGGTGCGAGGTGCTAGGACGTGGGACTAATGCGGAAAAAAAAAGGGAAGAAAGTGGTGTGAGGAGGTCATGGGATCTTAAAAGGGTCTTGCTTTTCCCACGGCCACGTGTCTCGTCTAAATCTATGTACATGGGCAATTTACATGCTGCGCTTTTGATCTTGCTCCGCCGCAGGCAAGATTTCATGGACCTTCATATCTAGTCCGACCCAGAATTTCCTGCCCCTCCACTCAACTGTGACGCCGCCCCAAAATGCAATGATCCAAATCGGCAACGCGCTCATCTCTCGGCCCAACCACGCAGCGAAGAATTCTCCAAAGTTTCGGCGCGCGCCGTCGAGTAAGCTCGGTTCTTTGGGTGTCTTGTCGCCGAGCAAAGGCTTTAGTGTATCGGACTGGTGATAAGCTGCCGCCGAGCGCTGCGGGAGAATAAAGTCGGGCGTGTCGGCGTCAATTTCGACAGTCTTGGCGGAGTGCAGGAGGAGGTATTGGATGTAGTCGACTGCGCACCATATACTCATGTTGACGAGCCATACGAGGCAAAATGAGAGCCAGGTAGGTGGGATGCTGACGTGTTGGAAGAAGGACAGAGTCGTCATAGCATATGCACCGTAGAGACTACAAAGAATGCTCTCGGTGCCTGGCTCGACAAAGGTTGCTAGTGTGACGGTGAATTTACGGACCCGCAGCCAGCGGATGCGGCGGTCCATGTAGGCCATGACGGGTGTGTGGCTGATGGGCTGGAAGCAGAAGTCACCAAAGAGCATTGCGTGCTTGCCCCATGATATCTTTTGAGCACCGGGCAAAGGACAGAAACCGGGTTTCTCGAATGCCTGCGGTTGCTTCCATAACGCGTCGCCAATCAGGTGGTCCTCACAGATGTTGTCGGAGAAAAAGTCGATACCAGGAGCGCGCTCAGGGTTCGACGAGGTGATGTAGTCGAGCTGTGAGCGGCGGAACATGGTGCTTTTGCCGATGATGCAAGGCGCAATGGCGACGGTGTTGATGGCATTATAGAACTTGGCGTGTGAAGAGGAGAGGAAGGCCTCATCGAGCCGCCCACCACCTCGCTGCATGACTCTTCGCAGCATGCTGTTGGCATGGTTGCGGGGGTCTGAGGAAGTGCTTGCTGCAATGTCCGTTGCGTCCATGTCCTGCGCGGGTCGTCCTCCAAGCAGTCGCTTGCGTTCTTCCACAGTCATGCCTTGCGCATCCATGTCCACGGCTACGGGTGTCTGGTGGACGAACTTGAACTTCCTTACCGCGCCATGTTTGTCGTCCTTGTATCCGCAAAGCAGGTCGATCAGACGTCCGCATACGCCCTTGCCCGCCCAGACATTACAGTCCAGGATCCAGACGATATCACCCTTTGCTTCTCTGTATGCGCGACTCATGTTTCGGATCTTGGGGTTCGGTCCCAGCGAGTTCTTGTTCTTCAGCAACACGGGGTCCTCCTCTTCGACCAGAATGCGCACGTTGACATGTTGAAAGTCTTCACACAAGCGCTCTAGGATAGGAAAGGCGGGATCGGAGCGCGAAGACACGCAGAACACGGTATCAATTTTGCCCCGCGGGTATGTCTGACGGAGACTGCAGGCAAGGCATTCGTACAAGCGTGGCTCGAGGCCTTTGACGGGACGAATAACGGTCACGTGAGGTAGATCTTCTTCCTCATCCTTCGTAAGGCAAAACGCGGGCTGTGGTCGTTTCCAGTTGTATCGAAATCTGCGCGCGTTAATCTTGTTACCAAATCACTTGCTGTGTTCTTGCGTACAGCTGCGTGAACCCAATCGCGCACACCGCCCAGACGACAACAAACCAGATCAGAAAGCCGGTAGCGATGAGAGTGCGCAGCAAAGAGACATCACGTGTCTCGGTGCTGAGGGCGAACGCGCGCATGCGCGAATCGTATGCGAAGGGGTCGGTTAGAGGGAGGGATGTACTCGGTGGCTGCGGGCTCGGGGGTGTGCGGAGTTTGGCAGTTGCAACACGTCACGTGTAGGCGCTAGCGCGCGGCATCACAAAATGTCCAATTGAGATTTGCTCGAAAGCTAGGAATGCTGTCCAAAAGATTCCAGTAGGAAATAAGAAACAATGACCCAGTAAATCCTGAGGTGCAAGTTTGAACGCCACGCTAATACGCAAAAGTTACTCAGAGTCCTTCAATGACCACGAGGAATACTGAAATCACTTTCAAACCTTGGGCTTCTTCCGTACCAAGCCTGCTGGCAGCGTGTTCACACCATTTGTGACTTCCACAATTGGTGCAGCCTCGATCTTGGGCTTCTTCCTCACCGAATTTGGTCCAAGATCTCGGATCCCCTCAGAAGAGTGAGCGGCAGACCCCGCAGGTACATCGGGCTTTCTCTTCTTTCGCACACCCATGACGGTCGTCACGGGAGTACCTCCGCTCACAGGTCGCGCCGTAGCCACATGCTCTTTCGCTCCAGTTACTGTCCAACCCCATGCTTTTTCCGTTCCTCCGAGAACAGCAATTTCGTCTCTCCATCGCTTTGTAGCCTTGACTGTAGAAGCCGGGGTGCCAAAGTTCTGGTGAATCAGAATCTCATGAGCACGATTGTAGTCTTTGGTCGAGAAGCATATGGTGCCTCTCGATTGCGATGGCCATTTATAATACGGGCTGTTCTCGGGCACCTCCTTGGCTGCTGACTGTCCAGAAGCACTCGAGGCAGTGGACAGATTGGAAGAGGTTTGTTTTATCCGTGGTAGCTTGAGAGGGATCGGGCCATACTCTGTTTTCGACTTCGTTTTCCGTTTAGCTTTTGTCTTCCTCCCTGGGTTACGCCCACTTCCCTGCAAACCATTTTGGGGTAATGGCTGGGATGTCATCTGCTGTGACGCCTCTTCCTCGCCCTCCTCAGGTATCGAAGGCTGTTCGGGGGTGATGACAACCCATATGAATCCCACAATCCTTCCGGATGAGCACTCTTGCCGGAAAGCCATGAATTCCCAGAATTGGTCCAAGGTCTTGACACTCTTCCAGATACCATTGCTTTTCGAAGGGGTGCCGCCTTCAGCCGCCATAGCGTCAGACCCTCGGTCTGGAAGCTCCTCGTCAAGTTCATCGAGGAATCTTGCCTTTGGATCGTCTGGAAAGTGAGGTACAAGACAGCGGGGCGGCGCGGCTGGGTGGGGAGCAATTTGGAGAAGTGGGTGCGTGCTAGCCCACCGGCGCGGCGCGTTCGGTACGGGGGAGGGAGGAGTATATCGAAGCGTGTCATGAGAATCGAAGCCTGGAATTACGAGGTAGCCTTTCGCAGTCGCTTCCGACACAGATTCAGGCTTATTGTTGTGCGTGTTGGCGCCCTCCTTCAATCGTTCTGCGAAAGGCCTCCGCTCCTCTTCAGCCTTGTATTGACAGACCATTGGATCTAGTACCCTACACCACCACTTTACCAGTCCTCTGTCGTCTAGAACATGTTTGTTCTTGTTGTCAATGCTCGCTGGAAAGAGATATTGGTCCTGGGCTCGCGCAAACAGTGAAACGACCAATCTCCTTCCTTCTCTCTGCCGTTCCCTGGCTAGCCATGACACGAACGTCCCGCATATGACCTTCAGAGGCGAGCTGGATTGCGACGGCGGTATTTGTAGCTCGGATAGACAGCCCGTCGAGTCGGCTTTGGATACGAAGATAGTGGTCAGGCTGCGGGTGGTGTAGATCAAGACTTCAATGGCAAGAACGAGTAGCTCCTCGGGCAGGCCAGATTGCTCCACGTGGGTTCGTTCTATCGAGGCCGCAAGCAAATGCGACTCGCAGTATGTCCGTTCGGGCTTTGCATGCGGCGGTGCGGAGAAGACGGCGGCGGATTTGGTGGGAGGAGTCGAGTAGTGATAGAAGGTGAAAGGCACGCCTTGGGGTAGCTGCTCAGCCAAGAGATCCTGCAGGGACTTGGGCGTAGGGGGATTCGCCATGTCGGCCCAAGTGGACGAGCAACAGGGAGAGACGTATCGCACGTGTGCTGCTGGAGTTGGAGAGCAAGGCGCGTTTTGGCCTAGCCGTTCTTGGACAGTCGCCGCAACTTTTCCAAGAATAATGAACATGACCAACGACGCCTCTACCCCCCACGCCGCAGCGCACTTCACCACCACCACGCCGACCCCGAACAGCCTCAATGGCCTCCAGACGGCCCATCCGCTGCTTCTTCTCGGCAGCATCATCGCCGCTCCCCGCCGCGCCCTCGAAATGGTCCCTCGTGCGGACCTCGGCATGCACATTTTCTACCACCAGCCCATCGCGGGCACCCGAAGATGACACGGAAGGCGCAGACAGGCCGCGATGGCAACAAACACCGCCTCGCATGACGGCACCTTTCCGCGTTCGACCGCAAGCCCAGGGGGACGTGTTCAAGGTCAACGAGGACCCCAAGCGACTGGATGAAGCGTACCTGCGCATGCTGGGACCTGGGGGCAACAAAGTACTGGGAGACGAGGCCAAATGGTTGGCGGTCACGCACAAGAGCTTCGACCACGGCCGAAGAGGGTTCAATGATCGATTAGCATATCTGGGTATGTTGAAACGCCACACTGTGGCCGTGGCCGGCGCTAATGGCACGTCAAGGGCGGCACATAGTCGAGTTGCAAACATCACAAGCGCTCATTAATTCCCCGCAAGAAAATCAATGGCCGAGGGATACAGACGACAAGCCATCGCGAGACAAGTACGGACGCCGCCCGTTTGTACACCCTGCGTTGAACGGGCTACCGGGTTTGTCCGAAGAGGCAGAGCGCAAGGTCTTGGACAAGGCGAGGTTATCACAGCTGGCAGCGCAGTACGGCCTGGACAAAGTGACTCGGTGGAAACCAAAGCGGGTGCGCATCAGATCCTTAGCAGGACTGACACAATTTGCTAACATAATTCAGGCGGATGACTTGCCAGGCTCTGGCATCGAGTCTGTTCTCATGACCTCAATATACGCCATCGTCGGCGCCGTTGCCCTCGAAAAGGGCGGCGAAATCGCAAACAAAGTCGTCCAAGACAAGATTCTATCTCCCCTTGGTTTCACCTTTTCGACCGACCTATAGAGCACATATTCGATCCGGACACGTACAACTAGATATCTATACGACTACTCAGCATGTACCAATACCATGCGAAGAAGAAAGACGAATAAAAAATCCAGCGTTGCACGAGAATCTCAAGAACCTCCCTAGGAGCTGTAAAATGTACGATACGACCAACCTCTGTTAGACTCCTTGGAGCTATGGACTATGCATAGCGATTTGGGCATTGGCTGGGCCGAATTGAAGGGTTACATTTTGTTGCTGACATGTGGTAGCGTGTATGCCCACATTGTACCAAGGGCGGTTCTGCATACGCTAGTCTACACCTGAACGCCGATAATCTCATCTGCTGATCTTTATGCTTCCGTGCCAGCATTTCCATATCTCAAAACGACTGCCTGGCCGTGCAACTTACGCAGATGATCACGCAGTCTAGACTTTTGTCGATATGGCTCAGCCCCGAGTGCCTCGCTCCTCTCGCAGAACAACACACCACACCAAATCTCTGGCTTGCGAGTAGCATGAATGGTCGAATCTCGGACTTATCAAGCCAAAGTCAGCAGCCGAAAACCTTCTATTTGCTGATCTTTCCAATCAACGACCTCGATTATTTCAAAATATTCCTCGCCGTGGGTGCCCAGATACAAGAAAACATTGGTTGAGTCCGGGATTAGCCAAAGTTCCGGGCGGCAGGAATGTTTCACTTATTCAACTTCGCGCAAAGTCAGTATCGTGCAGTCAGCGACTACAAGAGCGACTTCTTTGCCAGAAACGGAATAGACAGGGTGGAGGATGCAAGGCTGAGCATAAGCTTAAATTTAAGTTTAAAAATGTGCCGAAATGTCGCACCAACGACAATCTATGTTCTGGCTGGCTACAAGTATGACCTCGAAGAGCGACGGTAAAGCTTGCTCTTCGTATGGCGCATGAAGCAAATCCTGTGGTGCGTCCAATCGACAGATGTCTTTTGCCGTCCTGGAGTGGACCCACTACGTCAAGCTGCCCGAGCAAGCACGAACAAAATGCCTGAACACTCTAGCATCTCTTCACACGAACGATGAAGCCCAAATCCTGCGAATATGCATACACCAGAATCTGCGATGTCAAACCAGCAGTTCCGACAGGTTTCGGACATCTGGGCGTGGAGATGGGGCATCTCGAGGATTATTAGTCCTGAGGTTGTCCCGGCGGCTGTGAGAAACGTGGGACAACGCGACAGGTGGATTATAGCGAGCGCCCAGATATCAGGGCGACGCGGGATTCGAGCAAGAAAATTCCTGAGTTAACCTTTATCATCACCAATTGCTCTTCCAGGAATAAAACAGTGTGATCAAACCCTCAGGATGCGTAATCGCTGCGGCGCAAAATCGACAAGTCGTGCCCAGCGTAAAAATTATAAGATCAGCCAGCTCTCAAGGTTTTTCCACGTCGCGGTTCACTTTCACCATCCACTTGCTGCACGCCGTAGTAATGAGCAGTCTTTCTACCCCCTGGTTAGCGAGTTCTTGTGTTACCATGACTCTCAGCTCGAACAATTTGACCAGGCTGATGTGTTGGACACCCCTGCCTTGGAGTCAATTTTCAGTTGCATGCTCAGTGGAAGCGTAAATACCGAGAACACATGCTCATCAGTGGGGACACTGAGCAAAATCTTGTGCTTAGCTCTCCAGTACCACTATTCTTTCATTCCGCGCTCTGTCTCTCCGCAGGCTTATGCCGGAGATGTTGAAGCACGGTAACATCGCGCAGGATGTTGTCAACGTGGTGGTAAAGAAAAAAGGTTGGTCTGAACGGCTGGTTACCATGCGACTTGAGGAAAAGGTTATTGATTGGGTCATGGTAGAGCGGCAGGTTGAATCGTAGGCAGAGCTGTCTCGTGCTGGCAAGAAGCTGTTGGTCGAGACGAGGTTCAACTACCCTTGCAGAAAACCGTGGTGTGGTTGCTTGCCCAAAAAGAGGGCGAACAGATGGGGATCCGGATCTACGACTGGGTGGATGCTGGCTTAGATAGCTGTGGAGATTGATGCGGAGCACGAGGTGACAGAATAGTCTCCCGTATGGAAAGGCGTGTATGAGACAATGCGGTGACATGATTCACCCTGCCCTTGCGTGCCGTACTGCTGGCAAGATCCGAATGGCAGGAAGCACTACACACTCAAGACGTGCGGGCTGAAAGTCTCGTGTTGCATGTTCAGCGAGGAAGTGCGTTAGAGTCCCACGGTGATTGATGACCGACCTACAACAACAACTCTAGACAGCCGAGCGAGCATTACGAGCGGTACCTTGCAGCGGCTGACAAGCTGAAAGTTGAACTCGACGCTCCCTTCAAGATTCGTCAAGAATGTGCTTCCATGCTCGCACAGTGATACTCCAATGCGGCTATCTTTTCCTGTGTCTGATATTCTAGGCTTTTGTGACACTGCTGTAGAAGGGCATCCAAACGAAGTGGTTTCAGTGAAGCGACACGAGTAAGCTGATGAAGATTTCAACAGGCGTATCGCGAGATTCGCGGATGCTGATATACCCCATGCTCGAATGAAGGTTTCTCATCTAACATGGCTTGAGTTCCCTTCTCATCAACTCATGGGGCGGAGATACGCAGCAATACAAGGTTATCAAATCACCACTTCCAGAATTAGGGGAAAGGCCGACGTCACCTTTACTAGCCTGATGTGGTGGCGTCAACCCGACTGACAACACTGAATACTAGTATTGGCCCCTGGTTTAGCAACAGGATGCTTCAATATTGATTCGAATAGCCATTACGTGAATGAGAAGAGGGCACGGAAAGGTTTTCCTCACACGGTGATGAGGAATGGCAAAGGCTGCACCAGCTAGATGCCCGAAAGCGCATTCCCCAGGTTAGTACTCTGCCTCTAGGCTCTAGTTTCACAGATACATTCCTCTTGCGACCATACTGGACATGCGAGTAGATTATAAAATCTTTATGTATGTCTTGTTCCGCTACTCATTGCACTTTTGCTCTCTTGAAACACGAACAAACAGAAGTCTACAGCACTGTCGGTCCCATATCGGTTTTCGTCGTGACCATGCGCATCTCCACAACCCTCTGCCCGCTGGTCCTCGTGGCGCTCAACGGAGCGTTCGCGTACAATTGTGGCACTGCGATCCTCAGGACACTGCCAAACATTGGACTTGGGTTGAACTCGGGCATCTTGGGGAAAAGCCTGGCACGAACTCCGGTTTGCTGTAAGGAACCAGGAGCAGTGATTTTGGGAGCTGACGACAATTGTCGCCGCATCGAACGCAAGTATAACAGTGCGGAGTGGCAGCATGCGAGTCTTCTAACTATGTTCAGCCCGTCTCTTGGATTCTGCAACTTTGTTCACTTTCAAAAAGAATTGTGAGCAAAATGTAGGAGGCAACAGGAAGGCGACTTGCTGCTACGCACCTACCAATCTGGTCGAAACTGCTGTGAGTGAATATATATGCCCTATACCCTGCAGGTCTCTGACGTCTACTTAGTTCCTTGACTGCCAAACGGCCACATAGCTTATCAAGTTCTGTGGCCTCTCAAGCCAGTTGCCGCGCAAGTTTGAGGAGCTACGTAGAGAATCGACATATTGAGCTCCAGGCGGTCTATTCAGAAGGTCTACAAGCTGTTGCGTTAATTCTTAGTTGATTCAGGGGAAGCTTCTCGACGGTCCTTTTCCCAAATTGGTAACCACTCTTTTTACACCATCACTTTGGCCATCTGTGTGGTCGTTTGAAAACGCGTGCGTACCGGTAGAACAGGTATCTACAATTGTTTCTTCCCATAGAAAATATGTGGACTGTACGCTGTTGCTTAGTAGATTGTCAAGGTATGATGCTAAGTACCAAATGAGCAGCAGGACCCAAATATATAACAAAGGTTCTGAATGTCTTCTTAAGGCAAAGTGAAGTTTCTCTCGAAGCATTGCGCCCTGTTGCATCAGCAGCTTGTCAGGCTACCTGTGTCACAAGACATTGCCACAGGCTCTCAGGATGATCTGATTAGTAGCTCCAAGTCTTTTCTAGTCACTTGCTGCTCGGCCTCTCGACATGAGCCCAAACGCCGAAAAATACAAGCTCAACAATAACAACGTCAAGAAATACCAGGAAGTCGCCCGCGGCACTGTGTAAGGATTCTAGAAAGGCCTGTACGTTGTAAGGAATTGCTTTTGACTCGGTTCCTCGAATGTGGGATTTATTACATGCAGTGTCTCCGATATGAGCCTTGGCAGGATTGCTAGGTGTTGAAACAGCGACATCAGAGCTGGAAAAACAACTCAATTATAAATGCTAGTTGGGTGAACTGTCCTGCCATACTCCGTACAACTGCCTCCCCCACGCCCAGGCTCTCACCGGAGATTACTGCATGTAGGTGGTAGTAGGCCGTCTAAACCCCCACTTGGCGTCCTCACAACGAAAGTCATCGTCGCCGCACTTGCCGCTTGCGTCTTCGGGTTATGGAGTCCAAGTACGGAGTAGAGATGGCTCTACTTCGAATACGAAGTAATTTTTTCGAATATTCCGAATGGAATATGATACTAAACCAAATTCAAATACAAATATTAAACAAGCGCTAGCAATACAAGGAAGGAGGTGGTGATTAATCAGGATCTATCCACCCAATGTTTTGATCGTTCTGATCTGTCTTATCTTTAAACTCCTCCACCTCCTTTACTGCAAAATAACTAGGCATCGCGGTTAATACCTAATCTCGCACACGGAAATTCTAGAACAAGAACAGCCAAAATCACGGCATCCGGTATAATATTCGAACTTGATTGAATACATGGAATAAATATTATACGGAGTACTATTCCGTATATGAGTGGGCCATCTCCAAGTCGAAGTGCAGTATTATACCCGTTTTGACATACCCAAGATAGCGATAACTCCGTTTGGACGATGAATTTGAAAAATGGTCTACTTAATGATGATCTCTGTTGGGACTTGTGTGCCGTTCATACCAGAGTTTCTATTACCTGGCCACTTCTCGACCGTAAGAACTTCCTTCGATCCATCGCATTTGATAAAGGTGGTTGTTGTAAATGTCGTGCTAACAGCTGCTAGAACAAAATGCGGTGCTTTGTTGCTCTTCTTTGCCCAATAGAGTCTACCTTAGTTCCTACAAGCTATTAAATTCTAGTGTATATAAACAACCTAGATAAAAGTAGTTGTACAAGAGGTTAAGGAAAAGTATATAGCAGGCAGGCACTAGTTAAGATAAAAATTACTAGCCTATGTAAGAACTTTCTTTAATCCTTTGCACTTTATAAAGGCATAATCTAGATAAAAGCAGTTGTGCAAGAAGTTAAGAAAAAGCATACAGTAGGTAGAGGAAAGCAGTTGTATAAGAGGTTAAGGAAAAGTATACAGCAGGTAAGCACTAGGTAAGATAGAAATTGCTTACCTACGTAAGAACTTTCTTTAATTCTTTATACCTAACAATAGTAATTGTTATTGTACATATTATCTTAATATTAATTAAACTTGCAGTAACTTGTTGTTCTTCTTTGCAAATAGGGAACTATCTTATTTTTTACAAGTTATTAGATCCTAGCGTAGATAAACAAACTAGAGGAAAGTAGTTGTAGTTAATAGAGGAACATTAATAGTAGTATAAGGAGTAGTTTATATATTATAGTAGGCAGAGCGTTAAAAGAGTAAAAAACCTTATAATTAAGGCGCTGCATTACTGTTTAAGCTATTTTTATAAAGTTTCTTTAGTTAAGAGCGTTATCCCTGTTCTCTAAGGTATTACAATTCTCTTACTAGTTATTAGCTTATCCTTAGATGCAGATTATTATACCTACCTTATTATTAAAGTAGATAATAATATTACTAGTCTTAGTATTATGTGTAGCATTACCTCTTTACCTAATAATAGTTACAAAAGCAGTACAAGCTATATTGCCTTAGCGCTCTAGGCATAGCTAGAAGGTAGTAATTAAACAGCGTATTTATTAGAGTTATCTTGCCAACTCTTTGCTAACCTAGTACTACTAAACGTGTTACTATTATATTTAGGAGTTGCTTTGCAGCTTTAGCAGTATTAATAAGATTCTTAATACTCTTATTAAGGTAGGCGTAACGCTTAAGGCAAGTTTTAAATATGCTGTATAGTTTACTGTTAGATTCTTAGAAGGCTAGATACTTAAGTTAGAGTTAGGGATTATTATATAAGAGTTGTTTACTAGCTTTAAATATCTTACTACTATTTAAGTTATTATCTTAAAGTGCCTTTAGTTAGTTTCTTGTGCAAGGATAGTGCTACTAAGAAAGGAGTAGCAAGTTCTAATAAGTAAGGAATTGTTTACTTACATTAAGGTTCTTACTACTGTTTAAAGGTCTTTTCCTTAATGTGTTGTTAGGTAAGTAGGCTAGTAAATAGAATATGTTATTAGAAGCTTACTAAGAGAGTGCACTCCTTGCAAGCTTATAATTACAGCCTTTATTATCTACTCTAGTATAAAGAGAATAATAGATAGAAGAAGTAAAGTAAGATATGCAGATTATATAGTAGAGTAGGTAGCGTGCGTATGTAGGCACCTTCTTAGTTTACTTTTTGTTAAATTGTTTAGATAGGAATTGTAACAAGCACATGCAAACACATGTTACATCTGATACCTTATAAAGGCTTAGTAACAGATTATGTAGAGAGCTAGCAGATTAGAACTAAAAGCGCTCTAACAGCGCTCTAACTTAGCTACTACGCCTACTATAAATATAAGCCTATAGCATAGATAGAGGACAAGTTTCTCTTGTTCTCCTATACAAGACCTATAGGTGTATAGTTAATCTAGAATCTCTAATACAATATGTACTCCTATATGCCTCTAATATATATCTAATTTGATTCTAATAGCTATACTTACCTGCGTTGTTACATTACAAGAGAAACTTTGTCCTACTAGTAATAGCATTTAGATAATATTGCAATTTACTTTTAAAAAGATTGCGTTAAAACGTCTAGAACCCTATCTAAATTAGATCTGTTTGCAACCTTAAATCTATTAAACACAGTTAGGATCCCTTAGATCTTCTAATAGCTAAAGCCTTTAGGTTTAAATCTTCCTATTAACACAATAGTTAGGATTACTTTAGAAAAGTTGTGTTTGGCGCTACAATAGAAACTTAGAGACTATTAATAACCTAGGAGTATTAGAGGCAACGCTAATAACTCCCCCTAAAGAACTAACTCTAGAAGCCTTTCCCTAAGACAACTCTGTATTAACTATAACAACCTAGCAACAGAGTGCTAAAGTAAAAAAGACAGACACTAAGGAACCTCCTTAGCCTAGAGCTATACTAAATCTAACCTCTGCCTAAATAGAGGTTAATTAATTATAATAAGATTTGAAATAGGCTTTAGCAGAAATTAATTCCCTTAAGAAAAGACTAACTCTGTTAATAGAACTAGATAAGCCCCTACCTACTACTAAATTACTCTAGAATAATTCTGCACCTTACTGTTTATTTAACAGCTCTATATCTAAGTACTTACATTACTATAAAGGCTCTTGCCAACTTTAATAATCTAAGAAAACGCCTAATATAAACAATCTTAGTAATAGAAAAGATCCTACCTTCTGCTAATAGTAGGCTTCTATCTAGGATTAACTTAAGATTAACTTAGATTACTATTAGACTAAAAGACAACGCATAGCCTTAGTATAGAGCTATACTACAGGATTAGCTAAGAGCTATCTTAAGCTATAATATTTATTAGATACTAATTAAGAGCAATTCTAGAACGCTAAGTAAATAATTAGGCTACTTAAGTCTTACTTTATTACAGGTAACAAAGTAGCTAAAAGCTAAGCAGCTTTTAATTAAATATAGATAACTAAGGAGGAAACGTTCCCCTTGTTTAAAGCTAGGTTTCTAAGTTCTGTATTTAAGGGACAAGTACCCTCTTTAGAGTAGTTTTACTACTTATAGACTAAGATTACGCTAGGGTTGCAAGCCCTTAACCTAGGATTTAGGCACTAATAGAAGAACTTATTTAATTAGATAGTAGAACACCTTACTGCATATAATATAGAGTAGAAGAACAACCCTACACTAAGTATAACACTAGCTGCTGCTAGGTTGCTAATTAGGTTAGCCCTACAACAGAATTTAGAGCTAAATTAGACTACTACTACTAGCGCTCTAATAAATTCTGCGCTAGTCTATTAATCTATAATAGTACGTCTTTCTATAAAGACCTCTAAGCTAGAATAATAGAAGACCCTTAGTAGTTGTTACAATTGTAGTAAGCTAGGACACTACTTTAGTAACTGTACAAAGCCTTATGTGCGTTAGATTAAAGCTGTAGAAGTAGATAAGTATAAAGATACTTAAGAGTAACTTAATTAGGAGGTATATTATATAGGAAACAGAAGCGCCTAGAAGGACACCTCTCCCTAGGCTTAAGCTGTTACAATCTATCTTACTTTAACCTTTCTTATTTGTTTTGCAGTCTCTATTTCCTTATACTTACACTTCTTTACAACTAAGGCCTTAGCTTACGCCTTAATACTCTTGTTAACACTAGTGCTTAAGGTTTTCTATTTTTAAATTTACAAATTGTCTTATCTGTTTCTAAAGCCTTACAGCAACCTATCTAGAAGCTCCCCTTCTAGGTTTAGGTACGCAGCTTTAAGGATTAGATTACTTCTTTAGTTACTTAATATATTTAACTACACTTAAATATTAATAGCTAAAAGATTTTAAACTATTTATTCCTTATTCTTAATCTTAGGTCTTAGGATTGTATACTTAGCCTCTAATAGTTAAGACAATTTAAGATTCAATTAGACATAAATAGGTTACAGTTTATTTAGCTATCTAAGTACCCTTGTTTATATAATCCTTTACCCTCTATTCCTACTATTCTATATTAAGCTATAGTGCTAGCTACTGTCTATCTTAATGTGCAACAACGCAACGCTCTATAAAAGAAAGAAGACTATTGTATCTAAAACAGTCTTTACTGTTTCTCTTCTTCTATTTATTATATTAAGGGATGCTTAAAGCTCCTATTAGCCTGAAAAATCTTAGAGATCTCTTATACCCTAACTAAGCAAAACTACTTAGAGTCTAAACCCCCTCTAACTACCTGCATTGCTCTTATTTCTGCTAATGCATTTTACTTTATTATAAAGAAGCCCTAGAACAAGTTCTTTATAACAAGCCTCTATAAGATTAACAGGATCCTTGCCTCTAAGAACAACGCAGACAATTAAAGCTAATTAGATAAGAGATTACCTACCTGTTACTCTTAGTATTAGGATGTATTTAGCAAGTTAGCAGCTAATTAATTGCCTCCTTATTATCTATACAATTACAAGATTGTCCTTAAAGAACTATTACTAAATACGTTTAGTTCCCTATACAAGCAAAACTAAGAGGAGCTTAAAGCTACTAAGGCCTACGTCTAAGAACACCTTTAGAAAGGTTTTATTAAGGCTAGCCAAAGCCCTTTTACTTTACTTATCCTTTGTGTACGCAAACTAAATAGAGATATACGTATCTGTATAGACTACTAGAAGATTAACGCCCTTACGCGCAAGGACGTCTATCTAATCCCTTGCATTAATAAGCTGCTATTACGCCTCTCTAAGGCTAAGATCTTTACTAAGTTTAATATCTAGGCTGCTTTTAACAAAATTTGTATAGATCCTAACTCTAAAGAGTATACTACCTTTTGGACCTGTTACAGTACATATAAGTGTAAGGTTCTTCCTTTTAGCTTGTGTAATAGGCTAGCTACGTATTAACGCTACATAAACAATATACTAATTAATTATCTTAATAATTTCTGCATTGCGTACCTTAATAACATCCTAATCTACTCTAAGGATATAAACTTACATTAAGAATACGTCTAAAAGGTCCTAGAGCGCCTACGTACTACAGGACTCTAAGTAGACATTTAGAAGAGTAAATTCTATGTAACTTGTATAAAGTATCTAGGTTACGTTTTAACAAACTAGAGCACTAAAGTTAACCCTAACAAGGTAGAAGCACTCTAAAACTAGGCTAAACCTACTACAGTAACTAGCGTTAAGTTATTTCTTAGTTTTGCTAGGTTCTATTAACAATTTATTAAAGATTTCTCCTATGTAGCTAAACTAATTATAAAGCTTTAAAGTCCTGCTACACTGTTTAATTAGACTATAGATGTAATAAGCACATGCAAACACATGTTACATCTAATACCTTATAAAGGCTTAGTAACAGATTATGTAGGAAGCTAGCAGATTAGAACTAAAAGCGCTCTAACAGCGCTCCAACTCAGCTGCTACGCCTACTATAAATATAAGCCTATAGCATAGATAGAGGACAAGTTTCTCTTGTCCTTCTATACAAGACCTATAGGTGTATAGCCAATCTAGAATCTCTGATACAACACGTACTCCTATATGCCTCTAATACGTATCTGATTTGATTCCGATAGCTGTACCTACCTGCGTTGTTACAATAGACTGCTAACAGGCTTTTAATTAGATTAAAGCCTTACTCCTAGCTATTCCTACACTATCTTATTTCTATCCTAAATATAATACAAAGTTAGAAACTAACGCGTTAGATAGAGTAATAGCAGGAGTACTCTCTTAGAAGCACCCTAACAACAAGTAGTATCCTATAGCCTTCTATAGTTACGCCCTATCTAGGGCTAAGCTCAATTAGGAAATATACAACAAGAAACTTTTTGCTATTCTAAAAGCGTTTAAGAAGTAGAAAGCTAAACTTACCTCTATACAGAGTTAAATCTAAGTGTATTTAGATTACTACTCCTTAGAATACTTTATAACTACTAAGGTTCTTAATACACGTTAAGCATAATAGGTAGAGATTATTACCTCTTTTAATTTCTGCATTAAGTACACGCCTAGCAAGCTTAATAAGTAAGCTAATATCTTAAGCTAAAGGGAACAAGACGTTAGCAAGGTTAAGGCTGCCTAACAAGACAACAGATCCTGTGTACTTCTAGGACCTAAACGCCTAAACCCCTTAGTTAACTCTAAACTAGCTTAAAACTATGTCTGTAACTAGCTAGAGATTAATATTTTAGTTATTTTAGTCTAATCTATTAGTGCCCCCCTAAATCTTAACTTGTTAGAACTAATTAAAGCCCTGCTAGCAGAAAATTACTACTCCTTTAAGGAAGAACGCCTTACGCTACTACAGCTATATTATGTCTAAGAAGGACTACTACTATATTACTTACGCCTATATGTACCTAGAGACTTCTCTTTGTGCACTTAACTAATTAGAGAGGCTTACAATTAGGTATCTACTGCTTACCTAAGCGCTACAAAGATATATTAGCTTCTAGCTTAGCAATATTATTAGAAGAGTATAGAGGCTACATGCAAACACTATGTACAAAACTGCGTTTCCTGTTAAAGATCCTATCTAAGACAGCTCTAAGCCTAAGGTTTCCTCTATCTATTACAAATTCCTAATAGGCCTATGCAGTATTTGTGTATAGATTTTAAGACATTCTTAACTAATTGTTATAGCTATAATTAAATTATAGTTGTTATTAATTACTTATTTAAGCAAGCTATTTCTATTCCTTGCTACAAAACAATTAACGCTTAAGAAATAGCTTACTTGTTTATCTAATAGGTATACTAATTTAGCTATACGCCTAAAAGTATAGTGTCTAACTGCAGACCCTAGTTTGTGTCCTAATTCTAGTCTAAGTTCTGTAAGATTCTAGGCGTACAACTTAAGCTTTCTACGGCCTACTATAAACAAACTAATAGACAAACTAAGATTATAAACAAGTATATTAATTAACAATTAAGGCCTTTTATATCCTATTACTAGGACAACTAGAGTAACCTCTTACTAATAATTAATTAAGCCTAAGCTACGCTACTGCACTTTGCAATTAGTATAGCGCTATACTAGCTTCTGTTTAGATCTAAACTACAACAAAGCTAGAATTAAGTATTATCCCCTTTGAAACACAAAGATGTAAACGTTAAGGATGCCTTAAGCTTAGCTACTTGTATACATAAAGCCTAGCGCACAGCTAAAGACAATATAAAGAAAGTGCAGAAACAAATAGCTACTAAGGTAAACAAACATTGTTAACCTATTAATTAAGTAGTAGGTAACAAGGTTTACCTCTTAACCTAAAACCTATCTGTTACCTACCTAAGTTGCAAACTCGCTAAATTGTAGAAAGGCTTCTTTAAAGTTCTAGAACAAGTTAGCTATTTATTTTAACTAAAGCTACCTAAAGGTTTTAAGATCTATAACGTATTTGCTCTAGACGTCTTCTATAAGGACTCTAACAACCTCTTACCTAGTTAGCTAAGCCTAAACCTATCTAGCATTCTAATTTAAGGCGTTAAAGAATAGGAAGTTAAAGAGATCCTAGCTAGCAAGCTATACTACTCTATCCTAAAGTATTGTGTAAAATAGGTAGGCTATAATCCTAACTCTACCTAGTACAATACCTTAAACTTTATAGGCGCTCTGTATATATTGTAAGCGTTTTATAAACGCTATCTAAAACAGCTAGAACTCCTACAAGCGTTAGCTAAGTAGATTATAGTATAGGAAAAAGGAGTTAAAGATCTTACAACATTTTAAGACAATTATATTAGGGAAATTAAACTTAATATTGTAACTACTACACTAGTAGGTAACAGCTATTAACAATAGGAGTCTTACTCTTCTATTAGATCTAATAGTAGACTGTTATTGCTACTAGTAAGACGTTCTTAATTGTCTAAATCCCTAGGTGCAGACACTAACGCACTACCTAGTTGTCTTCTATTCTAGCCCTGCTTGCTGTAAGTACTAGCCTCCTACGCTACTTTCTGCGCCTTCTCTTACTCTACTAACTAATTAGCTCTTAATACTATTATAACATCTACTAGCTAAGCAACTACACTAGTTAACCTAGCTGTGCTCTTCCTAAGTAACCTAACCTCCTTAGCTATTGCTCTAACCTCTCTAGCCAGCTCCTCCCTCTAGTAATAAGTGCTAACTAACAAGTTAGCGTTATTTATATTAGCTACTTGTGCAGTGCTTACTTACACAATAGTAGCTAACTGAAACGCTGCCTCCTTAATAGCAGCCTCCTGCTCTAACACTACCTTATTAGACTTGTCTCTACCTAAGGCAGTAAACCTGCAGTTAAGGGCCTTAGAAAGGCTATTATACTCCTAGCCTGCATATAGGGGAACTAGGCAACACTTCTTATTTAAGAGTGTGCAATAAGCACACTTCTTAGATACGTCTAAATAGAATCTAAACTTAATATTAAAATAGCTGCAGGTAAAAGCCCTTGCGGCCTGCAGGCAAACAACCTAATAGGCTAGGAGATAAGCCCTAGGAGAGACAGAAATAGGCATTGTGTGTATCTACTATATAGTTAGCTAGTAATTAAGAAAGGATAAGGCTTAGATAGCTTTAGGGTATACAAACGTAAGGGGGAGAGTATAGAAAAGCAGTATACTAGAAAGCTAGCCTTGTATATATACTTAAAAAGCTTAAGGTAAAGTTAGGAACGTTAAATAAGCTAGCGCGCTAATCAAAACAATAACAAACAGCTATATTACGTTATTCCAAAATAAACTTAAGGTAAATAAGAGTTTATAACAATTTAGAAAGGTATCTAAAACAATACTAATACAGACCTAATTGATAGAGACTATTAAATTTAAGAAGAAAGGTAATGTAACAAGCACATACAAATATATATTATATCTAATACCTTATAAAGGCTTAGTAACAGATTATATAGGGAGCTAGTAGATTAAGACCAAAAGCGCTCTAATAGCGCTCTAACTCAGCTACTACGCCTACTATAAATATAAGCCTATAGCATAGATAGAGGACAAGTTTCTCTTATCCTCCTGTACAAGACCTATAGGTGTATAGTTAATCTAGAATCTCTAATACAACACGCACTCCTATATGCCTCTAATACGTATCTAATTTAATCTTGATAGCTGTACCTACCTGCGTTGTTACAGGAATCCTATATACAACTGCTACGTAGAATGTATATTACTACTACTATACTACTATACTAGTCTATCTTACTTGTTAGAGTTATCCTTATCTAAGCTAGAAGAGCTAGAAGAAATAGTTATTGCGTAGGCTTTGCTCTTTCTCTTATTAGAGTGTTAACTTTAACTGTGTAAGCTTATAACATTGTTTCTTCTGTTAAATACTTCTTCTAGTTGCATCCTATTAGTACTTGCTTTGCCTAATAGCGCTACAGCCTTTCTTAATAGGATATAGCTTTATTAGCTTAGGCAAAGTATATCTTCTTAACTGTGTCTAGTACTAAGCTTATAATCTCTAGAGAGTAGAGATCTATATTACTTTTTTACCTAAGAGTATATTGCTTTTGCGTCTTTAATAGTCTATTAAGTCTTTAAGTGCAGCCTTTCTCTTCTTGCTTTATTAAGCTTAGCAAATTTGTTGTATATACTCTAACAATACCTTACCTCTAGGTACTGTTTAGCTATAGTAAGAAAGAGTTAAAGCACATTAAGATTCTATAATATACTCTGTTTTAGCTATATCTTTGTAGGAAATACATCTGTTATATGCCTTACGTCTTAGGACTTGTATATCTAAAGAATGTAATAGTAGATATTTAGCGTAAGATTATATAGTATACTCTTGTCTAGTGTAACGTTCTTTTCTTGTAACGCAGGACTAGGCTTACTATATTGTTAAGATAGTAATAATTAAGTAACTTTGCGTTGTTATAGGTCTAAGATCTCTTTATTTGTAAGAAGCTGCAATAGTTTCTTTGCCTTAGTAAGTTTCTTGTTAACTACTCCTTTATAGGTTAGTAGTGTAGAAGCTGTAGGTCTTTATACGTTTAGCGCAAAAGGCAGTTTATTCTTTAACAGTCTTTTCTTATTTTGCTTAAGCATGCTATATATACTTTATCTGCTTAGATATTTTCTAACATCTAAGTATATTGTAATACTATTTAATATTATAGCATGTTAATGTTGCTAGTAGCGCAGAATAGTTAGTTAAGTAAAGTGTTAACTTTAACTAGATAATTAATAGTTTCTATCTAAAGTTTAAAATGCTTAAAACTAATAGTTAACTTGCTTTGCATTGTCTAAGTTATCTGCTATATGTTTATAAGGGCTACGTAAGGTTTCTGTATAATTAACGCATACTCTAATATGCTTAGTAGAGAACTCTAGTATAGATAGCATCCTCTAGCAACCTCCTACGCAATACAGTAATTTCTCTAGTCTTAATACTTAAGGGCAACAGTTATTTAGCAGTAATAATTGTACCTTGTTATTATTAGAGTCTACAAACCCTATAGTAGCGTATTTAGCCTTCTTATAGGCTATTAGTTTTAGAATATATTTCTACGTATATAAACTGTTTGCGCTTACCTTTCTTTGCCTAAGCTACTACTTTTTTTTAGTTACACTAGGTAGTTCTTAACGCCTACTTAATTAGCTAGGCTCTATTAAAATACTAAGCTGCCTATAGCTACTTACGTGCTACGTAGTCTCTTATTATAGTATAGTCTAGTGTAGTAATTTTATTAAATTTACAGCTTTCCCTATGTTACTATTAGATGTTACACGCTATGCGAATTAATCTCTTCTATACTCTTTCTCTATTCTTGCTTATAAAACTTCTGTATATATTTAGAGGTATTAGAATCCTTGTATAGGCAGCTACGTATACTACTAGTAATTTAAAATCCTCTAATTTTAGACGTTGTTAAAGACTACGTAGTTCTGTAATCTTTTAGGTACTATGCTTAAATTAAGAAGGTTTAAATAATAGAGGTATAAGTTACAAGTTCCTTATAGTTTCTAATTGCATTATTTTATTATTATCTTTTATTGCTTGTTGCTATATAATTGCAAGTTTTAGGTTTAATAGCAGACTCTACACAGAGCGCTGCCGCTAAATCTTTAGACATATATATCTAAGTTGTTATTTATTGCCTGTTAGTAGATAGGCGTTATTCTAGTCTAGAAGCAGATATTAGTTTTATTAGTCTAAACTTTGTAGAAGACAGTTTAGACGTAAACTTATAGAGCTAACTAGGCTTAATTATAGCTACTGTCTAGTTGTTAGCTTATTTATAGTTCTCTTTAGTTGCCTCTCTGCCTTATAGAAGGTATGCCTTCTCTATATTGCAACAGACTATAGCCTTTAGTGTCTACACAGGTACGTAGATATTCTAGAAATTAAACATAGCTAAATCCTAGTAGATAGGTGCTCTAAATGCTTGCAGCAAAAGACATTTATATTGCTAGTTATTAACCTTAACTCTATTATTAGCACTACCTTTGTTAACTATTAGTATATAGGTGTGTTACAATAGCAACTATATACTCTTCTAACACACTGCATTGTCTATATTACTATTTCTAATAAGAAGTTTCTGCTAACAACAACGTTGCAGTGTTGCAGACGTTGCCTAGTACTTTAAGAGATATACTATCTAGCTAACTAATTAGCTAGCCTTAGTAAGTAATTAATTTAAATACACTCTTAAACTCTGTTTTATCTGCTAAATATACAATAGATTAGCTTATAGGATAGTAACACGCTAGACGTATACACTATCTTAGAAGTTCTAATTGATAGCAAGAGTAATAACTAGATAGCCTGCCTTAAGGTTACTAAAGAGAAGATAGAACTTCTGCAAGCTTATATTAACTTTAAACAAGTAGAATTAGAAGCAGCTTTAAAGGAGAATAAATCTTTTGCTACTAGAGTATTTAAGATACAATTAGGCCTTAGTTATCTATAGCAAAGCATATCCTTGCTATAAAGGTAGTCTATAAATATAACTCTGTCTATTACTGCTAATTTTATACTGTTTAATATTGTCTAAGTAACATTATCTTATCCTTATCTACTCTAAATAATTGCTATAACTATTCTTAGCACTCTAATCTATTACCTTTAATAATTGTCTAGGCGTAATCTAGATATGTTATAGTTATATCAAGTCCTATTATGTAGATATAGACTTTACTGTATTAGGACTTATAATACTTGTTATACTACTCTCTAACATAGTAACTTATATATATAGGGTTTAGTCTTAACGCTATTACGCGCTATTGTAGTAGAGTAATAGCTAGCGTACTGTGCTAGAGAGTGTTGCAGTTAGGCTAGTGCTATAGAGGCGCAAGTTTCTATATTTGCAGACTAAGAATCAGAGCCTAGATACTATAAGCTAATAATAAAAGTAAGGTTAAGACTATAGTAGTCTTAGGCGCAATAACAATCTGCTACACCTTTACAGAGATATAAGCAATAGGCTAAGGTGTTTTGGCGCATATTTTAAAGAAAATACTAACGCCTTAGCGCAAGCGCGTTGCTAACGCTACCTTTTACAACTACTCTTAACGCTTAGAAAGCCCTTTAACGCGCTGCTTAAGGCAGCGCTGCTAATAGGCACACTCTAGATATATTCTTTCTTGCAAAAGCAACCTAGATACTATAATACTAACAATTTACTAAGACTAACTAGACAAAGCCTGCGTTTACGTCTATTACTATTAAGCATGCTCTAATCCCTACACTAGCCGCCTCTTTGTATAGGCAGATTAACAACTAGATTAACGCAATAGTAGCTATATAGTGCCTAACTATAAGCGTGTAGTAATTGCAAGCTGTTGCGCAAAGTTATAGTTTTATAAAAGTAAAGCTCTAACAATAGATAGGCTAGCCCTTAAGTATACTACATAAAAAGTAATAGAGCCTAATAGAAACTTAAGCTAACAGTAACACTAGTTATTAACTACAAATCTCTTAAGCTAGGTATAAGCCCTAGCCTTGCTTATACCTATTGCTAACAACTAAAACAGCTATGTTAGTAAACTAAACAAGATAGCGTCTATAACAAAGTTATTAACTTTTAATAGCACTAATTCTATTACACTGCACTACTTAGAAGAAAACCTATTAAAAGAATACACACGTTGTGCAAGACGTGCTTACCTGCAGGCAGCTTATTACAAGGCAAAGCCTTAAGATTAGAACTAAAATAATATAATAGAGCTTTATAAGACAAGAGTTAACTAGTATAAGGTAGGCCTACCTATAACTAAAAACTACAAGTCTATTCTGCAGCTACTAGCAACTACAACTATTACTATTAATAATAATAGTAACAAGTATTATAAGTGCCCTTACAATATTACACTAAACTCTACTAGCAAAGAAATATACACATAAGATTAAGTATAAGAAATGTGTTTCTTAGCGCTGTATCTTTGTACACAATTACTAATAATAAACATAGTACCTAAAAGATTAAGTAAAGATTAACTTAAACCTTATACTTCCTACTATACTAGTACGCAGAGGTGCAAATTATATGTTTAGTTTAATATAGACGTGCTAAGTTAAGGCAGTAGTTGTTGCAATTAGGCGCAAGCACCTAATAGGCTAAAGCCTAAGCAATAATAGTATAAGGTTGTATCTAGCAAGCTCTAGGCTTAGTACAGATACTCTAATAAAGACTAGGCAGAAGCTAAGGCGCAAGACAATTTAAAGCAACTATAGAGGCAGCTAGTTAAACTACTTAGGTTAGACAGATTAATACCTGCGTACTAAGATAGTAAGTTACTCTCTGTTATTGTATAAAGCGTTTAGATATCTAGAAGACTGTATAAACGTTTAGCTAGGTGTTACTAGGCTTTAGTAATCTACTATGCTGTAGAGAGTACTTTAGTAACTTACTTTTACTACGTAGCTTTAGTAACTCGCTTTTGCTGTGCAGCTTTAGTAACCTGCTTATGCTATAGCAGTACACTCTAGTTAAAATATCAAGTGGTTAGTATAGTCTAACAGCAGGAAAGAAAGACTTAGTAGATATAGCTAAGTAACCCGCTTGTGCTGCAGCAGTACGCCCTAGCTGAAATATCAAGTAGTTAGTATAGCCTAATAACAGGCAGAAAAGACTTAGCAGATATAGCAAACTTTAGTGTTAAGATAGCAGCAACAGCTAAGTCCTACAGTAATTAGAACAGACTTGTAGAGAAGACAGGAATACGTAGCAAAGCTAGCGTTAAGGTAGGCGTTAGTGTTAAAAAGATAGAGAAACTAAGTAGGCAGCTTAAGATAGCTAGTGCCTTGCCTTACTATAGTAAGAGTAAGCATATATTTGTAGCTGTGTAGCAACTAGTATAACATTATATATTACAAGAAATTACAATAAGTTATAACTATTACAATTTAGCTAATAGAAGAGAGTATATATCTGCAGTTATAGCAATTGTAATACAACTAAGTTAACCTATTAATGTGTTAGATCTACACAAACTAGCTAATTATACGCATCTATTAAATTATAGCCCTCCTTTATCTACTTTACAAATAAGGCCTTTAGTAGAATTTCTGTACAAATCTTCTACCTTGCAAGCCTTCCTCTTCTGTACAAAAAAGTTTGTCTATAGCTTTAAAATGTTGTGCTACAAAAAGCTATAAGCCCCTAATAGAACTATCTCTGTCCTAAGATTATTACAGCACTACTAAGTAAATAACATTAAGAAATATGTATTAAACACTGCAGAATACACAGCTTCTAGACTACACAAGTAATGTATGCTTATATTCTACTACTATAACGCGTATGTTATCTGTAAAGCTATGTCTCTTTTTTAGTTATCTTTAATCCAAGTTGTACTTGTATTAAGCTAAATTATCTAGGCAATCTAATTATAAGTATTATAGTTTAGGTACTATACAGCGTAGATTCTGCCTAATAAGAAGAGGATAAGAGATTAGAGTATAGTATTACGCTTAATATAATCTGCACTAGCGCAACTAGCTGTGCCCTATACAATTCTCTAGCAATAAATTGTTATATCTTTCTGCAAGAGACCTACTGCTCTAACTACTTAAGACAAAAATAGCTTTTAAGAATAGTAATAATCTAAAGGCAAATGTTAAAGAATCTGTGCTATATAAGATAACACAATAGCTAGGTCTAAGAACAAAAGTGTGTTGTTAGAATAGTTATCGCTAGTCTACTTGCATTTATACCCTAGGATAGTACGTGTAAGTTTTAGTTAGATTAGAGGTGTAGGTGTAGCAGAAGGTGTAGTAGGAATATTATATAGTTAGCAGATATATAGCAATAGTAAACGTTTAGAAGAAGTAGTTAGAGAATTTATAAGTATCTTTAACTAAAATAAACTAACTGTTTGTTGCAGTTTAGTATTAGGAGCTTATAAGCTGCTACTACACAAAATATAAGCTAATGCCTAAGAAAATACGTTTAACTTTAGAGTTAATTCTATAACACTAGTTTGCAGTAGTTCTACTAGCATCTAATTCTAAATTAGTTAGTTAACTAGTACTACGTATAGCCTAAGGCTGCACACAGACTTAATTAACACAGAACTATAGTTCTGTGCGTTACAAGAAAGCTAGCTATTATAAAGGTTACTACTCTTATAGTAAAGGACTTGCGTGTTTCTACTTAATATATCTTCTACCTTACTACAGGCGCTTACTACTTTCTTACACACACAATTAATATACGTAGTTAGATAACTAGTATGTCTACTATCTAAACGTTTCTACTATGTTAATACATAGCTTACAGAGAGTATAGTGTAAATACTAGTTACTATTGTATAGAGGCGCTGCCTACTTTATTACAACTAAACAAAAAAAGCGCTATAAAACAGCCTGCTATTGCTATAGCATCTCTTTTAATACTAATAGATTGTTAGATGTTTTGATATTAAATAAAAATGCATAAACCCAAGACAATAGAGCAATTGTCCTAGAGCCTACACTAAGTTTTAGCCTCTTAGATTAGAACAGTATTAATAAAAACGTAGATAAAGAAGACTATCTAGGCATATATAATTAGATAGAAGAAATACCTACTGCTTTAACTAGAGACAAAGACAATATATATATAAAAGATCTAGATATGTTTAATACCTTCTATAGCACACTAAGAAAGAAGATAAGAAGAATTTATACAGTACTTAAGACGTATTATAATATAGATATTAGTAATTCTATATAGACAGGTTACAAGATACTTAGTAAGTTAGTTAGTAACCTTATTTAACCTATTTCTATACACTGCTGTATAGATAGATATGTAGCGTATATAAGTAGACTGCTTACTGCGTTAGTATACCTAGTTTGTAACCAGCAGCAATACAACAACAACAGGTAACTAAGGTATACCTTTAAATACCTACTACTTATTCTACAACTTTAACTTTAATATAGCTATACTATACGCTTAGTGCAGCTATTAGTATACTAGGCAATATTTAATCTATCTTAGCCTAACACAAGAGCTTACACTAATATATTTAATAGAAGCTAGTTTTAAAAATGCTAAGAACATAGATATTTCTAAGATTATTACAAATTAGCTATGTGTCTTACACTTAACGCTGTTAGCACAGTTAAGAACCTAAAGAAACGCTAAAGCGTTACGCCTATTGTAATATACGTCTTTAACCTATATCTATTAGTAAGAGATAACGTATTAAACGCGTTAACTACCTATATTATACCTAGAGGATTTAATAAAGACTATACTAATATATAGCTTAACTTGTTAATTACAGAGCTACACAAGTTGCGTTATAGGGTTTATGCTTATAATAAGGTAATAAATATAGATTTTACACTTAAAGCTTACCTAATCTTAGTTACTAGAAATAGACTAGCAATTACAGATGTTATAGGTACAAAATATCTTAGGAAGGCAAAACAAAGCTGTTGTATATGTACGTTTAGTAGAACAATAGACAGGAGTAGTAAGTACTTCTACCTATATACAGATAACACAGCTACTACTATTAACGTAAATATGCAAGAACAGATTTAACAAATTAAGCAGCACTAGTAAATAGACAAGACTAAGAAGAGCTTTAAGGTACTTAAGAGAGACCTAGGTATTAACTATTAGTCTATCCTAGTTAATATTTTAACCCTCTATTTCCTAAGGAGTTTTTCTATTAACACTATGCACTCTATAAACTATAATATACTAAAATCTATGTTTTACCTTTAGAAAGGCACAAAGTATTAAACTAAGGGCTAAGATACAGAGAAATTTCTATAGGTAATACTAAACACTAATTAGGTACTTATTAACTGCAGTATAGCAGCGTTACGTGTAATAGTGCTTACCTACGTAAGAACTGCTTTAAGAGTAATAGGTAGCTTTACTAATTAGACTACACATAAATAGTAATTATTCTTTCTAATATATAGCGCCTCTACTATAGCTTACTTTCTGCTAAAGCAGTACGTAGTAAACTTTCTACAGTACTATTAGCTACTCTACTATACTAGCTAACAGAACTTTACAAGCGCAGAAATTGCAGAGGTTAATATATACGTATAGTTATTCTTACACAAATATAAGAGTCTATATTATAGAGGTAATCTAGACCTACTTCTATTATATACTATACAATTCTATTACCTGCTCTACCTAGGCCAGAATATTTAAGACTTTAGCCCTCTAGCTAGTTATACATAATAGTTACTAGAGTAGTTTTTATAGATAATAAAGATGTTTGCTATATTAACGCTATATAAGTATTAAAGCGTAGAAATTAGTACTATAATCTAAGAGTAAAGAACGCATACTTAATAGAGTAATACAACTCCTAAAAGAAATAGTTTAATAATAGTGTAAGAGGTTTGTATAGTAGTAAGGTTACAGGATAACAATAGCAGTACAGGTAGAAGTAAGTTAATTCCTATTCTACTACTTTAGTACAGAACTGCCCTTTTATAGATACAACTAGACGCATATCCTTACAACTAAAATACACTAGGTCTACACTAGCGTAGCGCTGTTAAGACGCTAGGGCAGCTGTACGCGTTCTACGTGTAAGAACGCTAAGGTAGCGTTATTGTAGCGCAGGCGCATTACTGCGTAACTAACAGCTCTACGCTGTAGTATTCTTATAATTATTTCTTTTTCTCTAAAATTACTATTCTAGCAATTTATATAACATTAGGTCTTGTTAGTGTGTGCCTAACGTTGTTGTTATAAGGGCTGTTGTTATACTAAGGCTAAAACTCTAGGTAAATCTAAGAGGCAGCTAGTAGCTATAGTAATAGCAGAATTATAGTAGAACTTTGTGTGCCTAATTCTTTTTACTTTCTTAGTAACAATTACATTACTATTACTACTACACTATCTTCTAGCTCTACGCTGTTATAACCCTGTTACTTCTATATTAATTACTATAAGCACTATGCCTATACTGCCTACTACTTCTACTATCTCTGTAAGTAGTATAACGCTAGTATTATAATATTACTAACCTAGCGTTTAGGCTACGCCTGTTACCTGCTGTAGTAGCGTTCCTAATATTAAGCTAGCTAAGCTAGTTTACCTGCGTTATACTAAAGGTCTAAAGATTAATAGTATAGCGTGCAACTACGTCCCTAGCAGCCTGCAGTATAATAGGTGCGCCTATAAAAAGAAGTTCTATACTCTAGTGCTACTAAGTTTTGTTAAGGGCTAAAATACTCTATACTAGTAGTAGCAGCGCTTTGCTACTAATAAGGCTAGAGCAGACCTAGATGTTAACGCGTAAGAGATAGTGTTGCGCTAGTAGACTACCTTAGTAGAGCTTTTCCTCTGTAAAGAGGTAAAGTTTAGGAGTTGCTATTAGCCTAAGGGTAATAAGATCTAGATCCTGCAGGTTAAGGTAACTAACTACCTCTCTACTGCAGTAGAGAGCATTCTTAATCTCCTATAGGCCTAGGTAAGTTATTTTTTCTTGTTTCTTGCAGTTACTGCGCTGTTGTTCTAACGTTATCTAGGCTAATCTGCTACTACTTAGTAAGGCTAACGCGCAGTCTAACTTTAACCTTAATTTAGAAAGGGCAGCTAGCAACTAGAGCTCTAATTCTAGGGGGCGTAAGGAGCAGGAGGAGGAGAGAGATAAAACCCCTCCTTCTTAGAGCTCTACTCCTACGCCTTCTCCCTCTAAAGAAAAGGGTAAGGCTAAGGGCAAGGCTAAGGCTAAGGCTAAGGCTCCTAGAAAACGCCTAGCTAAGTCCTAGCTAACTAGGCAGCCTCTTTTTAAGCGCCCTGCTACTAAAGGCAAGCTAAAGCGCTCTTAACGCGCTGCTACTACGCTGTTAACTTATAAGCTAGTAGGTAATCTAGGTAAAGCTGCTGCAGAGGGGCAAGAAGGTGTAGAGGAGGTTAAGAAAGAGAATAAGAAGGGTAGTAAGAACAAGTTCTTTATTCCTAAGGACCTAGATAATAAGGACTTTCTAGAGTAAGCTAGCGTTTATGCCTAGTTGCGCTACTTAGGCGCTGGCGTTGCGCTGCTAAGGCGCCTAGTTTTTTTTTCTTTTTTCTTTTTTTTCCTTTGTTTTTCCTTTTGTTTTTTCTGTATATTAATTTGTAATAATAATTAATCTCCTCTCTAGTTATACTTTTCTATAAGTAATTTATCTATGTCTTTTTAATTAACCTACTTATTATATTCTAGTAGCTAGCCTTTCTATTTAACTAGGTAATTTACTAAACGTCTATTATACTACTTTGCTAGGACAGCTTTAACCTTATAGCGTTACCCTAGCTTATTGCTGTTGTCTAGGTTAACAGGCCTAGGTAGAGTTAATTCTTCCTCTTCTCTTAGCACAAATAGCTAGAGCAAGGACGTATAGAATATAGAGTAGACCTTTATGTGTAATAAAAGTAAGATTCTAAAAGCTTGTAAGCTAATTTGCTTATTTACTAAGAAGGGGCCTATCTAGCGCAGCAATAGCTTTTTGCTAGCGCTGCGTAGGCGTAGATACTTTGTTAATAAGAGGACTATATCCCCTAGTTTAAACCTTTAGGGCCTGTATTTTTTGTTGTAATATTATTTCTAGTATTGCAAACTTTTGCTCTAGTAATTAGCTAAAGCGTCCTAAGTTTATAGGAGCTTCTGCAACCTTTCTCTAATGCTAGGAACTTTAGTAGGCGCTGTTAGCTTGCAGTTAAGGCGCAGGTAGAACCTATAGTAGGCAAAGAATAGAAATACTTCTAATGTAGCCTGTCTAGTATTATTATATACAAACTCTACTAGTAATAGAAAGTATACCTAATTATTAAGTTAATTGCTTACAAAAGCTTTTAAGTATTACTCTAGCGTTTAATTTTAACGCTCTGTTTAGCTGTCTGTTTACAGATAGAAGGTAGTGCTAAGCTAGCGCTTTACCTTTGCTATAAAGCAGAAGTCTACCTAGAACTGCAAAGTAAAGACACTTCTTTAGTCTAATACAATACCTTTAGGCAAGCCAAAGAATTGTACAATATGTTCTAAAAACAGATCTACTAATTATAAGGTAGTAACTGTTTTTTGTGTAGAGATATACTTAGCTATTTTTGTGTACTTGTTAACTACAACAAGTATTACGTTGTATACAACGCTGTAGCGCTTAGTAGGTAGTAGGCCTATAATAAAATCTATTATAATTTCTTACTATAGTTCCTAAGGTTAGGGGAGCGCGTTTAATACACTAGCAGGGCGCTACTTAAGCAACTTTGTGCCTTAGCACACTAAGTAAGAGTTAATATACTCCTTAAGCTCTTTCTTAAGCCTAGGCTAATAGTAGTATTAGGCTACAAGCTTAAGCGTTTTAGCCTACCTAAAATAGCTAGCAAGTAGATTGTTATAATACAGCTTAAGGAGCTTAGCCTTAAGAGCTAGCTCTAGTAGGATATATAATTAGTTCTTAAACTAAAGGCTGCCTAAAGCGTTAAGCTTCTAGTGCCTTAGGCGTTTACTAGCGCCTTAACAGGCAGACACTAGGGATTTAACGTCCCTGCGTATTGCAACTGCTTCTAGGTTATTCTGTTATACTTATACACAGATTTTAAAGAAAAACTTAGGGAGTTTCTTATAAGCTAACCTCTCTAAGGCTGTAGCTTTTACTTGTAACTGCATAACCCTTTAGGCTATTACTAGTCTGCCCTTAGGAATCTCCTAATTAAGGCTATAGCTCCTAGCTGTTACCTTAACGCTATGCGTTAGGCTTTGTAACTGCGTAACCCTTTAGGTTACTACTAGTCTACTCTTAGAAATCTCCTAATTAGGGCTATAGCTTGTAGCTGTTGCCTTAACACTGTGCGCTAGGCTTATAGAAATATCTTTACTAAGATGTAGAGTGTCTGCTTACTGTTAAGCTATTGTCTAGCTTTCTACTAACGCTAGCTTTTCTTTAGGTAGCTTAGCTTAGGTTCTTGCTAGCTGTAACTTCTTTTGCAGTGCTAGCAACATGTCTAATAGTTAAATATCTAGCGTATTGCTATTATCTACAAGTTGCCTTAAAGGCCTATCTATAGGATTTATCTTTCTAGACTAATACTTAATCTTAAAGTTGTAAGCAGCTAGCTTTATTACCTAGCTAGCCTGTCTTCTAGACAAGGTTAACGTGCCTATAAAGCTGCGTAGGTTGTTATAGTCTGTCTATATTTCTAACCAAATTACTAGCCTCTTAATATAGTAACACTAGTGCTGCACTACTATAACAATAGTAAGGAGCTCTAGGTTGTATGTATAGTAGTTCCTTTCTGCAGGCAAGAGCTTTCTTAACTAAAAGGCTACAGAGTACTAGTTTCTATCTATATAGAGTTAGAAGAAGATGCCTGCTACTTCCTAAATAGAGGCATTAGTTTTTAACTTAGATAGGAGTGTATAATTGTAGTGCTGCAGGACAGGCGTAGTTGTAAACCTGGTGCATAGCTAGCGCTTTGCTTTCTCTACAGCGTTAGGCTAGTTAAAAGAACTAGACTTCTTCTCTTAAACTAATCCTTTTAGGAGATTAGTAATTAGGCTAATAATAACAAAGAAACCCTATATAAAGCGTTAATAGAAGTTTGCAAAGCCTAGAAAGACTTAAACATCCTTAAAGGATATTAGCGTAGGCTAATTAATAACTGCGCAAACCTATTCTAGATCTATTGTAACACTATTAAGGCGCATAATAAACTCTAGAAACTTAACTTAGTTAGTAGCAAAGGTACACTTTTTCAAATTAACAAAAAGACTGTATTCTCTTAGCTTAGCAAGTACTTTTCTTACCTGTTTCTAATAATTCTTCCTCTTTTAAGAAAAGATTAAGATATTATTAAGATAGATAACGCAAAAGATATCTAAATACAAAGCTAAGGCTCTATTAATATACCTCTAGAACATAGTAGGCGCGTTAGTTAGCCTAAAGAGTATAACTATATACTTAAAGTAGCTGTATTGCGTGCAAAACGCTGTCTTCTACTTATTGCCTTACTAGATCCTAATCTAGTAATACGCGTTCTTAAGATTAAGCTTAGTAAACTTTACTAATCTACAGAGCTAATCAAGAGTTTCTCTAATTAAGAAAAGAGCTAGTCTATTCTTCTTAGTAACTTAATTAAGACCTTAATAATCTACGTAAAGGCGTAGCATTCTATCTTTTTTAGGCATAAATAGGATAGGTGCTCCTGCAGGGCTTATACTTTCTTAGATCTAGCCTAGGCTTTGCGCTGTTGCTAAGTAGTTACGCAGTACACTTAGCTCCTTTAGTAAGAGGTTATAGAGCAGCCTATATAGAGCTGTAGTTTCTTTTTTTAACTTAATAGCGTAGTTGCCTCTGTAGTACTGCAGTAGCGCGTTAGTAGCGTTACTATTTGCAACGTCTTTAAAATCCTTAAGTTTAAGAGGCTATAATAGGCATTTAGTAGAGAAAGATTGTAGACTACCTACTAAGACTGCGTATACGCTTAGCTTGTTATAAAGAGATTCTATAAAGGTTTTTGCGTCTTTAACTCTTATTGTATTAGTGTTAAGCTTATAGCACTACTACTTTAACTTACAGTTAATAATAATGCGCTCCTCTTTTAGGCTTAGTAGACCTAAAATAACAGGTTGTGCTACATTAGCAATTCTATATAAGATAGTAGTAAAGAACTTAGTTACGCTCTAGTTATCCTTTATTGTTAGATAAGCTTAATAAGCGTAGAAGCTAGGCATAGTGCTTAAGTTAAGCAAGTAGATAGTTAGTAGCGCAGCGCTATTAATACAAGGAAGATCCTTAAGCAAGGTAACTCTCTTGTTAATAGTGCTAAGTTCTGCACTATAGTTAATTAGGATTTATGTAGGCTGCGCAGTGCTGTTGTTATACAGCGTCCTAAGTACTTTAATATAATTCTTCTGTTATAGTAGGACTTAGGCTGTTAAGAGAGAGGCTCTTCTTAGGCCTACTTGTTTTTTATTTGTATTGCGTTTGAACTAGTAACAAGAGAAGAGCTGTTAAGCCTTAATCTACACTCTCTAGCCTAATAGCCTATCTTACTACAATAGTAGTAGGCATTAGTTAGCTTTAGGCTTAGGTTTGCAGTGCTAGTAACACAACGTTGTAGAGCTGTTGCGTCTAGTTTAGGCTGCAAAGTTTTTTCTGTACTAGGCGTTCTATGTATATAATAGTGTAGTAATAGTATACTACTACTGTAGCGTAAGTTATCTTCTAGCGTTACAGCGCGTTTAATAAGTTTTCTGCAGGTAGTAAAAAACTTAGTGTAGTTAGAGAGAGCTACTCTAATCTCTAGGTAGAGTTTACTATACAAGTGTATTACTAGGTATTTCTGTTTATAAGAGAGATTTACCTAATTTTCTAAAGTAGATAGATAGGCTGCAAATTTGTTTACTGTTTAGCTGTTCTTTTAGAATACCTTTTAATACTATATAGTAACTTAAAGCTCTCTATTTATAGAGCTCTTAATCTAATTAAGTAGAAAAGATATTATATTGCGCTACGCTAGCGTTTTGCTGTTATCTTTCTATTTCCTCTATATCTACATTTATTAAAATATAGTTTATAGGTATTAGAGGGTAAAGGTAATCTTTTAATCCTTAAGCTAGAAGGCTAAGAGGTCTAATTAAAAGGTAATAGATAGCCTAGCCTTAAAGTTCTAATACTCTCTAATTTCCTTACCTTTAAAGACAGGGATTTTCTTAATCTTTGGCCTGCGTTCTAGTAGCGCTAATAGGTTAAGTTAGGAGCGTTGCGCTAGTAGAGACGTGTTACGTCTAACTAGGGAAGTTAGTAGATCTGTTTTATTTAGGGCGCCTAAGAGCTGTTTAGGAGGTAAGAGAGGTTATTTACCTGCTAATAATTGCTTCTATTAGCGTACTTTCTTCTCTAGAGTCTAGATCTTAGCTTACTTCTTAAGTTCTTAGCGCTAGCGCTTTAGCTGCGCTAAGCGTTTACCTAGGCTAAGTATTAATTTCTTATTAGAGGTGTTTTCTCTTAATAGATTAGCTAGTAGGCTTAGAGGCAGATCCTAATCTATTATTATTAAGTAACTAGGCTGCTATCCTTTTGCAAGGTAAAGGAATTAAAACTGTAAGAGGTTTATATAGCAGTAAGGTTACAAGATAATAATAGTAGTATAGGTAGAAGTAAGTTAATTCCTGTTCTACTACTTTAGTACAGAACTGCTCTTTTATAGATATAACTAGACGCATATCCTTACAACTAGAATACACTAGATCTGCGCTAGTGTAGCGCTGTTAAGACACTAGGGCAGCTGTACGCGTTCTACGCGTAAAGACGCTTGTTACAAACCTCTAATAGGGAACACAAGACGTTATAAATAAATAAGGGAACAGGTTGCAAGATTTGGACTTGGTGCGGAGACATGGCACGCTAAGTATGTTACGTAACCTTCTTATTAGTCTTATTTAGTCTTACTGTTTCTTACAATAAGAAACTATAAGAATCTATAATAAAGATCAAGAGCAATAAGAACTGTAAGAAAGACTAAGTATATAGGAACTATAATAAGCCCTTATAGATTAGTGTGTTTAACTTATGTTACAGACGCTTAAGTTAGTTATATTAAGCTATCTAACTATTGTTACTCTTTTTAGAAAGCCCTAGCCTTTACTGTCTTAGTAACAATACCCTCTGTATCTAAAGCAACTCTGCACCTATCTGTAAAAACCAACCTTAGCTGTACCTTTAGTCTACACTAGCATTCTTATTATTTGCTACTAGACTAACAGTCTTAACACTTTAAACACTCTTATAATAAGCAGCAATATTACAATAGATACACCTAAGCACTCCTAAGTAGGACAACCTAGACTTAAGGTTAACAAACCTAATCTCTACTACAGAGACTGCAACAAACTTAAGACCTAGATCTTTTAGTTTAATAAGCACTTTTACGTAGAAGAAGACAAGATTAAGAACAATAACAAAGTTATCCTTGCTACAACTTATATAAAAGGCAACGCTAAGAAATAGGTACTTCTAATCATTTAGAAGTATATAGATAACAATATTACAGACGCAGACAACACTAACCTTATAGAAGACTAGCACGCGTTTAAGGCACGCCTGCGACAGATCTTCTTACCTCTTAAGGAATCTGTGATCGCAGAACAGAAAATCTAAAGTCTAAAACAAACCTAATTAGCTGCTAACTATACCAATGTTTTTTAACAATACGCTAAACAAATCTAGTAGAATAACACTGCTCTAATGCGTATGTATAAACAAGGCCTTAAGGCTGCTATATAAGCTAAACTTATGCGCAGCAGAACATACATTACTACTCTTAAAGAACTTTAGAATAAAGCTATCTGCCTAGATAATAAACTCTATAAATTAGCACTTAAAGATAGGTTATACTCCTTACGTCTACTACAGAGACATAAAGGATTTTGCCTAAACAAAAGACATTAGGGACAAACACAACTAAACAAAGAACGACAGCGCTACTACCCAAGACAGGGAACTTATTAACTACGCCTACCAGGAGCCTACTTAGGGTACAGACCTAAAGCTATGCACTTAGACAACCTTAACAAAGGCCTAGAATAGAGAAGTTACCTAAAGAAACAACTCTAAGGGGATAGGCCTAATAAGAACAAGATTACCTGTTATAACTATAACAAGGTTAGACATTATGCGCAAGACTGTTGCTCTAAGAACAAAGTTACACGCTAGCTTAACGTGTTAACTAACACTTTAGAGGAAGATGTTAAAGAATAGATTGTAATTAAGAATCTACCTATTGTCTAAACAACTAATAGACTACTAATAGTAGAATAGACAAAAGACACCTCTACTACATTATCTAATAACAAGGTCTTAACTAACTCTACGTTACTATACAATTAGGAACAAGACTGTAACATTAAACAATTCTAACAGATAGGATTACTTCTACTGCAAACGTAACAAAACATTTACAACTAGTACAACTAAACTAACAAAGTTAACTAAGAATATATAGAACAATGTTACTAATCCCTATAAGCATATTATACCCTCTAGATAAACAAGTACTCTCTAAGTATAGATAGAGTTATAGAGAGGAAACAATCGCTACACTTAGGAAACAGAGTCTATAGGACATAGGATCTACAAGAGACCAAGAGAGTCTACAATACCTAAGAAGACTAAGAACTTACACTAGACAAGCTAGACATACACTTACTACTAGCTAGCCCTAAACTAGTGCGCTAGAATGCAACAGTTAGAGGACTGTGTTAAGAGGCAGACGTAGACAGACTACATAAGACGTGCTGTAACTTACACACAAAGTAGATATGCTATGCTAATAATAGGCAAGCATTAGTACTAAACCCTATACCTGTAGAATATTAGGATAGAAAGGCAAACAAATTGCATCAAATCCTGCTTACAGACAGATACCTACAGGATCCTTATAATCTAAAACACAGACTTCTATTATAGACAGTATGCAACAGTAACTACTACTTAACGCACTATAGTAGCAAAGTTAACTAATACTTTCCTTAGCAAAAGAAACCTTACAAGTACTAATAGTACAATTACCCTAAGAATACCTGCGCAAATTACCTATATAACAAACAAATTAAGGGAAGTTTTCCTAATGTATTAGAGAAAGAAAGCATATCTAACAGAATGCTTGTTAATAGCAGCTGCATAAACTATATATAGTAGTTCTGCCTATAACTAGAGTACAAGAAGCACTATAATAATAAAGAAGCCAATAGATACAGAATAAACAAGTCTTTTTTAGGGTTAACCCTAGACTTTAGAAAGATACCTAGAGCTGCAACACAATTAACTTAGCCAAGCTTATTAAACTTATAGTAAGAGTTAACAGAACAAGGATAAAGGCGCTTCTAGATTTAGAATTACAAGTAAACTATATTTCAGGCAATGCCTTATTAAGAGCTAGGCTCTAACCTTGCTAGAAACAATAATTATATAAACTTTATATCGCAAATAGAGAGCAGATGCCTAACAAGTTACTTATTAGATATAAGACTACTACAGAACTTAACATCTAAGGAACCAAACAGGAAATATGCCTAGACGTCTTTAGATTAGCTACCTACAACATTATATTAGAACTTCTATAGTTTAGAGAGAATAGCCTATAGGTAGACTAGAAGAAGGGATCTATCTCTCTAGGGAATTACAACAACACAACAGATTCTAAGCCTACGCATTAGTAGCGTTTAATAGTAGATAAAAAGACAATTAATAATATTGCTTTAACTAAGACGCAGTTAAAGACACAACTAGTTAACTTAGACAATTAAGGAAGAAATACTAATACGTTACAAGTTTTGGAGAAACGTGTAACTCTTAACATACCTAAGGAATATAGAAAGTTTAAGAAACTATTCTTGGAAGAAACAGGTCTAGAAGCACTGCCTAAGCATTAGGAGTAGGACTATAAGATTGTCCTAGAAGAAGGGAAAAGGCTAACCTTTGGACTGATCTACAGATTATTAGAAAAAGAGCTAGAAGCACTCTAAGAATATATCTAAGTAAACCTAAAGAAAGGTTTTATCTAAGCATTAGAATTACTAGCTAGATACCTAATTATGTTTATACCAAAGAAGAACAGTAAACTACAACTATGTATTAACTTTTAGAAACTTAATAATATTATAGTTAAGAATTGATACCTACTACCTAACATTTTAGAACTACAGGATTAACTAGCCTATGCAAAGATCTTTACAGCACTAGATCTAAGAGGCGCGTACAACCTTATACGCATAAAGAAAGGCAAAGAATAGAAGACAGCGTTTAGAACACGCTATAGCTACTACAAGTATCTAGTAATGCTATTTAGTCTTACTAACACTCTAGCAACGTGTTAAGCACTTATTAACAACGTGCTTTAAGAACACCTTAACATATTTGTTATTGTATACTTTAACAATATCCTTATCTATTTAGAAAATAAGAAGGAACATACAGGACATGTTTATACAATTCTAACGCTACTAGAAAAGTTCTCTCTAGTAGTAGATCCTAATAAGTATAAGTAGCACTAGGAAGAAGTAGAATTTCTAGGGTGCATAGTTGGAAAGAACAGAGTACAAATAAGCAAGGACAAGATTAAAGTTGTTAGAGATTAGCTAACGCCTACTACAGTTAAGGACATCTAATCCTTTCTAGGCTTTGTTAACTTTAATTAACAGTTTATTTAGAACTTCTTACTAATTGCTACGCTACTTACTAAACTTACACAAAAGGACACACCTTAGAGATAGATAGAAGAATAAAGTCAGGCATTTAAGACACTTAAAGACGCTTATATAGCACTGCCTATTCTTATTGCATTTAGAAGCAAAGAGCTGCTTAGATTTGAAACTAACACATTAGATTTAGTAATTAGAATGTGTGCAAAACAAGAACAAGATAGGAAATAGCACCTAATAGCCTACTACTTACAAAAGTTTACACTACTAGAAGAAAATTACAACATATACAACAAAGAACTACTTGCAATTATAGTAGCACTTAAACATTAGAGAATCTACGCAGAGAGTTGCTTAGATCTTATAATATACTTAAACTACAAAAACCTAACAACCTTTACTACTACTAAAGTACTTAATTAAAGACAAGTACAATAGTTAGAGATGTTAGGACAATATAAGTTCAAAATTGTCTATACACCTAGAAAAGATAATAGCAGAGCAGACGCTCTTAGCCAAAGATTAGATATTGCTAGAACCAAAACTATTAACAGCTTAAGCATCCTTAAAACACAAGATAACAGATCTCTTAGACCAGCAAAATACATTAACAACCTAGCAATAAAGATTAGAATTAATGTCCTAGAAGAACTATAGGAATTGATTATATGTTAACACTATAATAACATAGTACACAGTTACCCTAGAGTAAGCCAAACTATAGAACTAATTCAACAGAATTACTAGTTTAAAAACATAAAGAACAAGATTAGCGCTTATATTAAGAAATGCGCAGACTGTTAACGCAACAAACACAGTACACACGCACCTTATAGAGAAATGCAGCTAATAGAGCTTCTAACTAAGCCTTAGACTAACATATTAATAGACTTTGTAACAGGACTACTACTGTTAAAAGACCCTACTACAGAATTAGCCTATAACGCTATTATAGTTATAGTAGATTGCTTTACCAAATACGCTATAATGCTACTCTTTTAACAAGACTATATAGCTGTTTAGCTGGCGCACGTACTTAAGGATAGACTTATCAGATACTATAGTATACCAAAGTCAATTATTAGCGATCAAGACAAACTCTTTACGTTAAATTATTAGACTACCTTAATAGCAGAAATTAGGACGCAATAGAAGCTATTAACAGCTTACTATCCTTAAACTAATAGCCAAATAGAAAGAATAAACAGAACTATAAAGACGTATCTTAAGATATACAGCAACCTGCAACAGACAAATTAGGTCTTACTATTACTAATAGCATAGTTGGCCTACAACAACAAATTGTCTAAAGTAACAGGCAAAACCCTATACTTCGCAAACTATAGACAACACCTAAATCTCTTTACAAGAATATTACCTAGCCTAAAGGCTAAAGCTGCTATACAGATAGTAGAAGAAATAAAGAAAACCTATATTGAAATAGAAGAACAAATACAACACGCTTAGGCACAGAGCATCTTATATGTTAATAGAAAACAAAAAATAGTACCTTAGCTAAAAGAGGGGGATAAGGTGTATCTCTACACTAAAAATCTACGCACAAAACAACTAAGCAAAGGACTTAACTACGTTAAAGTTAGACTGTTTTTAATTTTAAAAAAGAACGGACTAGTTACGTATACACTTAAGCTTCTACTAGATGCAAAGATCTACCCTAGATTCCACGTAAGTCTACTAGAACCAGCCAACCTAGAAACACTGTTACAGCAAGCCTTTTGCTACAAACTTAAAGAAGAAAATAAATTTAAAGTTAAGAAAATAATAACACACTAAGACAACAACTGCTAAAAAGAATACCTAGTCAAATGGTTAGGTTACAACAACTTAGAAAATACATAGGAACCTAAGACAAACCTTATAAATTGCTAACTACTCCTAACGCACTATTACTGTGCTACAGGGCAGAACAAGAACTAGACCCCTTTAGGATTAATAATTAATCTACAGCTTAGTTTAATAATTCTAGAGCATCTAACTTCTCTAGTATTAGCAGACTAGCATCAAAAATACGCTGCTCCTTGCAACAAAGAGCTAGCTTCTACTTTTGTATATAGCGCAATTTGTTCTAACGCGCACGCATCTAGAGTACTACTAACTCTACCTCTGTCTTATCTATTGCTAACGCAGCTTCTTTTAACTCCTCCTGCTATTCTAACTCTCTTATTTGTTAGTCTAGCTTCAAAAAATCTAGTAGTAGGATGTCCTGCAGAACACACTCTTTTGCACCTACAGACTTGCAGTTTCTATACTTCTTGCTTAACAACAATAGCTTACAAGGTAAGCTCTTCTAAGAACATTAGGCGCAGGCTACTATAGCAAATAACCCTTTGTTGTTAATACAATTACCTTAAAGACAACAATAATACACAGCCTAAGAACTTATAAGGACATAAGAGTAAAAGAGGAGAATAGTGTTACAAACCTCTAACAGGGAACATAAGACGTTATAAATAAACAAGGGAACAGGTTGCAAGATTCAGACCTAGTGCAGGGATATAGTACACTAAGTATGTTACGTAACCTTCTTATTAGTCTTATTTAGTCTTACTATTTCTTACAACAAGAAACTATAAGAATCTATAATAAAGATTAAGAGCAATAAGAACTATAAGAAAGACTAAGTATATAGGAACTACAATAAGCCCTTATAGATTAGTGTGTTTAACTTATGTTACAGACGCTTAAGTTAGTTATATTAAGCTATCTAACTATTGTTACTCTTTTTAGAAAGCCCTAGCCTTTACTGTCTTAGTAATAATACCCTTTGTATCTAAAGCAACTCTACACCTATCTGCGAAAACTAACTTTAGCTGTACCCCTAGTCTACACTAGCATTCTTATTGTTTGCTACTAGACTAACAGTCTTAACAACGCTAGAGTAGCGTTATTATAGCGCAGGCGCATTACTGCGTAACTAACAGCTCTACGCTGTAGCATCCTTACAAATAGTAACTAAAAAAGATCTAACGCCTATAGTATACTGCCTTATACGTTACATAAACGTAAGAATAGATTCTAAATAGTAATATAAACTAAGACAGATAGATAACCTTCTAGCCTGCTAGTATATAGAGACAGCGCCCTACAACCTTGTTATATATAAGAATCTTATACTACTAACTAGAGCAAGAGTTAGTGTATTTTCTACGCGTTTGCAGAACCTTATATTGTAAAGTAACGCTTTTATAATATTCTACGCTAACTTAGAACAAATAATAGCGCTTCTGTCCTTTAGCACTATTATAACACTTTTCTAAAATCTAGCTAATATATTAAGCTAGGCTAGAATTGCAAGATATTAAAGAGTAAAACTAGCTAGTAAATTAACACTACATCCTTAAATAGTAGATAAAGAAAATAATAATATAATATAGGTGTTAGTAGACTATATTATAGATCTTGTTAGAGTAGCTTAGGTGTTCTACTTTAATACAACCTAAAAAACAACTTCAAAATTGCTATTCTTAGTTAACAAGCTAGGTTATTCTAAAAGATAGGATATAAATTGCTCTAATTATAAACTAGATTCTAACGTTACATTACTACTGTGTAAATATACCTACTTATTGTGTAAATATACCTGCTTATTGTATAAATATACCTGCTTATTATGTAAATATACCTGCTTATTGTGTAAATATACCTACTTATTGTGTAAATATACCTGCTTATTATGTAAATATACCTACTTGCTGTGTAAATATACCTGCTCTCTGCGTAAATATACCTGTTTAGCAGGTATATTTACATAGACTATGTAAATATAGACAACTTTGCAGTGTTTCTAGAGGGAATTCTGCAGGGTTTTTTTACACAATTCCACGCGGGGTATTTAACACCGCGTTTGTACCGCAGTGTGTACGGTAAGCATTCCTACTAAAAAATCGACAAGAGGCTACTTTTACCTATGTTAAGGCGACCCTTGTGGCCAGCCCCCTTGTGCAAAAAATATTACAGTGATAATACTGTGCGGCATTTTGGCCCCAAACGCCACCAATCGTTATAGCTGGGATGATGCTGTAACATTGCCCAAGCCCACTCCAATCACCTTCTCGAAATCATTTTGCGGCCCCACAAATTTCGGCCGGCCTAGCTTCCATGGATCTAATCTGATGATCTGATAAAACTTTTACTGACAGCGCTTCGATCCACCGCGCCATGAATAGGAAGATCGTCCATAATTGTAGAGCCAAGACCTGCAGGCTAATGTGGATGCAGTCTTTTGACCCATGTGATGGTGGGAGGCGCACGTTGAGTGGTTGTGAATGGCATAATCGCTGTGCCGTGCCATTGTGCTGGGAGTGAACAGCGGGTTAAGGTGGGCACATGGCACGGGCGATGTAGGAACAGAACTAAGTGCAAGAGGTATATGTGCTTGCACCTTGTCGGAACTATCTTGCATCTTCTTCACCCGATTTACTAGCTTAATTGCACCTGCGCTCGTCTCGCAACATGGTGTTCCTCGGCCTTTCGAAGAACAAGACCAACGAGGAAGTCAGACCTGTCGATCCTGAGATTCAGGCCACTCCCGATCCTGAGAAAGGTGTACAGTCCGGTACTCCGTCTGAGAAAGGGCAGGATGACGAGAGTCTATCCGGTAACGCGCAGGCTGGTGTCAAGGCTGTCGAGGCTGCGACGACCGTGTGGACGAAGTACCATCTTATCGGAGCATATGTGATGTAAGTAACTTGCAAGCTCCTCAGTGGCACACAACAACTAACTGTCTGTCAGCATTTGGTGGATCTACTTTGTGACCGCGCTTCAAGAAGTCGTCGTTCGAGCCATGAACCCATACGTTACTAGTGCCTTCCGTCTCCATTCGCTCACTGCCGCGACTGGTATTATGTCTTCCATCATTGGTGGTCTGAGCAAGATCCCTCTGGCAAAGCTCCTCGACATGTGGGGTCGACCTCAAGGTCTCTTGCTGTCTCTCTTCGTCTGGATGGTCGGCTACATAATGATGGCTTCGTGTCGCAACGTCGAAACATACGCCGCAGCTCAAGTCTTTTCATCAACAGGGTACGCAACAGATATTACACTTCAAGCAAACAAACATGACTAACAACACACCAGCTCCCAAGCAGTCTCGTACATCCTAACCGTCTTCATCGCGGACACATCCACGTTGAAAAACCGCGCCCTCATGCTCTCCTTCGCCACCTCCCCCTACATAATCACCACCTGGGTCGGCGGCCCCGTCGCACAATCCGTCCTCGCCGGCCCAGGCTGGCGCTGGGCCTTTGGCATCTTCACCATCATCATCCCTGTGGTGGTAATCCCGCTCGCCATTCTCGTGCTATACAATGACCGCAAAGCGCGCAAGCAAGGCCTTCTGGAACCCCGCCATATCAACTGGAGCCCATCCTCCCTCAAGAAATTCTGCGTCGACATCGACGCCGTGGGGATTCTGATCCTCGTGTCCGGCATGGCGCTCTTCCTGCTCCCATTCAGTCTATGGTCCTACCAAGCCAAGAAATGGGAATCGCCCACGATTATCGGCATGATTGTCGCTGGCTTCGTACTCCTGTTGGCATTCCCCATCTGGGAGAAATTCTACGCCCCTGTGACCTTCATCCCGTATGCGTTGCTTCTCGACCGCACCGTCTTCCTCGCAGGCATCATGTTCGTGTTCGTGTACTTCAACAGCGCCGTCTGGGGCTCGTACTTTGGCTCCATGCTGCAGGTTGTGTGGAACTTGAACGTCCGGAACGCGAGCTACGTCACCAGCGTGAACCGCGTGGTGTCGTGTTTCTGGTGCTTGGCAGCTGTGGGGCCGGCGATTAAGATCACGGGGAGGTTCAAGTGGGTGGCTGTGTTTTTCGCGCTTCCGCTTGATATTCTGGCGATCGGGTTGATGATTCATTTCCGTCAGCCAGGTACAAGCGTGGGCTTTATCGTCATGACGCAAGTCTTTACGGCTGCGGCGGGCGGTTCGATTGTCATTGCGGGCGAGCTGGCAATGATGGCGCCGTCGGATCATCAGCATATGGCTGTCATCATCGCTGTGCTCAACTTATTCTGCTCGATTGGTGGTGCGGTTGGAAGCACTGTTTCGGCTGCAATCTGGACCGGCACGTTCTACAACAACCTCGTCAAGAATGTTCCTGCGGGCACAAACGTCAAGAACATTTACTCTTCGTTGCCGACACAGCTATCGTACAAATGGGGGTCGCCAGAGAGGATGGGTATTGCGCAGGCATATGCGGACTCGCAGAGGCTGATGCTCATTACGAGTATTTGCATGCTGTCGTGTGCCTTGGTAGCAGCGGCATTCTGGCGGGACATCAACATCAAGAACATCAAGCAGGTCAAGGGTCGCGTTGTGTAACCTGATACAAGAGATTCCATGACAGACCTGTGGACTTCACTGCCCACATCAGAGAGATTGGAAATCAAAATGCTTCCTACTACCTGTCTAAAATATTGATATTATTCATTTTCTATGCATACATTACTCATTACTCAATACCTTAAAAACCCCTGCGAATCGTACAAACTCCCCGGCGTACCAGTCACAATTCGCCCACTCGGGCTCGTTACTTGAATCCTCACATTCGCCGTGCCCACACCGAGCACGCTCCGTTTCCCATATCTCGAGCTCGATGCACCGGCAACCGCATCTTCATCGACACTCTCGCGTCGCTTCTTTCGTCCGCGGCCTTTCTCACGGTTCGCGGTGGGTGAGAGAGGCAAGGGGGAGGAGTCCTTTGCAACTTTAAAGTCTCGCTTTTTGCTCGGCTTGACAGTATCTGTTGTGGATATCGATAGTGCTGGCGATGCAAGTGGTGAAGAAACGCGGTATTGGAAGTCGTCTTTAGGTTTTGTGGGCGATGACGGCCGTGGTGGTGTTTGTGAGTTCCAAAACTTTTCGCTGTCGTCCCAGATATTGCTTTCCGGCTCTTCAGCGCCCGCCATAGTGTCCTCTTGTTCTTCTGCCCCAGACAGAGGAGCGCATGATTCGGTGTCCGGGGTAATTGTGGAGATGGAGTCCAACGTGCTTCCCTCATTGAGGTCCAGGATAGTCTGGCCTTCATCCCACTCGTCCAATGCATCAGCCGCTAAGCTGATCCCCTCTAGGTCACTCATCTGAGTGCTTTGATCATCTTCCATATCATCCAGCCAGCTCTCATCTCCCGGTAAAGGGGTACTGTCCTCCCAGCCCAACCTCAAATATCTCCGTTCTCCGCGCCCGGCCTTCTCCTTCCTCGTGTTCGCCACGTCCGAATTCATGCGCCTCAATGCTGCTATTGAGGTACGTAGAGGACGAGGCGCTGATCGTCCCGGTTCTTGTGGCGACGGGGCTAGTCTCGGCATATCCGAAAAATCAATGGCTACAGAAGGAGCTGACATAGGCAATCTTGCATGCGATGGTCGTGGCGAGCAAGGCATGACTGGACTTGGTAACTCGATGGGAGACGATGCAGGCGATAGTGATGGTAGCGGAGAAGGTAACGAGTACACAGAACTCACTTCTGACTGGACATGTCCAAGGACTGGCGACTCGTGGCCATGTCGGGTTGGCGAGCCGGAAGGGAATGCGGCTTGAAGTAGCGGCTCGAAAGCCGAATCAGCCAGCTTCTGCGTCTGAGGTATCGCTAGGGCTAAGCTTGATCGACTGCTATTTGGTAGACTTATTAAGCCATTTTCGGTGCCTTTGATCGTATGGTTGAGCAATGCGAACGTGTCTTTGCTCAGTAAAAAAGGATCGATGGTATCCGGGGTCTCTTCTGGAATGGTAGTGGCATACACAGGGAGATTGTAGGCTGCTCTTTCGAACAAGTTCAACTTTGGCGGCGATGCACTTTTTGGTGAGATTGGCGGTGAGTCCTCATGGCGCTCATGATCAAAATCGACTGTCCTCTGAGAACTGACTGATGACTCCTCCGGTATCGCAGCGAAGCCAGATTGCCAGGCTCGCGCCGATGAAATTATGGGAGTCTGATAAGCCGAGTTTGAACGCTCGGAGTCGTAAATGTCCAGATCAATAAAGCTGGAGTAGCACTGCGCTTGCTCATCCTCTGGCGTCTCGGGCCGGAAGGGAACTTGGGCAAGATAGGGCGTTTCGGGTATGTGCGGGTCACGACGGCAACCATAGCCATTTGCCGCAGCTGATGCCTTTTCACTCGAGTCGTTTGTAGTGACCGAGTTCATTGTGGAGGGCCACTCCGAATTTTTTGGCAAGCTGATGACTGAACCTCTACTCGTTTGATCTCTTTCAAGCTGCGATAGTTCGTTGAGGACTTGATCCGTCGGAAAGACAACAAACGACTGATCGTATCCAACCAGTGGCAAGGTAGGCGAAGTAGAAGTTAAAGAAGCGCGAAGGGATGTTGTGGGGAACTTCAATTCCGGCGCAAATGTTGAAGAGCTTGGGGGCGTCGGTAATGCGCGAGGGCTGGCTGGAACAGCAAGTCCCAGGCCAGCTGTAGGCTTCTCTATGGTAGTGCCCTCGGTGGCGTCCTCCACATCCCCGACCAAGAAAGATGGACTTGGACTTCGAGTTGGTGGTCCATGGAACGTCGGCACCAAGGAGATGCGAACGCTGTTCTTCCTACGATGACCTTGGCGTGCACTCGGACTTCCTTTGAGTGCTGAGGGCTTAATGGCAGAAGCGAGTGGTGAAGGGTCCCATTGGAACGGATTGCCACCACTGCTTCTTGATGATGTCTGGGAATGTTGTCTCTTGGGAGATCGGACAGCTACGCCATTGAAGGCCCTTGGTGCTGCAGTACTCCGCTTCTGTCGCTCAGGAGAGCCTTCAGAGTATGTTTGCGATGTCAGCTTACGCTTTGGCGTGGTGGGACAAGCCACATTATTGGGGCTGGCGTTGGAAGACGGAATATTGTCCATAGTGGTAGGTCGCGAAGGACGCGCATCCTTACGAGTCTTCGATCCCAATTCCTCCGACAGGATGCTCTTAGTCTCTAAAAAGGGATCTTTTACTTCAGGTGAGGGTAGATCCGTTCGCAGCGGGCTATTGCTAGGAGTAAGTCGCAGTCCTAGCACCTTCGCTCGGAGGTCTAATGAGTCTCTGAAAGGCCGCGATCCTACATTGTTTGAACCTCGAGTCCGAGGCTTAGTGATCTTTTGTGCTCGTCGTTTCGCGACCGGAGGCACGACTGGGCTTGCCCCACTGGCAAGTATCGAAGTGTTTGCCGATTCTACACTGCATTCAGACTGCTTGGAAGGTATGCGTTTGAGCTGGCTACGTCGTTTTGCTTCGCTGTTAATGCGCGCAATGTCTAGTGGGAGTGGTGGTAAAATGACATCCGGAGCCTGGCCAGACACCCTGTCGCTTAGACTTGCGGATCTGGCGCGGAGCGGAGGTCGTGATAACGGTTCTGTAGGTACATCTGCAAAAGACCTTGCACGCTGAAGACGATCATTTGCCCCTGAGCGAAAGAACGGATTACCAGAGCTCGGTCGATCTTGAGGCGCCGGTGGCCGGTCGGGCATCGAGTTTCGAAAGGCAGGGTGGTACTGTAGCAGAGATTGGGAAGACGACCGCCTGCTTTCATGGTACGACTCAGTCAAAGACGGTCTGCTCACATTGGGATGAGACTTGTTCAGAACAGGCACCAGTGCCGATGGCTTTGGATCTTCCAACACGGTAGACAGCCTCGGACCTTTCATCCTCTTCAAGTGTATGCTGTGGCCAGACACGCGCCTCGTATGGAAAGGCCAGGACAACCGGCTAGCCTTTTTCGCGGCATCAGATGGCTTCGGAGGTACATAATGCGCGACCATGCCACATGACTCCGCAGATTTGATAGTCTCTAATGATGTCAAGGTGCCCCATCCCGAGTTCCTATTGAATGGTAGAACAGTGTTGCGCCTCAAGACAGTACGAGGCCGTGTTAGGGAATTGCGCGCTTCGCCTCGCGCCTGTGCAATAGATACCCCTCGCTCTTCCAGATCAGCGAGAAGCTGCTTGTGGTTTCGCACAGCCCGAACCAGTAGAACGATGAGCGCAATGATGCAGATAAGACTAATCCCGATGCCAGTAGCTATTGCTGTGATAGCGGTAGTGCCTAAAGGCGCACTCGGTACGTTCGATGGAGTCGGATGGTTCATCGTGTCTTCGTCTTCGTGCGAGTTTGCGCAAGGGTCGTTGGTGCTCGGTGCACTTATGCGCTCTAGGTGATCCGAAATCCGTCGCTCGAATCGATTATGCAGGATTTCGCGTCGCTAGATGTTCTTGAGGTATCATTAATATCTCTAGTGTCCAAGCCAGCATCCTCTTTCCCGAGCTTTCATCCTAGATCCTCGGAAACGACTGTGGTATGACGAACGATGCGATAACAAGCACAGCAAAAGGGTCCATGAACCGAGCTTCCACATGGGGCATCCGCGTGTACACATACATTCTGCAATAGTGAGTCGTTCTCTTGCCGTCGTCAAGGTGAAGAGAAGGGTTAGGAATGCAGGGGAAAAATGAGGAGCAAAACAAAGTGCTAAACGAGGGATACCGATTGGAATGTGGTCGGAGTGAGCCGATAGAACAGGGAGAACACATTGCACTGCCACCCGACTCTAGCCATCGTATAAGCCGCAGGTTAAGAAAGGGCTGTCGCTTCCTCGTGATCTCTACATTGTTAGATCGCACCTTGGAAACCATCGTGGAGTCCGAAATGCATCTTTCTGCTTCACGTTTCCACGAAATGAGAAAACAGCCACATAGTTGCGCACTTCTTCTCAACACATACGCTTTATCGTCCAGGGATCACACTTTCTACAGTATGTCGATGATTGAGTCGCGTTTGCGTCAGTACCACGATATGGACAGTGGGTGTAGACTGTTCGTCCCGGGTTTGCCGATCGGACATCCAGGGAGGAGAATATTCAGTAGCTTGCTGGAGGCAGATTGGTCATGTGTTAAAGTTTGTCTCGAACGGAGTCGTAATTGGGACGTGTGCATGAGCCGACCTGGTTGCTGGTGCGCCGCAACAGTTCTGCGAGCGTCGTTGTCGCACTCAATGCGCTGGTGTCCATAAGACAATAATCTCCACCATTGAACACGATGTCGAAGCACGAATCTGAACGCACAAAGCTTGTCATAGTTCTTCACGGTTGGTGTCGCGATTCGAACAGTTGTCTTGATGATGTTGTGATGGTGGGAGAAACGCGTCGCGCCCCAAGGGATGGCGATTGGGAAAGCGCGAGCGCCAGGCGCTACCGGTACCTAAACACAGTAACCGCCACGAAGGTGAACCAGATAATAGAAAGCATCAGAATTTATACAAGAATCGAGCGATAAATTGCCAGCTCAGGGTATTACCATGCACAAGCTAAACAAAAAACACCCGCTACCAAACTCTTTTCGCCCGATTATATCTTCTTCCAAAAGAACGCTTTCGACGTCTGCGACGGCGGAGGGTCAAAGCTAGGCGCGTCCTCAACATCAAACTGCTCCATCTTCGTCTTCTGATTCTTCTGCAAATCCCTCTTCAATCTCCGCTGATCCTTCTTGCGCATAATCACCACCCACAGGCAGTACAAGGCCGCCAGTATTCCGATTCCACCAATGACACCACCAATGACGGCGCCAATCAGACCTTGTCGCTGCCATTCGGATTGGTCTGGTCGTTGGTAGGCTGCGGGGATGGTGTTGGGGCAGAAAGACACGGGCATGACCATGTTGTTCTTCTGCACGGCTTCGGCGAGAAAGAAGTTCTTGGTCTCGTAGTCGGCCATGAGATAGACTTGACCAAGGAAAGCGGATCCCAGCAGGAAGGGCTTTCTGTCATCCTCGCCACGGTCTTGAATGGGCGTGATTCTCGAGGCGTTCATGAGCACCTCTGGCGGGAACGTGACTGTGAAGCCATCCTCGAGAACGATCGACAATGTGCCATTGAAGTCGTTCTTGAGTTTGAGGGAATTGTCGCCCCAGGAGTTGTCTTTCTCCGCCTGAAGACGAGCCATGAAGTTCTTCGTGATCTGGTACGGCAGGGAGAGGGGAAATTGTTCAGTGGTGATCTGAGCTTCGAAGCTTGCCGCAGGTGCTTGCATGTCTATGAACGCTTTGTTGTCGAACAGGGACACGTTGGATCTGTCATTGGTATCGGTGATGATGATGTCCTTGATGCGTACGCTCATCGAGTTGGTATTCTCAATTTTCATCGGGAACATGTGGGGTGTTCCGACGAATCGACCAGAGTCGTAGCCACCAAAGACATTGCTGCCATTGACTGCACCGCCGGCACGATCAAATCCCTGCCCAATGTACAACGAATATGTCTTTCCGGCGATCATGTCCCGTGCAGCAAGATCCCGAAGAACTGTCGATGATGAACCCATGCCAACACGGCTAGGTATTATTGAGCCTTTGGTTGCTACCTCCACCGTTGAGTTCTCTAAGAGTGTTTGCGAGGCGCCCTCTGTTTCAAAATAATGAGTGTACAGGCGAACGCTTTCTTGTCCAAAGAATCCTGAGAACGAACCGTTACTCGCACGATCTTGTGTTTGGAAGTTTGGCTGCATGACAAACCTGTAGCATCTGTCAGTAGAGGACCTTGTGAGACTGTGGTGTAATACTCACGAGGTCGAATCTTCGTGAGAGAAGAACCCTCCTGTTGACCTGTCACAGTCCTTGAGCGTGGCATTGTCACTGCAATAGCTGCGAGAGGCAAACGAGGTGTGATTCTGTGCTAATGACGGCCATAAACTTTGATTCTGCGCTGGTGTTCCCAAGCCGATGAACGATCCATATTGAAAGACGGGAGAATCGTGAACGGCTCGTTTATGTATATCGACATAAATGGGCTTCTTCGAACAGTTGAAGGCAACTGTCGACTGAGCGAACAGAACAGCTGCGGAAAAGTGGACGAGTATTGATGCCATGATGGAGGACGATTGACACTTGATCCAGCAAGTTGTCAAGTAGACTAAAAGACAGTTGCGTTCGCTCAACTGGCTGACAAAGATGGATATCAACGACCACGACACGTCTCAGACCGCGCAAAGGCGCAGCAGGCGACGCGGTGTCTTTGTAGGCCTGCCGCTGTGTGGTACACACATAGGGTGAGATGGGCATACAGCGTGGCCAGTCAGACCCGCCGTTATCTGTTACATCTATTCGTGGCGCAATTACTGCATCCCTCGGCGCTGGCTGGAGTAGCACAAGACGGAATTGCTGCTCCAGATCTGGAGCAGAGCGCCTGCTGACGCGGGCTCGGGAGTACCATCGCTGGGAGAGGTCTGGCGTCAGCGCTTGCAGGGAAAAGAACCACGGGGAAGAAATATGATCCTCTCCGGCCTGTAAGTCGCAGCTGTAGGGGATCGGAAGCGATTGGGCAGACTTCGAAGGCGGTCGCACCAACAAGAGCTGGCGTTTACAAGGTAAGGTCGATTGGCTGTCGGCTTTCCCAAGCGCTTTGGTGCACCGAAATGTGGAGACAAACACCTGGGTACCAGGTGGCTATTCTTATCCTCTGCTTCCTACAATAGAATTGTAATGGTTTACCCGCATTTCAGACGTTTGGCCCACTGCCACAACCACGCCTGTGGAGTGCATACTCTTGCTCATGGACAGATGCATCGCCACCTCTCTGCCCCCCATCACGATTGCATTCCAAATGAGCGTGTAATAGCTTTCACGGTGTGCTCTCAAAAAAAAGTACGGAGTACGCTGCAGACTTATCTCTACCCCCTGAGAAGTACCAAGTTCTGCATTTGTTACGAGAGGGACCAGTACTCTTTGAAGGTAGGATATTGTTACCGCATCTGTGCTTAGCTGAAGCGTAGCACGATCTGTGCATCACTTGATCATTTTCTTATGAACCAAATAGCCGTGGTTGATTTTTTTGCTTTGAAGGTATTTGCCAATAGATGGCGGCACTTTCGGTTGTTTCACCCAAACACTCCCAGCGCTTCCTACGCGCTGCACAAAGCATCTCCACATCGAACCAGGAATTGAGGTCAAGGGTGCTGAGTAGCTTTGAATATTTGCCTTCATATATCGCATTCTAAGCTATTAAAACAGTGTCGGATATAGTGTATGCTGCTTCTTACTGGTACGGCAGACGGCAGTGATCAGTCTCCCACATGAACTCCGAACGCTGTACGCTATGATGATGACGGTGTTTTTCGTATAACCCTCCAACGCTAAGACGATACGCTTCCCGTCTCCTCACTGCAGCGGCGAGCCTCCGTGGTGCAAACAACAGTTGTAGATGCAGACATGCTTCGTCGTATGCGTGCCGGAATATCTTTAGCACAGAACACGGCAGCTGGAAGAAAAGCGATAGTGTAGCGAATGGTTTCAGGATACCTCAAACGGTATGGAATTTGTTGCGCCTCGAAGCTGGATCGTTCAAGTATTAATAAGCACCCATCTCTTCTCCTTCTCTGTTGGGCCTACCCTGGCGGCTACAACACTCAAAGTATTGGTGATAGCGTCCTTGGGTAATTTGGGAAACACCTTCTTCAACGCCTCAACCATACCAATCTTGGTCAGGTCTTTGCCGTCAATTTCAGCCTTGAATGCAGACAATTGTTCGGGTGGAATCATGCGTTTTGTTTTTGCTGGCTTCGAAGCAGTACTACAAGGCGTTTGCTGTGGGGTGTTGAAGGTGTTCAGAAGGCCGTTCATGGTGCGCTGCGCTAGTGGTGCTCGAGGTGGATTCATTGAGCCGTTACCGGACGCGTCTTTCGATGTCGTCGTAGTTGCTGCGACCAGTGATGGTTCAGGTGTCCAGTAGGCTGTAGAAAACGGATCGATTGCATGTGGTTGCGGTTCTATGGTTGATTAGCTTGCTTTCGCTTGTTGCAGTGTGCATGAAGACTTACGAAGCAAAAAGCCGATGGAAAATTCCCGGAAGTCAGTGCAGATGGCTCCGGATCCATCATTGAGTCTGGACACGCCCTGTCCGTCCTGCCAACATAAACCGGTACTGATTGGCTGTAGATCTCCGCTGATGAGGCGCCTTTTGAGTTGGGGATCTTCCTCGTCATCCAGGAAACCGTCCATATCATCCTCGGCTTCCTCGTCGGCATCATCATCACCTTCCGAGTCCAGGTCCTCGCCTTCTTCAGGCTCTTCCCACTCGGCTTCTGAGTCGTATTCGTAATTTGTATCTTGACGAATCCGGGAGGAGGGATTGCGGGCAAGTCGGGTGGCTTCCATGTCTGTGTATGACTTCGTATAAGTTCCATAATATGGTGGCCGCACGTCCTCTCCAAAGTGAATGTACTTCATGGGGATTTGCTTGAGTATGTCGAGCGGACGCCGTGACTGCGACGCGTTGTCGTCGGTCAGGTCAATGGGTTGATCGGAAGAGTTGTTGACGCGTTCGATGATCTCAACGATTGGCATAGTGTCCAAGCCCCTGCGACCCGTGCAGGGCAAATTTGACTTGAAACTTGACTTGACGTGTCGCCCCTCCACGTCCCCTTTAGCGATCAACATGTCTAATCGTGTGCGGGCGGCCTGCATCTTTGCGGCGTCCTCCATAAAGGCGTTCTTGGGTGCAAGTATCGTATGCGCCGGGATGTTGAACGGCAAGAAATAACGCTCATAGTCTGACTTTGCATTCTTCACTATGCTCTTCTGTGGAGACGGAGAGGCTGGGTTAGTAATAGTCCCAGGTGGCTCTGGCAGTAGTGATGTTGATGATGAAGGGTTCTGGGATGACTCTACCGAGACCTTTCCAGGGCTGACACCCGTGGCTTTCGGCTTCACAAAGAAAGCGTTCAGCCTCATCTGGGACTGAACACGAATCAGTAAATTGGCCGCTCCCGGGCGGGACTGGGCAATGACTTACGCGCTCTTTTTTGGCTTTCTCTTCCTCCTTGTGCTGTTGCTCTTCTTCCTTCTGCCGTCGTTTCTCTTCGCGCTCCTCTGCCTTTTTCTGCTTCTCTTCTTCCTTCAACTTGTCTTCGGCCTCCTTTTGTGCCTTTTTGTCAGCACGGGCCTTGGCCTTGGCCTCTTTCTCTAGCTTTTGGTCATCTCTTTCTTGCTGTGTCAATTTCCGTCGCTTGGCTGGCTGTGCTGCACTTGAAGCAGGTGCAGTAGCGCTGCTGTCGGGCGCGGCTATGTTTGGTGCAGGATTGTTCTTGAAAGGCGACGGGGTTTCTACAGATCGCACGGAGAGCGGCGAATTGGTGGCCGCCGTTTGGCACGTCTTGACGGGCGTCGAGACGGAGGGTTCAATGTCCTCGTCTAGAGGGCGTTTCTGGGGAAACGGGGTGAGCGGCGTGGGATCTTCCATCATGGTGGCGGAGATGGGAAGTCTCTGGGGAGAGGCTTTGTCGTGGGATTCTCGCAGAATGAGGAATGAAGACAATGCTTGGCGATTGAGCGGCTGTGTGGCGGCGATGACGAGGAAATGGGCGTGGTTGCGTTGGCGAGGAAGTGCATACGGAGTAGAGGGACGCGACAGCGGCAGGCACGAACGCGTGCACGCGTCAGGAGCGCGCCTGGTCTTGGCATGCTCGGTCGCTCTTGCCTTCCGTTGGGGCTGTTGGCCGCTTTTCCCCCAAATCATAGGCTGATTACTAGACCTGGCATGGCGCCGTCCTTCGCCATCATCAATGCGCACCACCCTCCACTACACTCTGCATTGCACTTGTGTATGAATATTTACGAGCTGCACAAAGATTGCAGTCGAAAGCATTGAGCGAGGACAGTCGGATTGTTCCAGACTGAATCGAAACTGATAAGCAACATGGACATCGAAGAAGACATCGAGGACATGCTCTTCGGACCTGATGCCCCGTATGACGACCATGAACATGCCAGCGACGTGTCTGACGAGGACATGCTTGATGTCGCCGAGGATGATGAGCCGAACTTATGGGATCTAGAAGACGAACCGTTGCCAACGCCGGCATTGACTGGCCGCGAAGGGGAGGAACGTCATGTCCAAACTGCGCAATCACTAATTTCTCGCATCGAACAGCTCCCGCTGGGTGCTGTGCGACCCGTTCGCGACAGGTGGTCAACTTTCAAGTGAAGCTGCTCGCGATGCTAATCTTGATAGGTTATGGGTCATTGCGCGCATCGAAGGCATGCTCGAGAGGATTGTCGACGGCCTGCTCCAAGAAAACAAGCCACTCACTATCACTCTCAAGTCTCGAGCAGGCATCTCCAGGAGACGTGGAAAAACTAGTGACAGTAGGGCAAAGATCCCCGAGGCGAAGCAACGCGACATCAACTTCCCCGGATCTACTGCACAAGAAGCATGGAACTTCAGTTTGTGGCTCCACTACCTCGTAATATGACTGCTGATGATAGATCAGCCGTGCTGTTGCGGATACTGGAGCTTGTTCACAGCGGTCTGATTGATGATACGGTCATGACGAAACGGTACGAGGCACCAAAAGCTGCCATGGTTCAAACGTTGATTGGCAGCAGAGACCTGTATTACCGCCAGCCGGAGCTTTTCGTGAAGCAGTCTGTCGTCGATCGCTACATCGATGACCTTGCTTGCACGCTTGAAATTTCACGATCACAACTGAACGTGGTGCGTGCCGGGTCCTATTCCACATAAACATGATTTGACCTTTACATGTAGACAGCCGCAGCGAAAGGCCTGGTAGCCGGCAGCTTCAGTATAACGCGTCATGATGGCTATCGTGTCGACGGACAAAAGGATAAAGAGGTAAGCCTGATACGCTGTTATTCGCAACAGTGCGTAACAGCCGGGTAGGGAATACTGGTCCCCAAGATTGGTGAAAACGATACGGTCGACACAAGTCTGGCGAACTGGATCTTGGTCATCGAGAAAGAAGTGCGTGGTTTCCAGGGCTTCATGGACAGTGCTAAAGCGGTACAGGCAACATTTCGCTCTTTGCTGAGCTCAGCTCATTGGGATAAATTGGGCGGACGTGGCGTGGTCTTGACTGTATGTAAGCCGCTCGTATGTCTACACTGACTCATCTTCGCCAGGCAAAAGGGTACCCAGACATAGCGTCTAGAGCATTCCTACGGCGCATTGCAGACCAAGCACCGCATTTGCCAATTATGGCGTTGGTCGACCTAGATCCTGACGGTATCGCCATACTGTCCACATACAAATATGGCTCATACCGCCTTGCCCACGAGGACATGACAGCAAAGCACAGCCCCGGACTGAACTTGCCCAACATCCGCTGGCTTGGTGTGAAGAGACACCACATCAGCCGAGTTCCGACGGGCGAGGGAGACGTGGACGCAAGGACTGCACTTGAGCTTCAAGGTCTCATGAAGCTCACGGCGCGTGACCGCACGAAAGCTATGCGCATGTTGGAGTGGGATCTCTGTGCTGTTGATGGGCCAGAGCAGGAGTGGCGACATGAGCTACAGACGATGCTTGTGCTCAACACGAAGGCGGAGATGCAGGTTTTGGACGAGTTGCCGTGCGGTCTGGTGCCATGGTTGAGCAGCGAACTGGGTGAGGGTTGCGGTCAGGACAGCACTTGCTCGGATGATGGCATGTTGTTCTGATGCATGGGTGGCGCTTTGATTTGAGCCGGCATGGGCTGTCTTGAAGGAGGACAGGGGGACTGGGAACAGGGCACTTTGCCAAGCGCGTCCCGTGTTCTTGACAACGCATCGTCTCGATCACGGCAGCCCACGTCCACAGCTCGGACGGCGTGGCATAGCGGCCATGCGATGACCTGCAGCTCCAGCAACAGAGAACCCACAATGCTTGAACGCCCGGCGGATTTGAATTCGCACGTCGATCCCCCTCGCACTGCAGCTCCTCCACCTTCTGCCCCGGCTTCGAACAACCACGCCTCGGCCGCAGCAGATTCAGGTGCCCTGCCACCAAAACTGACACCTGCCACCACGACTCGGCAGTCGGTAGCGCTAGGCGTACTGTCGACGCTCTGGGGCACCAACACGTCGTCTGCCGCCGTTGCGCACACCCATTCGTCACACAGCGCGGTGCCGCCCTTTGCGACCCACGAGCCCGCCTTCGATGCACAGACAGCACAATTGGGCGAAAGCACCAGCTCAGTGCCCAGTGCCACGACGACGCTGACGAACACGCTTCCGCCAACCCAGTCTGCCGCCCTCCGGGCCCTCAATGCGCCTGCCTTCCATTCATCGCCCGCCAAAAGCAAATCCGCAAAGTCTGCCTCGAGCCGCACCACCGTCACGAGCCAGCCGGTCGTGGTTCGCACGTACTCAGCCTCTCGCCACGCCTCGCGCCCGGGCTCCGGCTTCAACACGCCTCGATCCTTGGCCATGAGCGGGCAGCCGCACGCTTCAGGCTTGTCGGCTGGTCTGGCCGCCAGGAGCGAGCAACTGCCTTCAGCCGAGGACTTTTCTTTTTCTGCCATATTGCGCGCCGTCGATCCAGAGATCAGGGATGCCATTGACGCCATTGCCGAGATTTGCGCCCGCAGCCGGATGAGCCTGGCCGATGAGTACGACTCACACCTTCCTCCGCAGGGCGAGATCACAGGCGCGGGACCTGGCTGGGCCGCAAGCACCGGTGCGCTGGTCGGGCGCGGCCGCTTGTCGCGTATGAATCAGGGATGGGCGACAGAGAACACGCTGATGGCTGTGCCTGAAGCGAGCAGCAGCAGCGAACGGCTGGCACAGGAGAAGGTGACTAGCAGCAAGAAGAGGAGCCAGTCGGCATACGGCAGCTTGAAGAGCGTCATCAGCGGCGGTAGTGGGAAACGGAAAGCCGTCGATGGCGACACATTTCGCGACCAACAATCTGGTTCATCAGACCAGATCAAAACCCAAGGACCAGCATGGGCAGTACCTGCGTCGTCTTCATCGTCGAGCCACCCTGCCATCACTCTCGTCGCATCACCCACCGCATCGAAGCACCTTTCGGTAGAGTCACCTTCGGGTCTGGATGAAATATCAGAAGTAGGCGGAGGATCTGGGCCTCGTCCCAAAATAGCCGTACCTCGACGCGGTTCAGGCCATCGAAGAGGCGCATCGACTATCAGTCTACCAAACGCTCGGATTCGTTCTGGTACTCTATCCTCGCTAACATCGTGGTTACCATGGCCACGACCCGTGCATCTCAATTCAAACAGCCAGCAGGAACTTGCGCGAGCAGAGACGCGCCTAAGAGAGATGCTCCTTTCGTCGGAACCATTTGGCAAGGGCAAAGCGCCGGTGAGCGTGGTCTAAAAACCTACTCTGGTGGTCTCATTTGTTTGTCAAATGTTATTGCTCATGATATCCCCATATTTCACTCTCCCCTAGGAGCGACCTAGGTACTGTACTGGTTGGGCTGGTTGTCTGAATATCGTACCGGGATCTGTAAGAAAAGTTATGTTCACGCAAAATCAGGGCTACGATTTATGAGTTACACGTCATGATTCATGAATCTAAATACTCAAAGTTGATACTTTGCTTCAAAGTCGTTAATTGCATCGAGGCTAGTCGTCTGCGCTAAACTGTTTCGAGTGACGGATATGCATCAAACGTGGGGTAGCTTCCCAATCCGAGCTTCGTTGACGTTGTCTATCAATGTCGGGTAAGCCTCGAGGATTCTCAGACTTCTAGATGCATCTTGATACAGACTAATTGACGCTTCGACGCGATATTCTGGAGATAGCTTTCTCATCCATGCATGGCGACGCCACATTCACCCACTCACATTGAGCTCCCTGTGCGAGGATGTTCTCCTCCTAATTATTTCCACCCTCACTCCTACACAACCATCTCACCCTCCAGCCCGCTAAATACCTCTCCTCCCCCTTTCCCTTCGCCACGTTTTCCCACCCCTGACGCACCGAAACATGCACACCGAAAAACACATTTGCTACCGCGCCTCCACCCCCCGCATCATCTCCACTTTATCGATTTGTCCCCTGCGCTTGCATACTCTACCTCTCGCGCGAATCGCTCCTTTAACGAGAGCTTCGGCCTATTCCATCAGCGCGGAGAGCAAAGCCGCGCGGACGCAGGGTGTTGGCGCGCGGGGGAGGGATGGTCAGGGTACATGGTGAGAAGCGGTCGGAGGCGAGAAGCGGAAGAAAGAAGAAGGATTGTGGGGGCGTCGAGTGTGAGTGTTGATTGTGTTGTTGAGAAGAAGTTCGCTGGGCGTGCTGCGGAAAGCATTTCGAGGTTGTACTAGGGACTTTTGCACTCGAGAGTCGCTGTGGTAGGGAGCGAACGTGGCGAGGGGGAAATGTGGTGTCGAACTTCCCCCCCCATCCCCCCCGCCGCCACCCTCACGTGGCAATTCATTCTTCGTAAATCAACCACATCCAAGCCCCTTCGCATCCCAACGTTCGATTCCGCGTTTCTCCTCCGCAACAGCACAACATCGGGGGCGGGGTTATGTCTGGAAGGGAATTTGGCGCATTGGACATGATACGTTGGAGAGGGAGGGAGGTGGATGGAAAGATGGAAAGATAGATGCTCATTTGCCTACTGGCTGCTCCGTATTTTGATGTTCAGCGGAGACGAGAAAAGAAAGAAAAAGAAGAAAAAGAAGCGTTCCGAGTTACTGAGGTGCAGGGCCAACTGGTACTGACTGATTTCTTGGACGCCCATAAAGTCTGCATAGTATGAGCGATTTGTTCATTTTCACCTTGTCTTGCATACGTCATGGATGAGGTTTACACACACAAACACGAACCGCTCTGCGCAGGCACCATTCTATCTCTTCTTCCCACGTCCCTTGCCCTTCTTTTTCGCCCCACCCATAGCCGCCGCCGCCGCTTCCATGCTCTTCTTCTTGCCGCCGTCCGCCATGCCCAGCGCCGCCTTTTGTCTCAGGTAGATCCTGACTACATTCTCTACGCTGCCGCGATCGTGCTTGGCCGTGCGCATGTATGTCAGCCTCGCTCTTCGCGCGCGCTTGGCGGCGCGCTGCACGACTTCAATGCCCTCAACTAGTGGACTGTAGATTTTATACCACATTTCCACGCCCACGCGCGTCAATTGGCCGCGGAGGAGGATGGCGGTGTCGATGCCGCGGCGGCGGATGTTGATGCATACGCCGGCGAAGGGGTCGCCAGTCCGTTGGCGCACGAGGAGGATGTCGCCAACACGTGCGCACTCGGAGTTGTCTTTGGCGAAGAGGCGGGTTCGTGCGGCGGAGGGGTCGAGGAGGGATGTTTGGCTGGCGGTGACGGCTTTGACGGGGTCGGGGCAGGTTTTTTTGATGTTGAGGGCTTGCGGGACGAAGACGGGGACGCCGAAGCGGGAGCCTGGAGATTGGTGTTAGTCCAGTTCTTGTGCTGCAAATGTTCGTGTACGCACTCATCTGCTTCGACACGCCCTGTGCTCGCATGACAGTCGCCCACTTGGGGTCTATACGCTTCGGCGGCGGTCGCCTTTGATAGCGATTGACTTTCTTCTGGGGCTGCCAGTTCACCGCGTCTATCCTGTCGTACAGGTGCGGGTATATCTTTCGATGCATCTCCATGGACAACGGCTCCGGCTTCTTCTTGGGTCGTTGCGGCGTGAACAGCGTCGCTGCGCCCGCCGACTCGACAGCGATGGCTTCGGTGCTCGCATACCGTCGACACGTTGGCGCTCGGCATGTGACACGGGGCACAATGGCCCGCGTGCAGGATACGGCGGTCGACATTGGCGTGGTGGGTTGTGGTGCATGTGGAATGTCGTGAGTTCGGAAATTCCGTCTCGGTGCTTATGTCAGCTGAGGCATAGACCACACCAGACCTGTTGAGCTGCTCTGTACGGAGTACAGGCTGACCGATTCGTGCACGCATCACGAGGGTGCCACTTGAGCCGTCACGAGTAGTTACCGCCAGTGTATTGCTGAGCGAATCTCTTACAGAAAAGCATCACACGCATACACATCCACAGCTCAAACATCGGGAGTAGAGAGAAAAAACTAACCCTACACCATCGATAGAAATCACGAACAAAAAAACTTTTCTCCATGTTTTTCAACAAAGACTTGACACGGGGCGCCGCCCCTCATCCCAAATATCACCGCAACGCCCCCCTGCCCATAAAGAAGGCAGCGAAAAAAAAAACACCATGCTTTCGTGAGCTCGTATCGGCCGTTACAACAAGGGACGGAGAAGATTTTCTCGGGACATATGCCTAGCATGCTGAGCAGGGACATTTGGCGAAAATGCTGAGTGCGCCCGTATTGCTGCGGAAATACGTGTCCCATGTTCCATGAGAATGGTAAGAGTAAGTAGGCGGGGGGAAAGGTGCCCAAAGCACGGCGGCCAAAGTGCTACCACCAGATACCAATAGAAACGGGAAAGGAGTTCAGTTCTTTTTCTTTAAAGCCTTGCCTGGTTAAGCTGTTCGGTAATGACGACGACGCCGTTTGTATGCTGGAATCTCTCGCCCTGCTCGAAAAGGAAAACCCCCAATCGGTCAGCAATTGACTTGTTCAAAATCGATTTCGACCTCGCGCCGTGGTGTGTCTACCTCTTGCATCCATGTGAGGCCGTTGGCGGCTTCTTCGACGGGGAAGACTTCTTGCGCGTACTCTTCCATGGACCGGTTGCCTTCCCACAGTTCCAGCGCCACCTTGGGCACGTCGGGTTCGAGATCGGGGCCAAAGTACGGGGCGCCCTTTTCGCCAAGCGTGTACTCGAGTGCGGATAGATGCTCCCGATAGCCGGTTGGAGTTGGGACGTTGATGATTATGGGGCCCCGCTTGTATCGGACTGGTCGTGCGAGGCCGTTGCTGAAGGCTTCGCAGACTTGCTTGGGGCTCATGGACGCGAAGGCCAAAGGCACCCTGGAACAGTTAGCACGTAACCAGTCATCCATGCCAGGAGGTTGCGCTTACCGCTTGCCGTTCCACTTGCGCGGGCCTTCCTTGAAGAGTTGGTAGATTGCCGGCCCAATGTCGTGTTCGGAATCCAGCCATGGCAGAGGGTGATCGGGATGGAACGGTGCCTGCCACACAAAACTTCCATCACGCTGAAGCTCCATGCGAAACAGGGGGAAATCCAAGCTGGTGAAATTATTGTGGTATATGCCGCAGTAGACAAAGGTGGCGGGCAGGCCCATCTGGCGCACGTACTGCTCGACTGTGAATTTGGGAGACCACATGGGCAAGGCCCTCAGGCTGTGGCCGAAAACAGAGTGGTCAGGCATGCTCGAGTAAATGTAGTGTTGGATGCTGGCCCTCTTTGCAGCATCGGCTAAGGATCGACCAATGGCAACCTCGTCACCCCAATGGGTTGTGTTGACGAAAGCGCACTGCGCGCCCTTGAAAAGATTGTCGATGAATTTCCTGTCCTCCAGGCGGCCAAGGTAGACGGTGACATTTTCGAGCTCGGAAAGCTCTTGTGCCACTATGCCGCAGAGGTCCCGCATCTGGGCGCGCACCTGCCATCCCAAAGCGGCGGCCACGCGGATGAAGCTGGCTGCCTGTCTTCCATTGCTGTTGATGGTTACGACGGTTCGGTGCATCCGGCCGGGTGGGCGAGGGTGTGCGGGTGAAGGAACAGAAAGTCGAGGCCGCACAGACGGGGATATTTGCTGGGAGGGCGTCCGAGGCAGCAGCGGCGGTGGTTGATATACAGCACGGCGGCCACAGGCCTAGGACGCACTGGTGCGGTGGTACCGTAGTGGTGGATTCGGTTAGCTGGGGCCTGCAGACTAGATAGCAGATAACGGTGGTGAGCACTGAGGCGTGACAGGTGTGGGCTCGAGTGCGACGGTCGGGCTGTCTTGGTTCGCTGGCGGGAGCCGGGAACAATCAATAGATAATAGCAACGTGCTCGCGGCGCACAAAGAGATTTGCCATGGACGTTCTGAATAGCGCTCCCGGGGCCAGAACACGTGACGGCGGAGCGCTGCTGGGCAGAATTACCTAATAGCGACATGTAGGGACGAATGGCAGGCTCTTCGCATGCCAACATGTGCCCATCTGAGCACCTGATCGGACCCTGGGAGACTGCTTATTAGTAGTAGTCATTATTGTGCCCGTAGATAGCTCCGTGCGGAGTAGTGCATCATTCCATCAGGCGCGGAAACGCCTCTCACTGCCCCCGCCATGGAGAGTGCCACATGGGAAGGGAACATGACTCTGACACGACCGAGGGGAAGGGCGGGACTGCGGGGGACACTACTGGGTAGGTTCAGGTACGGAGGTGCATTTCAAAAGTCGGGTCCCCCCCCCCTAGTCAACGCACAGGGCAAGTACAAGGGTAAATTGGCCTAAATATCCCTGTAACGTACTGCTTTTAAAACGCTAGGCCTACTTTAAAGCTTTATAACTTAATGTACAAAAATTACATTAAAATAAGCTTAAAAGGAGGAGCTAGAGCACATTAAGAGCTTTGTATTAATATATTGTATAACTAGTAATGTTGTAGAATACAAGCTGTGCAATATAATGTTCTTCTTTAGCTATTCTGTTAGATTAAGATTAGAGTTAGGCGAATCTACCCCTGTACTTGCTCTGTGCGTTAACTAGGGGGGGACCTGACTTTTGAAATGCACCTCCGTACATGCCCACCTACAGACTACAGGTGACAGGCTACGGGTGAATCTGCCGAACGGTCAGGGACCGGCATCAGCGCTGGGTTTGTTCAAGTTGGATCAGAAGACGAGCAGCAATTCAACGTGGGCACAGCTTGGCATTTGCTAACAGGAAACCAGGCTGATGCTAGTAGCGCGCGAACAAATCATCCTCAAATGTCATCCTCGAATCATGTCGGAATCATGTCCATGTTCAAGTTGTGCATCTCCGGACCCTGGCCTGGATATGGCGCCATATCAGGGCGCAAGCTCAGCCAATCACAAGCTGCCAAGCCCCAGGTATGCCGTCGGCCTCGGACACGTGCCGCTGCGCCGCCACCATCTCCTCCGAGTGAAGATGCGCTCCGGCATCGAGCAGAATCCGTACATGGTCCTGCAACCCTGCGCTGGCTGCCAAGAACAGCGGCGTGTTGCCCGCACGGTTGCGTAGGTGGATGGACGCGCCCTGGGCCAGAAAGTCCCGCAGGATCTCCACGTTGGGCGACGTTGCGGCAAGATGCTGTGCTACGTGAGCCATCTCGCATCACCGTGACAAGGTAGGCAGCAACACTTACCACTGGGCTATTCAGCTGATAATCTGCGTCATTCAACAGCCATCTAGGCTCTCCTCGAATAATGTCTCGAGTGCCCTGCAGGTCCCCCTTTTGGATTGCATACCCAAGTGCTGTGAGGCTGGATAGTTCCGGCGTCAATACACCGCTTCGCGAAGGGTGCTCGAAGTGGGTTCGTGAAGTTTCCGTCAACTCTCCACGGAGAGACACAGACATGCGGCGCGCTACCTCTTCCGGCGAGGCATTCGGTAGCGCGAGCAAGTAAGCAAGCTTGGTGAGCGCTGCTTCTGAAGTCAAGTCTTGTCCGAACACGACTCCAGCCCGCCCAAGAAACGTTCCTGGTGCATACAGCGCACTCACACTCCCACTGAGGCACTGCGTTACGTTGACAATCACTATGCCTCTCTTGACGGCATCCGCCAAAGTCCGCGTCATGGCGCTATCCGCGCCACCAGGAGTGTTACCCGCCCCGAACGTCTCCAGAATAAGTCCTTTGAGGCCGTCCAAGCGTAGCACTGCATCAAGCATTGCCGGTGTGATGCCGGGGAAGACACGGAGACAGGCAACGTGCCCCGTATCTAGGCTCGTTTGGACCGTGAACGGGCTCATGTCAGTGGATCTATGGACTCGGTGCCAAAGAACGTTGGTCTTGGTTGAAGATACCGTTGCAAGAGGCGGAAGGTTAGGACTGCCAAATGCATCGAAATCTTCGGCAGATATCTTGGTTGCCCGATTTCCACGGAAGAGCTTGGCGTTGAAGAAGAGGCATACTTCCGGGATCATGAAGTGTCCTGCAATGATCAGAGAGTTCAAAAGGTTGTCTTGAGCATCTGTTTGTAGCTCCATCATCGGTGCCTGGGATCCGGTGAGAATGACCGGCTTCCCTAAGTTGTGGAACATGAAGCTCAGAGCAGACGAGGTGTACGCGAGGGAATCCGTTCCATGGAGAATGACGAAGCCATCAAATAATTGGTAGTTCCTCTGGACGCTTTTCGCGATCTGGTCCCAACCGGCTGCATCTATGGAACTGCTGTCGAGTAGCTTCTCGAACTCCAGCACACAGTACCTGACTCGACGCTCATATGTACTGACAGGTGTTCTCAAACTTTGAACAGCCTTGCGTGTGCCCTTGTCGTCCGTCACTATTTCTAGTGGCTCAGGATAGGATCCATCGTTGAACACGGGCCGTGGTGCAAGTCCAGCTTTCAAGAAACCTCTTGCGGGGACCAAGCCATCGGCAGACTTCCGCATGCATATCGTGCCACCTGATGGGTGTTAATGTCTACTCTGTAGAACCTCAAAGTACGCTTTGCACCTGTGATGATTATCAGAACCCGTGACTCGGGAAGCTGTAGCTCAGCAAACGGATCATCCATCTCGGCCGTGAGCCGACAAATGTGGAACCGTCTAGGAGTCCAGCAAGTCTTCTAGAATTCCGTTGTCGATGTTGCACGCTCGAGCGTCTGAATTCCAATGGGCCGATGGCGCTGCCTCGGCGAAATTCTGAAATCTCGGATACTGCCAGTGGCCCAACAACTATCTCGATGCAAACAATGTGTAAAAAATATAGCCAAGCAAATCTGACTTCTGACCACGGGTACAATGAAATGCATGCGCGTGCAGAAAGATTCAAACAAGTCCGGCCCCAGGGAAGGAAACATTAGTGGCTCGGGGGGCTTGCTTCCTAATCGACCGGGCCGGCGTTGACAAGCGCAACAAAGGCAGGCTCTGACCTTTGAACCCCACATGTTGATTTCTGTTACCCCTTCGAAATCAAATTTTCAGCGGGAACGAGGTGGAACATCTTTGAGAACATGCTCTGACTTGTTCCAACTCAAATAGCAGGCTTAGCGTGGGAAGCGTCGGCTCAAGGAAATACGTCAACGTCATGTTTCGAAACAGTTCATGTATCTTAGCCACAGTCAGACGCACCGTGGTAGCACACTTTTACTATGGCAGATGATACTTGCGCTGTTGCGCCTTTGTCCATGAATCATTAGAAGGGAAACGGCATGCCTACCACCCTCTCCCAAAATCAAAGTCGCGTCGAGTTACTCTTCGCGCTGAGTCGCGTCTCTACTCCTTGTCTTCATACCTTGATTCTCCGCCTCTGGTCCTTCCTCCTTCTTATCATGACTCCGCGTATGCGCACCAACCATTCCATCCAACTCTCCCTTGACCTTTCTGACCCACCACTCTCTCAACTTCTCCACTTCTCTCCACTCGCCTTCGCCTCGCTCCACCATCGGGCCCTTGACTTCCTCTCGAGCTCTCAACTTCCCGAAGACACCTCGCTTCGCGCCCCAGATAGGCTTGATGTAGCGCCAAACACACCAGCTACTCTCTTCCGCAGACGTAAGTGTAGGATGGCGATTCAGCGACTTCACCGCGAAGGCGCGTAGAAGGACAACGTCGCCTGCATCAGCAGCGGGGAGGGCGGTCTGGTAGGGACGAAAAATATTGACCGTCGTGGTAGCCGGCCAAGTACTTGCGTCAGTGATGTGCAAGGCCGTAGTCCAGTCTTTCCGGCCTTTGATTGCGCGTTGAGAGGCTGTAGTACCCTGCGTGACCAGAGCAAGGACATCGGGGTTGGACGAAGTGTGAAACTGAGAAGAGCGATTGAGGAAGTATGTAAGGGAGCCGAGAGGAGTGTAGTATGCTAACGGAGTTGAGAGACCTATGGAAGGACCCTCCGGCTTTTCCACGGCAGTGCCTTCGAGGTCCGAAGATATTTCTGGCGAGTGTTCCCTGAGCGGGGATGAGGTGGACGCGACGTCGGTCTGGGTGGCGTTGCGGCGCGGTGTTGACCTGGTGACTACATTTGGCGAAGCTTTCGTAGGCGTCGCGACAACGGTAGTCTCTTGGGCCATAGACGCGTTGAAAGACTTGGACCCTGCGGACGTAGTCTGGGTCAATTGTGGTGTCATGAGCAGGCTCTGTTGTTGTTGACTGGGAACAAGATCGTTTTGCGACTCCATGTTGGTTCGCTGTGTCGCTACTGGCGTAATGGGCTTATTGTTGGTCATGCGTGATTGTTTATATGTTGCAGCGGCTGGAGGTGAACTGCGCATGGCCTCATCAGCATCAGCCTGCGCTGGTGGTGAACTGCGCAGATCAACAACTTCAATTGTTTCAGGTAAAGGCAGGTGTGCTTTCGGTGTTGCTACGTCCGAAAATGCTTCTGTCCGCTGTACTGGACTCGAAGATAAGCGTGCAGAGCGCCTCAATACGCGTAGACCACGGGGGCTGGTGAGGTCCAATTCTATCGAGGTTGTTGAGCGTAACCCTCGGTTAGGCGTGCTAGGTGAAGGCTGCTTAGTGAAAGAGGATCTTTCCTGCTTAGGACTACTTCTGTCCGAAAGCACTGTCTGACGCTCACTTCTCGTCCCTCGAAGTCGGGTCGGGCCTCGAGTGCTAGCATCCGGTGCACTTGCTGGCGGTGGCTTCAGATGTTCGAGATCGTGATCACGCGCAGGCTCTACGGGCGGGTCACTGAAGTTAGTGAAAGTATTCCAATCATCCGAGTATCTAAGGGTAGACAGGGAATGCTCAGAGTGTAGGCTTTCTTCCTCTGAATCTTTCACGAAGCCGACCTCAGAGAATCTACCTTGCGAGGCGCTGAGTTCTTGAGACGGCACAAAGCTGGTCAGAAACGGGTCCGTGTCGCGTGACTGGGACTTGCCAGTGTCGGAAACAGAATCTACGCTCCGCTGTGACACATGCTTACGTGGGCCTCGTCGTGTATCAGCACCGGGCACGAACGTAATTTGAGAAGAGGAAAACAATTTAGACTGGGAGCGAAGGCTTTTTGGCGAGGTCTTGAAGTCTTCCTGTGAAGGCGACATGGTAAAACGGGTCCGTGTTTTGAGGGGCGAACCAAAAGTCCGTGCAATTGGCGTTGCAGAAGCTATTGACCTCGTTGACCTGGTGGCACGCTTTACTGGGGACATCTCCAATTTGATGGGAGATGTAGACGTCTTGGCCCTGGATCTGGTGTTACGTGCGGGTCCAGTGGCAGGCACAGAAATGGTGTGCAATTCTCCAACTTTGTGGCCCTCTTCTGGAACCTCAATCTGGATCTCGTCGGATGGCCCTGCTTTGATCTTGTCATCCTGTCCTTGCTGCGCGTCTAGCTTGCTGTACTGGAAAACAGAACCCTCCTCAATGGATTCAACTTTTACATCAGGGTGGTCATCATCGACGTCTTCAGTAACCCACGGCCCTACATCAAAGCTCTCGTCCTGTGCAAAGCTGTCGTTCATGACGGCATCCAAGTCATCCATACTCCGACGTGCCTCAACATTTTCAGCCGTCCAGGAGTGACTGTTATCGCCAAGGCTCATAATGTCTTGCGTGCCCTGTTGCGTCGTTGCGTGAGTACTTTCTTCTCTTTGCGTACTAGCAGGAAAGTCCAAGTTGGCAGGCGCAAAATCCATGGCAATCAACTCACTATGACTCTGGATTTGTTCTGTTTCATCTGACAATTCGTCTGGGGGAAATTTCAAATGCTGGAATCCTGTAGACACTTCGGTAGGTGTACTAAAACCCTTGCCGTCCGCTCCTCTGAAATCTTGATGTGGAGGATGAGAGATTGTTTCCTCCATGTCACTGCTACCTGATGGTGATCCAAGGTCTACGATCTCAGTCGCAGCCGCAGAGCAGTTGGTGCTGGTCGGTCCATAGTCATCATGGGACAAGAAATTATGCGAGTCTAGCACATCCTGTGAGCCTCTTGAATAACCTGGCAAGCGGTCCACATTTTCGTGAACTGAATCTCCGACCAAGCCTTGGGCGGCTCCAGTGTCATCTTCGACCTCGCTTCCTTCTGACTCTTCCACCTCTCCTGAATCCGAGGAGAGCTCAATCACGTCCGGGGTAGTTCTTTTCCCCTCAAAAGCATCAGGCAGAGCTGACAGATCCTCTTGCTCTATGCTCTCACCTTGGGTGTCTAGCTCCGCGGCAGATTCCTCATCTCCGAACGGAGCCAAGGTAACGGGCCCTTCATGGTGCACCGACTCCCAGTCACCAACCAATGGCTCAACTGGGATCGTCTCTGGTACGGTATGGGACTCGATCAGAGCATCCTCCACGGCGAAACGCTTTTCTTTCTCTTCGGCATTGTCCTTGGCCGTTTCTGGTGCTGGCGGAGAGAGATCCAGCCGCCCCGAGTATCCAGCGCCATCCATGCCGAATGTGAAGCGGACAGGAGTGAACGCCGACTCATGCTCCGGATGAAATCCAGCCACCTTCGTAGAGTTGATGGAACGGAAGAATGAGTTTTCAAGGATGTAGCTAGCATCCTCGGTGGCTGGGTGCTCGGGCACTTGGTCGGAAGTAATATGATCGAGGAAAGATGTCATATTGATATCGCGTTCTCCAGGGAATGGCGAAGGGAGGGGTAGCAGCGCTGAGTCCAGGGGCTCTAGTTTTGGACTTGAAGGCTCCTTATCATCTAGAGGTGTAAGCATGCCTGGAACATGAGTTGTTGATAAGTTTGGGTCTAAAGTGGGCAATATAGGCGGTGGCATAGCGACTGCGAGCGTATCTCCATCTTCAGGTGTATAAAACATCGCGGATTCAATGTCTTCGATTATGACTTCTGCTGTGTGCTGGCTTTCGGATGGCTCGAAAAGACTGCCATCTTCCGTTGTGCTTCCAGCATCGAGGGTGCCAGCAACAATCTCGGGTTCCTCAACTTCTGTCTGACAGAGCTCTTCCACCTCTTCCGGACCGGCCTCGGTAGGGTTCATGCTAGCAACGTCCATGTCTTCCAACTCTTCGTCTTCTGTATTTGCTTCAGTGTCTCCTCCGAAAGCGTACCGTGCGTCTGCGGGTCGGTCCTCGTCAGGCTCAGCATACAGATCGTCGTTGTCGTCATCGCGCGCAAAGTTGTGAGTATTCGGCAGCTGCGAGAGTTTGCGACTGTCCGTCTCTCCATCTACAAGGTCTGGTGTGGGTGCACGTGTTTGTAGTTCGATAGCATCACTCGTGCCGTCGAGTTGTCCAGCTGCAACAGACAGTAAGCCTCGCTTTGGTGGGGAGACTGGAGTGTATGGCAATTGGGCCCTGCGGCTCGGCGAAGGCTCCAAGCTGTCGAAATCGTCTTCAGTACCAACATGATCCTTTTCTGGCGACGGAGTCCGCGCACTGTACGTCCACACTTTCCAGTCTCTGTAGGACTTCCTTCGCCGCTTCTTGTCGTGACCTTGAGCCCTTTCCTCGGCCAGAGGATCATGTGGTGCTTCGAAAAAGGGACCGTCCGAGAGCCGCGCGCGCTTCAGGAATGCAGGAGAGCTCCATTGTTGCACGTGACTGGGGTTCGTATTGGTCTGTTGTCGTACGGGCGATGGTGGCGCCGGTGTAGGCGCGGCGTCCACAATGTCAAGGTTCGCAATCTCTTTGCCATGGCGGAAGACGTGGACTGCCACAGTCTGCGTATATTCCAGCTCCCAATCAATGCTTCTCCCAGGAGTGCTGACGGTCCCTTCGTGCACAAATTGCGCGCCTCTCAAGCTCAACACGACCTCATCTCCGATGCCAACACCGGTTGTCGCAAGCGCCTTTGCGCTTGAACCAGAGAAACGAGCCCGGACCTGGCCCTTCTTGCGCCGTAACCGGAAGTCCGGTTCAACGAGGAGGAGCGCAAACTGTCGCTGGGAAGATGACCAAGGCCATATGAGCGTGACAGCGGCTTTGAATTGTTTTGTGTCGCGTGCTGGAAGCTCTGGGGTCAGCTCCGCAATGTGTGCGAAGTCCATGGTGAGATGCACGAGGGTGCGCCGAGGTTTCGTTATGGTACGAGCATGCTTGAGATGTTAGTACGGCGGCCTGCCGAGCTTGCGCCGTGACTTGTGAGGTGTCAATGTTGTGTGACGGTTGGTCGTGAGAGGGATGGCGGAAAGAGCCGCACAGCATTGGACGCGACATTCCGCGCTAGTTGAGCGCGCCATGGCCGATTCCGGACACCACTGTGCCACCTCAAAGAAGCAAGCCCAAAGGATCCCTTCCATTGTTTGTGAGGCTCTGCAGCGCGGGTCTAAGCAAGGGAAATGTGAACATTGTGTCGTAAGAGATATGGAATATCGGTCTACTGGCGAGTTGAAGATCAACTGAGTCTACGGAGTATGGAAGAGGTTGATATCGCAGGTAATAACGTAGTACAGCTGCCATGTCGTGTTAGGTGGGCATGCACTCCGCAGCGAACGTGGCGGCATCGCAGAGCATAACTGGAAAGTTCCTTGTTCACAGAGCCTCCAGGACCAGTCATGGTACTATTTGGCAGTGTAGTTGTACTTCTAAGAGACGACGACACGTGCGCTGACGGCCCGGGCGCGCTAATGCCGACGTGACGTGAAAGATGGCCCACCACATCCCAGCATACCTTCGCAACCATCCCTCCAACACACCGCACCTACCGCACAAATGGCGTCCTCGGCCTCGAAACGCCTCTTCAAAGAGTACAAAGCGCTCTCGTCCGACCCGCCCGAAGGCATCACCGCCGGCCCCATCAGCGAAGACGACATGTTTCTCTGGGAAGCCCTGATCCAAGGCCCAGAAGGCACACCGTTCGAAGGCGGAATATTCCCTGCTGAACTGCGCTTTCCCAAAGACTACCCGCTTGCGCCGCCGAAAATGAAGTTTGTCGTCGATGTGTGGCATCCGAATGGTGCGTACCGGATCTTGACCCCACGACGAGGGGTAGTAGTTGTGATTGAGTTCTAATGGGATACGCATCTAGTCTACCAAAACGGCGAAGTATGCATATCCATCCTGCACCCTCCCGGCGACGACCCGAACCAGTACGAACAAGCCTCAGAGCGCTGGTCGCCCATCCAGAGCGTCGAAAAGATTCTCATCAGCGTTATGAGCATGTTGGCCGAGCCGAACGACGAGTCCCCAGCGAATGTGGATGCAGCGCGCATGTGGAGGGAGAAGAGGGCCGAGTACGAGAAGGTTGTGAGACAGAATGTTAGGAAAAGCTTAGGGCTTTGAAGGGGAAGTGGGTAGAGTGGTGTACAGGGGGCACACGAATCACGATTACATGCATGATAGGCGTTTGGGAAATAGCGAGGCGTGGTTAAGATGCCAGTATCGCATTCATGAAGTCTCATTTGCTTCAGTCGATTGGCATCAGCAGTGAGGCAAACACAATACCACTCGTGCTGTGTTTGCAAGACACGCTAGATGATCTCCAGTCCAGAGGCTTCACCGTAACCATTGTACGCAACACCTCTCAGATTCTGCAAACACCTTGTCAGCATATATTGCACGAGCGGCCTGCTTTGAAACCAACTTACCCACTCCGGACACTTCTCTTGTGAATTCCCACTCCGATCGGTCGCACGGCTATAAATCGTGACATCCTTGGCCTTCGCCACCTTGATCTTCGCCCTCCACAAACACCACGCCCACTTGAGCTCGACATCACTTCCCCCACCATCCCTCACAAGCTCTGCATCCTGCCACGTCCCCCCAGCATCGGCACTGACTTCAACCCTCACAATCGGTCCGTCCGAGCCACTCGGCAGCGCATACCCCTTGATTTCAATCTCACCATCCGCATTCCGCTGCACTTTCGACTCCGAACTCGGAATCCCAATCACGCTGTTCACAGGCATATCTTGCAAAGAATTAACTTTCCCCCACCACTCTTCTGCTTTCTCCTTTGTATCGGCTTCAGGAGGCAAGATCTTGTAGTCGTGTTGCTGGTAGTAGCTGTCTGATTCTGTCATCTGTACGGTAATTCTGTCCAACCATTTCACGCTACGTGCGCCAGCGATACCTGGTGTGACGACACGCACGGGTGCGCCGTGTTTGGGAGGGAGTGATTGATCGTTCATTTCGAGAGCGAGGAGAATTGAGCTTTCAGGGCTCATGGCGCGAGATAAGGGAATGGAAGCGCCATAGAAGTTGTCTTCCTGTGTGAGTGTTTGGTAGCATGCGAAGGCTACATGTGCGTCCGTCCATTTTGCGTCTTCAAGTTGTATGCCAGCTTTCTTGAGAACGTCGGCGAGTAAAGGACCAGTCCATTTGCAGTTCATGACTGCGCCGTCGAACCAGTCGATGCCATTGACTTCCTTCAGTTTCGTCCGCATGGTGTGGCGCCGATTGCCAGCACACTGTAACGCACATACTATGTTGTGTTGCGGAAGTGCCTTGAGATCTTTCACTGAAAGCGAGAGCTGCTTACTGACGAGCCCGTCTATGGTGACTATATGTGTGGCAGCGTCGAGGTGTGGAATCGGGCCATGGTTTCGATCATAGCCGTCTTTCGTAATGAAGCTGTACCACCAATCAACACAACACCAAGCAATATTCACAACTACTTGAAAGCAAAGCATACCTCGAAAGCAGCTTCTCCAGCTCTGGCTCTCGATTCAACGGCTCTTCGACCGAATATTCAAGCTATGACATCATCAGCTCCCTCTTCCCACGGCTTAAACAAATTACCACATTGGGGCAATTGTAGAGGCTAAGTGTGGCGCGGTACCTGAATCATGGTCGGTCGATTGTGGTTTGGCGGGGATGGCGTGATTGAGGGATGGAAGGCTTAGACGGGTGGACGGGTCTTATGGAGGCGGGGCGCGGGCAGGTTTAGACGGGTGCCGGGGTGCGGGGTACTTTCCGCGCCAGCGAATGATGGCAGGCACGAGGGGCATGTAGTTGGCACTTGGCAGGTGCTGGTGGGAGGGCGGGTAGATGCGGCTTGATGCCTTTCACCGCAAAGAAATGCGTAGTGCATTCAAAGTCTTCTCCATCAGAAGTTACTCCAGCGTCAAGCAGCCTGCATCTCGATCTCTCGCTTCTCCCTGGCCATCCTCCCTCTTCGCTCCCTCTACTTTGCCAACAACCTCATCGTACGCCGGGGAATCAACATCTGTGTAAAGACTCAAGACAACATCGTTATGATGGACATGACGAGCCTGCAAGCAGACGTGCAAAACGAACCCAAAATATCATTACGTACTCTGTCTCTAACCGAAAACTTCAATCATGAACCTATACTCAATCTTCCTGCCCTCATTGCGCGCCTTTGCCGTCATCTGACTGCACTGATCCGCAAGCTGTTGACCAATCACTGGAGGCCCACAGAAGAACACACCCACGCGAACCTCCTCATCCACCATGCTCGTCCGTCTGATCTTACTGCTGCGGCTTCCATCAGACTTTTCACTCATTGGGGTCCTCCCAGTCAACACTTTGCACATGTCTGAGTAATGCTCCTCCATGATGCCCCTGATGTCTGGACGACCGAAGTGTGTGGGGTTGACGAGGCCAGTGATAGGTGAGTAAGGGTAGTCATCTGTGCGGTGCTTCTCGAGGAGCCAGCGGAAAACATGCTGGGATATGTTCTTGCGTTTTTGAGTGACGTATGTTTGAACGCGGATGTCGAGGTGTGAGTGGTCTTGTTCCTGGGCCCGGGACACTTCGTTGAGAAGATCCGAGAACCACATTAGGTTGTTCCTATCGCGCACCATCCAATGAAAATCCACTCGGCGGTGGTCTTCATATGGGGAGGTTTCTCTTGCTGTTGCGCCATCGGATAAGTCTGGTGATTGTTCGGCAGATTTACTGCGTTCGAGTTCGTGGTATTGGAGGTCAGTCAGAACACCAGAGAATGGCGTCACACCGATTCCGGCTCTAGATGGCGTTAGTGAGGGTTTTGCCTAATGTGTAAATATACTGACCCAAACACCATGTTGTACTCAAAGTCGTAAAAGCGCTGTGCTGGTGCGCCGAAAGGCCCATCAAGACCAATCTTGATCTTGAAATTATCATCATTGGTCGCTAGATCGCGCAGTTCGTTCGTCCAGTCACCATCTGCTTTGATGTGAACTTGCATGCGGTTGTTGACACACGTAGATACAGTGAAGGGATGCCATTGCCAGCGTGAGATTTGTGGGATCTGGACAAAGACGTATTGTCCAGCCTTGTAATCCCACGGCCGTGTCTTAGGCACTTCAGCTGTGATCACCACGGTCTCTTTGTCGAGCAATTCAAGTTCAGCTTCGAGAGGACGGAAACCAGAAACGGTACGCCAAGTGCGTTCGAAGATAACGAGAAGTGTGGGAAAGGCGAGCCAGTAACCGAACATAGGGAATTGAAGTAGTCCAGCAGTACCGTGCGCCATCAACAAGCCAATGATTGGGAACATGAGAAGATGGCCAAGCTGAAAGACTTCGTAGCTCCATTTCCGAACCTGAGGCATGCTCAGTGCAGTGAGCAGATAGAAAAGACTAATCGCAGTCAAGCCGGACCAGCCGGGAAGGGATCGAACATAATCGTAGTATCGACGAGGTACCGCGTCCTGTCCGAGGACGTTGCCGACAGCTTCCTGTCGGCTGGACATGCTGCCAAATACGAATGAACCCGTCAAATGGCCAATAGCATGCAACGTGACAAAGCACAAAGCAACGATCGACATTTTAATGTGGAATGACTGCGACAAGTCCCAATTGACGAATCGTGAAATGAAGTAGAAGCGCCTTAGGAATGTCGCGAGCCAGCGAGACATGGACAGAATGAGAAAGAAGAATGTCGGGTAGAGCACACCTGCGCAAGTTTTCGCCATAACTGCACCCCACCCGAAAGCAGGAGTGTATACCTCGGAAGTGAGGTATTTGACGAGTTGCCAGACTCCAAATGCGACCATGAAGGAGGCTACCAAGGCCAGGAACGCGACCTCAGCACCCCTGACAGCCCACCATGCGCATGCTCGTCTGTAAAATGACATCTGCTTAAGATAGTCATCCTCTTCCTTAGCTTCCTTGCGATCCTGCTCGAGAGACGGTATCTCCCATCTCTTCACACTTTCGGTGAACTGATCGCGCTTGATACGGTTTTCGCGTGAACCGATAACGCTTCGAAGAAATTCATGTCGCGCTTCATCGCCTCGTGATTTGTGGTGGAGATGATGCGGCTGAGCCTTTGGGGCTATCTCTTTGTGAACTTCGTCTAGCATGCGCTCGACTTCAGAGTAGTCGATAGTGCCGTCGTCATTGTGATCCAAGTCATCAAGGAATCTCTTTATTTCATCTTCGGTGAGGTACTGTTGCTGAGCCATTGAGCAGCAATTGCCTCAAAGGGGAATGATGGCTACGTCAAAGTCTGCCACATGTGGCTCGCCTTTTACCTTTATGTCTCGTCACTGGACATTGCGCATAATAATGGTTCCCAGCTTCTAGACTAGGCCTTACGTGCGCCCAGTCTATCAAACGTTGGCACCCAGACTCCAACTGGGTAAAACGCCGCCAAGAACAGGCTGCGCACGAATTAAAAGAAGATAACAAGAGCCTCAGGTCGGAGTCGGTGCCGGCGGAAGTGTGTTTGTGGGACGACGACAAGCGGATCATACTCCTGAACTGTTATCAAAGCCTCCGCGCGTACAGAATTTGAAGCCAAGAGACTCCGACGTAGAATTTTTCATCGAATACAGTTCCACCACGCCTGCCAGAACATCGGAAACGAGGGCTACTATTTGAATCAATTTATGATTGCAACAGCCTGCGATTCCGAATGACTGTCGGGGCCGGAAGACGACCGTGGCTGGATGTCGTTGTGCTTTCGGAGGATATCGTCCTTCCAAACGTGATCAGGAGAAAGAGAACAGGTTTATTCTAGCTGCGTTCGCAATAAAGAGACGGGGTGAAGCTGAAGAGTCCGGAACTTCGGCATCAGAGTGCAGGGCTTGGCGATAGAAGGCTTCATATGTCACTCAACACCCGGAACATCCCTGTACACTTGCAACACATCATCGCAAGTCGTGTCTTTCGAATGCCTGGCCGATTCCCGCCACTCAGGCGAGACCCTCAATAACCACAATTTTTGGGGTCTGAATTGGCCCGATCCCTAGATCTGGGCCCCACGTCATCGATCTCGATTTGGCTGACACGCGAGACGCACGCGTACGCTACTGTTACCATTCTGGGACGCGTGCTTGAACTGTCGTTCCCACATTTATTCTCTGTCCTCAGACCCTTGAAGCAGCGCTAGAACTTGAACAAGAACAACATGTTCGAAACGTTGGAAAGAGCGCAATACGCCGTCAAAGATGGCGGCTCGATTACCGTCGTTGATCGCCAGGATCGAAGCCAACTCATGTCAATAGTACAGACTATCGTTCGTCTATTCCGCAGCCAGATCAACAGCGATCATCCGAAACACGCAAATGGCTCCGTTGTGCTCGATCCACCAAAGTCAAAACTACGCGACTGCACCCTCTCGAAACGAACTGTATGCGACATTCATATCTACGACATCACTTCGCCCACGACGTTGCCAGAGAAGGGAACGAAGCGCATATACTATTTTGCAGGCGGAAGCTGGCAATTACCACCCTCTCCACAGCACTGGGCGATGTGCGTCAAGATGGCTATCGACATGCCAGATACCATCGTGTCCATCATATCCATGCCCATCGCACCCAATAATCCCGCCCCAAGCTCGTTCCCATGGTGTTTGAAGCTATATCGTGCATTGATGGCAGATGCGCAAGAAACAGGCGACAGGGTCATCTTCGCAGGAGACTCATCCGGAGCCAATGTAGTCCTGTGCCTGACACTTGAAGCGCTGAAAGAAGATGCCGAGAAGGACATGGACGTTTCGACCGCTGAGACATCGAGTCCTCACCCGGTCGCGCTGATGGTGATCAGCCCCTCCACCGATCTCACACGATCAAACCCCGACATCGAAAAGATTGCGCAATTCGACCCGCTTCTCACACCGTCCGTTATAAGACAGACGGCGAAGGCATGGCAAGGAGACTGGGATGCAACAGATCGCAGGCTATCGCCGATCAATGCTGATATCTCGTTACTTGCAAAGCGTGGCATAAAGGTGCATGGCGTAACATCGGGTTGTGATGTTCTCGCACCTGATGGAGTCCTCTTCCGCAACAAGTTGTCCGAGTTCAATGTGCAAGGAGAGTGGCTGCATTGGGAGAAGCAGATGCATTGCTTTGTGCTCACATTGCCGTATGGTCTACGCGAAGCAAAGGAAGGCTTTAAATGGATTGTCGATGTATTGAAGAAAGAGTAGTTGGCTTCTGCTTGTTCGATTCTTGTTTACGTGGATTAGATACCCTTGTAGTTGTAGTCAAGTTCGTCTACAGCTTCAGCAGCTTTGATAAGTCAAGATATAGAGGAGCTCATAATGATCTCATGAGTTGTCATGTCCGTACTCCATCCGACCAAATTCCAAGTGTCATCTCAGCCCCACCTCATTACCCACTTCCTCCAAAAGAAACTCATACCCCGGCTTCACATACCTCTCCTACTCCTCCTCGCCCTGCTGCAAATTGACATCACGCGCATGTCCGGACTTACTAATTTATGCCTCACCCCCTAGACTTCAATTTATTATCCAACTTTACCGCCGCGGTATGCCCTGCAAAAAAAGCCCATGGTGTACTACCCTCAAAAACAACCCACAAGCACCTCGGCACTTTCAGACTCAGGAATTCGATCAAGAATTTTCACAAGAAGCCGTGCAAAGGACATCAGTGAAGTGTTCCTAGAGAAAGCGATGCTTCCCGCACGACGTAGCATTGAGAGTGACGTCGTGACTCGTACCGACGCGTTTAATTGTCCAAGGATGCCTTTTACCTCGAATGGCAGAGGTTTTTCGTTGCGAAAATAACAATGCTCGCCCTTCTCGAAGTCCAAAGACCCTTTGTCATTACCAAGTGCTGGGTATCGACGAACTGGGAACGCTTGCTAGGCCGAACACAGGACGGAAGATCTCGCTCTGGGGAAGGAAGCCAGTGATCAGACACATGCAGGTTGATGAAGGTGTCGAACAGGTCTAGACAATCGATGACCCGAAGAATCATATAGATTCTGGACACCCTATTCCACCGCTTACTTATTTGACTGAGAAGTGGTGAGACGTGCTTGATATTGTTGTCGGCATACATTAATGCGAGTTTGTTGTTGGCGAAGAGAATGCTCAATCGAGTAGAGGAATTGTCCGCGATGGTATCAAGTGTCAGTGCTAACCAGATCTTACTGTTCAGCGTATCGACCAGCCGGTCATCATTTTCACCATCAGACACAAGCAATCTCTGCCGCTGCGTAGCTACCTGTCGAAACAGTGTCTCTGCTTCACCGTATTTCTTCTCCACGTGAAGTGTACATGTCAGCTTGTAGTGGCACTCCAGCGTATCCCTATCTTCGCTACCTAGCACCTTCTCCCCCTGCTTGTACGCTTGTCAGAACAAGAGCTCTGCGTCCGCGACTCGCCTTGCCAGCTCGTACTTATTCCTCCCTGTGTGGCCTGGTTCATCCTCGGCGCTTAGAGCCCTAGACTGACCATCATTATCGCGAGATGTGGCCTGTGCTAGCCGATGTAAGAGTCTTGGAGCCATAGGCAGTAGACTGAGGTTTGGCGGTCTTGATTCGGACTTGGTACCGGCAACAATCGTGGAGAGGGTGGAGCACAGATTGTCGTCGTACCAGGAAGCGCTCTGGAGACAGTACCCATGACGGTGATAGCAACGATTTGTACTAATGGTTGTAATTTGCGCGCAGCAATGTGAGGTCTGGCTCATGACCCCGTCAGTCCGAAGGTCGGCAGTTACGGTATGCAGTCAATCAGCTCCAGCCATTTGTTAGCCTCGTTGCGCAAAGCTAGAGGGTCACTCAAGCTTTGAGATTCGATTACAATAGTTGATTTGTTATCTTTTCATAACGCTGTAGTTGCGGTGATCATTTGACAAACGAATATTAGAAACTCACAGGCTCTTTGCCTTGTGACCTATAGTAGTTGTAGCCACAAACTCTGCCTCTCCAGTGCCATTCGATATGAGTAGGCGAATACAAGTGCCCACGAAAGAATGTAGTCCATCATTCTAATCTTTGCTCCCGTTTTGATGTCCGTTCACAGCATCTGGTTCCGCTTTCTTCACCCCAAATTTCTTCCCCAAAATCACCAGCTGTCCCACAAGGATCATCTGCTCAAATGCCGCTCTATTACCCTCCTCAAAAGCATGCTTAACCAACGCTTCGCATGTCCCCCACTCCAAAAAGCCCAATGATTCAATATTCTCATTGGTGATCAACCTATCAAACAAATTGTATACCGCTCCACCTTCTTTGTACTTCACCGGCGCCAAGAAGGGATGTTTCTTCCTAGCATACAATTACTCCGTAACGTAAGACTTCACAGCTTCTGTCAATATCCATTTCTCGCTGAACGTGCGTGTCCCTGGATCCCAGCGAATTTTCATGCTAGGCGGCAAGCGCATCGCATATTCGGTAAGGCGATGATCTAGGAATGGCTGACGGCCTTCGACACTGCGCCATTTCGCAGCGATCTCCAAGAACTGTTAGGACGCCTTTTGCGAGGGCACATTTCGTCCAGATGTAAAGAGGTTCATGAGATCGCGAGTCCGGCCATCGAGAGCGTTGACCGCGGTGAGGCGCTTCCCACTGGCACCGAATTCGGCGTATTTCCAGTACGAGAGAAGCTCGTTATTCAGACCACAGTATTGCGTGAAGCCAAGGTATGAAGTGTTGTTTACTAGGCGACGCACTGCAGCGGCGGTCCCTGGCTCGTCTGGGTGTGACGATTCAGCGTACTGGAGATCCTCGATAGCTTTCACGCGGTCGTCTTCCGATAGTTTTGTTGCAGGATATGATGGGTCGGGCTCGCGCACAAGGACCTTTAGCAGTTTTTGATATCCGCTAAAGTGTTTATCTGACCCTTCGCCGGTGAGGACCACCCGCGAGTGGACTTTAGAAAGCATGAACTTGCAAACTGTAACGAGATCTTTTTCAGCAATCTCATTGTGCTATACTGCCTCCTCGATATTCGCTGCAAAATTTCCTCAGTCATTTCGACACGATGCATCTTAACACCGAGCCACTCAGCGGTGCGGCGTCCCGATAATGAGATGATGCGAAGGCTAAGGCAGGAAACACTTACTCTCTTCATCGTGCTCCTCGCCTATGAACTTGACGCTGAAACGATTGATGGCCTCAGACGGAGGATTCGTACCGAGATGAGCGCCCTCGGTCTTCATGAGATGTGTGACCATGCCGGCGATCGCACTGGAATCAGCACCGCCACTGAGAAAGACTCCAATAGTTACATCCGCACGTAGTCGATAGCGAATGGCTTCGAAAAGTCGGTCACGCATCCCTTGTATGATCTCAGTCTCTGTACGTGTGTCTACCTCGCTCTGTTGGCAAAAGTTGGTGAATCTTCTTTACACAGTTGCACACGTAGGAAATGCAGTATGTATAACTTCTTAATTTTGTTGAAAATAACAACTACAAGAGACATGAGGGTGGGCTTCTGCCCATTCTTTCCTTCATCTTCTCGTCGACCTGTCGCCGACGCAACACTCCGTACCGTCCGACCATAATCGATTCTACCCGAGAAGACAAGTTACATCAATGCAACAGCATGTAGAAACTACTCGCACTTGGCCAAAGTTGCTATCGCGAATGATGGATTGTCGGACCTGTCGTTCTAGTCGGACCCAGAGTTCGATGGTTGGAACATCGTGAGCTGCCAAGCTTCCGCGTCTTGGACCCACCTGTGCTGCGACTTGTGCTTCAATTTGGACGGTGGCGGCGGTTATTTGACCCATCGATCATCTGTGTGCGCCGGCAAGCCACGAAGGTATCGCACGTAGTCTTTGGGCGCGTTGCAATCCGCGCAGGGCCCCTCAAGCTTGCTTCTCCCCTCAACAAGGCATTCGGGGCACTGTTTCTTTGGAGCACTGAATTGGAAATCCCCTTCGATCATGGCATCTCCAAAGAGGTAATTGTTGCCCGAAGCCAGATACCTTTTCACGTCCGAGTGAAGGGTCATGGCTTCCTGGAGAATTTGGCCTTCCAAACGAGCCCACTCATCGCTGGATAAGCCATTTTTGGTCACATCCCAAGATAGTGCTACCTTCTTGACAGTGAACTTGGGTTTGTATGAAAGAAAGAGAGTCTGGCTCATGCCTAAAGGATTGTGCTCATTCCATCTGACTTGATGGCCAGGATAATGAGCGTAGCGCATGTCCTGGTAAAGCGATGAAAGAAGTGGAGGATAGACTAGCATAGGTTCTTCTGGTGTGGAGTCGACTCTCATGTGTATGGTGGGCATGTCTAGGTGAAGGACAAAGATTTTCTCCAGGGATCGAGCTTTGAAGAACATTCGCATTGGTTCTTTAACGCACTCAGGCGAAGTTGGATAGAACACGATCGTCAACTCATTGATCATGTTGAAACGCGATGGGCGAACAATCGGCGGCAATTCCGGGAGCAGAACGCGCACATGGAAGCCATCCTCGGCATTGACGGTCTTCTTGTATCTCCGAATCCACTTCTTGAATTTTCGGAGGGCAGCCTTCTCGCACTCTTCTTTGGCTTGTTGACAGGACAGAACCAAGCCAGGGCATTGTTCCTTGTCGAAGGGTGGGAAGTCCAGTGTTTCGAAGATGTTCAGGCGCATCTCGACGGGTACCGGTAACCTGAACAGCGGGGACGAGAGCTGTGGTGCCATGTCGCGCCTCTCAGCTCTATTCCGGTAGTAAAGCCTTGCTGGTTTCCATTTTCTTGCGTAGCTCAGTAATGCTCTCTGTCTACCTGGATCTAGAGGAAGCGTTGTGACATTGGCGTTTATGTACCTGCGTCGCGATTGTGGTTACCGTAGAGATTCGTGGACAAAGGCCACGCTAAGCGCATACAATGGGTTTGATGGATCAAACCAACGACAACTACACTAGATATTAGCGTGGCTCTCACGAATGAATCTCTTACTGGCTATGAGCTTCCGTGATGCGGCGATGCGCAGTAGCTCTGTGACACAGCTATCATCTTGTGTTGTACAACAATTACTCGCGTCTTCGCTTTGTATGATTTATATCTTTTTGGAACACTGGGGTACAAATGCGGTGTTAAATACCCAGCGCGGTGTTAATATACACTGCAGTATTGTGTAAATTTACTCCTTTACACCGCACGTAGGGGATATTTACACGGCTCTGGTGTATATTACACTGTTGCGGTGTTTTTTTGCCCGTCCAATCTTACAGTATATTATCTTATGTTTTGTTAAAATATATATAAACTATGTATCACGCAAAATTAATAAAAATTCTGCTGTTGTACGCTCTAAGCAGTACGTTATTTAAGCTAGGCGAACAGTACTTGCTAATGCTGCTTACTATATAAGACGTAGGTAAATGTTAACGTAGTTAAGCACAAAATCTTAAAAGCTATTAGGTTTTTAACTAGAAATATATTTAGAGTTAAGCTAATTAATCTTTCTTTAATTTAATTTAACCTGTTATTATAACCTACAAGCAGTTCCTTATAATAGCATTTGCTGTAGCGCTCTAAGCTTTTAGCAGATTAGAGATATAAAGGTAAAGTTAATTGTTTGTTTAAACTAATACTTGTTGCCTTTATAGCTATCTAAAACTAATTCTCTGTAACAGCAAATATTCTTGTTAACAACTGCAGCAGTTGCTTATTAGTTAAACTGCGTTAATAGGCTTTGCTAAGTACTTGCTGCTTGTTACTAAAACTCTTAGAGGTTTGTGTTTAAGACAGTGTTAGTAAATACACTACAACTAGGTAGCCTTAGTTATAAGTAGTAGACGTAGCAGGCGTTGTAGCCTGCTAAGTCTTTAGTAATCTTAACAACTGCTGCCTTCTGTTAGGCAGAAGAGACTAGAAATAAGATCTAGATGTATACCTAAGGATACTATCAAATTAAGATTAGTTAACAAAGTTGTAAGCGCTTATAGCCTATTAAAAGTTATTACGCGTGTAAGCTTAAGGCGCTGCGTAACTTTATAGCTGTATAGGTTTAAATCTTCCTTGTGTCTTTTATAGTAAAGTAGCTTAGGTTTTGTAATTAGCCCTATACTCTTGTAGCTATTACGCAAACAGTTGCTCTTAGAGAGCTTAAGACGCTGCGTAATTTTGTAGCTGTATATAATTAAAGCACTCTTATTAGTTAAGTACTAGATTTCTGTTAGGACTTGTGTGCTATTTATACTAGAGTTTCTATTACCTAGCTACTTCTTAACTATAAAAACTTTCTTTAATCTATTGCATTTAATAAAGGTAGTTGTTGTAAATATTGTGCTAATAGCTGCTAGAACAAAATGCAGTGCTTTGTTGCTCTTCTTTGCCTAATAGAGTCTACCTTAGTTTCTGCAAGCTATTAAATTCTAGTATATATAAACAACCTAGATAAAAGCAGTTGTATAAGAGGTTAAAGAAAAGTATGTAGCAGGCAGGCACTAGTTAAGATAGAAATTACTAGCCTACGTAAGAACTTTCTTTAATCCTTTACACTTTACAAAGGCATAATCTAGATAAAAGCAGTTGTGCAAGAGGTTAAAGAAAAGTATACAGCAGGTAGAGAAAAGTAGTTGTACAAAAGGTTAAAGAAAAGTATATAGTAGGCAGGCACTAGGTAAAATAGAAATTGCTTGCCTACGTAAGAACTTTCTTTAATCCTTTGCACTTAACAACAGCAATTGTTGTTGTACATGTTATCCTAATATTAATTAAACTTGCAGTAACTTATTGTTCTCCTTTGTAAATAGAAAACTATCTTGTTTCTTATAAGTTATTAGATCCTAGCGTAGATAAACAAACTAAAGGAAAGCAGTTATAGTTAATAGAAGAACATTAATAGTAGTACAAGAAGTAGTTTATATATTGTAGTAGGCAGAGCGTTAAAAGAGTAAGAAACCTTGTAATTAAGGCGCTGCATTGCTGTTTAAGCTATTTTTATAAAGTTTCTTTAGTTAAGAGCGTTATCTCTATTCTCTAAGGTATTGCAATTCTCCTACTAGTTGTTAGCTTGTCCTTAGATGCAGATTATTATACCTGCCTTATTATTAAAGTAGATAATAATATTACTAGTCTTAGTATTGTGTATAGCATTGCCTCTTTACCTAATAATAGTTACAAAAGCAGTACAAGCTATATTGCCTTAGCGCTCTAGGTATAGCTAGAAGGTAGCAATTAAACAGCGTATTTATTAGAGTTGTCTTGCTAACTCTTTGCTAACCTAGTACTGCTAAACGTGTTACTGTTACATTTAAGAGTTGCTTTGCAGCTTTAGCAGTGTTAATAAGATCCTTAATGCTCTTATTAAGGTAGGCGTAACGCTTAAGGCAAGTTTTAAATATACTGCACAGTTTGCTGTTAGATTCCTAGAAGGCTAGATGCTTAAGTTAGAGTTAAAGATTATTATATAAGAGTTGTTTACTAGCTTTAAATGTCTTACTGCTGTTTAAGTTATTGTCTTAAAGTGCCTTTAGTTAGTTTCTTGTGCAAGGACAGTGCTACTAAGAAAAAAGTAGCAAGTTCTAATAAGCAGAGAATTGTTTACTTGCGTTAAGGTTCTTGCTGCTGTTTAAAGATCTTTTTCTTAATATGTTGTTAGGTAAGTAGGCTAGTAGATAGGATATATAATTAGAAGCTTGCTAGAAGAGCGCACTCCTTGCAAGCTTATAATTGCAGCCTTTGTTGTCTGCTCTAGTGTAAGGAGAATAATAGATAGAAGGAGTAAGGCAAGATATATAGATTATATAGTAGAGCAGGTAGCGTACGCACGTAGGCACCTTCTTAGTTTGCTTTTTGTTAAATTGTTTAGACAAGAATTCTGTATGCAACTGCTACGTAGAATGTACATTACTACTACTATACTACTATGCTAGTCTATCTTACTTGTTAGAGTTATCCTTGTCTAAGCTAAAAGAGCTAGAAGAAATAGTTATTGCGTAGGCTTTGCTCTTTCTCTTATTAGAGTGTTAACTTTAACTGTGCAAGCTTATAACATTGTTTCCTCTATTAGATGCTTCTTCTAGTTGCATCCTGTTAGTACTTGCTTTGCCTAATAGCGCTGCAGCCTTTCTTAATAAGATACAGCTTTGTTAGCTTAGGCAGAGTATATTCTCTTAACTGTGTCTAGTGCTAAGCTTATAATCTTTAGAGGGTAGAGATCTATATTACTCTTTTACCTAAGAGTATGTTGCTTTTGCGTCTCTAATAGTCTATTAAGTCTTTAAGTGCAGCCTTTCTCTTCTTACTTTATTAAGCTTAGCAAATTTGTTGCATATACTCTAACAACACTTTGCCTCTAAGTACTGTTTAGCTATAGTAAGGAAGAGTTAAAGCACATTAAGATTCTATAATATGCCTTGTTTTAGCTATATCTTTGTAGAAAATACATCTGTTACGTGCCTTACGTTCTAAGACTTGCATATCTAAAGAATGCAACAGCAGATATTTAGCGTAAGATTGTATAGTATACTCTTGTCTAGTGTAACGTCCTTTTCTTATAACGCAGGACTAGGCTTGCTATGTTGTTAAGATAGTAACAATTAAGTAACCTTGCGTTGTTGTAGGTCTAAGATCTCTTTATTTGTAAGAAGCTGTAGTAGTTTCTCTGCCTTAGTAAGTTCCTTGTTAACTGCCTCTTTATAGGTTAGTAGTGTAAAAGCTGCAGGTCTTTGTGCATTTAGCGCAAAAGGCAGTTTGTTCTTTAACAGTCTTTTCTTATTTTGCCTAGGTACGCTATATATACTTTGTCTGCTTAGATATTCTCTAACATCTAAGTATGTTATAATACTATTTAACATTATAGCATGTTAATGTTGCTAGTAGCGCAGAATAGTTAGTTAAGTAAAGTGTTAACTTTAACTAGATAATTAATAGTTTCTATCTAAAGTTTAAGATGCCTAAAACTAATAGTTAACTTGCCTTGTATTGTCTAAGTTGTCTGCTATATGTTTACAAGGGCTACGTAGGGTTTCTGTACAATTAACGCATACTTTAATATGCTTAGTAGAGAACTCTAGTATAGATAGCATCCTCTAGCAACCTCCTACGCAATACAGTAATTTTCCTAGTCTTAATGCTTAAGGGCAACAGTTGTTTAGCAGTAATAATTATACCTTGTTGTTATTAGAGTCTACAAACCTTGCAGTAGCGTGTTTAGCCTTCTTATAGGCTATTAGTTTTAGAATATATTTCTACGTATATAGACTGTTTATACTTACCTTTCTCTGCCTAAGCTGCTGCTTTTTTTTAGTTACACTAGGTAGTTCTTAACGCCTACTTAATTAGCTAGGCTCTATTAAAATACTAAGCTGCCTATAGCTACCTACGTGCTACGTAGTCTCTTATTGCAGTATAGTCTAGTGTAGTAATTTTATTAAATTTACAGCTTTCCCTATGTTGCTATTAGATGTCACACGCTATGCAAATTAATCTCTTCTATGCTCTTTCTCTATTTTTGCTTATAAAACTCCTGTATATGTTTAGAGGTATCAAAATCCTTATATAGGCAGCTACGTATGCTGCTAGTAATTTAAAATCCTCTAATTTTAGACGTTGTTAAGAACTACGTGGTTCTGTAATCTTTTAGGTACTATGCTTAAATTAAGGAGGTTTAAATAATAGAGGTATAAGTTACAAGTTCTTTATAGTTTCTAATTACATTATTTTATTATTATCTTCTATTGCTTGTTACTATGTAATTGCAGGTTTTAGGTTTAATAGCAGACTCTACACAGGGCGCTGCTGCTAAATCTTTAGACATACATATCTAAGTTGTTATTTATTGCCTATTAGTAGATAGGCGTTATTCTAGTCTAGAAGCAGATATTAGTTTTATTAGTTTAAACCTTGTAGAAGACAGTTTAGACGTAGACTTATAGGGCTAACTAGGCTTAATTGTAGCTACTGTCTAGTTGTTAGCTTATTTATAGTTCTCTTTAGTTGCCCCTCTGCCTTATAGAAGGTATGCCTTCTCTATATTGCAACAAACTATAGCCTTTAGTGTCTGTACAGGTACGTAGATATTCTAGAGATTAAACATAGCTAAATCCTAGTAGATAAGTACTCTAAACGCTTGCAGCAAAAGACATTTATATTGCTAGTTATTAACCTTAACTCTATTATTAGTACTACCTCTGTTAACTATTAGTATATAAGTGTGTTACAATAGTAACTATACACTCTTCTAACACACTGCATTGTCTATATTACTATTTCTAATAAGGAGTTTCTGCTAACAACAACGTTGCAGTGTTGCAGACGTTGCCTAGTACTTTAGAGGACATGCTATCTAGCTAACTAATTAGCTAGCCTTAGTAAGTAATTAATTTAAACACACTCTTAAACTCTGTTTTATCTGCTAAATATGCAATAGATTAGCTTACAAGATAGTAACACGCTAGACATATACACTATCTTAAAAGTTCTAATTAATAGCAAGAGTAATAACTAGATAGCCTGCCTTAAGGTTACTAAAGAGAAGATAGAACTTCTGCAAGCTTATATTAACTTCAAACAAGTAGAATTAGAAGCAGCTTTAAAGAAGAACAAATCTTTTGCTGCTAGAGTATTTAAGATACAATTAGGCCTTAGTTATCTACAGCAAAGCATATCCTTGCTACAGAGGTAGTCTATAAATGTAACTCTGTCTATTACTGCTAATCCTATACTGTTTAACATTGTCTAAGTAACATTGTCTTGTCCTTATCTACTCTAAATAATTGCTATAACTATTCTTAGCACTCTAATCTATTGCCTTTAATAATTGTCTAGGCGTAATCTAGATACGTTATAGTTGTATTAAGTTCTGTTATATAGATATAGGCTTTACTGCATTAGAACTTGCAATGCTTATTGTACTACTCTCTAACATAGTAACTTGTATATATAGGGTTTAGTCTTAACGCTGTTACGCGCTATTGTAGTAGAGTAATAGCTAGCGTGCTGTGCTAAAAAGTGTTGCAGTTAGGCTAGTGCTGTAAAGGCGCAAGTTTCTACATTTGCAGACTAGGAATTAGAGCCTAGATACTGTAAGCTAATAATAGAAGTAAGGTTAAGACTATAGTAGTCTCAGGCGCAATAACAATCTGCTGCACCTTTGCAGAGATATAGGCAATAGGCTAAGGTGTTTTGGCGCGTATTTTAGAGAAAACACTAACGCCTTAGCGCAAGCGCGTTGCTAACGCTACCTCCTATAACTACTCTTAACGCTTAGAAAGCCTCTTAACGCGCTGCTTAAGGTAGCGCTGCCAATAGGCACACCCTAGATATATTCTTCCTTGCAGAAGCAACTTAGACACTATAATACTAACAATTTGCTAAGACTAACTAGACAAAGCCTGCGTTTACGTCTATTGCTATTAAGCATGCCCTAATCTCTGCACTAGCCGCCTTTCTGCATAGGCAGATTAACAACTAGATTAACGCAACAGTAGCTACATAGTGCCTAACTGCAGGCATGTAGTAATTGCAAGCTGTTGCGTAGAGTTATAGTTTTATAAAAGTAAAGCTCTAACAATAGATAGGCTAGCCCTTAAGTATACTACATAAAAAGTAACAGAGCCTAACAAGAACTTAAGCCAACAGTAACACTAGTTATTAACTACAAATCTCTTAAGCTAGGTATAAGCCCTAGCCTTGCTTATACCTATTACTAACAACTAGAACAGCTACGTTAGTAAACTAAACAAGATAGCGTCTACAACAAAGTTGTTAACTTCTAACAGCACTAATTCTATTGCACTGCACTGCTTAGAAGAAAACCTATTAAAAGAATACACACGTTGTGTAGAACGTGCCTACCTGCAGGCAGCTTATTACAAGGCAAAGCCTTAGGATTAGAACTAAAATAACACAATAGAGCTTTGTAAGATAGGGGTTAACTGGTATAAGGCAGGCCTACTTATAACTAAAAACTACAAGTCTATTCTGCAGCTACTAGCAACTACAACTATTACTGTTAATAACAATAGTAATAAGTATTGCAAGTGCCCTTGCAACATTACACTAAACTCTGCTAGCAAAGAAACACGCACACAAGATTAAGTATAAGAAATGTGTTTTTTAGCGCTGTATCTTTATACACAATTACTAATAATAAACACAGTACCTAAAAGATTAAGTAGAGATTAACTTAAACCTTATACTTTCTACTACACTAGCACGCAGAGGTGCAAATTATATATTTAGTTTAACATAGACGCGCTAAGTTAAGGCAGCAGTTGTTGCAATTAGGCGCAAGCACCTAATAGGCTAAAGCCTAAGCAATAATAGTATAAGGTTGTGTCTAGCAAGCTCTAGGCTTAGTACAAACACCCTAATAAAGACTAGGTAGAAGCTAAAGCGCAAGACAATTTAAAGCAACTATAGAGGCAGCTAGTTAAACTACTTAGGTTAGATAGATTAATACCTGCGTACTAAGACAGTAAGTTACTCTTTGTTGTTATATAGAGCGTTTAGATATCTAGAAGACTGCATAAATGTTTAGCTAGGCGTTACTAGGCTTTAGTAATCTACTATGCTATAGAGGGTGCTTTAGTAACTTGCTTTTGCTGCGTAGCTTTAGTAACTTGCTTTTGCTGCGCAGCTTTAGTAACTTGCTTTTGCTGCGCAGCTTTAGTAACCTACTTGTGCTGCAGCAGTACGCTCTAGTCAAAATATTAAGTAGTTAGCATAGTCTAACAGCAGGAAAGAAAGACTTAGCAGATGTAGCTAAGTAACCCGCTTGTGCTGCGGCAGTACGCCCTAGCTAAAATATCAAGTAGTTAGCATAGTCTAACAACAAGAAAGAAAGACTTAGCAGATATAGCTAATGTACTTAGAAGGACGCTTCTATTAAACTCTACAGTAGTTAGTATAGCCTAACAACAGGCAGAAAAGACTTAGCAGATGTAGCTAAGTTGCTGTAGCAGTACGCCTCTATTAAACTCTATTATAGTTAGTGTAGCCTAACAACAGGCAGAAAAGACTTAGTAGATATAGCAAACTTTAGTGTTAAGATAGCAGTAACAGCTAAGTCCTATAGTAATTAGAACAGACTTATAGAAGGGATAGAGATACGTAGCAAAGCTAGCGTTAAGGTAGGCGTTAGTGTTAAAAAGATAGAGAAACTAAGCAGGTAGCTTAAGATAGCTAGTGCCTTACCTTACTACAGTAAGAGTAAGCGTATATTTGCAGCTGCGCAGTAACTAGTATAACGTTATACATTACAAGAAATTACAATAAGTTATAACTATTGCAATTTAGCTAATAGAAGAGAGCGTATATCTGCAGTTATAGCAATTGCAATACAACTAAGTTAACCTATTAACGTGTTAGATCTACACAAACTAGCTAATTGTACACATCTATTAAATTATAGCCCTCCTTTATCTACTTTACAAATAAGGCCTTTAGTAGGATCTCTGTACAAATCTTTTACCTCGCGAGCCTCTTTCTTTTGTGCAAAAAAGTTTGTCTGTAGCTTTAAAATGTTGTGCTATAAAAAGCTATAAGCCTCTAATAGAACTATCTCTGTCCTAAGATTATTACAGCACTGCTAAGCAAACAACATTAAGAAATACGTATTAAACACTGTAGAATACATAGCTTCTAGACTGCACAAGTAATGTATACCTATATTCTGCTGCTGTAACGCATGTGTTATTTGTAAAGCTATATCTCTTTTTTAGTTATCTTTAATCTAAGTTACACTTGTATTAAGCTAAATTATCTAAGCAATCTAATTATAAGTGTTATAGTTTAGGTACTGTACAGCGTAGATTCTGCCTAATAAGAAGAGGATAAGAGATTAGAGTATAGTATTACACTTGATATAATCTGCACTAGCGCAACTAGCTATACCCTGTGCAATTCTCTAGCAATAAATTGTTATATCTTTCTGCAAGAGACCTACTGCTCTAACTACTTAAAACAAAAATAGCTTCTAAGAACAGTAATAATCTAAAGGCAAATGTTAGAGAATCTGTGCTATATAAGACAACACAATAGCTAGGTCTAAGAACAAAAGTGTGTTGTTAGGATAGTTATTGCTAGTCTGCTCGCATTTATACCCTAGGATAGTACGTGTAGGTTTTGGTTAGATTAGAGGTGCAGGTGTAGCAGGAGGTATAGTAAGAATATTACATAGTTAGTAGATATATAGCAACAGTAAACGTTTAGAAGAGGTAGTTAAAGAATTTATAAGTATCTTTAACTAAAATAAACTAACTGTTTGTTGCAGTTTAGTATTAAGAGCTTATAAGCTGCTACTACACAAAATATAAGCTAATGCCTAAGAAAATACGTTTAACTTTAGAGTTAATTCTATAATACTAGTTTGTAGTAGTTCTACTAGCATCTAATTCTAAATTAGTTAGTTAACTAGTACTACGTATAGCCTAAGGCTGCACGCAGACTTAATTAACACAAAACTATAGTTCTGTGCATTACAAGAAAGCTAGCTATTATAAAGGTTACTACTCTTGTAGTAAGGGACTTGCGTGTCTCTGCTTAATACATCTCTTACTTTACTACAGGCGCTTACTGCTCTCTTACACACACAATTAACACACGTAGTTAGATAACTAGTATGTCTACTATCTAAACGTTTCTACTATGTTAATACACAGCTTACAAAGAGTGTAGTGTAAATGCTAGTTACTATTGCACAGAGGCGCTGCTTACTTTATTATAACTAAACAAAAAAAGCGCTATAAAACAGCCTGCTATTGCTATAGCATCTCTTTTAACACTAATAGATTGTTAGATGTTTTAATATTAAATAAAGATGCACAAACCTAAGACAATAGAGTAATTGTCCTAGAGCCTACACTAAGTTTTAGCTCCTTAGATTAGAATAGTGTTAATAAAAACGTAGATAAAGAAGACTATCTAGGTATATATAATTAGATAAAAGAAATACCTACTACTTTAACTAGGGACAAAGACAATATATATATAGAAGATCTAGATATATTTAATACCTTCTATAGTACACTAAGAGAGAAGATAAGAAGAATTTGTGCAGTACTTAAGACGTATTATAATATAGATATTAGTAATCCTACACAAACAGGTTATAGAATACTTAGCAAGTTAGTTAGTAACCTTATTTAACCTATTTCTATGCACTACTGTATAGATAGATATGTAGCGTACACAAGCAGACTGCTTGCTGCGTTAGTGTGCCTAGTTTGTAACTAGCAGCAATACAACAACAACAGGCAACTAAGGTACACTTTTAAATACCTACTACTTATTCTACAACTTTAACTTTAATATAGCTATACTACACGCTTAGTGCAGCTATTAGCATACTAAGCAACATTTAATCTATCCTAGCCTAACACAAAAGCTTGCACTAATATATTTAATAGAAGCTAGTTTTAAGAATGCTAGGAATATAAATATTTCTAAGATTATTGTAAATTGGCTATGCGTCTTACGCTTAACGCTGTTAGCACAGTTAAGAACCTAAAGAAACGCTAAAGCGTTACGCCTGTTATAATATACGTTCTTAACTTACATCTATTAGTAAGAGATAACGCATTAAACGCGTTAACTACTTATATTATACCTAAAGGATTTAACAAAGACTATGCTAATATATAGCTTAACCTGTTAATTACAGAGCTATATAAGTTGCGTTAGAGGGTTTATGCTTACAATAGGGCAATAAACATAGATTTTACGCTTAAAGCCTACCTAATCTTAGTTACTAGAGACAGACTAGCAATTGCAAATGTTATAGGTATAAAACATTTTAGAAAGGCAAAACAAAGCTGTTGTATGTGTACGTTTAGTAAAACAATAGGTAAGGGTAGCAAGTACTTCTACCTATATACAGATAACATAGCTGCTACTATTAACGTAGATATACAAGAACAGATTTAACAAATTAAGCAGCACTAGCAAACAGACAAGACTAAGAGGAGCTTTAAGGTACTTAAGAGAGACCTAGGTATTAACTGTTAGTCTATCCTAGTTAATATTCTAACCCTCTATTTCCTAAGGAGTTTCTCTATTAACACTATGCACTCTATAAACTACAATATACTAAAATCTATGTTTTACCTTTAGAAAGGCACAAAGTATTAAACTAAGGGCTAGAATGCAGAGAAATATCTATAGGTAATACTAAACACTAATTAGGTACTTATTAACTGCAGTATAGTAGCGTTGCGTGTAACAGTACCTACCTACGTAGAAACTGCTCTAAGGGTAACAGGCAGCTTTGCTAATTAAACTACACACAAATAGCAATTATTCTTCCTAACATATAGCGCCCCTGCTATAGCTTACTTTCTGCTAAAGTAGTATGCAGTAAACTTCTTACAGTACTGTTAGCTACTCTACTACACTAGCTAACAGGACTTTACAAGCGCAGAAATTGTAGAGGTTAATACGTACGCACAGTTATTCTTGCACAAATATAAGAGTCTGTATTATAGAGGCAATCTAGACCTGCTTCTATTATGTACTGTACAATTCTATTACCTGCTCTACCTAGGCTAGAATATTTAGAACTTTAGCTCTCTAGCTAGTTATGCACAATAGTTGCTAGAGTAGTTTTTACAAACAATAAAGATGTTTGCTATATTAACGCTATATAAGTATTAAAGCGCAGAAATTAGCACTATAATCTAGGAGCAAAGAACGCATGCTTAATAGAGTAACACAACCTCTAAAGGAAATAGTTTAACAACAGTAACTAAAAAAGATCTAACGCCTATAGTACACTGCCTTATATGTTACACAAACGCAAGAATAGATTCTAAATAGCAACGTAAACTAAGATAGACAGATAACTCTCTAGCCTGCTAGTATATAAGGACAGCGCTCTACAACCTTGTTATGTACAAGAATCTTATACTACTAACTAGAGTAAGGGTTAGTATATTTTCTGCGCGTTTGCAGAACCTTATGTTGCAAAGTAACGCTTTTGTAATGTTCTACGCTAACTTAGAACAGACAATAGCGCTCTTGTCCTTTAGCACTATTGTAACACTTTTCTAGAATCTAGCTAATATGTTAAGCTAGGCTAGAATTGCAAGATATTAAAGGGTAAAACTAGCTAGTAAATTAACGCTACGTCCTTAAATAGTAGATAAAGAAAATAATAACATAATATAGGTGTTAGTAGACTGCATTGTAGATCTTGTTAGAGTAGCTTAAGTGTTCTACTTTAATACAACTTAGAAAACAACTTTAAAATTGCTATTCTTAGTTAACAAGCTAGGTTATTCTAAAAGATAGGATACAAATTGCTCTAATTATAAACTAAATTCTAACGTTACATTGCTACTGTGTAAATATGCCTGCTTATTGTGTAAATATACCTGCTTATTGTGTAAATATACCTGCTTATCGTGTAAATATACCTGCTCGCTGTGTAAATATACCTGCTCTCCGCGTAAATATACCTGTTTAGCAGGTATATTTACATAGACTGTATAAATATAGACGACTTTGCAGTGTTTCTAGGGGGAATTCTGCGGGGTTTTTTTACACGATTCCACGCGGGGTATTTAACACCGCGTTTGTACCGCAGTGGAAGAACTCGTTTCACCTACTTCGTATCGCATTCACACTTCAAGCTGATGTTGCACTCGGGGGCTTTCGCGGTCCCACGATTCCTTACATATTACCTCCGTACTTGGTCACTCTTATGCTGCTTCATGTTCAAATGCATGGTGTTCTTGCATCTAAGCCCCTAGACATAAGCAAACATTAGTATGTACAGGTGAAGGGTCGCACTGTGCAAGCTTAGCGCGCTGCAAGTGCAATAATAAAGGCAGCCCAAACCTCAGCTTTTTACTATTCCTGCTCTGCAGTGTAAGTGCGGGACGTTAGATCACTCTCGTATGAAGGCTTGGTCCATCCATTGATTGGTGGAGAATGGAGTGACCCAAAGCCGGCACCTGTGATTGGATTCAAAGACCGTGTTGAGAAGAGGCGTAAATTTGAAATGGACAAGCGATGCCATTGTGGAATGCGGTGCTCTTACCTGGGCTGCAGTCTAAACTCTGCGCAGTTACTCCGTGCTTGTGGCGGATGTATTTCCAGTCGATCAGCATTCGGCACGTGACCATCACAATATACTTTCTGGGTAACCATTCTTCCGTAGCAACAGGTCTGAGATAGCTTCGACTTTCTTCCCTTCGTAGCATTGTTCTTGTAGCTCGATTGCTACCTTTCTGCTTCATATACATCGGTGCCGAACGCTCACGTGACACTCAGTGCAAAGGCAAGTGGGCAGTTTAGGGTAGGAGACGGCTCCGAACTCGAGCCTCGACATTCGGCGATCCTGCTGCAAGCGCTTGGCTCGCGTACTAATGTATCACCAGCGTTGCGTGGCCCCGGACTTGGTGATCTAGCCGTATCCAAGCGTGGATTGCTGTTGTGCTCCTACCCCTCCAACGAGTACTCCGTAGGTATCGAACTTCGTCGTGGTGCGATCGAGATTATGCTCAAGCATGAAACTGTTGCGCCACTACGGAGTACGGAGTAGATAAAATGCACATTAATAGGGACTCGTGAGGATCGCCATTCCACATTCGTAAGGCGCAATGTAATATTGCAGGAGCTCGATGTCATCGATCCCGATGCTTGGGATTTGGGCCCCCGTTGTCAGCACTATAATCAGTTTTCCGTGCGAACACGCCTGAGCGGTACGCTCGCCTCGCCCTGTTGCACACAGTACATACTGTTACATAGGCTGGAAGTTGGGGTACATGTATCGACTGGCCTCGACATCCTGCTGCACCGATCTAGATTTCGTGGCAGTCACCGCCAAGCTCAGGACTCATACGGAGTGGTCCTGAGAATGGACAGGCAAGGATGGCACCTAGGTTCGTCTTGACTCTTGAGTCTTGTGCATTGTACTGTGTAAGTAGTTGCGGCGGGCCGCGGCACCACGGTGTCATTCCGCTCTCCTCGCAATTCTACTCCTCACATCCGTCCTTTTGACACACACTTGATGTTGACGCATACCTGCAGATTTCAGCGCTCCCGCCGGTCAGCTGCAGGTGGCTGTGTGCTTGCAGCCGGACCCCTTTCAAGAATCAAGACTATTTCACCGGTTACCGCATACGAGGTCCTAGGCTCAGGCGTCCAGGGAGCGGCCTGGACACACGGGCCAGTATGCCGCCCCGCGGCGCAGTGGACCTGGTGTCATCAACTTTACGGAGCACGAAGTAAAACGCTTCGAATTGGGCTGTTTGAACAAGGACCACCACCAGGGCACAGGTGACAGTGCCTAGCCACGTGATTAGCACCCTACCTCCTCCTAGCAGTGCCGTTCCGTGTCCCTGTTTTGTTGGCGACTGACACAGCTCGCAAACCTGGGCTCTCGACCGGAGGAGCCTGGTGGCTTGCGCCTGGTGTGCTCGCATGCTCGCGTCTCGCCTACTGCACGTGCCGCTATACCAGACTAGTCCTGATGCGTGTCATTCCTAGCGTCAACAACGTGCAAGCTAACTGGTCAACCATGCAGGGGCCCGGCACGCCAACCCACATCAGCCTCGGGCTGCGCTACTTCTCTCCACTCGCTTGTCAATGATCCCTCAAACACAGTCTTGGAGCCAGCTTGACATGCCTGCGGGAAGGGGGTGCCATCTCGTTGGCGGCTTCACCAATCCCTGTTGGGCGAAGAGCCGTTGCTGCCGTGGCCCGTGGCCATGTAGCGCACTCGAGCTAGGACCCTTTTCACCGTTACGGCGCAGGTCATCATTACTCGGGGTACCTTTTTATATGTTCACGCGACTCCCGCTCCACCGCTCTCCACGACCTGATGGCGCCCTTGAGCAGCATCTTGGCCGTGAATCGTGGCTCGCACTGAATCCCCCCTTCGTTGACCCACTCCGTCCGCTTGGACAGTGTCTTCCTTTCCTTCTGCGTTTTAGCTCTGCGTTCTTCACGACTTACGACAGTTACGACCCCTCTTCCACCTGCTACTATGCAGCTCAACTACCTGGCGCCTTTTCAGGCTGTCGCGCGGACTAAAAGTCAATTTGCTCTTTTCTTTGTCGCCTCCTTCGTTGCGAAGCTTTTGCATTTGGGGAGCCATGCTGGATCTCTGCCCATTGTTCTATACCTTTTGTATACACCCACGTTTTTCCTTCCCGACGTGCTCCTTCTGGTCGGTAGCAAAGTGCTTGTCTACAGACTCAATGGAGGGCAGTCTTCAGCGATCCGAAAATTCTTCGGTGGTCTTCTTGCGCAAGTACTCCCCAAAACCAGCCTTTGTCTATCAATCTTGCTGACTCGTGCGCCTACAGCCTCGTGACAACTGCTTGCTCAGCTGCTCAGATATCTTTCTTTGTCGAGACCGGAGGAGAGATCCAGTGGATGGCAGCCAGTCGGGTGCTGGGTGGAACTGGTGGCATGGGCCTTCTTCTGTCGGGTCTACCCTCCATGGTTGTGGCTTTCATGGTCCTCTACGCCCTCTCGGTCGTAATCTCGCCCAAATTCTACGATGCAGTCAACTATGCTTTGGGACGCATCAGCTGGGCATTTCGATACAGCTATCTCGTAATCGTGAAGCGGCAAAATGTTACCCAGGAACAGGAACTTCTTATCTCTATTTTACCGGACGAACACTCAACAACGTCAGAGAACGACGAAGAGTCCGAAGAAAAATCAAGTCCGAACAAGCCACTCCCTAGCACCACAATGGCATTCGTTATTGCTATCACAACTCTAGCTGCGACAATAACCGTCACGATACTACAGAGCGTTCGACCAATGGGACCACCATATGCTCATATGTCGGGCTCCCTTCCGATTACGATTATCGAAGCCGCTTGGTCCCAGCCCATCAACTCGGAATTTTGCTTGCCGCATCCCGTGGAGGTCGTACTATTCCCCTTCGACCGGTTTACCAATTTTTTCAACATGCGACAGTCACTTGACTGGGCGCCGAAGGCCATGATTTGCGGTAAGGACAATGGTCCTCATCCACCACCATGGGCGCAGTTTCCTGGGCAACACGATCGCAATGACCGCATGCATGATGATCCAGCTGCCGATGTGTCTTGGCCACCAGGTCTTCATCCGGGGCCGCGCGATGGGGAACATCCTCCTGGACCTCCACCCCCAGGACCTCCGCCTCATGGACCACAACCGCCTGAGCACAATGTTCACGATGATTTTGCCCACGATCAGCCCCCTTCCACACACGGCAGAGAAAGTTTTGGTGGCAGCATTTGTGATCCGTTGAAGCTTTCCAACCTGGACGCTGATATCCTGAACCCCCTGGCTGCGCAGATGAAGGCCAAAAAGCCAAAAATTAAACACGTTCTTCTTCTCACTATGGAAAGCACGCGGAAGGATATGTTTCCATTCACTAAAGGCAGCCACGCATACGATATCGTCCGCTCGTCGTACAATTCTGTAAATGCTACCGGGGAACTTGACACTAAGCTTCGCGGATTCACCGACACTGCTGCTTTCCTTACTGGGCAACCCAGCGGTTTCGACACCCTCGACCGTGACGCATCGAAGAATAGTTGGAAGAGTTCGTTCAAAGAAGGAATGGGTGCTATCAACATCAACGGAGCAGTATCTCAGGCTGCTTATACACTCAAAAGCCTCCTCAGCAGTCATTGTGGCGTGGAACCTTTGGCGGTCGATTTTGCTGAGGAAACAAAGGGCGTTATATACCAGCATTGCCTATCGCATATCTTCAAGAAGATGGGTTCATCTATTCGCAAGGAAAGGTCGGATAAGAAGCAGAGCCGTGCCGACAAGGACGAGGAGAAAGACCACCGCTTGTTTCCGTGGGCATCGACAATGATCCAATCGGTAACAGATCAATACGATTCGCAGGACGTACTGGATAGACAGATGGGGTTCGAAAACGTCATCGCTGAAAGTACTATTTCAGATCCAACCTCTGTTCATTATCCCCCGAAGATGGGCTTCATCAACTATTTTGGATACGCTGAAACAGAGACATTCGACTATCTCCGCGATCTTTTTGTCAACGCGAAGACAACGGAGGAGCGACTTTTTGTATCGCATCTTACAAGTACACCCCATCACCCTTTTAAAACTCCCAGGAATTGGGAGGGCCAGACCACGTATGCCAACCAACAGCACTGGCGCCGCGCGGATCCGTTCGATGACTACATGAACACGATCCAGTTTCAAGATCAGTGGATCTCGCAAATTTTTCAGATGCTGCACGATGTGGGTGTTCTAGGAGAGACACTTGTCGTCATGACAGGCGACCACGGCCTCGCATTCAGCTCGCTCGACAAGTCGCAATCTGCTGTGAACAATGGACACGTATCGAACTTCCGGATCCCGATTCTGTTCGTGCACCCGGACCTACCACGCATTCAGCTCAATGTCTCGGTCACACCCACTTCAATTCTCCCCACCGTACTCGATCTCCTCCTCGAAACAGACTCGCTTGCCGAACCCGCCGCGAAAGTCGCCCGAGACATACTACCTAGCTACCAAGGACACTCTCTTATCCGAAATCTGGACTTCCGTGTCAACACCGCCGACGACGCAAGCATCAAAGCATTTTTCCAGCCTTTCCATTTCTCAGCCATTAACCCCGGCGGATCACTTCTCGCCATCAGCGACGCCTCCACTTCCTTCCGTCTTGTTCTACCACTATGTTCGGCAATTCCACTGCGATTTACGGACGTTTCTCGCGATCCGTACGAATGGGATCCTACGACAGCATGGACAATGGGTGAACTGAGGGCGCAAATCAAGGTTAAATACGGCGCAAGGGCAAGCGAATGGGCGCAGTTGGCGGAAGATCTAGGAAGATGGTGGGTGTGGGATCAGCGAGAGAGATGGGGATACTGGGGCGAAGCGAGGGAGACGAGTAGAGGTGGCGCCGAGGTTGGCGGAGACAGAGGAAGGATACGAAAACATCATTGGTGGGAGACGAAGAGGTAGATATACTGGCTGCGAAGCCCTGCTCATCAGTTCCAAGAAATTTGATCAATGTTTCAAAAGATAGACATGTGTATGTCTGCAGTGTTTGGGAAATGAGGGCTGCCAATGACGAGCGGAGATTTCAAATCGCTGGTCCCATTCAAACAGCCCGACCATTACACCAATGTTTTTCATAACCCATGGGCTCAAGCATATCTACATAAGACATAAACTCTACCAAATTGAGCCTATCCAAGACATTCGTAAACGCAATACATTCACTTCATTTCGGTGTAAGATAAAATCAGAACCTGATGTCACCTCATACATGTCGTGCAACCTACTCAGATCTCCCTCCACAAATCAGACAACCCACAAACCCCACTTATTCTCCGAGCCACAAGAATTACACAAGTGTAACGAACGTCCAGGCTGAAAAGAGTAACCTACGCTCGCAAGCGATCGTCTTTGCTCTTCACAACATCTCCTATTCTCCCCTCTAGTACTTAGTTTACGCAGTGCATAGTTCCTCACAAGACATTCTGTCCTCGACTGAACCGAGTATTACCCATGGACAGAGCGTAGCTTAGTCATCGCGACGGCGAGAAAGAGCTTTACGAATCATGCTGCGATTATCGAGTAGGAAGATTCGTCGGGCTTGTTCTACCATGACGACGCGCTGCCGGGTGGAACGGTCCGCGGCGGTGGGGAACCTCACGTGTGACTCCAACGGTACGATTCCGACCATGTGCATGACTACGAATGGGTCGCTGATGATTGGTACGCTGGATCTGTGCACGAGTTGTGAAGCGGCGAGGGTTGATGTTTTGTCTGGTTTGAAGACGGAAACGTGCAGAGAGGGCGGCATGGCTGTTGCGTGCGTCTTTTAGTGCCGGAGCTAAGTCGGTCAGTGCATGAGTGTCGTCGGCGGGAAGGGGTGGGATGATTGAAGTTTGTCGGAGCAGTACAAATGGAACTCTTGTTGGTACATGCAGTTCAGCTGCTACGGGAGACTGGCAGCCGAGGACCACTGTGACTTGTCTGATCAGCGCAGCTATAGGCACCCAGGATGTGTTCTTCTACTTCGCTAGTAGTGGCAGTAACTCCTTGTTCTAATTCAACTGGTCGAAGTTTAACAAGGCGTAAGCGGTGCTTGTTTTGGGTAGCAGGAATGGAAAGCTTAAACAGGATCGCACAAGATTTTGTTGTCAATCAATATCGCTATATAACGCATGCTAGAGCGGCTGGTTCCTCCTCTACTTCTTCCTCTGCTTGTTCCTATGGTTCGTCATCTGATTCATCTTCTGAAACGTGTTTTGAATAGCCGTCTGAATCGTCGTCCGAATACATTTCTGTGAACATACATTTTTTGAACCCTTCATACTGCAACTCTCCATTTTGTTGCTTCATTTGTCGTCTTACTTCAACACAATAGGCAAGACCAAAATAATCCATGTTCTTGATAACCATAGGCAGTAGATAGTCGCGCAGTTTCCATCCCGTGCTACCATCCCTACTCACTAAGTACTTCACCACCCTCACTACTTCTCGTTGTACCCAAAATTACCCACTGTAGTGCAACAGCAATTCAAACCTCAAACCTGCTGATAGCAACCTAACAGTATAACTAGAGCTTTACTACTAACATAGTATTTGGGTTAGTATACTAGTCTCTGTATGTCGTATTAATATACTTGGATTTAGCATTTCCTACGAAGTCTTACTGACTAGCTTTAGCTACTTTATTTATATGGCTCTTTAAGAACTTTTAACTCTACTAGCTGTACTACATTATCTCTTCACATTACTATCATAAGAGTTCTATATAATTTAAGATGATTGCTTCACTTGTTTTACGTACGCGCAAGTATTGCGTGGAAAATTGCTGTAGGATACCATGTATATAGCTATCGGTTGAAGAGCTCAATATTTATGAAATTTAGCGCAAAACTCGACCACCAAGCAGGCACTACAGGACACGCACGAAAATATTATATTACTGATTTTTTGCTCCGGTATATAACTCATATAATCCAGACCATACCGCCTATTAATCCATTCGAGTAAATACAAACTGGGACTTATAAACATACTCTAAACTTGTCGATGCACAAACGTTCACGTGATTCTAGCTCGAATCGGCCAGGAGGCTGTGCGTTGATCTATATCTTCACTAAATGCGGTGAATGACTTTGCACCAACAACACGCATTGTTTGTGTCGCAAGAAGTCTGCAAAGTAGCGGCACAGTGTTGATGTATCGAGTGACACACACAGTGGAAGCTAGAACCGCAACTTTCTTTGTAGCTGCACATAGCTATCGTTGGTGGCAGCCTTCAATTCACACTATGAGTGCAGTTGACATTATCACTTCACGATGATATGCAGCTGCAAGTATATCATGATCTTCCCCATGCTGCTCGAGAACATCCGCAAACTCAAACCATCATCAACCACAACAATGGATGCAACTGCCGAAGACTTGTTCGGTGAGTCACAGAAGAAAGTGTACGAGTTGGAAACGGGCATTGCGGAGGAAATCAAGAGCCTGAAAAAGTATCGTCGCAACCAGCCCATGCGAAACATCACGCAAAGGGTACTGATAGGTCAACACCAGGCACTCAATGCTAATCGTGACCTTTTGGTCCTCCGGTATGACCAGGCTCAGGTTGAGATAGAGAAGATTCGTGAACAGCAACACGACGCAGCGTCGCTCGGTCAAGCCTGGGATGGTCCGAAACCGTGGGACATCAAGAAGTACATCCACCTAATTCTACAACTCGACAGAGCAGACCGACAACTTCGCCACGATCTGAACGGCGTCCCTCTCTTCCCTCTGCCAGAAATCGATTGTTCTCTCATTCCTTACTATCGCTCGCTTGCCGTGTCGCGAGTGTGTTGGCTTACCATACGAGACTTGATTCACAAACCTCGCTTTCCTAACAAGTGGCGCAATCGCTTCGATACTGGCGACTTCATAGCGCTGCCATCGACACAGCGTACCTTCTTCCGCTTACATGTTCCTAGGACTATGCATTGGATGGTCGAGGGCGACTTCAACGTACCAGTAGGAGGCGAAGACTGGAGCGCCGTCTTCCAAATCGTGAGCACGGCAACCGAGTTCGAGACGTTGTGCCTAGGCAGGCTTAAAAAGGCATATTCCAGCGAGGTGAACGAGGATGCCATTGAGCGCGTTGGAGAGTTTACGCAGCCAGCGGCGGTGGAGGGCGAGTGTCCCATCTGCGGAGACGACTTTGGGGATGAGAATGTCAAGGACCACGAGCCTGCTGTCAAGACGATTTGCGGCCACTACATTGGGAAAAATTGCTTGCAAGACTGGGCCAATAGGTCGATTGCGGCCGATCAGGCACACGAAGTGACCTGTCCGAGCTGTCGGACTGCCTTGGTCATCGGCATATTCCCAGTGCGCGCGCAGGTTAAAATCTGCAAACTTATGGACTACTTGAGCAGCGATCGAGCTCTTGCTGAGGAGGTGGACAACTTCCTGCTGAAAGGTATGTGGTCGCGGGCCGTGTTTCATTGCTACGGCACTAAACTTGAAGTCATGTTGAACAAGCTGCAGCACTGGACAGAGACAGCAAAAGCCATGTTTGATGAGTGTGTTCCCTAAGGTCATATATCAATCCGTGTGCATTGTTACTTGCATCAAGTCTGCTAGATTGATAGCGTAGTGGAGGATGAAGGATATTAGTGTTCGTCATTTCTTTGCTTTGATGAAGTGTCAAACACATCTTCGAGACGAGTTCAATACAGATCAATGAATTACCAATCTTGCTTTCCCTCGTGCCAGTGATGCATCCATGTTAATGCCAGTCCCATATCACGTTTTGCCCCGCCAAGTTGCATATAATATGATTTGCGGTAGACCCAGACAGTGAGTTCTCACATCATAGCATCTGTCCAGCGCTGTGATTATAGTGCCACAAGTGTATGTGCTGACGTGTTTGGCAGGGGCCCAGCAGTTCCACCAGTCGAGCATCAGCGAGATGCGGAACTATTTGGTTCGAGTCGGATATTGTGAACATATTCGTGACGGAAATGCAACGATGGGACAAGCCAGGGCGGCCAAGCTCCAGGAGACAGGGTTTTGTTGCCTCTACAAAACATCGTGTTACACTGCAGGCCGGCAGTCATCTAGGCACCTAGGATGTATATTGTGAAATGCCGAAGTCCTATATCGCAGCTTGGTAAAGGCTGTTCGGTAACCTGCCAATCGTCCCGATTCAGCGCTCGGCATCAATTTCGGTTAGGGTTAACCGCTCGTCTGCTCAATTCGACGCCCCCCTCCTGGATCTTGGCGCGCGGCAACATACATGAGCTTCTCTTATGCCCGAAGCCTTGGCTAACACTGAGAGCAGTTTCGCTTTTTGGTTCACAGGCCTTGAATGTACCGAGCCCTGACCAAGCATAGGCTAGCGCGCGGGTGGCATACAATGGGGTGGATGACAGCAATAGCCCTAGAATAGATGTCCTGTGCAAATGAAATCAGCAGTACATTTAGCAGAAACGAGCCGAAAAAATGAAGGGGATATCCCTCCAATGGGTGGGGTGTTGGTGTTGCGAAAGGGGTGAAACATCGCATTTTGAACAAGCCATCCAGTACCAGACACTAAGATTCTATTCGCCTCCTTTCTCTTTGCGGTCTTCATCATGGTCAGAACAGTTGCTCTTTTCGCGCTTCTTGCCCCTCTTGGTGCCAATGTGCACTACATCTTCAACCCAACATAGCTCTTTTCGTGGTGACGGTCTTGGCGTGACGTGATCGGATGGAAAGATCAGACTAAACGGATCGGGTCTAGCGCGGCTTTTGGTCCACCGCTCTGGACCTCTACCCGGCCGGCCGCCCAAGATGTTCCATCTTGAACACGATCAAGCACGGTAGAGATTTCCTCATCGTTGACTATCAAGCCGAAAGTGCATTCTGCAGTGGTACTCCGTACAATCCGACTGAAATGTCCTTCACCGTGCATCGCAGTCTCGGACTTCTAGTGAGATGCCAGCGTGAAGAGGGTACTCCATGGTCTAGAGGAAGATGACGGTATTTGACTGACCATCAGACAGGCCAGAGTATAATCGCTGGTGCAGCCGCAATAACGTACCGACAGTCCAAGGCCACACAATGCCAGGGACGTCTGTATCGAAGTGAGGCGGCACGTGTGTGACGTGGTTGTCGTGTCGGCGATCGGAGGCGGAAGGTACGTGCGCGCTGCTGGGGAAACACGACGGACTTGGTAAACACAGCACCCAGTTGAGACGTCACGCCGAACAAGTCCCTGCTTAGCACTGCCACCGTCCCATAACGCTCCCCGCTATCCACAGGGTGTCACTTGGAACCACAGTCCTCGGCCATTATTCTCGCCATTATTCCCGTCGTTCGTTGTTGGAGCGCTCTTTGTTGTTGCATCTTTACCTAGCGTCGCCTCTCGTTCCGTCTAAACACACACCGCCTGGCTGCCGCGCGCCCGCTTCATGAGTTGCAGGGCGACACGCGCAGCAATCGTTGTCATTGAGGGGACATGGCCGTTGGGCAGGCGCTCCCGACGCGCTTTCCGTGCTGGTGCAAAGCCACGTATTCCTGGGGAGGCGAGGTGAGTCGAATCGGACCCTGTGTTTGCTGCCACGCATCCTGACCGCTCTTTCCAGACGAAGCGCGATCTCGGTTTCATAGAAGGCGACCTTATCGAGGTGCTCAATGCCGGCGATGGATCCTGGTGGATGGGACGATTGAAGCGCGACCGGCGAATGGTGGGCCTGTTTCCGTCCAACTTTGTCGAGCTCCTCAGCGAGGACTACCAGCCATGGAATCGCAACGGCAGCCCGATGGCCGGCCCTGGAAGCGCCATATCGCGGCAGAACAGCGCACAGGAGCAGACGAAGCCCACGCCGCCAAAGTCGAAGAGCATGTTCCGAAAGCCCTTCACAGCTTATGCAGCTGCCGCATCGCCGAACCCAGCTGCAGCCGCACGGGAAAGACTGAAGGCAGCGGGAGGAGTGGCATCGCCCAATGGCAGCGTGAAGCAGAAGACGCCCTATGCTTCGATGAAGAGATCACCGGCCGACAGTCGCGAAACCCCGTCGCCAGCGCCAGCACCGAGGGCACCGTCCAACTTGCGCGCAATTCCACCCCGACCCTCCACGCGACAACCTATCTCCCGGGCCGTATCTCCAGGACCGTCAAGGCATGCGTCTCGTATTCGTGCGCACTCGCCTGCACCTCCACCGCAACACCGTCAGCATGCTCGAGCTGTTTCTCCAGCGCCCCCCGTTCAGCACTACAACCATCACAGAGCCGCGTCGCCGGCGCCACCGCAACAACACCACCACGACCCATACCGAGCAGTTTCGCCCGCCCCGCCGACGAGCTACCACGATCCGTATCGAGCAGCCTCGCCGGCGCCGCCTACACACTACCAACATTACTCGCGTGCGGCGTCGCCTGCACCGCCAACAAATCATGATCGGTACGCCCGAGCAGCCTCTCCTGCGCCGCAGGCAAATCACGAGGCGTATTCACGAGGGCCATCTCCCGCACCACCGACAAACTATCAACAGTATGCTCGAGCAGCATCTCCTGCACCCTCGTTCCAGGACCAGTATCATTCTCGCGACGTTTCTCCCGCACCCTCATTTCAGCAGCATTCGCGCGCCGCTTCGCCTGCTCCATCTTTCCAGTACCGAGCGTATGATCGGGGTCCTTCACCCTCTCCGTATCAGATGCAATTGGACCATAGCCGCAGCCCTTCGCCCGCTCCATACCAGTACGAGCCAGAAGAAGCGATCGACTCGCCGCCTCCACCGCCGCCTCCACATCGTGTCGCCTACCAGCCCAGCACAGCAGATTCGCCAGCGCTTCCACAGCACAACGGCTATCAGACACCCGAACCACCTTCCCCGGATCCGAGAACGCATACGAAGGGCAACTTCACACCATCCCCGCTCACAACCGCTATGAACGATGTTATGTCATCTCTGCAAGACATGACAATGTCAAGAAGTGCCAATTCACCAGACGAACCGGCGACACCTTCACAACCTTGGTCACCAGAAGCCTTCGATCAGGTCTACCAAGCTTCGGCTAAGAAGCATCGAGCTCAGTCTGCAGTTGAAGTCAATAGTCAGGCTGGACAGGACGATGAGGATCTCGACGGTGAAGGTATCCCCAACGTCGACAACTATGTCAAGCGCATGGAAAGCCGACTTCGTCGCATGCAACAGCAAGAAAAGGCCAAGCGTGAGGAACTCTTCATTCCAAAAGATTCGAATGGCCCACCTCCCGTTCCACTGAAAGGCTCCTCATGCCAGAGAGCAGGGTCTTCGATGGGTGAGCCAGAGGCGAACGTCGAACGGAAAGGCTCCAAGATGCTACGCCACCGGAAGTCTGCCTACGATGTTGGACGTAACGTACTTGGTCGCACTTTTACTACCAAAACCAACTCAACGACAACGACCCACACAAGTGCTAGTACCAATCGCAGCCTGATGTCAGGGCACTCTGCTACGAACATGAGTGCCACCAGCGCCGGGAGCTACTATCGTAAGAAGTTAGGCAGGGATCCTAGGTCCAAGAGCATGATGGAAGCAAGAGAGACCGGAGGCAGAGGTTTTGGTTTCGACGATGGGCGGCCAGAGACACCGTTCACAGGGGTTACCTACCACTCAAGCCACGCTTCTCAGTCAAGACCAAGTTCCAAAGACCAGCAAGATGAAGTTAACACACCTGCACACGAAGGCTCAGATCCACTAGGCGGGCTCATGCAGCCCAAGCACAAGCGGAGCGGATTCTTCCGGAAGATGATCGATACGGCAAAAACACAAGCAGCAAATGCCCGCAGTACAATCGCAGCCGGCACAATCAGTCGACCCGGATCTCGTGCTGCTAGCCGCGCAGCAAGCCGAGCTGCCAGTCGTGTAGCGAGCCGAATGGACAGCAACGGCCCGAGCGCTATCGAGGGAGGATCGTCCACGCAGTCCGCCTACGCAGCCAAAGACTTGAGCTTGGGTTCAATAGATTGGGTTCAGGTTCGCCGCGATGTGAACAGGTCTAACTCGCTAAGCAAGAATGAGCGATCGGAGCGTGCGGATCGTTGCCAGATGATGGACTTCCCTGTCCTGAACCCTATCGACATCCTGTACGAATCAGCTGAAGGTGACGAAGGTCTGGACGGACTGCCTATCGAAGAGCCTACAGACTTTCAGGCGTGTAGCCTCGCACATGTCGACAAGAGTGCGCGGTTTATCAACAGCATTCCTCTCGGCACTGTACCCGCAGGTCTCGCGCAGGGCTACATTTGCCGACCATACCGGAGCGACATTCAACGACTAAGGGCGATTTTCACTTGGGTCAGCGAGCGTCTCTCCTGGGAAGACGACTTCGAGGGCGACATGGACACGCGACATGTACTCCAAAGTAAACGCGGATGCTCTCAAGAGATTGCCATGGTTGTTGCAGAGATGTGCGCTTCTGTCGGTCTTCATGCCGAGGTGATCCGCGGATATCTGAAAACTCCTGGTGAGCCGCTTGATCTCGAAAGCGTTGCTCGACCGAACCACTTCTGGAACGCTGTGATTGTAGAAGGCGAATGGCGCATGATGGATTGCTCACTTGCTGGACCTACGAACCCTAAGCGTGCGCAGTATTCGAACGCTGGCTCCAATGTCGCAGAAACCTGGTACTTCCTCGCTCGTCCGATGGAAATGTGCTATTCTCATGTCCCGTTGTTGCCAGAACAACAACACATTTGCCCACCGCAGCCTCACGAAGTTCTTATGGCACTACCGTGCGCGACACCGACGTACTTCAAGCATGGGCTGCGCATGGTTGATTTTGACACAAGTCTGCTTTGCTTGGACAATCTCGAGATGGCCCATGTCTACATCGATGTTCCCGAAGACGTAGAATGTGTGGCTGAAGTCGAGGCACGGGCTTATTCGCAAGACATGGATGGCGATTACTTCGAGAGCGGAGACGTTGTCCGAAAATCAGCTCTTGCACAAGCCGAATGGTATGGGGGACAGAAGCGCTACACTGTCAAGGCGCTTCTGCCGGGCGACGAAGGTCAAGGCGTGCTCAAGATTTATGCTGGACCCAAAGGCCTGATGGTGAGTTCATAACAGTATCCATCCAGTCGACGAAAACTAATCTCCACAGCACTCGAATAAGATGAACCCCCACACCCTGGCGCTTGGTCTGCCCATAACGCATTCCGGTAGCAATCCTCCGTACTCGTACCTAACACTGCATCCTACGCCACACGCTCAGAGGCACGACCTCTATGTGGCACAACCGCAGTGTGCGAACATAGCCTTCAATAATACTTTTGTGTTCTGCATCCGGCAGCACCCTTCGTCTGTCAAGAGTTCACCAGAGCCAAGTCCTGCGATGCATGGACGGGCTTCTCCAAACCCATTCGCGCGTCCCACATCAGCTATGAGCATGACGAGTATCTCGGCAAGCGGATCAAACTACACCAATCCATCCCAGGCTTCGTCGGGCTCTTCGGGCAGCAACAGCATGAAACCTGCGAAGCTCGCTGTTCAGACGCCTTCGGGCAAGATCATTCGACTCACCAGGAAGAGCGAGCATATAACCAGCACTAACGATGCTGATGGTACGGCGTGGGAGACGGTTATCAAGATTGGAGAGAAGGGCACATGGCGAGGCCTGGTGCTTGCGGATCGAAGCGCGAGGTGGTGCGTGTTTGCGCAATGGGAGTGTGCATAGGCTTGTCATGTGGTACGATGTTGTAACACGCGTGTATGAGTATTGGTGTCTTTTTTTTGTGGTGCAAGTTGCCTCTCGCAATTGGCCTGTGGCATTGCATTGCACGGGCGTTTGACGGATATGGTACGAAAATAATGACCTCAGCATTGGGTAGCCTCTGAGCCAAAAATCTAATCATGTATTCCTGCATGTCAGAAACGGTGCACATGCTCCAGGCTCTATGCTGCATTAGTCCATCTGTTTTGGAGAAGAGGTCCTCAGGAGTCAGAACCCTCGTACCTGCCAAGCCCCTTATCGATAAGCCTGCCAAGCCCAACCACCCCACCACGAGGCCATACCACCAACATTTTCCCGTCCAGCCTGCTGCTTCAAAGACCCACACAACATGGAGGCCGCCATCGACGAGTGGCGCACGCGCGCGGAGGCTTTCAAGCCGCTTAATCTCAAAGCTATCGAGCCCGCGCTGGCAGAGCTGGACGCACACGTGACGCTCCGCAGCCATATTGTCGGCTATGGGCTGAGCGAGGCGGATACCGTGGTATGGAGCACGTTGCGGGGCAACCGCGTGGCCCACGCCTTCATCAAGCAGAATCTCATGCCGAGTCTGTGCCGCTGGTTCAGGTACATGGAGGAGGCCTACCCGCAGAGCGTGGTTGTGGCGGCCAAGGACAAGAAGGAGGGCAAGAGCGACGAGGCCAACTACGACATTGGCCTGCAGGACGTCGGAGACGGCAGCGGCATCGTGACGAGGTTTCCGCCGGAGCCCTCGTGAGTCCGGCGCATACAGTGGCTGTCACGTGCAGGCCTGTGCTGACGGCTCGACAGAGGCTACCTCCACATCGGCCACGCCAAGGCAGCGCTCCTCAACGACTACTTCGCGCACGACAAGTACAAGGGCAGGCTGCTGCTCCGATTCGACGACACCAACCCCACCAAGGAGAAGCAGGAGTTCCAGGACGCCATCGTCGAGGACTGCGCGCTGCTCGGCATCAAGCCCGACGCCGTCTCGTACACCAGCGACTGGTTCGACCAGCTCTACGCGCAATGCGTGCAGATGCTCCAGGACGGCACCGCCTACGCCGACGACACGGAGCAGATGAAGATGCGCGACGAGCGTATGAACGGCATCGCGAGCGCACGCCGAGACTCGACCGTCGAGGAGAACCTGGCGAGATTCGACGAGATGAAGACGGGCAGCGAGGAAGGCCTCAAGTGGTGCATCCGCGCCAAGATGTCGGTCGACAACCCGAACAAGGCCATGCGCGATCCCGTCATCTACCGATGCAACCCCCAGGCACACCACCGCACCGGCGATGCGTGGAAGATTTACCCCACCTACGACTTCTGCTGTCCCATCGTAGACGCCCTGGAAGGTGTCACGCACGCACTACGCACCACCGAGTACAACGACCGTGATGCACAGTACCAATGGTTCATCGAGACCCTCAAGCTGCGCAAGGTGCACAACTGGGGCTTCTCACGTCTGAACTTTGTCCGCACCGTCCTGTCCAAGCGCAAGCTCACCAAGATTGTCGATGCCGGCATTGTTTGGGGCTGGGACGACCCCCGCATGCCCACCGTCCGTGGTGTTCGTCGCCGTGGCGCTGTCATTCCTGCTCTCCGCGAGTTCATCCTCAAGCAAGGCCCGTCCAAGAACATTGTCAACCAGGATTGGTTCGCGTTCTGGGCCACCAACAAAAAATACATTGAGCCTACCGCCGCGCGATTCACCGCCATCGACCAAGACTCCAAGGTCCCCGTCACCATCGTTGGCGCCCGCGAAGGTGTCATTACAGAAGAGAAGCCCAGGCACGCAAAGTACGATCTCGGTAACAAGAGGGTGACATTCAGCTCTAGCGTCCTTCTCGAGCAGGCTGATGCGCAGTCATTTGCTCAAGATGAAGAGATCACACTGATGAACTGGGGTAACGCCATTGTCCGCAAGATCAGCCACTCTCTCAACCCCCTGAAAATGAAGACGGTCACCGGTCTAGAGCTGGAACTCCACCTTCAGGGTGACGTCAAGAAGACTAGCAAGAAGGTCACTTGGTTGAGCACAGATCAGAATCTGATCCCGATTGAGCTTGTCGATTTCGACTACCTCATCACCAAGGACAAGCTGGAGGGTGAAGACGTTCTGGAGGACTTCCTCAACCCTTGTACCGAGACACGCACAAAAGCGCTAGCAGACTGCAACGTAGCAGATCTCAAGGTCGACGACATTGTCCAATTCGACCGCAAGGGATTCTTCCGGATTGACAAGGCCTTTGCGCATAACGAGCCCGTCGTCGCCTTCCAAATCCCCACTGGCAAGAGCAAATAGAAAGCCAAGTGGACATGAGACAGATGATGTAGTTTTGACAATCCTAGTATGCTGCAGTGCAACAGGCTACCACCCTGGCCCCAGCAACTAAAACAAAAGCAAAAAAAATGCCCGCCTCTCCCTTCTCGCACCGTTTGCCTTGACGTGAAGTATAAACGTGAACAAGATGCTGTGAACCTAGACCCCCCGAGGCAACGCACTTCAAAATCCACGTCCTGCCTCTTCACCCCTAAATATTACACTATGGTCTCACTTCATGGCGCGCTTTCATTCCCGTCCACGCTACTCCGTACTCCTTTGCAGGATGGGGGTTGTAATAGATGGGGTGAGAGGGTAGGGGCTGAGGGTAGGGGGAGGTTAGTAAGAAGGAGGGTAAGATGGAGGAGTAAGGGGAGGAAGTTAGTAGGTGGGGGGGGGGGAAGAGAGTTAATGTTAGAAGGAGTAGGGGAGGGAAAGGGGAGAGGGGAGTGAGAGAACATAGGAGTCCGAGGGATTATCAGTAATAGCGTAGGGACCCATCCAAGTAGAGCGGGATAGGAGCCGTGTTTACAAGGCATTTTTACGTCGAGGATGAAATGATGCGGACGAGGTAGAGTGTACCGTTTGTTTGTGTCAGGGTGTTCCGAACGCGGAATATACTCTTCACGGTCGGCGATGTACAATAGTATGGTATACGTGGTTTCATCAGTTTCGGGTGGTATTGTCTGGTAGGCTATCAAGAGCCATCGTTCCCATGGCCTATCATTCACCTCATTCGTACACACTTCCTCATGCGCCATACTCTCTCGCGAATGGTATCTTTACAAATTTTCTCAACCCCCTCCACGCCACCCATCTCTCTGAGGCACCGAATAACTTTACAAAGCATTCGCCCCCTTCCCCTCCTTCCTGCCCTGCTTACTCCCCTCCTTGGAAACTTCATCCGCCCCCTCAGCCAACTTCTTCTCCCGCTCCGCCTCCCTCTTCCTCTCCAGCTCCTGGACCTTCTCCTTGGGGCTATCCTCAATCAAATCGCTCTCCCCACTGAGTCCACTCCACTTGGGCAATCCATCAGGAATATCCATGACGCGCTGGCCATAGAACATGTGGCATCGGGGTTTGAAATAAGCTTTATCCTCGTCCGTCTTGAGGTGGACGAGCGAGGGGAAGAGGAGAATCATGTTGCGCCCTTCGTCCATGATGGGCGAGTGGCAGAACGAACAGCGTACTTTGCAAGGGAGCTTGTGCTCAATGGATTTGTCAGTTGGGTCGTACCATTCGAGGTCGTGGTGGCCGTTGGTGAAGTTGATGTCTTCTTTGTGGAAGATGGCGGCCCATTGGAAGGGTGCGGCTTTGATGTACAGTTAGATTCAATTGGTATGTAGACGTGTGAATGGGATGATTCGTACCATGTTGTGTTTGGCACGTAGTGCAATGGCACAATTTGCTATCTAGAGGCTCTCGGCGGCTGAGCTGGAACTGGACTTTTCCGCAATGGCAGTTGGCTTCGTACTTGACATCAAAGTCTTCGGCCTTGTCGTGAACACGGTACGGAGGACGCTGCTTCCACTCTGAGATACCGGTCGTCGAGTCGCCGCGGCTCTGGTCTTTGACCATTCTGAGTGGAGTTGTAGAGAACCTGGGGTAGTGTTGCGTGAGATGCGAAGTGATGAGACGTGCGCGTGGAAGTGCAGCGGAACTGGTCAATAGTGGGAGACGACGGAGTGCAATTGAAGGTGCGGACATGAAGCTGGGTGTGAGTGTGGTGAGGAGCACAGAAGTGCGTGACGTGTGATTTTGTATATTTGTTCCGCGGTCATCATCGATGATATATTGTGGTGGAACGTCATGATCAGGCTTGACGTCACCATGTTACTACACGCGCCAGCAACCCGAACATCGAACCGACTCTCGCTTGATTCTCGCCGGGAATCGTTTGCAATAGGCAATCAGCAACAGTGGAACGCCTGCGCTATTGCTAACACGCTCAAAGAAGGGTCCAAATACGCCTCCAATGCAGTGCTTTTGCTGGTCCATCGTTAACTCATTAGTGCACCGGGCCGCCCACCGATCTGTGAATCATCTCGCACCAAGCGTAGCTTCGAGCTCGGCTTCCTTGTCGCTAACTCTGTCGGAGTCGCGAAGTTTATGAAATAGTGTCTGGGGCCACGATCGATGCAGCCCCTGTAGCGTCGTACAACGATCCTTCCGAATATCAAGTCCCCTTCAACGCTTTTTGGGCTTCTTTCATTGACAGACCAAACACGTTGATTAGATAGTCGAGTCTGTCATTGCGTCAGTAAACGAAGATATTGATGCCTTTGCGAGACTCACTTGATATCCCCAGCTATCCTCCGCCGCACAGCCTCAAACTCTACCTCGGCCTTGTCTCTCGCCGAGTCCTGCTTCTTCGCATTGATGGTCTTGACACGAATCTTGAATTTCCCGCTTACAGGTCGATGGTCAGACACCTTAATCGTATCGTGTCTGCGATAGTCCACTTGCTTGATCCTACCCAAGCCGCGGTACAGGAGACGATCGCACCAAGCGGGAGACCGTTGTTTCTCCGACGTGTCATAATTATCCGTTCCCACATCGTATTTATAGGTTGGTGCAAACGTTATGGGTGCTTCGATGAACGCTCGCAGTCTAAAGCCAGGATTTCGCTTTCGTGAGAGTAGTAATTGGTCGCGGTCGAGGAGCTTGGGCAAATTGCCCTCTTTGGCCGCTTGTATGACCGTATTCCTAGGCATTGCATCGATGCGATAGTTCAAATCTCCGTTGAGAATGCAAATCTCATGGTCGAGGATCATCGAGCCATCACCACCCCCTACAAAGAAGTTTTCGCAGTCGGACGGTGACCGATTCTTCGGCAGAGGCGCTTGCTCCATAATCGAAGCTGCATCGTTATTCCGATGCACCGTTTGCGTCTGACCGGCCGCTAGATGGCAATTTATGAAGCAAAGGGAAGAGTCGTCGATGAAGAAGCGAACAACGAGTGCGCCTTTATTACCCACTCGTCCACTGAAGCCTAGCTTGATCTCAGCTGCGCAGACATCGCGTATGTTGGCGCGCTCAGAAGCCTTGACAAAGACACAAGTGAACAGTCCGACAAGGTTGGCCGTGTGTAGAAGCACGTAGTTCTGCTTAGGACTGTGGTCGTCCAACACTCGGACGAGATGATCTCGCCAAGCTCGGTATTGATGTGACATGTGCTCGTTTTCTGAATCTTCCTTGTGTCTTTTCTTCTTGAAGAAGCTCTTGGCCGTGATTTTCTTGTTCTCGAGGTCTACCAATTCTTGGAAGCCAAACACAATAATGTCTGGAGGATTCTCCGGCTCGATGATTTCCCGAAAGAAGTTGCGATCCTGTTCGGTGTTTCTTATCGTGTTGGGCTTCGTTGCACCAGCATTCCAGGTCATCACTCGTGCTGAAAGCTCTCTGAACTCGCAATACTCAGAATCACGTTGCTGCATCAGGTTTTCTGGACGAGATCAGTACGTGTCCTCTTCTTTCTCAAGATACGACTTACCAAGCCAGTCGTTTTTCAGCATGCCATCCCATATGCGCAGCATCATGTCAGTGCCTAATGAAGCCACTTGAAACCTGTCCAGCTTCCAGATGCTTGTCCTGTCCGCCAAGATACCAGCGATGGGCTTGTCATGTGCTTTCCAGTCTTTCAACACCTTCCAAGGCGTGCTCCTAGTGTCGTATACGTAGATCATACCCGTACTGTACCCAGCCCACAGATTGTCGCCAACACCAACAAGTGAGCTGATCCTGTACAGACTAACATTGACGATGCCGAGGCACACAAAATCTTTCTTCGAGTATATGGTGACTTTGCCGTCTATGTGTCCAAAGTACACACGATCAGGTTGGCTACTGACGATGGCTCCAGAGGTAACTTCCCCTACGTTTCCTTGTGATAGTGGATCTTGTGTCATCTTCTGAAAGTAGTTGGTGTCCGATGTGCGCTTGAAGACTCGTATCTCCTTTGTCGACGCTATCCACAGCTGCGACCCGGAGACGATGGAGAAGGTGTGTCCACGTGGTAACCGGAACGTAAGAGGAGCCTGCCGAAGAGACGGTGATCCCGAGTCATCCGAAGGCCAGATATGCAGTGTTCCATCATCGTCCATGGACCAAATCTCGGATGCATATCTAAAGATCTTCACCACAGTACTCCGCGCGTGCGCATTACTCTTAGTATATATCACGCATTGTGTGGTAATGTCGATCTCCTGCATTTCGCCAGTGTTGGTACCCAGCCACAATATTTTGCCCTCGTCTTCAACATCTTTTGCAGGCCGAAACGCCACCGCCGTAGCTTTGACAGTATCCCCATGGCTCAGACTCATTAGCAACTTCCCATTCAAGACATTCCAGACGTTCGTGACATAGCCTGTCGTACAGATGTAATCCCCGCAGATTGCAAACAGTTTTGTTTCATAACCCGTGGGTATGCCGCCGCGGATGGTGTCGGGAAATAGAGGCGGACGTCGATTTGCCTGTGAGGAATCTGGGTAGTCGGTCAGGGCAGTCGTCGGTTGCTTCTCGGGGGCAGCGTCTTCTTCGTCAGAGTCATACGTGTATGGTTGTGCCAGCGTCGCGGACGAAGGTGGTGGTGTTGGAGCTTGGCCTGGTCGCTTGAATTCGCCAGAGTTCCGCGGAGGCGGAGGTTTTGGGGGCTCGAGGGACTTTGAGGGGCTCGAGAAGCCGGTCCCAGTTGCAGTCTGCGTTCGCCGTGGCGGAGGCATGAATTTGTTGTTCGTCTCAGCAACGAGTGCTGCTGGGCGCGACTGATCAAAGGATCGCCGAACAGGAAGATCTGGCGGGGGCACTCTTTGTAGCTGCACGCTCTTCCGCATATCAAAATTGTCCTTCTCCCTCCGCACAGGTAGTGCAGGACGGGCTTCTGGCATGTCACTCGGTGACGGTAATGGCGCCGTTTGTCTCGATTGCTGACTGGTTGGTTTTCGAGCGTCGGTAGCTTGCCACCTCTCGGCCACTTCGTGATGCATGGGAGGCGGGGGGAAATAGCCGTCTATGGGACTCATGTACTTGGGCTTGGAAAACCCTGGTATCGTTGGAGGAGACTGCTCAGGTTTGCCTTCTTCATCACTACTCGGCGGGGTGCTGAAGGGCGACACATCAGCAGCTTCTGACGAAGGCTCGGGCGCCAGTGTCGCCTGGCTTGGTGGCTCTACGGAATGCGGTTTGGGGGGTATCTTTGGCTTCCCCGCGCGGTTGATGGGTGGGGGTATCGGGGGCGCAGAAGAAGTGGGTCGTTCGCTTTTGCGCGGATCGGCTGCTGGAGCCGGTCCCGCGTGGGACGGAAAGAGAGGCTTCGGGTCCAGGGCAGGCGTGGCATCGCGGCCGGACATGTTGAAGGTCCTGGCGCCGTTCGCCGCTGGTGGCGGGGGTGTGGGCGAGTCGAGCGCTGCATGCGAACCGGGTCGCGAAGGGCGAGGCGAGTGGATCGGCGGCTCCAACGACTTGGGAGACGACTTGGGCGACTGGACCATGACTTTGGGCGGGGATGTCGGCCTCGGCTTGGCGGGCGATCTGGGCGGAGAGAAGGCCACCATCGAGGTCGGGCGCCGTTTGGGGATGCTCCACGGGGTGCGCAGCGTGCTCGATCGGGGCGTCACGGAGCCGGCACTGCCCAGGTGGGCGAGGGTGGGGGCGTCGAGTCCGACATGCTCGCGCGACACGTCCAGCGAGATGCGCCCGTCGGCCCTCCTGCCGTCGTCTCCCGCCAGCCGGGGGCCGGGAGCTGGAGAGCGCGGGTGGGGAGTGGCAGGCGGTGGCGGCGGGTCGTTGGCTGTGGTCAAGAGGTTCTCGAAGCGCGCGCGGAGATGCGAAACTGGCTTCTGTGACCAGCTGTCAGCACGTGGTTCTGCTATGCTCCATCGGGCCTCGTACAATGGACGAGCCGTCCGTGTTGTCCTCGGCGGCGGTGTCCATGATGCGTGGGCCTCCTCGTCAGCCGGCCCCAGAAGGAGTCCTATGACTGTTCATCGAGCATGCAGAAGCTGTTCCCATCGAGCGCTGCCTGCGGTGGGGGCGGTGAGGGGGGGCAGCGCAGCGGGCGTGGCTGGCACGGCTGCCGGGGAGGAGGTTTTTCAGCGAGTGGCTGCTGGTGATGGTATACCGGTAGGCTACTCCGTACTTGTCCGCCGCAAAATCTCCCGGGGAGCGCTGCACAGTGCACACCAACGCCCCCCCAGCTGCCCGCGACGACGACGACGACGACGACGACGACGACGCACTATGTGGTAAGCAGGCAGGCAGGCCGGCAAGCAGGCCCCGCAGTGCCTCCGCAGCGCTGATGCACCGTGCAGCAAACACATCCTCAACGCCCAGGTCGCGATCCGCTCGCCGTGCTGTGGGTGCGCCGCCAGGGACACGCGTGACAGAGAACGACGGCTCATGGTCGCCAGGCAAGAAATGGTTCGACTGCGCCGAGTGCCATGTCGAGCAGGCCGACCACCCGCTGACGCAGACCTTCGACATGACCTTCATCTGCAAGAAGTGCAAGAAGGCCTTCCGCAAGGATGCGCGCGAGTTTGAGGATGCGTACGTACTGCGCATCTGTGCCCCCGGCGGCCGAGGGACCCGTGCTGACTGGATGGGGGGGGGGGCAGCGACGAGTACTGTCCGCACTGCGACAACCACTTCGTCCTCGACGCCAAAACACCAAAGGCCTCGCTGCAGGTCGAGGGCGAGGATGCGCGCATTGACGCGAGGTACCAACGCCACTCAGCCCGGATCGAGTCAAGCTCACGCGATGCAGAATGATCAAGGACGCGCGCGTGCAACAAGAAGCCCTGCGCACCATCTTCGACGTCAAAGAGGCTCCCAACAAGCTGGGCTGAGCGTGAGCGTGAGCGGAAAACCACCGAGCCGAGACACATCACGCAGGAACCCAGAATCGGGCCAATGGGAAGCAGCTGCAAGCCATGCCATGTTTTGTGAGGTGCTGCGGCATGTCGCATCGGCAGTATACAGATTCATAAGTCTACCATCAGACGCCGTGCTTTCATACAGGCCATCAATCATCACTCTCCCTCTATGCGCTTGAGCCTGAGCCCTCGCCTCCACCAGGACGCGTCAGGATGGCCGCCTGCCCGGTACCGGGTGTCCGGCCTGGTCTCCGGCTCGCTGCCTCTTCTTGCTTCTCTGTGTTGATGTTCTCGACGTATTTCTCAATCTCCTCCACGGGCAGCATCTCGAGTGGCTTGCCGGGAGCCGTGATGGCAATCTCAATGTTCTTCGCGCCCGTCTGCACAACCTCCAGCAGCGACTTGACCGTCAGCTTGATCGTCTCTTCCCTGTCCATGCCGTCCTTGTGGTTGCGCTCCAGGAACTCGCGGACCGTCTTGCTCGACCTGCCGATCGCGTTTGCTTTCCTATACTACATCAGAACCACGTGACCAAAGGTTTGTTCGCCATCCTTACCATGCTGAGTAGATACCAGAAGGCTCTGTCTGGTACAACCGCGGCGTCTTGTCGTTGGGGTCGAATCCTACAATCAATGTGCTGATGCCGAACGGCCTGACACCACCGCTCTGTGTGTACCGCTGTTGGACACCAGCCACATACTTGGTGATGTACTCTATCGACACGGGGTCTTCAACGGTAAGGCGATGTGACTGCGCTTCGAGGCGTGCCTTGTCGACGAGGATGCGGGCATCAGCGTTGAGACCAGCGAAGGCAAGAGCGACGTGGTTATCGACCAGGCAGATCTTCGAGGGCGTGATTCGTGTATCTTGCAGCTTCATGGCGGATCGCTTCTCGCAACCCAGTACTACAATGTCTGCGCCCTTGACACCAACCGCACAGGTTCCTGGCGCGACTTAGCATCGAGTCATGACAAAGAGCTTCTGGACCGCACCTCGCTTGACGGCTTCGAGTGCATATTCGACTTGAAAGACGTGGCCGTCGGGACTGAAGACTGTCCAACCGATTAGCTACTGTGAGACCCAAATAGTGCATATTTGTACCAGAGAGAGCTCGGTCGTAACCTGACGCCATTATGATCGACTTGTCAATTCAGATAGATTCCGAGTGCGGGAAAGACCTCGAGAAGACTGAAGCGGGGGACTGAAGGCGATGCTATCGTGAAGTTGACCGCCGGAGCTCGCCCAGCTGTCCGCGTCGTTGCTCACGCCTAAACCGCTGGTGCCGCCAAGCTCATGGCCCGAGCGACCCCTGCTAACCACCTTATGTCATCCTACACTTGAAAGATGGCGAATGGAACTTCCCCCACTCTTTACTTTTCTCTCTCATTGATACCCATGGCATCTGCTGCGCGTTTTGTGTCGTCTCTGCGACGAAGTGCGCTTTCTTCTCGTGCTCCGGCGCGATTTGAATGCCCAAGACCGGCACCTCAAGTTCGATGGAACGGCAGTACTCCCACGCCTACGTCAGCGACTTCGGAGCCACATCAAATAGATGCTGATGGTGGCGTCCAAGGCAAAGCTGCCCCCGCGAAAACGATCAACTTTACTTCCGAATCGTGCGTTGATCCCATGTCCCGTCTGGGAACTGAACTAAATGCCAAGCAGTTACCCACAACTTCAAAGAGACAGCAAGTTTGCGAAAATAACTGAAGAGCATGTCAGGTTCTTTCAGGATCTTCTGGGCTCAGAGTCTTCGGTTATAGATGGTGTGTCGAAAGATGCATCGGCAGATATTGAGGCATACAACAGTGACTGGATGCGCAAGTTCCGTGGCCACACAAAACTTGTCTTGAAGCCCAGCTCTACAGAACAAGTTAGCAAAATACTGAAGTACTGCAATGAGAAGATGCTTGCCGTTGTGCCACAAGGTGGCAACACAGGTCTAGTCGGCGGCTCGGTGCCTGTGTTCGATGAGATCGTCATCAACCTACAGAAAATGAACAGGATTCACTCCTTCGACGAAGTGTCGGGCATTTTAGTTGCAGACGCTGGTGTCATCCTTGAAATTGCCGACAACTATCTCGCGGAGAAGAACCACATCTTCCCACTCGACCTGGGTGCCAAGGGATCGTGTATGATTGGTGGCAACGTAGCAACAAATGCGGGCGGTCTACGACTACTCCGCTATGGCAGCTTTCACGGCAATGTACTTGGAATTGAGGCTGTTCTCCCAGACGGGTCCGTTATGGACGATTTGTCGAAGCTGCGGAAGAACAACACTGGCTACGACCTGAAGCAGCTATTCATTGGTGGTGAGGGCACCATCGGCATCATTACCAAGATCTCCATCATGTGTCCGCAGAGGTCTCCAGCTGTCAATGTCGCCTACTTTGGTCTGGAGAGCTACGAGCATGTACAGAAAGCTTTCCGTGAAGCCAAGGGCCAACTTTCTGAAATCTTGTCCGCTTTCGAGCTCATGGATGGACGAACCCAGAAGCTCGTTAACAGAGTAACTGGCAAGTCAATGCCGCTGGAGGGTGAACATGCTTTCTATTGCTTGGTCGAGACCAGCGGCTCAAACGCAGATCATGATGGCGAGAAGCTGGAGAAGTTTCTGGAACACGTCATGGAAACCGAGGTAGTTCAAGACGGTATTCTCGCACAAGACCAGACTCAAATTCAGGAGCTATGGTCATGGCGTGAAGGCATCACCGAGTGTCTAGGTCACGACGGAGGCGTTTACAAGTATGACTTGTCCATTCCAATTCACGAGTTATACGATCTGGTCAACGAGACACGAGACCGCCTCACCGAGGCGGGACTAGTCGGCACCGAAGACTCACATCCAGTGGTAGACGTCGTTGGGTACGGTCACATGGGCGACGGTAACTTGCATCTGAACATTCCGGTAAGACGATTTGACAAGACTGTCGAAAAGCAACTTGAACCTTGGGTGTACGAGTGGGTGCAAAAGAGGAATGGAAGTATCAGTGCTGAGCACGGTCTCGGTGTGACGAAGAAACCTTATGTTGGATACAGCAAGAGCGAGACTATGATCAAATTGATGAAGCAGGTCAAGGATCTGTATGACCCGGTGAGTCTTTCAACTTCTCTTACTAATGGTTGCTAACGTTCACAGAATGGTATCATGAACCCGTACAAGTACATATAGGCCTAAAAGGCCGTCAACCTATGACTATCATTCTTCCACGTATCTAATACTTTATTTTCTTTCATCTCCTTCTTTCCGCAAGCAACTTCTCCGCATTCCCCTCATACACCGCCCTCCTCTCTTCTTCATTGAACAACGCCTCCATGCCAATCTTCATCCTGTCCGCGAAATCCTTAACGAATTGCGTCTGCGTAAACGGGAAATCACTCCCATACATCAACCTCTCATGACTCAATTCAAAGCCCTCCACAAACGCCTTCAACTGCCCACTCCCGCCTTGATCCCCATCAAACACGAAGCCAGCCAGGTCAAAGTAAAACTGCGTATCAAGCTGTTTCCGCACGGTGCCAGGGTCCAAAACATTCCCGCCCGGAACGACACTTGAAAAGCGAATGAAGCGCGTCATCAAAGGCGGCAACGCGCCTCCAGCATGAGGAACGACGAACCTAACATTCGGACACCGATCGACCGTCCCCGAACTAAACAAATTCACCATAGCCCGCGCCGTGTCGAAGAAGAACTCAAATGTCGGGATCGGGTACTGCGTGCCGAACGGAGATGCCTGGATCGGCGCCGCGCCGCTCACATGTATACACGGCGCAGTCGGGTGGAGGAAGATTGTTGCGCGCAGGGCGTCGAGGCGCGCAAACACGGCGTCAAAAGCTGGGCTGCCGAGATACTGGCCGTGGTAATTCGTCAACAGGGCGAATCCATCTGCGCCGTCGGCCCACGCGAGGTCGATTTCTGCGAGCGCGGCGTCGACGTCGGGGAGCGGCAGGCTGGCCCAGAATCCAAAGGCAGAGGGGTGCGAGGTTTTTAGGGTCGCGCCGTAGGCGTTGCATGCTCGCGTCAGGGAGCGCGCGAGATGGGCGTTTTCGGGTAGTAGGTTGGTGCCTGGCGAGGAGATGGAGAGGATCGATTTGGTTATGTTGGCTGTGGACATCATTTCTAGGTGGCGCTCGGGAGACCATTCAGGAATGGCGGGCATGCCGTCTGGGTGCGTGTGGCCATTGGAAGCGAGGGCTTCGCGGTAGAAGGGTGGGAGGAAGTGTGAGTGGACGTCTATACGTTGGGGAAGAGCATGGGTCGCGTTGGACATGTTGGTAGTTCGTGGGGTGCTTGGCTGGGCTGAGATGAGGAGGATGATGAGGCTGACGAGAGGGCGTGAGTACATGGTGAATTGAGGGGAGCATGCTGGGTAACAGGCTTACTTTGATATACCACTTTTCCCCTTGTGCAGGCTAAGTGGTTATGCAGACTTGTTGTCAGACGTCGGCACCCCGCTCCCGTGGTGATGTTCACTGGTGTACAGCTGGGTGTGGTGGCGGCGATCACGGCGGAACGGGAAAGAGAAGAGCGGGAGGGGCCTGATGATTTGCCTCGAGCAGAAATACATGTGCATGCAGAGATTTGGGTAGTGTCTGACATGCATGGTGTTGCATCGGACGCGTCGTGATGTCCTATTTGTGCTACTACACGACCCGTTGCACCTACATAGTACCCAGACTGCGACCATTGAAGTCGTATGGATTTTTGCATGAGCCGTCGACTTGACCGACTCCTCCTTTCATCAAATTCTGCCTGCGTTGTGGTTTTGCAGTGGTTGTCTGTAACTCCCGACTGTTATGTAGACGTTGCCCCACCCCACCCGATCCGCACTATCTCTCCGCAGCCCTTCACTTTCTCGTGACTGTTCCATGCCACTCTGCGCCATGACTCTACCGCCACCCCATCTTGTCCCTCAACATACAAGCCACCATGGAGAGGATTACGGATAAGATCAACGCGCTGCCTCATGGCGCCAATTACTTCTCGCTCGAGTTCTTCCCGCCGAAAACGGCCATGGTATGTTTGCCCCGCTGTGCACGCACGTGTGAAGGAAGCTGACGATGACCATGATAGGGTTTTGCCAATCTCACCACGCGATTGGAGCGCATGTCGCAGGCTCTGCGGCCGCTGTTTGTTACGGTGACGTGGGGTGCTGGCGGCTCGACTGCGACCAAGTCACTCGAATTGGCGGAAATATGTCAACGCCAAGTGGGACTCACGACCTGTCTGCATCTGACATGTACGAACATGGACCGCGCGCTCATCGATGAGGCACTCGAACAAGCGAAGGTCCTGGGCATACGGAACATCCTTGCGCTGCGTGGCGATGCGCCGCGAAGCGAAGAGTACCGAGACGAGGGCCAGTCGCCGGACCAAGACTCGAATAAGGACTTCACGTGGGCGGTGGACTTGGTCAAATACATCAGGAAAGAGTACGGGGACTACTTCTGCATTGGTGTTGCGGCATACCCCGAGGGTCATTCGGACGAGAGTCATCCAGAACACCAGGACCCGTCCCACGATTTACCGTGGCTGGTCGAGAAGACAAAAGCCGGCGCAGACTTCCTCATGACCCAGCTCTTCTTCGACGTGGAGGCATATGACAAGTTCGAGACTATGCTACGAGAGCATGAGAGTGGCGCATTCAAGACGATACCCATCATACCGGGCTTAATGCCGATACAGTCGTACAAGATCCTCCTACGAACCACGAAGCTCTCGCACGCAAAACTACCAGGCAATATGTTGGCACGATTGGACGCTGTGAAGAGCGACGACGAGCTTGTAAAGCAAGTGGGAGTCGAGATACTGGATGAAATAGTCGAGCATATCAAGTCAAAGCCAGCGATTGGCAAGAGAGGCTTCCATTTCTATACGTTGAATTTGGAGAAGGCGGTTTCGCACATCTTGGAAGATTGCAATTTGATACCCCGGGAAGATCTCGAGGACGAGAATGCCATTATCGTGGAAACGACACCTGCCATCAACCTCGAGCCTCCCACGAACGGTTTACTTGCCCGCGAGCGCCGCCGTTTGTCATCAGCCCACTCAGGTCCCCGCAACAGAGTGATCATATCACATCCGTCTGCCACAAAGTCGAATCATTCGTATGAAGCAACTGAGGAAGAAGCCGGCATACCACGCAGTCCGATCAACACACGCGCCAACACACTAGCTATCTCTGAAGGTGAGGGCTCACTGGGTAGGGAAGCAACATGGGATGACTTCCCCAATGGTCGCTGGGGCGACGCGCGATCGCCCGCTTTTGGAGAAATTGATGGCTATGGTCCAACTCTTCACGTCTCAACAACACAAGCGCTAAAGCTTTGGGGTCATCCTGTGGACACTGGTGATATCTCGGCCCTATTCAGACGGCATATTCAAGGTGAGCTGGAAGCATTACCCTGGTCAGAGCAAGGTCTATCGCCCGAGACATCTACGATCGCAAAACAACTACTAGCCCTGAACGCAAAAGGCTGGTGGACAGTAGCCTCCCAACCCTCAGTCAATGGCGTGAGATCTTCAGACCCCGTCTTTGGCTGGGGTCCCAAGAACGGCTACGTCTTCCAAAAACCATTTGTCGAATTCTTCCTCCCCGCCGCCCAATTCCATCAACTCAAAAAAAGACTCGACGCACACGAACAAGTCACATACTTTGCCGGCAACGCTCAAGGGGACTTTGAAGCAAGTAGCGAGGAGTCGGTGAATCCGGTGACATGGGGCACATTCGCAGGCAAGGAAATTGTTACACCGACTATTATCGAGGCAGTGAGCTTTAGAAGCTGGCTCGAGGAAGCGTTTAGCATTTGGAGGGAATGGCAGCGCATCTACCCGACCAAGAGCGCGAGTGGTAAGTTGTTGGGCCAGACGAGGCAGGATGTTTGGCTTGTCAACGTCATCTGGGGCGATTATGTTGAGGGGTCTGGGCTGTGGGAGTTTTTGGGCGCGTAGATTACACGATGAAAGTGTGTTTGAAGAATTGTACATGTTGCGTCTATTGATATGGGACGGACTGGCTCTCGCCGAACGGACTCTGGTTGGACTGAATTTCTGCTGGTCTGTACACATGTCAGCATACTCTTACAGCATAACAAGCAATGGCGAAAATACCACTTTCAGATATCAAGCACCTGGCAGGGCCGCGAAACAACCATATTCACGATCCGAAGACATCTTTTTACATTGGACAGTACTTTCCCTCGGAATGGACAGATGCTGCGACTGGAACTATGGTTGGTAGATGGAAGTCGAGCATAAAAGATAGTGGTCGTTCCAGGCAAACCTATCGGAATCGTATGCATGGACGAATGCCATTGTGCATAGCGACTTTGATCAAGTGCATGATAGCCTCGAGTCCCACACGGCGTCGGAAAAGACAAAATGTCGTTGTGTTTGTTGAGCAGAAATTTGAGGATCCCGGTGTCTATTGAGGAGCGTCATTCAGGCGACGTCTTCGATGCGTACTGTGCAGCACGGCAAGATGGTTACACTGATAGTAAGTCGTTTATCTGCATATAGCGCCCGCAAGTTCAGACTGGGTGGAAACGGATTCCAAGGTCTTCCGGGATAAGGAGACACGGTCCATGACATCGACTCCGAGCTGGACCAGAAGACACCAATGCGTCCAATATTGATAGTTAGGCCACTAACCAAAGCGCAACAATAGCCACGAGCACTGTAGAAGCTATCGTGCGCTATTGCTCATGCAATAGAATATTCTCCCAGCCCCGAGGACCTAGAGAACACCGTCCTCCGCATCCTCGCCCGCACCAACGACGTGAACGGGGTAAAGTTTCGAAATATGCGAGCCCGGGCCGCAGCACTTGCTGGTATCCTAGATGATCTGCTTTAATTAATTTGTCGCGGCGGCTTTTGAAGAGCATTTGACTTTGGAGAGTTTGGTGATGATGTCAGTTTGGTACTGTCCGCAGCGCATGGCGTCAGTTAAAGAGTCCTTTGTTGAGAATATGAATGAGGGAGACATACTTTTTGGCTACATGGCCCTTTTCCTCCACACTCAACTTTCTCGAAGCTGCAAGTGCTTCTAGTGTATCTCGTTTTTCGTGCACCGCAGCGTGCTACTCCTTCCTTTTCTGGAACCCTACAGGTTCTCATACACCATTCTCGTTGCACTTAAGCCAGGAGGTCGGCGACATTCATGGGCATCTCATCAATCTGGGTCGAGTAGTAGACTGCCAGTGTTAGTGATATCCGCGCCGCAGAGTTGCGATCACTTACGCTCGATATCGCGAAGAATGCGCACGTCTTCCTGTGTCACGAAATTAATAGCCACACCTTTGCGTCCAAATCTTCCGCTTCGACCGATTCTGTGAATGTAGTTCTCACGGTTAGAGGGAAGATCGTAGTTGATGACCAGCGACACTTGCTGCACGTCAATTCCACGCGCCCAGACATCCGTGGAAATGAGCACGCGCGAGTTGGCCTGACGGAAATCCTGCATAATACTGTCGCGCTCTCTCTGCGGCATATCTCCGTGCATCGAGGACACTGTAAAATTGGCCTCGCGCATCTTGTCGGTCAACCAGTCGACCTTGCGGCGCGTGTTGCAGAAGATGACTGCTTGTGTGATGGTGAGTGTGTCGTAGAGATCACACAGCGTGTCGAACTTCCACTCCTCCTTTTCAATCGCGATGAAGTACTGCTTGAGGCCCTCGAGCGTCAACTCGTCACGCTTGACGAGAATGCGCACGGGGTCGGTCATGAACTTGGTCGTCATCTCGAGGACATCGTATGGGAGCGTGGCTGAGACGACGACGACTTGCGTCGCGGGCGGGAGGTAGCGGTACACGTCGTAGATTTGCTCGCGGAATCCACGGTTGAGCAGCTCGTCAGCCTCGTCCAGGACGAGCATCTTGATGTTGCGCGTGCGGAGGTTGCGGCGGCGGATCATGTCGGCGACGCGTCCTGGGGTTCCCGAGACGACGTGCTGGCCGTAGTCGAGCTTGCGGATGTCTTCGCCAACGTTTGTGCCGCCGATGCAGGCGTGGCATTGGACATTCATGTAGTCGCCAAGACCCATGATGACCGACTGGATCTGAGTGGCGAGTTCGCGGGTGGGTGATAGCACGAGTGCTGCATGATTTCAGCATCCGACAGACGTGGCGATTCGAGTCATCGTACCTTGGGTCTCGCGCACGGCAGTGTCAATGACCTGGAGGATGGAGATGGAGAAGGTCGCCGTCTTTCCGGTTCCGGACTGGGCTTGCGCGATGGTGTCGCGGCCTTTGCAGACTTGCACAATCGCACGTGACTGCACTGCTGAGGGCGACTCGTAGCCATATGCGTAGATGCCTCGGAGCAGGTTCTCCTTCAGGTGCATGGCCTCAAAGGTAGGCGCCACAGTGACCTCCTTGGATGTGGAGAACTCCATCTTCTCGTCCGCACTTCGATCTATTCCGTCGGCCATGTTGAGTGTAGTCCTTTTGCGATGTTTGGATGGGTATCGGTTGGGGTTGTCGTCTGTGAAGCGATGCGCAACAAAGTTTGGAGCTCGCGGCACAACTTCGGCAGATCCTTGCTAGTGCCGTGCATTTATGTCCGCCGCGGGAACTCCCATTGCGCCCGTCAACTCCACGCCGCCAAAGGTTTGCGCTCTGCTCGTCACCTGCTGCCGATTGCGATACTCATATTCTATAGGCGCCCGCAACCATGCTCGTGGAAGATCAGCGCCAGATCCATGAGGACTTGGAGCGCCTCGAGGATGCGTCCGCCGACCTTCTTCTTGAGGATCCGCCGCACGCAAGCAGCCCCCGTGACCTGTCGCATCTTCTGTACTGACCAAGTCGCAGATCCGCCATCGTCTAGCACGTGATCACGACATTGCGCGGTTCCTGGCGCAGATCGAGACTCAGTCGAGCCGGCTACTCACCATCTACCAGGACGTGGACGGCACGCTCGAGGAAGAAGTGCGTAACCTCACCCTCGGTGACCCCATGGAGTCCTTCATGAAGGAGATCGCCAACATCAAGGATTTCCACCGCCGCTACCCCAACGAGCCCGTGGAGAACCTGGAGAAGGCGTACAAGAAGCGGACCCCCGAAGACCGCGCGCACTCAGTCAGGGCCATTGACTCCATGTTCACGGGTGAGGAAGGCTTCGGTCGGTTCTTCGACCTCACCACACTGCACGAGCAGTATCTGAACTTACCCGTTCATCAGCACGCGCGCCGCTTGACCTACCTTCAATACCTCGATCTTTTCGACGCCTTCGCGCCGCCGCAGAATAACATTCGTCGCGATCAGAAAATGTCTGAAGCTTACTTCCAGTACCTGAAGGCTCTGCAAGACTACCTCGAGAGCTTCATGCGCCGAACGAAGCCTCTGGAGAACTTGGATAAGCTCTTCACAAACTTTGACAAGGAGTTCGAGGAGCTTTGGGCAAAGGACGAGGTTCCGGGATGGGAGAAGAATGCGCTGGAATCGGGCCCGACCAACAGCGCTGTGCAAGGCGAGGGAATCTGGTGCTCTGCATGCAACAAGGGCTTCGCAAAAGAGACCGTGTACGAGGCACACTTGACCGGCAAGAAGCACAAGAAGGCAGCACAAGAAAGTGCCGGTGCATCAGCGAACGGAGCAGCGAAGGCAAGTGACGCGTCATCAGACATTGAGCGCTTCAAAGAACGCGCGGTCGCCGAGCGAGAGTACCGCATCAAGAAACTCGCGGCGGCCATGCAGACCGAGCGTAGCGACACCAAGGTCAACGTGGAGCGCAAGCAGGGTATGACCGAGCGTGAACGCCAGCAGGAACTCGAGCAGCTGTACTCTGAGCTCCCCGAGGCTGGCGAGGAAAAAGAAGACGACGACTCCGAGGACGAAGACAAAATCTACAATCCGCTCAAGCTACCGCTTGCGTGGGATGGCAAGCCGATTCCATTCTGGCTGTACAAGCTCCATGGTCTGGGTGTCGAGTTCCCCTGCGAGATCTGCGGAAACTTCGTCTACATGGGCAGACGCGCTTTCGACAAGCACTTCAACGAGCCTCGCCATATCCACGGTCTGAAATGTCTTGGTATCACTAATACCACTACCTTCCGAGAGATTACGAGCATAAGAGAAGCCGAGGCGCTGTGGAAGACAATCCAGAAGGCCAAGAAGAGGGAGAAGGCACAGTCGGAGAACGTGGTGGAGATGGAAGACAACGAGGGCAACGTCATGCCCGAGAAGGTATACCAGGATCTGGCGTCTGCGGGTTTGCTCTAAGGGGCGCAACTGCTTCATTACTTCGCTTGTTTTACCGCTTGTTTCGACAAATGCGCCGCTGGACAATTTCTTCACCAGACCCTGCTGTCGAGCTTCTGGACATGTCCGAGCTTCGGCGAACAACTTGGTCTTTCAGCACTTGTAAGTTGAGTCTTCTCAGGTATGTGGCACTTCCAGCGGCGGCATATCGGTGTGCTTGTCACACATCGATCATGGCGCATTGAAATGTTACTCCATGGACATCCCCTATAACCACCGCCAAAACTCACCATCTAGGTTTGACAACTGGAGAGCAGTATTGTAGGACATTCGGGATTGGATTACGTTGGAAAAACAAGGCATCAATGTAAGATCATGCACCGATGTCTAAAAGGCAGTCGAATCTAATTATCAATGAGGTCTCGCAAAACATAAATTACAGCTGCCCACCCATTAAGAATGTCAGCTAGCACTTCATGGCTCCAATGGCTGTGCATAAATTACAAGACCCATGTCTAACCAGTTCCCCGCATATTTCCAGATAACCCGCCGCGACTCATCCTCACTCTATCTCTCTGTCACACTGCCTTTCGGATTCTCGTCTGTCAGGTTGTATCGATTGTTTCGCCCGATCTCGACTACTGTGTGACCAACCCATAGTTCCTTCGCTATCTTCTGCTCCACTGACTCTGTCTCTCTAAGTGCACAATCGTTCGACAACTTATGACATCCTGCTGAAGTGGCTGTAGGAAATCGGTGCCGAAGCATCATGATGCCTGTGGCCTATAGCCTTCGATCGCGTAATACACCTACGATGAGCTGCAGCATCATTGTACCTGTGCTGTAAGGGTGAGCAGAGACGGGAAGAGCCTAGAGTACGTGCCTTGGTCTCGAAGAGCGGCGACGACAAGACAGGCTTGAGGTAATCAAGAAGACTGGACAGCACTTCACGCGCCTTGGGACATATCATCTACTCTGCGCACAAATACACATCTCGGTGAACACGAAAAACTCGACCTCGCTAGCTCGAGCTGGCGGTAGAGGCGCACCCAAGTCAACAGTATTACGACTTACACACACGCCCCTGCGTCACAAACCTTATTTAGGTGCCTCAGTTTCGCACTCCGTGCCAAAATACCCATTGACAGTGTTGATTGGGAAGAACGAGGCGGGTGGTGGCTTTTGCCTAGCTGACGAAGCTTTCTCCGCCCTAGTATCACCCTACCACAACTTCTTTCGGTATTGTATAGCATACAAATTTGCTAAGCGAAGTCTGCTTGCTCAAAACTAAACCTATTGACCTACGGCTACGTCATGTAGGAAGTCTGGTTTGCATGAATTTTATCATATAGCTCATCGCTTAGAGCCTGCTGGCGCGGTTGAGTTTTAATGCGTACCCCGGAACGAGTTTATCACGAACCAATATCCTACGAACGATGAATATAAAAAGCTCTCTGATGTTCTATCATGGAGATGAAATCTTGATTTCTCGCACATACAGCTTCCAAGTCTACAACCCTTTACCAAAATTGCCACTAAACCAGACCTGCCTACCAACCACAACATGCGGCTCCCAACCCTCCTCACCAGCCTTCTCATCCACCTCTTCATCCCTACCACCCTCGCATCCCGCGGCGTCACAGCCTCGCGCGTCCACGGCCTCGACGTGTGCGTCAAAGTCTGCAGCAAAGTCGCCGACGGGCAAACGGGTACTTGGCCCCCTCCATACAACGTGCTCATCTTTTCAGCGTCACGACTCATACGACGCGAGCACAATTACATCTCCTCTTCATGAGCAAATTCTAACACGTTGCTAGTACACTACACCCTACTGGCACAACATATATAGTCACATTGAAGAAGGCATGCTGACTCGACCTACAGAAATGGAACGCGATATGCGAAGCGTGCATGTCCAACGCCGATGGGAAAAAAACTCTGGATCCCGAGTGTAGGGAGTGCGCCAAGGCGTGTAGGTACAAGCACCAGGATGCGGCGAGTGAGTGGATTTGTGGGATGTGTTTCAGGAAGGGGGCGAATAGGGCAAATTGGGATGACTAGGGTGGGACGAGGCGAGGAAGAGAGGGATAGGAAGGTTGTAGTTTGTGATCGCTTACCCACATATCAAGTCATAATCTGGTGCCCCCTGTCGAACTTCAAGATGTCATGCGACGTAAAGATAGTCCTGCGTAGGGTAAACAATGTTGTAGCAGTGCTCTAAGAGTTGATGGACAAGCTGGTGAATCACCACAGGTCTGGCTTTGACCGAATGCGAAATATTGCTACAACTAGTGGCCATGGATTTAGTCCATGGAACACTTACTCATGGCTTCACAAATAAACTAAGGCTTTTTTAAATTCTCTGCCATGTTCCTTCAGAACTTTGGTACTCGGCAAGGATGACCTCATTGCTCTCCCCTTTGCACAAAAACTCCCGTCGTTTGCACTGAAACGGGCATTTGACTATCGCGCACGTCATTGACATGCACCCAGACTTAAAATGCTAATGATGTAGCATCTCTTCTTCAACATCTTATACAAATCTAGACCTCTCGCTCCTTCAGCGCACCTTACACGCAGGCTATAGCCGCTCACTTACCGCATAGCCAACCACCAACGTTCCACCGATCTTACGAACGGCAGAATATTGTAGAAACCCCTGTCTATATCATCTGGCCTACAAGCCCGCGACCCGTTGGATCCGCGACTATCATGCTCGGCTTCCTTCTCGCGAAATGCACAAGCTGAAGTCGACGCAGCCACAACATCCAGCACCACCCACCGCCGCCAGAACTCTCAATGCTGAGATTTCTCTTGAAGAGGGTCTCTAGCTAGATAACTAGATAAGACGGCTCATTTGTATGCATTCCATACAAAAAGACCAAAGCTGGGGCGTCATGTGACGCTTCCACTCCCCATAGTGAAGTGGGTTTTCACGCCTGACTGCATTTGAACGCAAAAGTTATTCAGGAGAGCTGTAGGAAGAAGCATACAAGTTCTCGTATCTCTTGATTTCTACAGGTGTAGAGTTCCCTTTCCCCTATTTGGTTCGCCTTCTTAGTGGTGGTCGGAGGAGCCTGTTGATGGAGAAGAGAAGGCGAGGAAATGCTGGGATAAATGGTGTGTTTGAACTGTGGCACTGGCACCCATACGCATTGCCTGATGCTAGCTTTCAGCAACTCCTCGTGGTGTAGTGGCAACACGTCGGACTGTAATGGAAGCATTAATCCGAAACACCCTGTTCGATCCAGCGGCGAGGAGAAACGTTTTTTCTTCGCTTCTCTGTTGGACTTGTTAGTGGAGTGATTACAGATTCCGTCTTGCGTTGTAGCTGAATGTTGGGGAGCTAAATGCAGCTGCAACACCGGCTTCCTATTTGCATCCGATAAATTCCTGTATTAGTGTTCTCGTACAAGACACAGCCCAAGTAAATCATAAATGTGATCTACTCCCTTGTTGGTGGCCGACAACTTCGTAGATTTGCACATAACTGCTTAGCACCCAGCGTTTTCGGTACTAGAACTAAAAGACTATGCCTACTGCACCATGAATGCATACCTTTTTAGATAACAGAGGGCCAGTCTTTTCCCTGCAGTTTAGGTGTTCTGAAGACACATACGTGAGGCACTACGTAAAATTATATAGAAGCTTCCAACGTGTTCGTCTTGGTAGATTATTTGGGAGCAATTTTAACTGCTCCACGAATCATCTGCTGCGAAAGACAGTTGGTGCATTCATGTAAAAGGTTGACTAGCTCCTATTAGAGGCACAGGGCCAATTGCTGTCTAGACTGGCACAGTAAATCTCGCCGATGCTGCACGACACATTGACACCCTCATCAACCAAGTTATCGACAATATGCTTCCATGAGCAGCATATCTGACTGTAACATCATATGCGCTCAGAAGACCCTCGTTGTAAATGTACCTAGCAGTGCTTGAGTTCAGAACACCAACTTACAGCGGTCAGCCATCTGCGGAGGGGAGAAATGAGAAGTCCAGCTGTGCTGTCTATCTTTTTGCTGGTGCTCCCAGGTGCCAAGAGCCGAGGCGCTGTGGCTGTGGCTGTGGCTGTGGCTGTACCTAGCGTGGTGAGCTGGATGCAAGGCTGGATGCATACACAGTATGCGGCCCTTCTTTTTTGGTCTTAGTGATTCTCACTTCGGTGTTCACCAGAAGAAAGGGTATGATAGATGAATTGTTCGACTAGCAATGTTGTCATAATGAGAGTATAAGAGTGTCGGATCGTCACGAGCTTGCCCAAGGGTGCTAAGTTGATCTCCTGGTTCGGGCAAGTTTGTCGGCACATGGTACCGTTGTGGACAGAAGGTTAGGCGAGACGTTGCTGGCGTAAAGCCTGTGCTCGTGTCTTAGATACGGGAAACGTGGTACGAAGTGACATCCTTTGTGGTAGCGAATGGTTTGGCGTCCCTTGGAGACGCCTGGAAAGCGTACCTGAAGCTTCAGGGTGCTTTCTGCTCCCCCGAAGACGTCAACCGCAAACATGATCAGGATTCAGGATCGTCCAAATTAGCATGGTCGATCGCTCTTTCCATGTGATCATGCAGCGGTTTCCGCTTCCGCCTTCCGCTTCCAGCCATCGCGCTTTCCGGCCCGCCCCACGAGACGAGAAAGCCGGAAGAACGCCTGCGCCGCATCACACGCTCTTCACGACACCAAACCACGCCTGCAGATTGCTGCGCAGGTTTCTTACCAGGCGCTTGACTATGGGAACCCGCAATCGAAGCCCTTCACAATTGGACGGTTTCTCTATCGTATGATCGACTCCCAGATCACCAACGCATGACGCCGTGGCTTCATCAGCAATATGCCAGAATTCAATGAAGCGCGGTCACCTCTGTCAAACGACAACGTGCAATCATGGGCCCACGCGAACTTCACCGCGCCCTTTCGCGCCCTCCCGCGATACGCGAGGTTGAATTGGACGGGATTCGACGAGTTTACCATGAGCAGACCCATCTGGAGGTCTCTGGGTCGCTCGACGCACAAACAACTGCTTATAATAGGCGGGTACGCACCAGGCCCGGAAATCGATGAAGAACCAACGGATCGTGTTGTAGCACATGTGCATGCCGATGAAGCTGAAGTGAGCTTTTATCGCATTGCCGAGGTCGAGGACGGCGACAACCTGTTTGAGTTACAGCCTGTAAATTCGACAGCCACAGTCGCTTTCCACGCGCCATTCTGCCATGTTGGAGATGATACTGGAGGCTCAAAAGCGATTCATCGCGTATCGGCCCTGATACTGTACTATTTCCTGGCTGCGGGACACGTGAAAGAGCTAGTGCGAAACAAGTCAGATCCTACCATGTTCACGAGGAATTTCAGAGATGCGTGTCTATGGATTTTGAATGGAGGAGAACGTCCGCATTTTCCGCCAACAAGACGTTCAAATGGTCTTGTCACCTCGCCACCTCTATGCAGTAGCGTACCTGTACGACCGAAGCGATCATCGACAGTTTGTATGTGCAGCAAGCATGCAGGTAGAAAGGGAGATAGATGGCTAATAATTTTGGTCAGCTTCCGTCTCAAATTTTGCTCCAGAAGAATCACCAGCTCCACCCATGACTCGATCAGCCACCGATAGCATGAGCGTCAAAATCAAGCGCGAACGGGATGAAGATGCACCCCTACTACCAAAGAAATACCCACGCCGAACTCTCAGCGAACAGATCGTGATCACCAAATATCAAGACTCGATACTCAGCCCTAAATCCCCCATTCCAAGAAGTCCGGCACCAGAGCGCGTCAACCGAGCCCTGACCGACCGAATTCAGCACCTCAAAGACGAAAATGCAGACCTCAAGGACGACATTTCTAGATTGGAAGGCGACAAGGAAGAACTCTCAAGAAAAATGGCAAAAGACGCGCGACTCTATCGAGTAATACGAGCAGAAAGCGAGCAAATGCGCCTCGACCTAACGTCGGTAATGGTGCGACTGGCCAACATGGAAGACGAGATGGCGGGGTTCAGAGCAAAAGTGGACAACCCGGAGAAGAGATCAAAAGGCTGAACTCTGAGAAGAAAGTAAAAGGCCGAAATCTGAGAGGGGATCAAAAAGCTGAAGCCTAAGAGGCAAACAAGAGGCTCGAGGCGGAAGGCTGAAATCGCATATACCCAAATTTCGCACAATAACTGCCCGGTGGAACCCTTCTTCTCCATGTCTGGTACGAGCAGAGTAACGGCCTGACGAGCACACATTTCGCAGTATCTGGTACGACTTCATTTCGTTCCTCGGGATCCACGTAACCTGTTCAGCGGAAATTTTTCCTTATCTGCATGTCAGCTTTCGAAGCATTTTAGCACAGCCTGATGAAAGCGTCGCGGTCATTTCAAGCGAGCTCATGGCATTGGGATTTGGTTCAGAGGCATTTCGCATATCTTAAGCCCTGCGTGCACATTCATGTCGCATTTCAACGTTGGTGTATGTAGCTGCATGCATCATGGTATCTTCACGAAATTCCATCACCAGTATTCGGTCCTTCCACATACTGTGCAGGCCCCGTGTCTGCTCCTCTAACTCGATCCTTACTTTTTTCCAAATGCCAATTCCATTCTGCGCTGATGTGTTGCGCGTCGCTTCGCTTGTGCGGATGATGGTGTCGTGGGTGGGCGCGCCTCGGTGTGATGCATTTGCGCGTCGATTTGTGGAGCCGCCGTTTCGCGACCGCGTGCTTGGCCAACCAAGGTTTCCTTCTGCGGGACAGGTGGTGGGATATTCGGGATGTACGACTGGTGCATGAGATTTCGTTGGAGGAGGGACAGCTCGTTGTCGTGGACTGCGCTGGATTGACTAGGCGTCGCTGAAGGATGCGGTAAAGAGACCATGTAACGCATATTCGACGATTGAGTCTCGTTGACGGTTGAAGCTAGACTGAGGTTACTGAGCGTTGTATGAAGTGTTGGTGTTGGTGGAAGGAGTTTTAGTGGGATGCTGCCGGTAGTGCTTATGATTGATGCCGCGCGCTCCTGACTATGATAGCTGTCTTGAAAGGGATCAGGAAATCTGCTGCCTTGCGCACTTGTACTCTCTGCATCATTTTCGTCGTCGCGTTTTGAAGAGCGTGTAGACGCTGTGCGACTCAATTCGCGCCTACCGTCTACCTCTCCCGCAGTCGGGTCCTCGTCCTTGCTGTCCTTCATTGGCAATTTTTTGGCAGACGGACAAGAAGCAACAGACAATGAAGGTGATGCTCTGCCCGAACTCGCATCCCACTCGATGCTAGGAAGCTTCTCGCTCTGGACGCCGGGAAGAGACATCCAATTCGCCAGATCCTCAGTAAGCGACGACTGGCTTTGTAGATGTGGCAACTCCGATGGCAGCGATCGATGTCTGCCTGGGTGCCTGCGTATGTATACCGGATTGACTGGGTAGCGTTTTGCTACTTGTGGTACTGTGACTATCCCGGAAGTGCCAGAGTCGTTGCGCTCAACCGTCTTTTCGACGACAGTCGGAAGCGGGTGGGCGCCCTCAGATCTTGGCCTGGCAATTGCAGGATATGTATGCCGGTGTTGGACCTGTTCAATGTGCTCTTCAGGAATAGTGCTTTTGAAAGACCTTGTGTTTCGCGGTAGCGTTGCCGTTATAGGCAGGTACTGATCGAAAGATCTTAGCACAAAGTTGGAGTCGATCGGTGATTGGAGTCGGATCTGCTCTAGTTCTGGCGGCGATAAACTCGTAGGCTGCGACATGATGGTGATGCTGTTTGTAGCGGTCGGAGAGCTGGCACCAGTCCTGAAATAGCTGTCACGAGCCGATGTGCGCCTTCGAGGACGCTGTATCCGTAGAGGCCCTGGAATGGTTGTATGATGAGAGCCATGTACATCATCCGGTGTGCTTCCTGGTAGCTCAGAAGGCATGGTGTTGACGATCAAAGCTACGTATTCGTTAGCGAAGCTGCACCGCCGTTGGATCGACGTATTGCACGTACTTTCCATCGCATCTGGCTCACCATGGGGCAGATAGATACTAGAGACGGAGTAATTCTTCTGGCTGACCCTGAACTCGCGTCTTGAATATGGCCCTCGCAGAACGTTGCCTTCAGCAGGCTTCACCCATGGGTGAGCAGGAGCTTCATGAATCGGGTCTTGCCATCTTCCAGTCGTCGCTCCGCAAAGTTCCACGGTTTGCATGATGTTGATGGCAGTCATGAGACTCTGGTGACTCGTTGAGAGAAGCTGTTGCTTGTTCAAGAGCCTTTTCTGATGACCGGAAAGCCATTCGAATCTTCGCTTCAGCCCAGTGGCTCCTCCATCATCGCCAGCGACTCGAAGTGTCTCCATTGAGCTTCCTATATCATTCAGAAAACGGCGAATGTCAGTCTGTATGGCGTCGATCCACGACTTCTTGTCCGGCCAAGCTTCAAAAAAGTTTGCGACTGCTGGTAATAAACACAGTCGTGATGCTTCAGAAACATCTTGTTGGACGCGAGTGATCAAGAAAGCCAGTGTGTGCGATTCGGATGAGGTCTTTGTCGACGCGAGAACGAAGTTGGCGAATTGGAAAGCGGTGGTGATTGAGGTATAAGCCTCCATGTCCTCCATGTCCTCCGTATTCACATTAGACAATGCAGACATATTCCCTTTCCTTGTCGCAAATGTAGGCGTCCTAGATTTGCGTTGGAAGTATTTGAGCCTTATACTATCGTTCTCTGTTTGACTGGCAGCAAGTCGTTCCTGACGATGCATAGTCTCGGGAAGAAAGAGTCCAGCGGTAGGTAGCATTGCGCCCAAGCCTAGATTTGTTAGGGGTTTGGTACTTTCTAAAGTGGATAGCAGACGAACCAGCAAGCTGCGAGCAATTTGTGAGACAAGGCTGCGAGCGGATGCTTGAAGATGAGTTGGGCCGACCCCACTGGATCACGTACACTTGGCCTCCTCTCTTGAATCGCTTGAGCTACGCCGCTTCTCGTGCGAGCCAAGTAGTGAATGCGGCACTGATGCACGGAAGTTGGGGTCCGCGATATTAAGAACGTGGCTCAGATCATTTCACAGGAAGAATGAGTGGTTGACAAGTACAGAGAGGGTCCCGATCAGACCCGAGCTCCTTGTGACGGGTCGAACACAATGGTAATTCGCTTTGAATATGCAGCCGTGCCGCGAAGCTGTGCCGTGTTGAGCGCCGGATTTGGCATTCTGTACCTCAGATCCTAGGTTAATATGCAAACCTCTCTATTGAGCTGACACTTGGACCCAGCCACGAATGCATGGCGTTTGGGGGCCGCTCAACAAGGCTGAAACTTTTCGAAGTAGGTGTAAACACTGTGACTTCGGATAAATGTGCATGTATGAGCCTTTTGAAGTTCATAATGACGGGGTAAGTAGGTAGCGAACGAGGCTGTCAAGTTTGATACTGGAGTCCGAGCGCGATGGGAATACAGTGTTGCACGACATTTCTCAGGTTGGATCCAGGATCCTATAACAAACTCTAAACCCGAGAATTCTGTATTTTTCGCCGAATCATGCACTGAGAGGTCGAACAGTAGCCTCGCTGAACGCTCGTGGGGGAATGACAGGCTGACCGTTTTCGTTGGAGACTTGCACCAGCGCAGGGAAAATACACAGTTCACTAGGTTTCGCACTTGAATCCTCTCGCCAGTCGAATACCCACGTACTAGGTTGGGAGAAAAGTGTGAAAGCAAACAAGGCCGATCTCTTCAAGATCTCTTCGAGATTCCGCTTCCGATCTCCACTATCCATGCGAGAATCTGCAAATGGTCGTAGGATGTTATCAACGGTGAGAGTAGCTTTCTGAATGTTGATGTTGCGGCTATCAGAAGCGGAGAAAGGCTGGCGAATGTAGGAGTTTTGCAGCAACTCAGCCGTTGTCACACGCCATTGCGCGAACATGGATGAATCTTGAGCTACACATTTGTCAGCCAAAATTCCCTTCGAGGGCCCGCAGCTTCGTACCTGTAGATCTGTGGGATTCATCCGTAATTTTGCGGGCACAACCGGCCAATTCTATAGGAAGTAGACTTGTCTTTGGGTCTTCGTTGGGTCGCATTCTGGTGCACGCCACCCACCCAATGCAGAATCTTAGGGCCATTTCTCGTGTTGTAGGACTGCTAAGTAAGGTGCTCAACGCGCTGGCCGAGATAGGCTGTTTGCCTCCCATTGCCTGAATATCATTCATGTCGATCAGACCCGGGCTTACGCGACTCATATGATAGTAACTCTGGACATGATTTTTGATCGAGCTGCTAATCTTCGACATGTCGCTCGTGATAGATTTGTCTTCGAGCGGCAGCGGAAGGGTGACAGATGCTGGAGAAGTGGCTGAGCTTCTACTTCCAAGTGGTATCGATTGGGCAGCAAAGCCCTTCTCCTGAGGCATCAAGGCCGTACTGCTCGCTTCGTAGTCCCGGGAGCGCAAGCCTTTTCGTTTGCCCCAAGAGAACCAGAATACAAGTCCAGCAATGAGTATCCCAGCGATAAGACATCCAATAGCGGTTCCAGCTAAGGCACCGCCAGATATGCTTTTTGCGCTTTTCTCCTGGCTTATTGGGACAGGCGCCGTAGAGTTCGCCTCAGGTGTCGCAGGTGCGGATGTGGTAGGCCCGGCTGTCGGCAAGGAAGTTGTAGCTGACGACGTTGAGGAAGCCGCTCCTGTAATAGAAAGTACATCCCCGTTCGAGAGAAGAGGTACAAATTGACTCGCCTGAGGATCGTTTTCTACCGTGTTCCATCGTATACTGTTTTCAGCAGAGGCATAAAAAAAGAATACACTTAAGTCCCAGCCTGATATGGTTTGCGATGTATCAGGTTGAAGCGTACCAAGAGGTGAACCAGCCACAGTAGCACGTAGAGCACCAGGTCTGTCCGCTGTGCGAAAGAAGTTCACTTCCTTGGTGACCGGAGGAAGCTGCACTATCACTGTCACTACTGCGACTCTTCTATCGCCTCCTGACATGTTTGGCGCTGCAAAAACTAAGATTTAGGCTGACTGTTGTTGGTGTGTAAAAGACAAAGCACAAACGTACCGAAGTTGCGAGCAGAGCACGAAGTGACGAAGGGCGAGCCGGGGTTTTACCTACGAGTACCGATGTAGAGGCTGAAATATAGCGCTTTCGTAGACCGTGACGATTCAGTATTACCGGACATTGTGTATCGCTTCCTCAACTCAGCCTGCCCACTTGTCATGCAATAACTTGGGGCCTCCTCACATCCTTCAAGCCGCGTGTGTCCATCGACCAAATGAACAGCGAATCAGAGACACTATGCGGCAGCCTCTCACCGGTTAGACTCTGTGGAGCCTATCAATTGTTCAGCCTTGTCGCTCGTGCCTGCTCCAGCTCTCACTACTTTGAGCCAAAACATTGTTGTGCATGGTGTCCACCACAGGGACCAACAATTAGCCTGCGACATGCGGGGGCCAAGAAAAGCAACAAAATTCCAGACACAGCGGCTCAGCCGATGGCGCTGTGCCGCAAGGCTGTGACAGGCCTGCAGCAGCCCTTCGTGTCTTATAGACGCTCAGCCTCCTTGCCCCGGTGAAATGGCGATCGCAGTATTTCGAAGACGAGTGTAAAGATGGCGGCCACTCAGAGACCCCATATGGTGATTGGCGTCGACTTTGGGATGACATGTAAGTGGAAGTTGGAGGGTTGTCAACGCGGGTGAAGGGGGCGATAAGCGTAATGCTAGTCTCGACGCGACTAGCGTCAAAATACTATCACGTGAGCTACGCTTCCAGTGCTTCGCTGATGGTCAACTTGATAGGTACGGGTGTGTCCTATGTGAACCTCTCGATTGGAAATGAGACCGTTCGTTGGGTTCAGAAATGGCCTGGACGATTCCAGGCCAACGAAAACAAGGTGCCGACAGTGGTCGTATATCCTATCGGCAACAGGTATCCTTCCTCCTGGGGGTTTCTCTCCGAAACCATCGCAGAAACTGTGTCAGACGACAAGGAATACAAAGAGTGGTTCAAGACCTGTCTTGACCCCGACAAGCTACGATTGCGGCAGCTAGAAGATCCGGATGGCACTCCAGGGAGCTTGGAAGAGGTGGAAAGCTGGTACCGAGACTACTTGCGAAAAATGTACGAGTATCTCGCATTCAAGCTCGGCGGTGAACTGTCTGGTGTGGCCTGGGAGTATGCCATGATCGAATTCATCTTCAGCGTACCGACCACCTGGGCTCTATCGACCGTCGAGAATTTCAAGCGAATCGTCCGAGAGGCGGGATTCGCATCGCACCAACGTCACAGCCTTACTATTGGGCTCACAGAAGCAGAAGCCGCAGCTGTCCATACCTCGGTCGAAGCGCCGGGCTTATTTCGCGAAAACGACGTACTTCTAGTATGCGATGCTGGTGGCGGCACCACTGATTTGAGCGTCCTGCAAGTAACGGGTACCATCAACCAAGCTCTCAATCTCCAGCAGCTTGATGTAGTATTTGGCGAAACGATCGGTTCGGCGGCTATTGACTACGAATTCGAGCAGCTGGTATTGCAGCGCTTGATAATGGCGCACGCTACAAATCCACTTCCCATCGATCCTGGCGATGCCGCGTGGGAAATGATGAAGAGCCGAGACTTCCAATCCATCAAGTGCGAGTTTGGAGCAGCCGACGACACGCCGCTTTTTTCGATTGGAATTCCACGTGTGCCCCAGAGCTACAGTAATAGTGACCCTGATGTGAAAATCCGCAACGGGGAGATGACTTTCGAGCGCCAGGACCTGCAGCGACTATTCGATAAACAGGTCGCCAAACTGTTCAAATTGATCGATTCACAGTTGAAATCGCTCTTTCAGAAGCAGCCTAATGCGCAGGTCTCTCACCTTGTGCTGAGTGGTGGGTTGGGAAACAGCGTCTATGTTCAGGCACAATTGCGAAAACATTACGCAGGGACGACCATCCCAAATGCCTATTCGATATCGGTGCGTGTGGCGCCTGATCCGCAGCTGGCGGTCTGCAAAGGACTAGTAAGCGACCGAGTCCGAAAGTTACTGACGTCGAGGTCGGTCCTGGGTTGGCGATGCTGTAGATCATCGTACGGTACTCTATGCAAGATTGCGTACGACAAAGACAACCCGGAGCACCAAGGCAAAGAGACAGCACGTGATCCTTTGAATGGGAAGATGTATATCGTCCAATCAGTTGCTTGGTTTGTTCGCAAGGGTGAACCAGTCAGTATCGATCAACCGTACGTCCCAGCAACGATTTGCAGACCAGAGATTTGCTGACACTTTGCCCAGGATTGTGCATCACTTCGTCAAGGTAAGTCATATGCGCAATGCTTATCAACAGATCGTGTACTGACCGTGTCTCTCCCTTGACAGAAAGTCGGTCCAGGCGATCCACGGCACTCTTTCCCCACGAGCATTATCGAAAGTAGTCTGGAGTCATCGGAATTACCAAATCAGATGAATCAGCGTGAGTTTTCTCGATATAAGTATGCTCTAGGGACCATTATGACACTGACGCTTGCTTAGACACTCGCATACTTTGCGAGATAAATTCTGACCTCTCCTCGGCCGATGAAAAGAAATTTGTCAAGAAGAACAAGAACTTCTGGTCGACGAAGAAGCACCATTGGTGCATCGAGTACTCCGTGCGAGTGTTGATAGGGCCTGCAGACATACGCTTCGAGTTATGGTTCGACAAGCAAAAGTTGAGTCGTGATCAACCCATCAGAGTAGAGTGGTCACCCACTTCAGCACCAGTCATGAACCCGATGCCAGCCATACAGCCGCCCATGTTGAACTATCTGCATCATGGACCGGCTGAACTCCCAGATAGTGGAATGATGAGTCGGCGATCTACTTTCGCAAGTGAAGCTATGAGAGGGACGTACGGATACGTTAACATGAGGCAGAGCATTGAGTCAAGCCCCGATCGAACTGAGAGAATGAAGCGAGGGGTGGGTGGCCTGCTAGCGAAGGCGAAGGGTGGAAAGTGGACTGTGACTCGATGAGTACCAAATTGCCTGATATTCCAATCATGTGTACGATGTAAGGTTTCGTGTCAAAGTTCATAGAGCCATTCTGCAAGTTGTCTACTCATTTATTATTGTAGAGTTTTCAAGCCTGTCGAGGAGAGGTTGAAAGTGGTAAAGAGGAAGGCAAATTGGTCGGATTTAAACAGAGGCTGGCGTTTATGTGTTTTCTGATTGACTACTATGGAGCGTGACAAGCAGGCGGCAGGTCACGTCAGGAAAATTCAAGGTTGTCGAAGTTAGCGACATCCGCGACACTGTCGGAACAGTCGTCCTGCTAGCTACCAGACGGTTCTCGACCGTAGTCTACTGTGCCTAGCTACCCCTATTTGTTCTGGCTGCCTAATTAGCCCAAAACGATCAAAATGCTCCACCTGCTCCACTGGCTCTATCTGCCCTAACCGCGCAATGCCGTCACCTTCCTAAAAATACAAAATATGGAGCTTGATTTTCTCTTTAAAACGCACTATTTAGAATTCTAATAGCTGCTCTTATTGTTAAGATGCAAGGCAGTAAAGTCTGTAGATTTTTGAAGTTCTTTGCTAAGGCTTGTTTTTGCTACGACGCTAAAGCTCTAGCACTTTAACTAGATAATATATTATATTTCTTGAAGAAAAGGGTAACTAAATTGCTAGTTTTATGTTATAGTATATCTATTTATTATTATATCCTAGGCGCCTAGATCTATAGTGTTAAACGTACTTAAAGTTTTTTTTACAAAAGTTTATAACTTCAACGCGCTATATCTTAATAACTAGAGCAAGTATAAAAATTCTAAATAGTGCATTTTAAAGAGGATATTCTGCTCTATATTTGTATTTTGAGGTTACTTACGTAACTACAAAAGTATAGCAATACAGTCACGTAAGCAAAAGTAGCTGGTTTAGCTACTCTGTTGAATTTGGCAACTCTGTTAAATCTGTTAGGTCGCTGTCAGGTCGCTAGCGACCAGAAGTGAGTGGGGCGACTTTGGCGAATTGTCTAGTAGACAGTATTGCTGTTAGGCCGCCTCGGGTCGCAGCAATCGGGCCGATTAGATTAATTTTGAATTTTCCTAATGCAACTAACTGTAGAATGTATCTTAGCAGACTTAGGAATTGGTTAGCGTGGCTAAAGAAAATCCGCTAGGCTGTATTTAGATTAATCTGTCCGCTAGACTACTTCCAGATAGTACATCATATAGAAACACGTTTTAAGCACGTTTTAAACACGTTCAAAATACAGTTTTAATATGTTTTAAGCACAGTTTAAATATATTCTACATACATTTAAAAAAAAATTTAATTATTAAACATAGTTAATATTAGTCTAAGGTTAGAGTTAGTTTAGAAGTAAGGGATATAGAGTATGTTAAAGTAAATAGTTAACAATTAATTATACAAACATGTTTGAACAGTGTTTTAGTAATCTGACTAAAAGATTTTCTCCAAGGAGCAGCCATGCCCCTTTGGGGAATCCAAAGTCTGCCGCGGTGCAACCCATGGTTAGTTGACATGCCACCACTCACACAAGAATGAAGATGCAGTGAAGGACAATGTTGTGGTGTCGGAACTTCTTAGCGTGTTGTGGGGACACTATCGCCCTTTCCACAAAGAGTAAAACGCGCCGCGACCAGCATCAAGCCTGCAATTTTGCCCGTCTCCATTGAGCTGAAAAGCGACAACTTCACGCCATCACAAAAAGCATGCATCAACGCCTGAAAGCTTTCGTTGCCCTGAAATTTGATAATGGCCCCTTCCACAAATGATGTTACCAAGCCTAAGGGCTCCACAAGTTCTCCTATCGCATCAAGGTTGTTCTCTACCTCAAGGCCACCGTCTCTAGAAGACTTCAAGACTCTTACCTCCAATTCAGCTACAAACAGCTATCCGCTCGCCAAAGTCACAGTACATAATGTGCCAGTCTACGAGCTGCCTGACTACAACTCGCTACGCCATGACGAGCTCTCTGCACTCCAAGACGAATGGTACCACATCCTGTTGTCAGGGCCAGGCGTGTTTGCCACAAAGAAATTATACACAAATATTTCCCTACTCGACTGCGTGAATGAGGTGTTCAGTGCCATCATCACCAACGAAAAGAAGTCAATCAGCAAAAAAGGCGATCACTTCGCAGGCTCTGGAGCCAACGACAGAATCTGGAACTCGTTTTCCAAGCACTGCATGCAAGACTCGGACACTTTTCTGGAGTATTATTCCAACCCATGGCTTCCTCTGATCTCTTCTGCGTGGCTGGGTCCGCATCATCGCTTGACAGCGCAAGTCAATATCGTCAAGCCTGGCGCGGGGGCGCAAATCTCGCATCGTGACTACCACATTGGCTTCCAGGACAACGAATCCTGCGCAAAATTTCCCAAAGCAATGCAAGTTGCATCACAATTCTTGACCTTGCAAGGCGCTGTTGCGCATTCGAATATGCCTGTTGAGAGCGGGCCAACGCGACTGCTGCCTTTTAGTCAGAAGTTTGAAGAAGGATACATGGCATACCGCATTCCAGAATTCCAGCAATACTTCCTCGATAACTATGTCTCGGTGGCGCTTGAAAAGGGCGATGGCTTGTTCTTCAATCCAGCACTTTTTCATGCTGCAGGTCAGAATGATTCAGCCGATATTCAGCGCTCGGCGAATCTGCTCCAGATATCAGCAGCGTTTGGCAAGCCGATGGAGATGGTCGACACGTATCCGCTCATCGAACACACATGGGACGGGCTAGCTAAGAGGTACAAGAAGGAAGGTCTGACTGATGAAGTGAAGGCCTTCATCGGCAACGTTGCAGAAGGCTATCCTTTCCCAACAAATCTGGACAGAAGGGTTCCCGAGACTGCAGGTATGGCACCTTCGAGTGAGCAGGAATTACTTCTGAAAGCCTTGAAGGAATCATGGACGAAAGAAAAATTACTAGATGAGCTGAAAAAGATGAAGGAAGATGCTTCAGCTTAGCTATAAGCAATCGACTTCCAAGCAACTAAATATCACACATTCCCATCTTCAGCACCCTCCCCATTCCTCCTTCTCACCTCTTCCAACACCTCAACACAACCCCGAACCACCACGGATTACTTGGGGAGTGGAACGTGGCGCCATCGACGCAAGCCGGGGAAGATGTGCGTGAAGGAGATTTTCCCCGCGTGTCGTGCCGCGAGGTATTCCAACGCAAAAGCGTTTCATAACAAGCAACACATAAGCGCACCCAAAGCGATAGCGTACCCATCCCTCGCCCCGATGAGAAGCGAAGCCGACCGCGCGTGCCGACAAATCCAGCATTCAACCCCGCGAAGCCGGAAATCACACTCGACGTACCCATTCAAAGCGAGAAGCACGAGGGACGTGAACGCACGATATATGCTATGCGCGGGTAATACACCAGCGAGACCGGTGCGTCGGTTGTAACTGTCTCTCAAGACGAGTCAGATATCCATCTCAGCAAGGCAGAAAAAACACTGCGGGGAAAACTTACATGAAGACTCTACCATGCGATGAAACGCCTGACTCAAACTCATTCCATATCCAACCTCGCAGCTCCCCCCCAAGGGTAAACGGGTCGTTTTCTTCTTGGTGGATGACTTCGTCTCTCACGCGCTTGACATCACTCATCAGACTTGCATCTCATAGCTGCGATGAACCGCGAATTGCGATCCTAGGCTTGTTTCGCGCCCGTTTTAAAGCAGTGCGTCGGCATGACTGGCGTTTCGACCGATGATTCAGTCGCGCGATGTAGGATCCGATGCCTGTTGTGCCGGCTACGGTAGGGACGATGATAGGGTGGCCAGTGGGGAGGGGGGAGTGTAGCGATGGCTGAGTGGAAAGTTTGGAGGTTTGGCATGTTTGGATCTATGTGTTGCTTGTATTTGTTGTATATCGTTCAACGAGTTGAGATTGATCGAGTTCTACGTTTCTATCAAGTTTTCAATGCATCACTCTTGGCAGGTTAGATCCCGAATAAGATACTTAAAGTGGCTTTGGAGGCCGGATAATCTGTGGCCTTCCAGGATCGCATTGTGCCGGTACCGTTTGACCTCATTAGGCGACCCATCCATGGTAGATAGAATTGTTAATAGCAGAGATGGCACATTGTGATTTCGATGATGATTCTCTTGCCCGGATTAAAACTGATGATTCTCAACTTCCAGACCTGCACAATCTGATCTCTAGGCATCAAAACACCTTGGACAAGCAAATCTTTCACCGCAGAGCTCGCATCAAGCTCAACGCTTTGCCTTTCCCGCAACACGTAGTCCCACCAAAAGCCAAACGCATGTTCATAAATTCATTCCTACCCCCACCCTCCACCAGTCATTTACTGATTCCTCAAGTTACTTACTCGAGTATTCGGGCTCCCTGCCCTGGACTTGACTTTGTTCGGCTGCGGCGACTGCCTTTCTGAAGTCGCTCTTGTACCAACGCCCATCCTGCCACTGCTTGCCCGTAGTCTTGCCATGTCCTCCTGGGTGAGCTGTAAGGTCTTCTTGACGATAGCCATCTCCGCTGCCTGACTCTTGAGCTGCGTCTGCTGGCTCTTGGTAACAATATCGAAATGCATAGCTTTCAACTTGGTGGCTTCACCAGACGCCTGATGAGTAAGCTTGGCAATTTGACCCTCAAACTCTTTCACCTGGGCTGTAGCAGACTCAGCTGCAGCCTGGGCAAGACGATATTGCTCCTTCATATAGTCAATAGTCTTCTCAGCAGTTGTTACGTTCCTCTCTGCTCGATCCTTTTCTGCAGTGATCTGAGCTACATCTGTGCGCAGTTTGGTAATCTCAGCAATCTTCTCGTAGTCAGAGAGGGAATCGATCTCGCGTTGCTTTTGCAATTGGTCTTCAAGAGCGCGTTGCTCGGTCGTGCGCGTCTCCAAGCGCGTGCGAAGAGTCTCGTAGCTAGTTGTTCTCTCCTTGTCTTTCTCTTCCAACTGTTGAACCTTGTATTGCAGGAGGCGGTAGTCTTTTGCCAAGTCTTCGTGCACGGTTTGCTGTTTGTTCCACATAACCTCTTTCTCGCTGAAGCATGCTTGAATAGCTTCCATCGCAGCAGATTTGTCCTCCAAGGCTTGCTCCATAGCGGCACACTTGTCTTTGAGGTCTTGCTCCAAGCGCAATATTTGTGCTTTTAGGCTTGAAACATCATCAGTGGCCGTTCCAGGCATAGAGTCGCTGATGCGTGTGATCTCGATCTCATTACCAATGCTTGATGAGCTCGACGCATCTTGGGGTTGAGGCGTCAACCGCATTCGTTTTGCAGGATCGAGATCTTCATCATCGTGAGGTCTCTTGGGGCGCTCGTGTATTGGTGACGGGGGTGATGTCTGAGTTGCCTGCGTCTGGAACTCGATTACATCTTTAACGCTGCCAATAGAGCCAAGCGGCCACAGCTCTCTGTCATGTCCCATTCTCTCTATCCATTCAGCTACGTGATTTGCTGCACTTGGCGCTCTCATCATGTCCTCATCGATGGGTTTTCCGAGCTCATTCTTCATATGCGCCAGACAGGCGAGGATTGTGTGCATGCGCTCCCTGTCTCCAAGGGAAGAAGACAGGTAACGCTCGATGTGGCCGACAGTTCTAGATATAACCAGATGAAGAATAGGCACGACCTCTATGTCAGGATTTGCAGACCAATGTTTCCGCCGAATCTCTGCAGCGGTTTGGAAGCCGTCTAAGCAAATGATTACATCTGCAGCTCGCACAATTGGAGATGATGTGCTCGGAAAGACGGTGATTAACAGGTTACCCTCAACTTGCACCGGATTTGCCTGGCGACCCTTAGTAGGCATGTTGTATTGTAGATAGTTGCCTTTGCAGAAAGTCTCGATGATGTGGTATAGAGCATCACTGTCTTCCTGTGTGACTAGCAGGATATGCTTGTGCTGTTCTCGCAAGGTATGGAACAAGCTGTGAAGGAATTTGAACTTGATTGAGTTGTCGACGCCAAATGTCAGAGCAAATTGTATTTGTGTTCCGTTGTCGTGTTCGTCGTCGTTCCCAAGGGGTTGTTCGTCGTCATTCCCAAGGGGTTGGCCGGCTTCTGAAAACACGAGATCGAAATGAGTTTCGAGACATCGAAGGTCTGACAAGAGCTTCTTGATCTTGTCGATACGATCGAAATTGTCTGGATCTTTCAAAAAAGCTTGTAGCACATCGGCCTTCCCCATAATAGTGCTGGAGTATTCCTGGCATTGTCGGCCTTCGATGAACAGTGGGACAACGTGTTCTTGGAGAGCCAGCTGCAGGTCATCATTGAGCAGGCTTGCATCGTCGTCATCAGTAGCGTCATTGAGTTCTTCATTGTCTGAAGAGACGACTTCGGCTTCGGCTTCAAGAACAGTAGGTTGTGTCGTCATGATAGAAGGAACGGTAGGAGTGCTATCCTGACCATCATGTAAGTCATCTTCGACCGCAGCTTTGCTAGCATGCGTGAGCGCTATGGTGCGTAGTGACGTCGGCATCGGTGGTGCTGGCGATCGGTCAGGGACAGTAGACGGGGACCTCGTGCCATCAGCAGCAGTGACCGATGACAATACGCCACTCTGCAACAGGTTCGTGTTTGAAGCTGCGGCATTGGAGGGCCCTGCCGGAGACGGTATTGCGCTGGACGGTGTGAAGTTGGATCGGCGCACGCGGCGACTTGATTTGAACGGATTTTCCGCTTGTCGTTTGGCAATCGCCTCTTTAATAATCCGATCGAGCTCTTGTTCCACATCCGGTGTTGCCATGATTGAGAGTGAGGATGTAGGTATGGGCGTCTCAGGTCTTGGCGGTGCGTGTGACCCCAAAGTGTCGAGAGAAAAGTCTGGGGGCTGGGCGATGGGCGAGGAGCTGTGGAGTGGACTCAATCGACGTTTTGGCGTATCTTGAGAAGAATCGTGTCGTGAATCCGGACTTGAGTGTTCAGCAGCGTCCAGGAGCTCGACGGTTGGGCGGATGTCTTCACTGATGTCCTGCGTGCTCAGCTCGTTGTGTGAGTGAATGATTTGCGCGTTCTGCTCGCGAGATGAAATAGAATGGTCAGTTGATCGTGGCGTTTGCGATTCAAAATCGAATGCGAAGTCTCGGCGTAGTACAGCCTCTTCAATGTGGTGGTACTTGGGTTGCAGGGATTCGTCGGAAAGGGTCTGGTCTTCAGCCTGGGTCGACGTGACTAAGCTGTTGTGCGAGTCTTGAGGCACGTTGTAACGGTTGTATGAGGGTGCTTGGATGGGCACAGTTGCACTAGTCTCGAACGGGACCGTGTCTGGCCGTTCAGTATGCGGGCGCGCCGGGGCGTCAATCGCTGGAAAGTCTGCAGTTGTATCCGCAAGGCCAGGCCCTCTGCTCTGGTTCTCTGGATGCGGAGCAGGCGTGGAGGGGTTCGGGAGAGCGTGTTGATCGTGGGACGAAGACTGGACGGCTTCGCTAGATACTGAATGCTCGGCTAAACTTGCCTCGGTGTTGTCTTGGCTAGCCACTTGCTGGCCGGTATTGGGCTCCACAACGACCACCGACTGTTTTGCGGGGGAGGCAGCTTCACCGTCCTGGACAGACTGGCCTTTTTGACCCGGAAATGGTGCTCGTTCAACAGGCTCGTCGTTACTTTCGTGCGGTGCAGCGGCTGCGATCGAATTGAGTAGGCTGCATACCGTAGCCTGTTCGTGTTGGGGCTGCTCGACGTCTTGCGAGTCCCCCACCTCTACCACTGCCGGCACTGCCGACACAAAGCTTGCGTCTTGTGTCGGGTCCTCTGTCGGCGCAGAGGTCCTCGGTCCGACTGGAGGTTGACCGCACGTCTCAGGTAAACCTTGTTGCAGCGTGGACGGTGAAGTTACAGTGGGTTGCGACGTGTCTACTTCAACAGCTTGAAATTCGACTGTGTTGGGCGGCGCAATATGTGGAGATGACGTGGAATGTGCCCCCAGTTGGTTGATGTCCTCCTCGGCAGCGATGTCGTTGCTTTCTTGCTGTGCCTCCGGACTCTCGCCCTGCGTCTGTGCTTCTCCTTGTTGTTGCTGACTCTGCGACTCTGCCGAGGTGTCGTATACTGTCTCTGGGATGGAACGCGCTGGCGAAGGTGCGCGCGAGGGAGGTTGCTGAACAATCTCAGCGAGGCCCTGCAGACGAGTTAGCGGACGCGCCCGTTCTGGGTCTCGAAGCAGCCTACCGAGTCCTCTGTCACGTCTTCCTGCAAGTCACTGGCAGTAGAGCTGGGCTGCGTCGTGCCTGTCGTCTGCTGCGTCGCAGGAACGAAGCTCCTTTCTCCACTGGAGCTCTGCGAATCAGGCACAATGCCCGCACGATACTCGGGCCGTGCAGCAAACAGCTGAGAGCTGTCGAGGTCGGTTCGCCGAGACTCCGACTCTAGCGACGCTTGCTGCAAAGCTGACAGTTGCGAGAACCGCTCGTACTCGTCGGGGTCGAAGCTGTTGCCCCGGTCCACGTGGATCTTCGGAGACAGGCGATGCGCCGGTGTTGCAGCGCAAGAGGGGCTGGTGAGACCGCTCGAGGGTGGCTGCGGCGCCGCGCTCTCGCGAGCGGGTGTGGAGGGGCGTGAAGGTAGTGTTTCGGTGACTGAGAGAGCCGTGGACGCTTCTGGGCTGCTGCTCTCGACGACGCGCGAATTGCGGCTAGGCCGTGGTTGCAGCGAGTGCTTCTTGGGCGGTATGCTGGGCCCGCTGCGCTCCTCGTCCCGCGTTGCACTCTCTGGATTCCGCGCGGCCTTCTTTTCGTGCCAGGATGCCAGAAGAGCTGGAGTCGGATTGTCTTCTGGCTCCCAGGTTGGAGTGTACGCCTCTTTTGTCGCCGGATCGGTCCCTTTCCACTGGATTAGGTACTGTAGCTTCCGGCCCACGCGCCTCTCGTCAAGGATGTCTTCTGCCTCCCACAGCTGCTCCGACGCGGAAAGCTCAGGGTCGCTTGAAGTGTCGGCGTACTTGGGTCGTTTCTGCGCTTTCTGCGGGTTCGAACGTCTAGTATGGCGCTTTCGCTTTGGCATCGCCATCACGCGGCCAGACCGCTAATACCACTGTCTGTACTGTCCACAACCGCCATCATCAGTGGACGCAATTGTTAGGCAGGAGCGTTGCTTGCCGGAAGGATGATGAGGATGCGGGACAAGCCGAGCCGGCGTACCCTTTTACACATGCAGCCGACGCGTCACGCGTCAAAGCGCAAAAATTAAGGACGACGTTGAGGAGAGAAAAGCGAGTGGCAGCCAAAATCCGCGGTGAGTAAAACGGGGAAGCAATGGCTATCACTTGCGGGCTGACTTGTCGACGCCGGGCACGACTGCACAACACGTGCATTCAGAATATAATGCGAGACAATAGCATGCGCTAGTTTCGCCTTCACCGCACGCATTGGACAGTCAATCGCAAGCAGACTTCGTCGTTTGTATTATGACGCTGTTGGCAAGACCTCACTCGCTGAAACCTTCAATTCCCACCGACCCTGAAACCAAGTGGTCCGCCTTCACCAACCTCCCCGCTGACCCCGCTGTTGGCCACCATATCCACCTCCGTTATTGTACCCACCGCCCTGATGATTACCTCTGAACCCACCTCTTCCACCACCCGAAAAGTTTCCCTGGTTCTGCCCATAGCCCGCGTGCTGACCATAGCCAGCGTTGTTGTTTCCGTAGCCATCGTTGCTGAACTGGTTGCCGCCGAACTGGTAAGGATTACTTGACATCGCGGTCATGTTGGGCGGAGGAGGTGGGAACGGTCCGCTGTAGTTGGGTGGAGGCGGCGGCGGCACACCCCCGGGGAAGGCACCAGGCTGGAACGGCGCAGGCGGGAACGGCTGCATGGGGAACTGTCCAGGAAACTGGCCTGGCATGGGCGGCTGCGGAGGGAATGATGGTGCACTGAAAGGCGGACGTGAAGCATGGGAGAAACCCTGGGCACCATGCTGCGATGACGTTGCGTACTGGCCGTGGTTTGAACTGCCTCGACCGCGGTTGGAAGCGTCTGGCCCACTCCACTGTTGTCCTGAGCCCGAGGAACCGCCCTTGCTGTATGGCCTAGGCGGGGGTCTCTGCTTATCTCCTCCTCGACCGCTGTTATTCTGGCCACGCGCGTGCGACATGCGATCAGGCTGTGGGGATACACGGCGCCGGCTACGTGAGCGATCGCGGCCCTTGGAGCGGCTATTCGCGCGGCTGTCGTAAGATGATCTCGAGGAATGACGGCTATGGCTACGGCTGCGTCGATCGCGATCGCGCCTGTATCCTGAATCGGAGGACACGGATCTGCGTCGATGTGGCGATGGAGAGTAACGAGGGCCATTATTTCGCTGCTGCGGCGCAGGACGCAGTGCTTCCATCTCCTCTTCACGTTGTGCTTCTTCTCGAGCCATCTTGATGCTTTCGGGTAGACCATCTTTTTGCATATCCTGACAAAGCTTCATCGACCATCCATAGCCATTGCACACCGTGCTTATCTTGTCGGCCTCTTTGTCCTTCTTGACAATTTGCCCCATGGGATCCAGCCACAAGTTGTGTTTCTTGGTCGCGCCCTTTGGATTATCGCCTGTCGGCATGTACTTGAGGTCGATGTTCTCGAAGAAGTTGTCGAGCAGTCCGCGCACGTGAGGGCTGACTGGCTTTTTATCGAGTTTCGCGACCTTGATACGTCGCCAATCAATAGGACGGTCGGGGTGCCGAATCAAATGCTCGAGCATGTACGCAGCTGGAAGGTCGTGCCATTGTGCATTTCGATCGCCGTGGTACTCCGGGAGGAGATAATTCCTTCTGCGAACAGGTGTGCCTCCTTGAGCGATGAGCAAACCCTCGTCCACCCTGTCTCGAAGAGACTGGACCTCGTCGGCGTCGAACAGATGATTTATTGCCCAGTAATTGATCAGAGCACGAAGCTTTCTCTCATTCTGCGAATCCTTTTCAGACACGTGGGCCGTGGCTAGCTCGACGAGCTCGGGGATATAGCCCATGGACTCTTTGCCGAATATGCCGATTTTTACCGCGCCGCGACGATGAAACCTGTCAGCATGTAGGACATCATTGATGATCAACAAAGGAACGAATCGACTGCGTGCTGCTCGCTTGGCGGAGGCTGCGGCTGATTCTTCCACGAAGACGGACTTGGATATAGACACAAGGTAGTCTCCGAGGGATGCGATTCGCAACCTCGAGGACGCCACGTGCTTGACAATCCATGCTGTGCATTTCTATGATTGGCCATTAGTCTGCTCACAGGCAACCATGCACAATGGCTTTATAGTCAGATACCTGGACGTTCGCGGGCGTGTTCTGTTTGAGAACAGCATCGAGGTCGCTCAAGAATTGCGCGCTCAGCTCGACGGCGACAGGTGGGGTGCGGTATTCATTGTCTTCTTTCTTCAGGGCCTGCTTAAACTTGTGCTGTGCAATGGTTAGCATCGAAGCAACCCGTTTTGAGTTGTCGTTCTGCGACATGGCTGCTGCTGCCGTTCGACAAGGGCGTGGTTGGTCAGGTCTGGCGAGGCAGGAGCGACGCGACGTTGTTCGAATTCCGCGCAGAGAGCGCGCTAACGCTAAGTTAACGCTAGCGTGCTTTCCGCCTCGATCGCCCCCCCCCGTCCCCACGAGCTCTAGTCGGCGCTCTCCAGCCATGTCCGCCAACGACGCAATCCAGGATGAACTCATTTCGATAAACTCAATCTTCGGCGAGGGAACGCTAGCACCGGATGGCGAAGATGCGAGGACTTTCCGCCTGCGGTTGCCATCTTTTCCATCCATAGTCTTGCGCATCGAATTCCCCGCAGACTACCCTGATGCTCCTATATCAGTGCTCGGCACTCAGAGCGTAGGCCGGGATGTCCCCAGAGGCATGGGAAGCAGGGCAGTAGACCTTGTACGAGACGTGCTTGCAGATATATATCGTCCTGGCGAAGCATGTATCTACGATCTTCTGGAAGAGGTGAGAGAGACCTTGGGGAAAGCAGAAGCGGATGGGGATCTACATCTTCATAATGATCCCGAGGATCAGGCAGCTGGAGCAGAGACGTCACACCCGTCATCAGATCCAATCGTGGTTTTAGGACCAGAGCCCCCATGGACCATCGCCCCAGCATACACGGAAAAGAAATCGGTCTTCTTAGCGCGCGCTGCGACGGTCTCGTCACCCGCCCAAGCAAGACAGTATGTCGCACACTTGCTAGCCACAGATAAAAAGGTTGCCCGCGCTACTCATAACATGACTGCTTGGCGCATTAGAGGTCCAAATGACACAAGCTATCAAGACTGCGACGACGATGGGGAAACTGCTGCCGGCTCACGCATGCTGCATCTCATGCAGCTGATGGATGTCTGGGACGTCATTGTCGTGGTCACACGATGGTACGGAGGCATACTATTAGGACCAGACCGCTTCCGCATCATCAACACTGCGGCAAGAGAGGCGCTGGTACTTGGAGGGTACGCAAAAGACAGCAAAGAAAGTGACATCAAGAAGAAGGGGAAAAAATGAATGCAATGTCAAGGTATAGAACCACCGTCTCAACTCTTCAGCTCAATGAAAGACCCTATTCTGTGATGAATTCAGACTTGCGCCAACACTGTGATAACCCATCACCTTTTCCAGTGATGCTTGGTATTTACAGTAAGAAGTCGTGAAGATTTGTAACCAAATGCTACCAGGCTACCAAAGCATTCAACTCTGATCCTGCACATAAACACAAACAAGATATGTGTAACTTTTGTCAATTTTTGAGCTTCCCCGATTGAAGTCGTCATTTACGCCCGTCAGCATTGATGCGTGCTTCATGTCGGCCTCGCGCACAACCGTCGTGGTGAGCAACACCGATTTGGCGCCATCGTGCATGAGCTGAGGATGCTACACTGCACTACAGGGTAGTATGCAACCATCCGTGCCATGTGCAGATAAGTACGAATATCTGCGCTAGCATTGAAGGAGCAAAGCTTTGCGCAAACAGAGTATCTACGCCATGATTTGGCGTGGATGGTCTCGAGCTTATTGTCCACAAGTCCTGGCCCAAGATAGTTTGCGAGCCTTGGGAAACCAAGCCTGTGTTTGGAATACACCTGAGTGAATACACCGAGTTACACCGGTGAATGAGTCCACGAACCTACCTGGGTACCGGTGAAAATGCTGAACCAGACCACCGGTTGCGACATGCTTGACCGATCTAGGTAATGCTGCAAGTACTAGGTTACACGGTGTCAGACACAAGTTGTATTTTCTGCGCGCCCTACTCGAACAATACGTACTTGACCCAACCAATTGTCGGACCCGACATAGAATCTGGATGAGACAGGATGCAACGTTTGTAGCTTAATTACCCAGGTAACGGCATCGTTGAACTGTGTTTCTCCGAACTGCGGTCTCATTGCGTAGTATTTTGGGAGCTGGGGGCAACATGTTCGCTAAGACTCGTGCGTAGTGCGGCGTTGCCATGTACGCTGAGACGGTGGTATGGTGGCTCTTCGTGAGAAATATGCAGGCAGAGACTGGTGTGCATATAGGGAAGGTCCGAGATTCTCTGACGGTCGGGTTCTTTGCATCCAATAAATACCACCGCCTCTTTCAGCTGCCACAGCCTGTCTCCAAGCCCAGCGTTGTGGCATGAGTGGATGAGCGACAAATTGTTCACCCACATCGCATCTACAACGAGATGACGAAAATCAGATCATCTAGGTTGTTGTGTTCTTGACAACTTCTTGTGTAGGGACTGTTCGCTCTTTGGCTCGTACGACTCAGCGCGTGATATGGTAAACAGAGCCGAACTAGAGAGAACTCTTTGACGCAGCGCATTTTATATGGTGAAACTGAGTGAAAACTCTGGCCTGGTCACCCAATTCAGCCATGTGGCAAATTGACTAGTCACTGGTCAAGCTCCCCCACAGTGTTTATAGTCTATTCCTCCCTCTATCTGCAGAGCTTCCCCGCAACACCCCTTGACCACGCCTTTCGCTCCTGGTTTCAACTCCATTCATCATGGCGGACAAGGGCACCAAGAACTTGTAAGTCTTGGTCGAAACTTTTGCGTCAATACAGTCGCGCTAACAATCTCGACAGGCAAACCACCCGCACGCACATTGAGAACCGTGCCTCTCATTCCAGGGACGAGCAGAAGCGTAAGGACAGCATCATTCAAACGACTGCGAATCTCGAGGGAGAGTAAGTTGCCCCAAGACCCAAGAATCTGGCCCTCGCGCTAACCCACACAGAATCCGCAACCCATTGACCGGCATCCCAAAGCACCAGCTCATCGCCGATGTCCACAAGTTCGCTCAAGAGCACGGCCTGCAAGATGTCGAGCCACTTCTTCTGAAAGGCGCCTTGTTCTCACAGAATCCTGCGCTTTTCGAAGAACTGGAGGAGCTCAATGAGGCCGACCGCGTGGCTGTCCGCGAAGAGTTTTCCAATCGCTTCAAGCTTCCGCGCATGCTGTACTTCACTATCATCCTCAACTCGGTCGCTGCGGCTATCCAAGGCTGGGATCAGACTGGTTCCAATGGCGCCAACTTGACGTTCGGTCAAGCTTTCGGCATCCCAGACTCGGGTCCTGAGTGTACTGCGAATGGCACTTGCGAGATGAACAGCTGGATAATTGGCTTCGTTAACTCTTGCCCGTACATTGCCATCGCGCTATTCACGGCTTGGATTTCCGGTACGTATCCCACTTCAACTTTGTATGTTTCCAGCACACTGACATGAATGACAGACCCCATCAACAACTTGATTGGCCGCAAGTGGACCATCTTCATCGCCGCCATCTTCTCACTTCTTGCACCCCTCGGCTCTGGCCTGACACAGTCATGGGGTCAGCTCGCCATCTGTCGTGTGCTCCTAGGCGTCGGCATGGGCTTGAAGGAAGTCACTGTACCTGTCTTCTCCGCCGAGGTCGTACCTGCTAGCGTTCGCGGGGGCCTCGTTATGAGCTGGCAGATCTGGACGGCTTTCGGTATCTTCCTCGGTTTCGTTGCCAACCTCTGTGTGATGGTGAGTTGAGCTCTCCGCAAACTACTCACATTTGACTGACATCTATCGACCAGAATACCGGTAGCATTGCCTGGCGTCTACAGCTCGGCTCCGCATTCATTCCGGCCATTCCCCTGTGTCTCGGTATCGCCTTCGTTCCCGAGTCCCCTCGCTGGTTGATGAAGAAGCACAAATACGCCAAAGCCTACAAGTCGTTTCTCCAGTTGCGCAACACTCCCTTCCAGGCGGCACGCGATCTCTACTACACCCATGCTCTACTCGTCCAGGAAGATGTCTTGATCAAGGAGGCCGGTCTTAGCCCCAAGAGCAACTTCTTCACTCGTTTCGTTGAACTGTTCACCATTCCACGCATTCGTCGTGCGACTCTGGCTGCCTTCGTCGTCATGATTTCTCAGCAGCTTTGTGGTATTAACATCATCGCTTTCTACAGTTCCACCATCTTCAAGGAGGGTGGAGCGTCAGAGAAGACTGCTCTCATTGCCTCGTTCGGGTTCGGCCTCGTCAACTTCCTGTTCGCCTTTCCAGCGGTCTGGACTATCGATACCTTCGGCCGCCGTGGACTATTGGTAGGTTCTGATGTACGAGATACGTATGAAGTATTTGCTGACTTTGAAATAGCTCTTCACTTTTCCCAACATGTTCTGGACGCTCCTCGCTGCTGGAATGTGTTATTACATCCCCAAGGACGAACCGGCGCATCTTGGCCTGATTGCCTTCTTCATTTACCTTTTCGGCGCCTTTTACAGCCCTGGTGAAGGCCCTGTCCCATTCACGTACTCAGCTGAGGTGTTCCCGCTATCTCATAGAGAAATGGGAATGTCGTGGGCCGTGGCAACGAACAACTTCTGGGGAGCTGTCTTGTCGCTTACGCTACCACGTTTGCTCAAGGTCTTCAAGCCGCAGGGCGTGTTTGGGTTATACTCCGGTCTTAACATCGTGGCCGTGATTATGATGTAAGCCTCCCTCTTCACTCCAAGTGTATCCATGTACTAACACCACACAGCTTCCTCTGGTTGCCCGAGACCAAGCAGCGCACTCTGGAAGAGCTCGACTACATCTTCGCCGTCCCTACGCGCACTCACATGCGCTACCAGGTCACTCAGAACTTGCCGTGGTGGTTCAAGACGTACATCCTCCGCCGCAAGGGTTTGTCGAAGCCTGTCTTGTATCAGCTGGGCAATCTCCACCAGTCGCCATCTGTCACTAAGCAGATGAGCTATGCCTGGAACGCGTACATTCTCCGCAAGAAGGGCCTTACGCACCCAGATGCGTACGTGCGGGCTCAGCCTAGTGGTGAAAAGCAGGTTTGAGCGATGGGTATAAGTGAAGAGGTTGGAATGCGCGATGAGATCGGGTACGTATTGATGTAGGTGTCATGGCAAGTGACGCTGAATTGGGTTATTTTGATACCCGCGACGTACCTGTCTCAACCATTGTCTGTAGCAAGTCTTTTGTTACCGGACATATACTCTAATGTCTCAACGAATCAACCTTCGTGCCACCAACATGCTGTTGAGAGGAAACAATGTGAGGATGTGTCGCTATCCAGGCTTCGTCCAAGGCCGTTCCTGTGAATGCGACACGCTGATGCGCAGCTAATGTCTGCATGTTTGCACCGATATCAGAGCAACTTGGTAGACAAATTGTCAGATGTCGTTCGATTAGAGCTCCCTTTTGGCATGCAACTACCGTCATCTAGCGTGCCGCGTGGTGTCTCCGCAACCAACACCAGGGTCGGCTTCGCTTCAACGAATCAGCAAACGTAAATTCAATGCCTCGGCACATCAGCTGGCGACTTGCGCGAAGTCAGTACCCGCCGTCAGCCATGTGAAAGGACCATCGCCTGATGCTGATGAGCCAATCCAAGGCTGGGCATACTGGATGCTTGGGAAACACGTTTGAGAGATCCCTCCCTGCATCTCACCACCATCGTCACACAAACTACGGAGTACCTTAGGATCTATTACACACGCACCCCAGCATCAACAATGCCTCTCTTCAACCTCAAGAAGAACCTCGTCTTCGTACGTCCACTGCGCCTTTACACCCCTTCACATCCAATGCAAAGCTAACACAACTTACACAGTACGGCGCATACCACCGCGACCCAACCAACGTCGCAATCCACATCGCCTGCGTCCCCATGCTGCTAGCCACCGCCTTCCAATTCGTACGCTTCCAACTTTTATTTTTCTCTCTCTCTCATCCCATCTATCCAGCTAATTCGACGTGTCCAGGGCACAAACACACCCTCCCTCCCCATCCGTGCCCCGGCTCTACTCACCAGACTCAACCTCCCCCTCAACGCAGGCACCCTCCTCGCAACCACATACTCCACGCTCTACCTGCTCCTCAGTCCCAATGCCGCAGGACTCGGCGTAACGCCAGTGATTCTCGGCGCCGCGGCGCTAGCCAATAAGATTTCTACCAAATACAACCGGTCCAAGGTCAACAGCATTGTGATCGCGGTGCATGTAGTTAGCTGGATTGCGCAGTTCGTTGGGCACGGGAAGTTTGAAGGTAGGAAGCCTGCGCTGTTGGATAACCTGGTGCAAGCAGTGTTTTTGGCGCCGTTGTTTGTGTGGTACGAGGTGTTGTTTAAATTGGGGTTTTATAAAGAGTTGCAAAGGGAGGTGGAGGTTGGTGTTGAGGCGGAGGTGAAGAAGTTGAAGGGGGGAAAGGAGTAAGTTAGGTGGGGGTGAGAGAGTTGGGATATCATATGTGTAGATGATAGAAAGTGAGTCCGGAAAGTATGAATTGAAGATATCCATGCTTCCTACCCTCGAGTACTTGCATCGAAGGCTGAGATATATTCGGCACATCAAGTTTTCAGTGCATGACATTTCGCCCAGGATCCAACAAAAAAGACAGATCTACAACCGGACTTCTCGGCTCATGGCAGACACTGCCATACCAGTAAGCGGATTGCAGTTCATTAGCATACAATGAGAACCACAGGAAATCAAACATTTTCTTTCCTTCTCATATTTCCGCCTCTTCAAACCAACCGGAAAGTCCTTCACTCAAACGCAATCTTCAAAATGAGTCCATGTCGAAGTTCGGCTAAGAGGGACTAAAAACCCTCAACGTCAGGTTGAATAGGAGCAAGGGGATGATGAATGTTACCTTGAGCGGATCGAGCTCATCCTCCTCCAACTTCTTCGCCTCAGCCCCTGCATGGTCGTCCTTGGCACTTTGATCTTCACTCTGCCTATCTACTTCAGATCCGTCTGTGGACGATTTGTCGGTCGCAGTGAATGTAGAATGCGTGCTGACTTCGGCTTCAGTCTCGATTTCGACCTGGACATGTGCCTTTGCACCACGACCTCTCGCCTCATCGTGTTCCAAGCTCTTGTGCAACGTAGCCACCTTCCTAGCTCCAGCAGATCCATAGGGCGCGGTGCTGACACTAAACCTATTCCCTGTCCCCGACGAGACAGGCATCGCCCATCCACCACTCTTCCTCCTCTGTTCAGCCTGGTCGTCGAGTCTGAATCGCCCCTGGCTGTACGCACGCTTCGCTGCGTTAAAACACACAAAGCACCTGAACCTTCCCGCCTCGACGTCCGCATGATACGTATACTCGAACCTCGACTCCCGGCACCGCTGCACCACGAAGTTGCGCGCGGCATTCAGGTCTGAGAAAGAGCTTGGCCAGAGCGGGGAAAGCAGGGGGAGGAGGAGCGCGATGTCATATTCGACTGCATCTACATCACACACACAATCAGTACTTCCATGAGAAGAAGAAGCAGGAGAAGGAGAAGCTTACCGCTCAAACACCCAACAACCCCACGTTTCCACGCCCCCGGCACAACACGCATCTCATACACTCCGTCTTCCCACGCGCGCCGCGCAACGTGGAACAACACGCATGACTGAAACGCATCCTTATCCATGTTCGAAAACAGCACATCTCCGACCGCAGGATCCGCGCGAAAAACAAACGCCTTGACGGCACCTACATGCGCGAAGTCCACCGGCCACGTCTCCATCCGCCCCAGCACACGCCGCACCGCGCGTGCAATCGCTTCTACAGCCATGGCGTTAGTTTGGCGGTACCATGCATGCAGAGACGTACGTTTGAGCGCCCTCGCACGCATATACCCCGGCTCTACGGCGAGGTGGAATTCGCCGTTTTGGTACGCTCGCTGCGCTACTGTGTAGCAGACTTTGTTCGCGATTGGGTCGCGCAGGTTGAGGGCGCATGTGTCGGCGACGAAGGAGTTGGCGGCTTCGATGGTGGGGAAGCGCGGTGGGTAGGGGGCGAGGATGCGGGATTCGGTGGCGAGGATCAGGGGGTGGATGGATGCTGTTGGGGCAAGTAGGTGAGTGGTGTGGAGATGGGGAGGAGTGCTTGTTGGGGTAGGGTTAGGAGGAGGCATTGTGTGGAGTGATGGGTGGTTGGGAAGATAGATGATGGGTGGAGATGGTGTGAGCAGGAAGATGGCAGAGGTGAGGAGAGGAGAGTCGAGCGGAAAAGATTTCATCGTCAGGACAAACGTAAACAAACGAAATTGGTTCAGTCGGTCGAAGACAATCAAACCAGGGATCATTAGGCAGATATGTCCATACAAACACACACTTACAAACGACGTACCCACCCCTCGAACTTTTGACTACTATACACAAACGCCCCTTCCAATGTCTAATAGATACGTTAAACCCCTTAACTATCCTCCTCATCACTATCCTCATCCTTCCTATACATGAAATACTGCACAAAAACACACGCATCCAACAACAACGTGCCAAAGCTCCCCAACAACCAACTCGCATTCACAGCCACATACTTGGCATAAATCGCACGCGCCTCGCCGTCCCCACACGCACCATGCTTACCGCTACATCTAGGCTTGTACACAACGATGCTCAGCACGTACGTGAGATTACCCAGACATGCAAACAGGAAGAACAACATGCTGATACCCTCGGTGGATTTGCGGCGGTAGTTGAGCAGGAGTTGGGGAACGCGGGAGCCCAGGTAGAGTGCCGCGCAGACGTACCCAGATATTTGACCCCAGAAGTTGAAGTGCAGGGTTGAGTCGGTGGAATTGTCGTAGTCGGAGTGGGAGTCGGGCGGGGTTGCTTGGGAGGCGCTGAGCCACCAGCCGAAGACGCCGGCGGAGATGACTAGGATGATGGTGCCGAGGTTGAATAGGACTTTTTGTACCGTGGATTGAGCGGGTTGGGGTCGAGGCGGTGTGGCGCGGGCAACTTGGCTCGGGTCATCGTGCAGTGGGGTGACGGGTGATAGATGCGTTCCGTCGATGGAAAGGAAGCGTTTGCGAAATGAGCCTTGAGAATGCGACGAATGGCGTCGGTCGATGTCTGAGATGCGGGGTCTTGTGATTTCAGTCGAGGTACCGTTGGTGTAGGTAGAGCCGTTTGCTGGATGTCTCTGTGCCGAGAGAAGTGGTGACCGCTCCGAAGGAGTCGTGACCGTACTGTCCGAATCATCCCCGGGCTTCTTGTAGTCATCTCGAAGTGTGAAGCCTTTGTACCAGAAGCATTGAAGTAGTAATACGATGCTGAAGTATAGAGTCAGTACACGTCAGACATGCAGGCTTTCTGTCTGTACAACGTACTCAGCTAGCGTATAATACACAGCCAGGATAATCATGGTTGGTAGCACGCCCTGCAGCACAGCCCCTATGATGTTGAAGAAATCTCCAGCAAGCCATATCACTATGAAGACGACAGAAAGACCTTCTGATGAGCTTCGTTTCCAATTTTCGATGATCTGCGGTGAGAAGACAACTATTGCATGTATTAGCTAAGCAACCTTGTATATTCGCCAGCCGTAGGTGAGAAGGCTTGCACAGATGCGTACCTATCCAACAAGCAATGCTTATTGATCCGAAGATTTGACTGATGGCATCAATGTCGAGCCGCAAGCCCTGTGACGGAGGAAACATTTTTGCTATGACGTAGCGCCCTGAATGGTCCTTCTCTTCTGTAATCGAAAAGACACCCAGTACTTTGAACCAGTCCAGATCCGTACGTGTAAATTTGGTTTCTACGCAATCGCCAGGCGTGTATAATCTGTGTCTGATTTGGTCGCGCAGCAGATTAATTTTGCTGACACAGTTGCGTGCGCACCGAGGCTCGCTGTCGTGAATAGCACGCTTACCGACTCAATCGCACAACATTTCTTAGCGAGAGTTGCGGAAATTGAATAGCGACTTGTTGCAATAGCGACCAATTACAGAGATGTTCAGGGTGAGATGAAAGGTGATGACTGCACGCGTGAAAAGTCACACAGGTCGTTACATAATGCCGAGAAGACCTGGGGTACAGGGACTTAGCATTCTAGGAACCAGTTTTTGAGCCGCATCTGGCCACGCTAGCGCTCAGGTACATCGCGTCACAACTGTACTGGTAAGAATGATCATGATGATGACACTACCTTCAAATTTCCATTGCACATCGAATGGCTGAAGTCAAGTTTACATCCTACAGACAATTTCCAAGATCAGGGAGATGACTACAGGTTATTGTCCGTCTTGAACTTATCCCAAGCTTCATTTAGCGTCGCGAAAACAGCAGCACTTATCATCCTTTGTTCAACCGTAGCCGCTTGTGAGATCTGTGAATAATGTTAGCCTCATTCGCAAGATCCAGTTGTACGACGACATACCTTGTCAGGATGCACCTTCGCAATCGCCTTCATGTAGATAATCTTCACCTTGTTCGGCATCACAAGATCCCCCATGTTGACTTTCTTCCACCCGGCGTCTTCCCAGAGCACCTTGTCCAATGATCCCAGTAGAGCGCGCAAGTTGTCAGACTTGGTTCCTTTCCATGCGATGAGCTTGGCATCGACTTGGTCTGTGAGAGCAAACTTTTCGTCATCTGCTTTTTCGGCCGCAGCATTGGCTGCTTTCATGCGTTTCACTGCCTCAGAGTCTTGACCAGCTCCACCGCCGAGGTCTGAAAGTGCTGACGGTCTTGCGGGGGTAGGCTTGCGAGCTGGTGGCGTTCGCCGTGCGGCAGCTTGTGGTGCAGTGCTGTTTCCACCGCTGGCAGCCTTTTCGCATCGATTGCGACCAGAGATACTGATGGCACCCCCGACACCGTTCTGAACGGCTTCCTTCCAGACCTTGTATGCATCACTCCACTTCTCCATATTCTCGAGCGCTTCAGCTTTTCGCATGAGAGCCTTGCCGTAGAACTCTTTCATGTCTTTATCGCCTTCCACGCTGCCTGTTGCAATCTTTTCGCTTTCCCCTCGCGACACACCAATGATAGCCAGTGCAGCGTCCGCGTCGGCAATAGCTGCTTTTGGATCACCGACCTTGATGTTCGTGACTGCACGATTACAGAGCACGATGATTGTTACTGGATGCGATTGGGGAAGTGGGCTAAGTGCGGAAGAGTATGCAGTATGGGCAGCCGAGTAATCACCACGCTTAAAAGCTTCGGAGCCTTTTTGGCGATCAGCTGCTGAAGAGTTGAGCGCAGATGAAGAGACTGGCGGGATTCGTCGTGGAGGGGCTTTTGGCCGAGGTGGCGAGGGCGTTCTTGGTTTTGGTGACGAGGTAGCTTGCAAGAACGGATTCTTCGACTGGACATGAGGTGCATGCCGTGCTGCTTGCTGTAGTCGAGCAGACTCGGGTGAGAATAGGTCGACCTGTGGCTGTGGAGTAGCCTTCTTCCGTCGTGCAGGACTGATGTATGCTTGTGCGCTTTGCTCTTCTACTTCTTGCCTGGTTATTCGCGTTGCAGGTTTCTTGTCAAGAGGCTGTCGTTGAGCTGGAGACTGAGATGCCATGCGATCTGGTAGGCCGTTAAGTGCTACTTCTGGCTCCCTCCTTTGCCTCACAGGCAGAGAGTCGTCATGCTGCCTCCTCTCGCTCGGACGGGGCGTCTTGGAGGGGCGACCGCCAGCTTCCAGCATCATTGCTTCGTCGGTGGCACTAATTTCTGCCCTCGGCTTCCTGGCCTGTTGTGAGGCACCCTCTGCTACCTGAGCGTCTCTCATCCACTTGGGTATATTGGGGTCGCCATCTTGTTGAAAGTCAGCGACAGCTTTTTGCACTTGCTTTCGCCCGGTCTTCCACAACGAATTTGCGGATTTGAAGAGGCTGGTCCCGATGTCCGAGGCCAGCTGGGTAACATCTTTCTCCTGAACACCTTCTTCCTGCCTGCGCTGACCAGAACGACTTCGTCCTTCATCCCCCTTCATCCATGCAGGCACAGCTTCATTGTCTCTTGCCTTTCTTGCACTAGGCCGAGTGTCGCTACGACGCAACCGGTCTTCCAGTTCCTCCGGGATTCGGCGCGATCTGTCCTGACTACGAGCTTGAGTCTTTTGCTTCGCTTCGGCATGTGCTTGGTTCAGTAGCCAGGCCACCGCTGCTTGAACATCACGCGCAGATTCTGTTGTCGCAAGAGCAATCGCAGCTTTGTCAGCTGGAAACCCCATGTCTACGAGCTCAGCGACCGCCTTGTCTTCGGCGCTTATTGGTTCGGATGATGGCCGTTGTGTCTCGACTGGTAGCTCCTCTGCCTGTCGCAACGACGTCTGTTTCCTTTCAAAGTCCGACACAGGTTTCCCGAGCAGTCCCAATATGTCATCGTCTTGGTCGATTGTTTGTGGTGGTGGAGCTGGTAGAGCACTCTTCTGTGCCATCTGCTTGAGGCCAAACATGTCATCGTCGTCGTCTGCAAAGGCGTTACCTGTAGGGGCTTGTGGTAATGGTGTGTGACTTCGAGATACATTCGTGCTAAGCGCAGGTGTGCTTTGGCTGCTGCCGTGCAAGGCAGGGGGAAAGTGACTCGACGCATCGACAGGCGCTGCCGAATTGAACGCAGCTAGGAGGTCATCTTCGGTGGGAGGTGACTGCAACGGACGCTTCCAAGTAGTATCTAAGCCTACGAAAGGCTTGTTTATCGTGCGTGATAGTCCCTGATTCGCCGTTGCGTTTGTAGGAGGTCGAATTGCCCCAAACGCTGTAGGCTCTGGAGTACTGTTTCCACTGCCCAAGGCATCCCAATGGCTGGAATCAGCACCACCAAAAGTGGCATCGTATTGCTTCCTCCTCTCTGCATCTTGTCTGAGCTTTTCCTCTTGTATTTGCTTCTGTCGTTCTTGTAGCGAGAGGTTGCTGGTGGGAGCTTTTCCGCTAGTAAGGGACACGAGACCAGCGAAGCTGTCATTCGTGGGAGTTGCGGGCTTGGAGGGAGGGTTGAAGGCAGAGGTAGCTGCAGAGATCGCCCTTGCTGCTGATTGTTGCGCAGCGAGACTAGCCAGAGGGGTGGAACGACCTGATAGTTGCGGTGTGGGGTTTTGGCGGTATGGAGGGAAGGCCGCGGGGGTGGTGGAGGGCTTTTTGGCAGGCTGCGACCAGTCAAGGCCGCTTAGATCATCCATTGTATGATGCAGTTCGGATAGTTGTAGGAGGTGTGCGAGGGAGTCATATCCTGGGCGCAAGTTGTATGTACACCTCGCGGTAACATTGATTGCGCAACATGCGCTGTCGGATGTCCTAGTGTCGCGCTGGCTTTGGACGCCACATAGGCGCACAGCCACCCGGCCACCAGCCACGCGGGCCCACATCGGAAGGGACCAACGTCTGAACTTTAGCCACCGTTGTACGGATACGGAGTAAGGAGTATGTGCTTCCCTCCTCGGTACTCTCCCCTCGACTGAATGAGGTTTTACATGTGGCCATCTCGTGACGGCGAAGACCATTAAGCAAAGTAAAGTGAGCGTTGGCCCAGTACACGTAGGAATGTGTCCATGGATGCAGGTGCGCTTCCATGCTTACTACGCTCTACGATTTGAGCAGAGTATCCGTACCGAGTACTCGGTACTCCGCACTGAACACCATAAGAAACGGACATGTCATGGACACACGCGACGACATGTCAAGGCAGCATAAGTTGCGCGTACCGAGTAGGGTGCACTGTAGTCTTGAATACTCGCACATGATGCCTCGAGTACGAGAGCCGAGGCCAAGCACGCCGGCAATCTCTTCTCCCAACTCTTACTCGGTACCTCCGGTATGCCAGTCCGGGATATACCCGCGGCAGCTACCCAGTATAAAAGAATGATGACCGGCTCATCTGGACCCAGGCTGAATGTTTGCCGGAGTCGGTGACCCCTGACAAGGCTGTCTTCGATGTCGATATTTCGTGACTCGGCCCGAGAGGAACGTTTCCCGTGTCCCGTGTCCCGTGTTGTGCTGCCACAGCCAGGGTCCGAGGAATCGGGCCCGATAGTGCCCAGTCTTGATGGCCATGTTGTGAGGCGCCAGCGTCGGCATGCCGTATGTGGCAGGCCGACGAGAGTGGGCCGAGTGCACAACATGGAAGCGAGACCCTGCAGCGAACGGCTCCAGCAGAGACAGGGCGCACTGCGCAGCGGGCAGGTCAACCGCCAACGGTGGAGGGAGGGCCGGCATCACGTGTGTCGCGGATTGGGCCTTCTTCCGTTCCTGTTTCTTTGTCCCAGGCCGCGGCGCTCGCCCAGGCCGCCACATGCAGGCCCTGGGGCGAACGGCGCGCTAGAGCCGGGCTGGCCTCGCCTGGCAGCGTTGGTGCCGTGTGCCCTCGACCTGCGACCGTCCGACCGCGCCTCCTGCCTGCACACCCGCCTCGCCGTCGCTGCCCGCCATCATGAGAATCTTCGGCCGCAAGGGCTCCAAGCCCGTCATCTCGCCCAACGGCAGCCACCCGAACTCGTCCGCCTCGACCAGCTCTCTGCGCTCGCCCACCTCGACGCCCACGGGCTCCCGGCCCACGAGCTTCCCCGACGTGCCCCTGCCCAAGGCCCCCGACCCGGCCCTCGACCCCGCCGGCTACCTGCGCAGCATCTATGCCGTGCGCGAGCGCTCCCGCCTGGTGCTCGAAAAGGCCAAGAAGAACCAGCTCAAGCACTTCACCGTCGACATGAGCAAGTTCCACGACGTGGCCAGCTTCGTCGTGTCCATCATCAAGGTAGGCGCCGCGCGCACCACGCCGCTGACCTGCGCCGGCCCTGGGGCTGACCATCTGACAGCGCGACTATGCGCCCGACTACGCCTCGATCCCCCCTCACGGCCGCTGGCAGCACTTCGACGTCGGCGGCCGCCCGCGCATTGCCCAGCTGATGGCCTCGTGGCCCTCGACGGTCGACAACCAGGAACGCACCCGCCGCCTGCTCGACCTCTTCCTCGTCTCCGTCCTCCTCGACGCCGGTGCGGGGACCAAGTGGCAGTACAAGAGCAAGGAGTCGGGCAGAATCTACCGCCGCAGCGAGGGGCTTGCTGTTGCCAGTCTTGAAATGTTCAAGGCCGGCGTGTTCAGCAGCGATCCCCGCGAGCCCTGTCAGGTCGACAGCGCTGGATTGAACAGGTTGGACGTCGCCATCATGGCACGTGGCCTGCAGGTCACTGAGAACAATCCCATCGACGGGCTTGAGGGACGCACAAGTCTCCTCCTGAGGCTGGCTGAAGCTCTGCAGAACCAGGAAGTGTTTGGACTCGAGGCGCGTCCAGGAAACATGCTCGGTAAATCACATGCCCTTGTCGCTGAGGCTCAAACTGATGTTTCCAGACTATCTCCTCTCGCATCCTACTACTCAGGCCTCCTCGGTGCCCATCATCCCTGTGCCCACACTCTGGAACACTCTCATGGAGAGCCTGACACCCATCTGGCCAGCCACTCGCACGCAGATTGACGGTTTTCCGATCGGCGATGCCTGGCCGTGCTCCGTTATGCCATCGCACCCCACGCATCCTTGGGAAAACATTGTACCCTTCCACAAGCTGACACAATGGCTGACGTACTCGCTCATGGTCCCCATGACGAAGCTGCTCCACGTGCATTTTGCTGGTGCCGAACTCCTGACCGGATTGCCAGAATACCGCAATGGCGGGCTCTTCATCGACACGGGCCTCCTGACCCTCAAGCCGGACGATCAAAGCCGGGGTCTGGCGCAATATGAGCACAACGCGCGGCTCAAGGGACAGCCATGTATGGAAGTCGTACCGATGTTTACGGCCGATGACGATGTCATTGTGGAGTGGCGCGCAGTCACGGTCGGTCTATTGGACGACCTTCTTGCAGACGTGAACAATTTGTTGGGTCTGAGTGGTTATGACAAGTTGAACTTGGCGCAGATGCTCGAGGCCGGGAGCTGGAAGGTAAGCCGGACCACTTGTCCCATGGGGCGAACACGCCGCTAACAAAGTGTACAGGGAGGCCGAGAAATCGCAGAAGTGTCTCGGCCTAATACTAAGGAACCCCCAATCATGATTTTGTCGGATGGAACTGTTTTCTAAGATACCCTGGAGCTTCCCTTGGCAGCCCTACCTTTCGCTTCGTTTGTTTCACGTGTGGGCAGCGGAAGCACGCTGCCGACCTGTTGGCGGTGGTTGTGTACCACGCGCGACGACAGCACCTTCCTTTCACGGCCACGGGAAGGATTTCTTACGATGCACGATCTCGACGGTCGACGTTTGGTGAAACGTTTCTTGTTCATATTCCCAGCTCCGGCTTTGCCTTTGACGCACAATTTGCAATTCTGACACGTTGTGTTAGCGAGATTTCTACGATTCGCCTTCAGCTCCTCTGGCTGTCTACTATGTTGTTATCTTTCTGCATGTAACTTTGGGGATCATGGGGAACATGGGGAACCTCTCCAGGCTCGTAGCGAGCCCTCGGAGTCATTAATAAAAGCTAATACTCTCCTCTCTCCTCGCTGCGTGCGCACGACCTCGGCGACTAAAACATCATTCGAGCGCGCAAGAAGCGCAATTTGAGCAGTAATATCGCGTGCACGTTCAAGGCAAGGTATGCGCCCATATCCGCTACCCCCACTTCTTGCGCCCTGCGAATCAGAGAACGGGGGAGTTTGGCGTCCCTGGAGGCTCCACCCTGCTTTTGCCGGCAATACTTGCCCAGTCCTGCCGGCTGATCTGGTACTTTCCCGCCTAGCCCGCCACGTGATTCCTCCTCCTCTGATGTCTGATTCTGGATTAGACACAGATCCGCGCCATTGTTTACTATACGTCATTGCGTACACGAGCGGCCACTTGTACATCTCCAGCATCTGCCACCGCCAAACTGCACGACAGTCGGGGAAGCAGAATGAACTCGACAACAAAACGCCAGAAGCAGCGCAAGGTGCTGCTGATGGGCAAGAGCGGAGCAGGGAAATCGTCGATGCGAAGCATTGTCTTCAGCAACTATGTCGCAAAAGATGTCCGCAGACTAGGCGCGACAATCGATGTCGAACACAGCAACATCAAGTTTATGGGCAATCTGATGCTCAATCTGTGGGATTGTGGAGGGTATGCCACTGCCTTGGCGGCTGCACTATGCTTGCAAGCTGACAACCTGCAGTCAGGATGGCTTCGTCGAAAATTATCTCACTCAGTCCCGCAACCACGTCTTTGGTTCCGTCGCGGTCCTCATCTTCGTCTTCGACATCGAATCACGCGAGTTTCCTGCCGACGTCGTCTCCTACTCGAATATCATCCGCGCCTTACACGAATGCAGTCCAGGCGCCAAGGTGTTCTGCCTCATACACAAGATGGACCTTGTCCAAGCGCGGCTGCGACAAGCCATGTTCGACGAGCGTGCCGATTACATAAGAGAGGCTTCTGAAGGCTTCAAAGATACCGTCGAGTTCTTCGCGACAAGCATCTGGGATCAGAGCTTGTACAAGGCGTGGACGAAAATCATATACTACCTGATACCAAACGCAGGGACCATCGAGGCCCTGCTGGAACAGTTGGCCGAGGTGATTGATGCGAGGGAACTGATACTGTACGAGAGAACGACTTGCCTGACAGTGGCACACGTTACGCGGAAAACGGAAGAACCGAATCCCTTCACAGATCGGTTCGAGCGAATATCCAGCATCTTGAAGACACACAAACAAAGCATGGCGTACGTATTTGCATCTGCTCCATTGCCCTTCAGCTTCATCGCAACGTGGCTGACGCATTTGACCACAGGAGACATACAAACATACCCGCCGGCAGCGCCAACTTTGCCGAAATGCAAATCAAGACCGGCCGCTTCATGTTCTTCATCACGCGCCTCACCGAAAACACAAACCTCGCTGTAGCCATACCACCGTCCGAACAGGTCTTCAACGCCGCGCGTGTCAATATCTTCCAGGTGCGACCCAAGTTTGCGGAACTTGATATCGCATCGAAGCCTCGACCGCCCATACAGCAAGCATTTGCTGGGTCGGCTGATATGATTGATGCAACGGATAAGGGTAAGGAAAGGGAAATCGCCATCTGAAGGAGGGCTGGTGCCGAATCACTGCAACGGGGGAGAGAAGCATAGGGACCAATTCTATCAAAGTTGGAATTTAAAGAGTCGAATCAAGAAGGCGCTGCGGAGTTTAGTATTTGAGCGTCCTCACTTGGCGTGTTTACCTGCTACAAGAATATCAAGATACCCATATTATGCATCTGCGACACCGAGCTTACTAGGCCAAACAATACACCACATGACCACCATTACCAACGCGCTGCGAAACAGGACAATCGTCCGAATACGCGAACCGGGCACGTCTAACCTTCATGCCCCCGGTAAATATTGTAAAAGACACACACCAGAAATAACCCCAATAGTACAACCCGAGAGAAGATGTTTCTCCCAAAACCTAGCAAAGAATACTGTCCAAGAAAAGCCAAACTAACGCAAATGCCTGTGCTTTTTTCTTATCGTGGGAGAAGGCTGGCATTGTTGGAAAGTGGGGTGGTGGGTGGTAGATGATGATGCGGAATGCTGGCTGAGGCTGTGAGGTGAGCCATGTATGGCTTTGGAGAATGAATGGCGGGGAAGGTGGTGTATGGTGTATTGATAGTAGAGGTTTTTGACATGGGGGAAAAGTGGCGGTGGAATGGGGACGGATAGCAAAGTTGGAGTGAATGAGATGATGATGAGGGGTTGGGAACTTGGATTGATTGATTTAAACTAGACGGATCGATTTATACGAGATGATATGAGATGGTATTCAATATGTACTTTTCCTACTTGATTGGGGTGTAGGTTCGACCGTGTCGAAGTGCACCAAGCACGTCGTGGAAACCACATCCCGAGTTCCACTCTCGCTAGACTTCAAAGTACGTGCTCTGGAAAACCTGTGAGCGGGATACTAGCATCAGCTGTCCGCAGGTGTGGTGGATTTAGTAACAGTAGTAGTCACCACCACTCCCATACGCGCCGTCGTCACTTTCCGAATCGTGCGCATCATATCGAGGCGGTGCATTGCTGCTACCACCATGATGATGGCTATCATAGCTGTGGCTACGTGAAGAAGGAGGCGAGTATGAGCCACCATACACCGGTGATGACGGACGATGATGTGAATGAGACGACTCACCATGGAGTCGAGAGGACGAGGTGCCCTGAATCCGATCAACCATACGCTGCCAATCTGCTTCGCTGAGATCGGGGTTGTTGCAGGCTAGACGCTGGGCGACTGATGAGGATGACTCGCGAGCAGGTGTTGCACGATGGGACGAGCGAGGAGGAAGGGAGTAGTTGCGGAAAGACTGGCCGTAGACTGGCGGTGGAGGAGTATGGGAGTGCGACGAATGACCATGACGACGGGACGATGACTGACCATACTCTAGCGAAAGAGGTACATGCGACCGTGACGACCCAAATGGCGAAGGCGACCAGGATAGATGGCCTTGACGCGACGACTGATCATACGCTGGCAAAGGGGATGCATGCCACCGCGATGACCCACCATGTCCCAGACGCGACGACTCACTGTTAAGATAAGCAAGGTCACGATCCGCCCGAGCATCACGACCGCGACCGCTGCCCATATGTCCAGCACGATGATGGCGCGACAGCCGACCATGTCGAGCAGCCTGACCCTGACGATACTGCTCCATCTGTTCCTCCTGCTGCCTGCGCACCCGCTCCATCTCACCCTGATACTCAACGCTGTGATACGCATCGCTCGCAGCATCGTGATACCGCGCATCTTGAGCAAAGTCATCATACTCTCGACCCTCATCTTCATCATACTCGGCTACCTGTGCGCCACGACCGCCCCGACCTCTGCCGCGCGCATCGCCCAACCACTCCGTCCGACACAGCGGGCAGATCTTCTTCGCGTTAGGATGGCTGCTTAGCATAGCTTGGAGACATTCCATACCGATCAAGTGCGTGCAGCCAGGGATCCCGACGATCTGCACGCAAATGTGCTCTTCGATGCCTTCGAGACAGATGGGGCATTCGGTGTTTGGCGGCGCGGAGGTGGCCGAGTGGGAGAGGAAGTCGGTATGTGTAGACATGAAGTATTGGACGCGGGCGAGGGAGCGTGAGGAAGACATGCTGTATGTTTGTCAGTGTGTTGGTTTTGGACGTTGGAGGTGTTGAGGATGTAGTGCTGATGTGGTGCGGAGGAAGGTGAGATAGAAGGAGATGGATATTAAGTATTGTCCAGAGCTGGTGTATTTTGTACAAACAGAGATCCAAGTCAGCTAACAATAGCAGGTGCAGCTGTAGGAAAGAGTCTGGTGACATTGTGCGCCGATGGAGTGCGTTGCCACGAGTTTTTACGCATGGTGTTGTTGTACAATCTTAATACTCCATGAACCACTATAGTCGCACAATGTACAAGAGTGAAGTGAATAGAGCAACTTCCCTTTCATAGCCAGTGCTGGGATCAATGAAGGATCCTGGAAACAGATATCACGATCTGACCAAGCTTCTCCCCCTGGAGTGGAGAGCGCTCCATGAGACTATAAGTGAAATTGAACTACACAAAGCTCATTCGGACGTATATACGAGCAGCAGCATACGGAACTGTCCACGTGATTCAAGCCCCATGATGGTGCGCATGCCCACCGGTCGTCAATCGTAGACTGAAACCGGTGGCAAGAAGAGATTCAAACAGTGTCATGCTCTTGCTATCGCAGCGACCGACCACGCATGCTTCAGCAGTGATGAACGCAACCTTTAACAATGAGAATGAATGTTGAAAACGTGCGACGTCACGTGGTTCGATGCTGGTAGATGGATGCCGAGTGGATTGGGCTTTTGTCTGCAGTGTAGACATACATGCCCTGGTCTCGACATGTTGCGATTCAACACGCTCCAACGCAGTGTAAGTAGCTGAGCCTACTAGTGCGTGGTGTGATCATCGCATAAAATGTCAAGTTACAAATGGCGACCCTCAAGTCCTGCGATTGAGCAGCTGTCTCGGCACTTGCTGCCAGACTCCTTCAGTCCTCAAGATTCTCATGATAGTCAGACTTCGTCTAGCATCCAGAATCGCGAGCGGCGGTTCGAGCACATCTCTTCATAGATTTTCAAATACCATCCCAAGGTCCACGTAGCGGACAGATGCATACGTATCTCGCATACTGTTCCATATCAACAAGACCACGGACATCTTGCCGGTGGCAATCTGAAGACGTCGAGTCCCGTGACAACAAGAGTGGATAACATTACGCTCTGATTCGCGATTCGTGATTCGAGGGGTCGAGATGCTGACCATGCTACTCGGCTTCTAACTCTGGAAGGGGTGGCCGGTACTTAGGTAGATCAGCCGTGCAATAACTTGGCGGTTGAAGAGTCTTGACGTCGAGGAGAGCCTTCGTGACAGGTAGAACTTGGACAGCAACTTGTGGTCGGACCACACGCGGGACGGCACAGCTTCCGAAGCCGATCAAGCGGATGGTACAATGACAGGCGTACCGGCAACTGGAAACAAACTCGCGGCACATGCATACACTAGCTGCGGGGTACCGCGGCGTAGTAGCCCAAGGAATGAGTGCAGTGACATTTGTAAAGTAGTGTTGAGAATCTGACTGTCGTTCTGGCATCGTTGTTGGTCAATGAATGCCACGTGCGGTATATTTACGGTTAGACTTGCGTTGCTTGGTGACTTTGAGGATGATCCTTGCGCATGAGCCGTGGGCCCGTGAAGTTTGAACGGTGTTTGAAGCCTTGAACAAGCCCTAATTAACGTAGATGATCACTGGCTCTGCAGCAACATGTGATACTGAGCATTTGATGTGGTCTGTGAAAGGCAGCGCTTGTGTCGATCTGTACTGTACTCTACAGGGAGATGCGTTATTGAAGATGTACCGCTGTAGTGGTAGTAGAAAGCTTCTTGTGCTAGGCCTAACTAGGGAGGACTTCTCAGAATATATAACAGCTGTTCTGCAATATCTCTTAGCCAACGTGGCATCAAATCGATGTCAGAGATGATTTACACCAGTTTTGCTCAAGTAAATAGCCTGCTTCTTCGTCCCTAGCTTCGTTGTTGTGAAGATTTCTGACCAATCAAAGCATACTGCCACCCCCTCCCGCCTGCCCAGATAAGACTAGCACAAGAGGCTTTCGACATCTCTAACTGTTACCTATACTCCGTATGCAGGCAAGCGCTCGGAAATGATCGACAGACTGGATTAGTGCCTGATGCTGTGTACTGGTATTACAATCGTGAATCGTGATGTGCAGCGACTCCATTTATAACAATCGGTCCGACACGGACATGGGCACGGGAAAGAGTTTAAAGCCCCTACTGTACAGGCGAGGTCCGAGGCACCATCAAGGTTCAACATAGCCGGCTTGTCCTACGGATACAGTAAAGCATCGTCTGGCAAAGTGTGGCTCGGCATCATTCCGAACGATGTGCCAGAGCTAAAGTGGGACATATTGCAATTAACGCTAGTCTTTGCCTGGTGCAGCAGCAAGGACGACAGACCAGCCAGCACTTAAATGTTTTGCTTCATCAATCATACTACCTGAAACCTGGGTGATGTCGACACGCGTAGTCGAGCTTCGTCGGCCAGTCCACATGTGGTTCAAGTAGGCTAGAGTGCACCTGCCGGTCCTTTTTTTTTCGTAATGACTTGGACACATTTCACTTTGGCTGAGATGTTGAAACGTTCGCTAGAGAACCAGGTCTGTGGGTCGAAATCGTTGAGCTTCGTACATCCTTGCTCACGAACACATATAGGCTGTGTGCACTATTGAAGGGCAGCGGCTATGGAGACCGTTCTCCAGGACCTGTCAGTGCCGGAGTCGATGACATAGGGCAAAATGTGGCCCAGAGAAGTTGAGGCCGAGAAGGATAGCTGCACGTCATCCAGGGCTGCTGAACTTTCTAGGTAGTATCGAGCTAGATTGGCGGTTGATTATCATTGAACATTGCAGGATCTGCAGCTAGGTCATGTATCGCATGTGGTCGATGCTGCATTGACCAGCGGGAGCAGATAAGCACGAAGCTGAAGACAGGGAGATTGAATCATGCCGGCGAGACAATATCGTGCTGCACGGGATACCTATTTTGCATGAATCCAGAAGAAGGACATGTTCGGCGGGAGCTCAGGGTAAGTCCGAAGCGGGGCTAGCACACCCCGCCTTCCTAGTTGGGAATCTTGAGCCAAAAAAATCATGAGCGTTGGAACGAGCCAGCTACGACTCCGACAGCAACATGGCCAGCCTAGACGAGGATGCAGTAGACGAGATTCTCTACCTGGCGCGCACGAACGAAGCCGCAGCGTTGACGTCATATCTCACCGAGCTGTCGGCGCAGACAAAGCGCACGAGCGCCGATTTGGTCGCCGCAGCCGTTGATCCGTACTCGAAAAATGGCGCGCTGCATTATGCTGCGGCAAATGGACACAATGGTACAGACCTCGAACGCTGCGTGCTGTATGGCCCTGGATTGACTGGGGGACAGATGTAATCAAAATGCTCTTCTCTGCAAGTGCGGACAAGCCAGCACCAGAGCTCCTCAACGCCGTGAACGATGCAGGGAACACACCACTCCACTGGGCAGCGCTCAATGGCCATCTCCACAGCGTGAAGTGCTTGATCCAATCAGGTGCCGACGTGACGATAATAAATCGTGCGGGACATGACGCCGTGTTCGAAGCGGAGATCAATGACAAGAAGGAGGTGGTGGATTGGCTGCTGGGCACTGTCGAGGCACTCGAGAACGGCATTGGACAGACTGGCGAAGCAGCAGGAAGTGCCGATCAAGACATGGACGGGGGCGACAAGGGTACCTCGCAAGAGGGCATCGAGGCCGTGGAAGGTGTGCGGAAGCAGATGGAAGAGCTGAAGACCGGGGACGGCGCGTCAAGGGATGGCTGAATCCAGCCCCAACGACTTGGCTGCAATCAGAAATAGATGGCGGACACTTCTGCCCCCTGCCAAGAACCGTCTTGTTTGCTACCGATAGCGACAAGAACTGACAATCAGGTGCCCACGTGGCAGTGACTGCCTCGTGGGGTGAGACAAGCGGCACATCATCGACGCGGGTATGAGACACGGTCAAGCTACAGTGTGTCAAATTTGTGGCTATCGTGACTACTGTAGTGTACGACTGCGCTCGCTGACGGGAGGCGCATGTTGCAAGACGGCCTTGTTACCAGCGTAGCTGCCAGCTACAAGGCTTGACACAAATGAAAAGTCAAGTCACAATGATATCGCCCATGCTGCGATCTGCGCACAAAGCGACGTGTAATGAGGCTGAACAGAGTGCCGCTCCCATGTGCTGCTGTCCAATACGCCACCCCAAGCACGGAACCAACACGCCTCACCTCGAACGCCAAAACATGCCAGAAACCGACGCCGGAACCCAGAATGCTGCTCAAGCCTACTGTACATTAGTGGACGTAAAGACCATACTCATTCCCTTTCAAGTCTTACCACCCGGAGGGATCAGTCTTGCAGAAGCCAGGCACGACGCTTGTGTTCCTTGTTCGCCTTTCGCTTTTCCTTGATGGCCTTGAGCTCCTTCTTAGAGAGAGTCTTGTTGCGACGCTCTGCCTTTAGACTACGACCGTCATGGCAGTTGGCAGCGGCGTCGACGTCGAAGAACGCCGTCATCTGCCTCTTGCTCTTGTTCTCATCATTGTGCATGTCCGGGCCTACACCGGCCTGCTGGAACTTGCCCGTGAAGCGGTTGAAGTGGGCTTGAGCTGTGTAGTCCTGGAGGTTGTTGCCATGGAAGCCAGCGGCAGCGGCAGCAGCAGCAGCTTCCTCTGCCTCTTCCTCCTTCTGAGCCTCCAAAGCGTAGTCTGCGTTGGGGTCGTAGCTACCATGGATAGCCGGGTTGTAGCCCCCCCACTTGCGCCTGCTGGGCGGGGAGCTTGTTCCCGGGGCTCCTGAGCTTGAGGCATAGGCAGCACTGCTGATCGGGGTCCTGGATTGACTACGTATTAGGCCGGGTAAGGACAAAAGAAATGATAGAAGTTAGCAAACCTGTCGTACGGAACATGACTAGATGTGGTGGCTTGAGGCACACGCGGGTTCTCCCACTGCTTGACGCCCGTCCTGCTGTTGATGAAGTACCAGTCCCGGGCAGTCGCATCCCACTGCGCGTCCCAGCCGTCGTCTGCCTCGGTGGGCACAGGCTCGTCGGGGAGGGGCGGCGCCTCTTCGTCTGGCAGAGGCGGGTCTTCAGCTGCGGTCGCAACTTCTCTGTTCTTGGCCGCGACTCCTTCTTCGCGTGTCGGCAGGCTCTTGTCGTGGCTGACACCGCCGCCCGAGGGTGCAACGGCGCTGGCCGGCTCTCCGATGTTGCACGCGGCACTCATCTCGGAGCGTGTAGATATCTGGACGTTATGTGTTAGGACTGTTGCGCACAAGAATAAACAATGTCGTGAGTCGCTGCAGGCTGCTATTGGTGATTATTTCACGACGTCGTCGCGAGCTGTGTTGGGGTGTTGCGGATTTTAGCGTCATTACATAATCACGCTAGGCCAACAGTGGCAGGGTCACATGAATGGCACTACATCACGATTCACGTCTCATCTTCCAGATCACCTCGCTTCGGTAGATCCGCGGCGTGCCTGCATCTCGGCCCATCCGTTCATTTGCCGGAGCCTGGCGTGTGTGCTGGTGCTCGCTCGGCTCCTGCAACGGCCTGTCATCAGCGCGTCGGCGCGTCCTCACCAAGTGCCACATGTCGGAAGTGTGCATGCGGCTTTTGATTCTTTGTCAAACGCACGTCTCAAGCGGCACATGGCGCACACATCCTCGTTTACTCCGTATACGGGCACACATTACAATGGTAGGCTATCGCCAAAGCATCTACGGAGTATTGCAGGACCCAAAAGAAGGCTCCTGAGTCCTAAGCACCACATGCTGTTCCTTAGCAAGCCATCTATGCTTCTGCACCCGCATGAGCTTCAGAGCTGCATGTGCGGGAAACCGACAGCAAGGCCTGGGGTATGTTTGGCGCAAGCCAAGACGGCGCTCCATGCACGCAAAGAAGCATCAACTTAGGGCAGCCGGGAATGATTGAGGATCCGCCCGGCGAATCGAGACGGGCCTGCCGCTCAACGGCTCTGGACTGGTTGTTCCGATCGGACATGGTGTCCTTTAGCGGGGGTACTTCCGTGCAGAGCAATATTCCGCCGACATTGTTGGAATTGACTCCCAGAGGCCTTGCTCGACACGTTACATAGGCTGGGAGGATACTCCGTACGATCGCTGGCGAACAAGGGCCGGCTGCCGGCGCCGTATTGCTCCAGTCGCATTGTCGTTGGTACTGCAGCTCATTTGCTCTTGCGGAGCAGCGCGAAGTATCGTTTACGCTTGCCGGAGTGGCTGTTGAGGACAGACCACACTGCATTCCTTTAGCTGCGTCGAGCTCTTTGCCCAAGTCAGTCCATGTTGAGCTTATTGGCTGGCGAAGCCTTGAGGGCTGTGCAAACCCGACGCCAGGTCTGGAGAAGTAGTTTCGGCAAAATACAAGTACAAGGACAAGGGCAGCTTGGTGCTTCCCGTCGCCTCTCCCAGGTCTGCATGATCGGCGCCAGTCAGCAGTTGGACAGCTGCGGTTGGTTAGAGGTGGGGACATGGCCGCTTCTCAGATCTGGGCGCTGAAGTGGCATCTCATAGCTGCTCACGCACCATTCCATCGCTGTAATTCGACGGACTACTGCAGTGTTGTACATCGGCCAGCATCAACCTGCATCTTGCAGCATACCAAACACGCTACGCAGCAACTTGCACGGCCTGCAGAAGGTTTCTCTCTCTGCCGCGATGCAGCGATTCGATATCGCACCAATATTGCTCGTCCGGCTCGCCCACCCCGGCACGTTCCAGGATTCTCGGGTCTCAAAAAGCCAAAGCTCCACGACCATGTTCCTGGCAGCTTGTCACTTTACTTTACTAGGATAACAGCACAGATACGTTCTGTGGACGCGACGGCTTCCAGGATCAGTCCCGGCTCTGGTGAAGCACGGTGTCCCGCTTTGGTCCTTTCACTCTGATCCTGATTCCTGCCTACCCGGTATTATCGTATTTATTGCTACTCCGTATTGTATTCCTTCCTACGATCCTACGAAGTATCTTCAGTTCAGTTGAGGCGTGTCTGTTGCGTACCTGGCCCTTTGCTCCCGGGGTGCCGCCTGCGCCGCACACTCCCTGCACCGGCTCCGTGCTTGTACAAGGACACAGTAAGTTCGTTCCCGAAAAGCCCCAGTGCTCTCTACCTATGTACACTTTCACATGCCCTGTTCCCTGCCACGTTTCGGCTGCAGTCTAGCATCACCCGGGAGTTGCAAAGTCGTAAGACGTCAGCCCTGCACGGACTGTTGACTCTTCGGCCTATTTTCCAGAGCCTTGCCATCTGCCATACTGTGTACATCGCTACGTATATTCAATTGCAGGCCAGACGTGCGCAATTGCTTTCCGTTCGCTGGCCACGTTACCTCCAGACGCACTCAATTGCGTACGGGTCGTCAGCCAGCCTTCCCTATACCACTCACGTTCATGTGCCCAACAAACCGAAAGCGAGCTGATGCCTTGGCTGCATCAGTAACGAATTTGGATCAGTTCCTGCGTCCTAAAGTACCCTAGTTGTATCCGTATTTGTTGCTGCTCATCCTTAATCCTCCATGTTGTTGGCCAACCGATGTACCGTGGAAGCCATCCCACTCCAAGCGGCGAATGTCAATACTCACCCACTTCCACTGCTATGCTCCTCAACATGAGCCGCCCGCCTAGCATCCCCCCGCATCCAGGGCCGTCACACTCTTACAGTTCACATCCAGCGGCTTATGCTCTATCCTCCCGGCCCGAGCCTCTTGATTTAGGACAACATGTTCGCCCAAGGGATTCGAGCGGCATTCAGAGCAATGCGCAACAACTACCAAGCCTCCGCACTCTGCTAGAACCTGAACTACTCGACAAAAAGTCATCTGAGCCCCCATTGAGATCCGGTAGCGCACCATATTCGTACGGCGCTCCTACTCGGCACGATTCAGAGAGTCCCAATCTGAAAAGACGGCATGATTTCGATGGTTACGCCCACGGGTATCACGAGCTTAATGCTATCACTTCTCAAACACCATACACACATCGCCCATCCCTTCATTCAGCAAATAACGATACTCATTCGGCAGCATCCTCGACACCTGGCTCCGCGTTCAGCACCAGTCGAGCAGAACTTCAATGTCGGGGCAGTTATGCCCACGTTGCGCATCCGGAACAGCTGGACAAAGCCTTCCGGCCGCAATTGATAGCATCAGAATCTGTGAACAGTCTGGCGATACAGACCCTCCACGATAATCTCGGAGATGCTAATAGGCCCGTGAGGCGACGCATTGACGGCTCTTCACGTGCTCCAGTCCACTCTTCACGATGTATTGGGCAACGCGTGATGCCTGGGGAAGGACTATGCTACATTTATGAGGATGGCACATTTTGTCGTGCGACAATAGACGGCGAACCAGTCAATCCCTCATGGGGTATCACGAAGGCTGGGAAACCACGCAAGAGACTTGCTCAAGCGTGTCTCACTTGCCGCGAGAAGAAGATCAAGTGCGAGCCCGGCTACCCAAAATGCCATCAGTGCGCCAAGTCGCAGCGAGTCTGTAGAGGGTACGTCCTTGCTCAATTCGACCTTATTGGGCTTGTCCACTCATACGTCACAACCCCCTGCATGGACTTAGTTGACTTCACTTAATTTTTGGATGGACTGTATCACTCAAATGACAAATACTGACCACTAGTAGTGCCCTCAATCAAGCTGGCATTGTCAATGCATCCGGAGAAACTTCGCCGTCGCATTCCGCGCCTTTGTTTAAAACCCCGTCCTCAGAAGTCCTCAATGCCGGAACAGGTCCTGAGAGAATCAGAGCTCCCGGAGAGCTACGAGAATATTCCAAAAAGATTGAATCTTGGCCTGCTGGTACTCCCTTCAAGCCACGAAACTTCCCACTCACTTCATTTGCACTTTCAAGAAATATGTCCGTTCACTCGGTGGACTCAGACTGGAGTGGTTCAGATAACGAACAGGGCGATGCCCCTAGGCGAGGTTCCTACCAGGAACACTTAGCTCTCCAATGGGAGCAGGATCCTTACGAAACAGATCCCCGGCTTACCATGCACCTTCTCGATCTTTACTTCCTCCACGCCGGACGCGCGACCTACGGCATGTTTCCTCGCAGACCCTTCATAGCATGGGTAGAAAACAGTCGCGAGAAAAGTCAAGATCAACTGATGCTCTTGTACATCACCCTCGCTATGGGCTCACTATTTTCTGGCGATCCAGACAAGCGCACACTTGGGAAACGCTTTGCATCTGTTGCATCCTACGCAGCCGAGAAACGATTTGGCAAGTTCACCTTGCAGCTGTGCCAGAGCCGATTGATGCTTGCTTTGTACCTCTTTGCTCGAGGAAAGTCGCAAGAAGCATGGGATTTCTGTGGCGCGGGTCTGCGAGCCATCAGTGCGTTGAAGCTCAACACCGAGGAAGGCATCAAGAAATTGGCCGACAGTACTCCGGATCCGGATTTTGGATTCGACTGCTGGACCTACGAAGAATGTTGCCGCCGTACCTTCTGGTCCGGATTGCTAATGGATGTAACTTTCGATGTAACAAGCACAACAACATCTTCTGAGTCAGTACAACGACAGCGATACAATGGCTTCTTTGGAGGTACTCTGTTTGTTACTGGCATTGAGGACACGTACATTCGACTTCCATGCCCGGATGACATGTACGAAGCATCCACTCCGTGCGACGCTCCCTACTTCAACGAGGATTTCTTTGCGGGACAGGCCGCCACTCCACCTCGGTTGGGGCAAATGGCGTACATTTGTCTGATCTCGGCCTTATGGGGTGAAGTTCTGACTTTCACTGGGCGGGCCGCTCGCCGGCCTTTGAGCGGCTATGAAAGGCAGTATGAAACATTTTACGCCAACATGTATGAGAAACTGGATGCCTGGTATGCCATGCTACCATCATGCCTCCACTATAACCTGGCGAATCTCGAAAACAGCATGATCGAGGGCAATACAGGCACTTTCATGTCCCTCCATGCCTTGTACCACGCGACAATTATTCGACTGAATCGACACATTCGCGTTAACGCACTGCCGGCCGACAAATTACGACGGAACGTTGAGCACTCCTTCCGAAACGCTTCCAATTTTCTTTCAATGATGCATTCGCTTGCTTCAGTGAGCCGCCAACAGCGTCTTCCGCCGCGTGTGTCTTCGGAATTCTCGTTCTCGACACCATTTCCTGGATATGCCCTGATGCTGTCCATCGACGTACTTGCGTCTGCTGGCACTTTTCTGACCTTGAACAGCCTCATCGAAACTATTGGCACGGCCATGTCCTGTATTGACGAGTTAGCAAGCTTCTGGGCGTCGGCTCGAGCGCAGCAAAGGGCTGTATCAAATCGCATCAAACAACTCACTGACATCAGTGCGCAAGAAAGACAGGGGGTCCCAAACGGTAGCTACAGTCAATTCTGGAGAATCGAGAGCAGTCTTGAGACGGCATTTGGTAATGATGATGCGATATTCAAGGCGGACAATCAGTCGCTGTTCGACGTCGTGGCCCAGTTCGCGAGTCGTTAGTGGCTCGACGGCTGTTCAAGCCATCAGAGAGTTGGGCGCTGGATCGACAGGTCTTGAAGAGGAGGTGGATACAGACGTTCAGGCATTCCTCTCCAATTTTGCCCATGCCGATGCTTCACGGAATTCTTCTCAAAAGCTTCCCGTAGCAAAGGTGAGGCATATGGTGCCTCAGGCATGCAAATCAGAGCTATTTGAGTATTGCACGGGCCGAAGGACAGACCAAAATGCATTACAGGAGTAGCGCAATCATCTTCTGACGTCGACATGGTCGCAGCCAAGCGCACAGTTCTCACCCCCTTGGCCAAAATTTTACCACGACTTGATGTATTGTTACGTGTATTTGTATACTTTCAGTATGCTTGAAGTGGTTCCCGTATCGTAGCCGCCTTGCCAATCTGCGATCCCATCGCTTTGTGTTTTGCAACACGCGCCATAGTTCGATTCATTCTTACTCTTGCCCATTACTTGGGACAGAAGGTTGCCACGACATCTTTGTCATAGACACGGAAGCCAACCAAAACCAGAATACAAAGGATGAGCTAGACAAGCCCTGTGGTTCATGCGCAACCTTGTTTCAGTGCCGACAGCTACGACAAAAGTCTTTTTAGAGCAGAGAGCGCGTGTATAATAATCTTGAGCCAAATCTTTGTTCTGTTTTACGGAGGCGTAGTGCTCCTGTTGTGGTCATGGATACGCGAGGTGTCCTACCGGAGCTGGAAACGTGCTGTACAGCATTGCTTGTCCCAAGCAAATTCGTTGTGTTTCATGTATGTTAGTAGCAACGGAAGTCGCGTCTGCAGTCTCAAGACGGTCAGGTAAAAGCCATACTAGGCACAAGATAAGCACCCAACTCATCACTTCCGAGGTCGTCCATATATGTAACCACAACTCCACGTCCCTTGACCAGCCTCGAAACCAACGAGCTGAACGAGCCGCCATCGATCATTGTCGGCCTCGGTACCGCTAGCTATCTCCCCATCATCCAGCATTTCGATCAAGATCATCTGATCACACGATCTGCGAGCCTGCACGGGGGCTGCCGCCAAGCGCAACCGTCTCCGCAAGCCGTCGCTGCCGACCTCCTTTGCCTCCCGAAGCTCGCTTGTGTCTAGACGGGCCGAATCTTGCCGCTCCGGGTGGATCTAGATCGGCGCTTGCAACCGAGGTCACAGCGCTAGAGAGTCGTGAGGTCAATGCCGCATGCGGGTCGATCACCACACCATGTACATGTTGTACAGCCCTATGCCGATGAGCTACTGCACCCCTCACTTTGGGTGTGCAGCACAGCGGACCGGACGCGATTTTAGTCGTTCTTTTTTATCCGTAGCCGAGCCGCTGATGGTCTGAGGGTGAGGATGCTGATCTATCACGAGGCCTGGGCGTGCCATGCTGCAGAGGGAAAAGAAAGTCGGTTCCGATGTCGTGCAGTGTGCAGAATGTGGAAGGGCGGAGGATTGGCTGCGAGCATGTGCCAATGTTTGGCCAAGTCTAGGAGGCTGGAATAATTGATTGATATTTCTCCGTCCTTGTTCGGATACCTACTCAAGAGTCGCCACTGGGGGTACGCCACCCGTCCATTATGACCTACTGGCATGTTGCAGAAGCGGCTCGTATGGAGATAGTATTTCACGCAAACAAGCCAGAAATAAGTAATCAAGGTGGAGGAGCATGTGTCTTTCAGGTGAAGACACAGACGCAAGCTCTACTTGGGCCTTGCTAATGAAGGCTGCCATCGATCAGGCGGCTATCGCCTAAGCCGTGTTGGCTACCCCTACCTGTACCTATGACAGAAGGATTATTCTCCATACCATCTGTCTCGAAGCCACGTGACGTTCCGCGAAAGCAACCTCGCCATGGAGGAACTTTGAAATTTCCTCCATAGGTATGCGTCTCCAAAACATTGGCATACCACATCGTACACCGGTGATGCAGCACGTATCTCGTCTCCACGATGAAGGAGTAAACAACACCGACCTCGAAGGTCAGAAACTGCTTCCACGCCAAGACTCCAACGGCGATACCGTTGACGAGCCGGAAGACGAACAAAGCAGCAGCAGCACAGAAACCGGAACAAAAAAAATAGACGCGACGAAGCCCTCTGCTCCACCCGTCGAAAGACGCCATCTCACATCGTGCCGACAAGCATACGAAGACGTCGAAAGCAACAAACACAACCGGCAGAAGGAACGAGGTAAACAAGACAAACGACGGAGATTGTCAACGAACTGAATGCCTGATTAGATCTGCGCATCAGCCAAGCACACGGACGGCATCCACGACGTACTGGAGAGACTATGAGACAAGACCGTTACCACGCCCCTTGAAGAAACGACTCGCCGTGATGATTCCGCTGTTCTTGCGGTCGCTGGGAGGTGGTGAAGGAGTCTGGCCTGCCAGTTCTGCTGCTCTCCTTGTCAAGCTGAGTGAAAGGCTTGACATGGGCGTGTTCAAGCTGTACGGAGTCGCGCCACTTGGTGGAGATGGTTATGGCGCGATAGGGCTGATGTTGGTGTGGCTGGGAATCTCATGTGGAGTTGTGATCTTCTGGCAACCGGGCAAATACAGAGATAGACGGTAACGTGGGGATTCTGCAGCTATTCGTCTGGTGCATGAGCTTATGATCAGTGCTCTGTACCTTGCCATCGGTCCTTGTTGATGTTGATGCTGGTATCTTTCCCGGCCACAGAGTCATGCTTCAGGTGTAATAAGCTATGAATTGGTCATCCCCAGTCCTGTTTCTGTGCATAGCTCCTGGAGACTTCCTTGTCGGTAGATTTTTTGCTCCCATTTCAAATCCGAAAGGCATGTGGTGTGCCTCTTCTTCCTTCTCCACGGATTCTGCCGGCTGTCCCTTCTTCACACTACTCTTGAGCCAGCCAAGTCATCGAATAGATGTCGAAGTGAATCGCGAAAATACTTCTACACTCACTCCTTACTTTACTTTGTAACAATACACCCAGCAAGTCCCATGCTCTACGGCCCTCACAAACTCCATTCCTCGTCCCCAAAAAACCCATAGGCCCGAACCACCAGCCCTTATTTTACATCATATACTTTCCTAAACAAAAATTTGAAATCCGCACACACATACACGCAATTGGGAGGTCCACCGAGCGCAAGGAGTAGAGAGAGGGATGATGGGACCAACACAATACGGGGAAGTGTAAATATATTTCACCACGACGTTTACATCTAGACACACGAGTCGTTGGGGTAGCTTGGGGTGATTTGGGATTGGTGCATCAACTCTGGACGCGGTCGATGTGCATGGGAAATAGTTCGCCATGGTAGGTACTTGTTCTGGTACATGGGTAGTGTGTTATATACATGGCGATAGAAGACTGTAGAAGCTTGTGGGCCTACTGTCTCAGTCATCAGCTTTCCGCTGGCTGTGTAATAGTTGTTAACTCTGTTTTTAGATGCGGCGACTCCTTGTGCGGATTGTTTCGTTGGGTGGAGTAGTCAAGCGCACTGCCAGAGCGGGTTGTGCTGCTCTTTGTGGCAGGATGCTGTTCGTAAGGGGAAGGCGTTGTCGCGACCGAGTTAGTGATTCAAAGGCCTCATCTCATGATGCATCAGCAGTGGACTCTTCTCCTGTGTTCTCGGATATTTGAGCTTTCTCTTCGCTCTTCATCGGTTCTTCGACCAGCTTCGCCTGCGCGGGCTGCGCGACTTGTTTGCTGACAACCAGGCCGATGAGGTATGCGCCAACATTTCCGGCGCCATCAATGGGCCCGAGCTTGGCTTCGAAGAGCTGTGCTTCTCGTAGAAGTCTGATGATGCATTAGTCTTGCGTTTGCTAGTCATAACCGAGGATTGCTCATACCTTGCTTTACCATCGGGCGTCTTCACAGCCGCATCCTGAATGACCTTGCCCACTTGGTCGCGATAGCTCTCAAACACTGGCGCCATGATCATCCTGACCTGCATCTCACTGAGATACTTGTTGATAACCTTGTGCATCGTGACTGTATCTTTGGTCAAGCTTTCCATGCTCGAGCTTACATCTTTGTTTGCCTCGGCCTCGGTGTCCCATTCGATCTTTTTCAGAGCACGCATGTGTACCGTAGCTCTGCCAGAGAGAATGTCGGTAAGCTTATCGTGTATAGACACTTGCTGGTCCTGTAACAGTCGCTTTACGTTTTCGAATTCGCTGAGCGCAGATTTGTTCGTGGCGTTTGCAATACGTCGACGAGCACATTCGCGTATGTAGGGCATGATGGCAATGACGAACGACAGCGTCTGAGAGGCGATGGCGAGGTGCTTCGTGTTGATATTCTTGAGGCCCGCAGAGTGCATCGCGCCAGCTCCAAGGATAAGTTGGCAGAGGCGAGAATTAAACAGCTTGATATATTCGCAGAGTGAGCCAGAGACCTCAGATGTTATGCTTGGTATTGCAGAAAGAAGTATCTCAAATCGCTCAATTCCACGGAGCACGAACGTCGAGGAACCGGATATCGTATAGGTCTCCTCGTCGATGATGGCGGGCGTGGTTGTTTTGCTCTTCTCCTTGGGCTTCTCTTCCGAAATTCCGTTTGTAGTCGTGCTGCCATTCGTTGTAGGCTCTTGAATCTTCCGCAAAACGTGACCGGTTTCCGACCAACATGGTGGATCGCTCTCCATGCCTTTCAGTACTCGCGCAAGTACTTCTGTATCATCCGCTTCAAAATCTTTGGGTTCCCATCGATCAGAGTCCATGGCCTTTGCTAGCTCCTGCTTCTCAAAATCGCCAAACTTGGAAACAAAGTCGGTAATGTGGTTGTTCACAATGCTCTTCAGTGCTGCTCCAGAACGACCGGATACGGCCTCGCACTCGTCGGCAAACAAGCGACACAAGTTCAAGTAGCGCAAGAAACGCTCTAGTGGCAAGTTTGCCGTGGCTTCAGATCGCACTTTCAGCAACTTGGTAATCTGTGTCTGAGCCGCATCTACAGCCTGACCAAGCAGGCTGGACATGTCCAGGGCCTGCATCAGCTCCATTTGTAGGTCACTTGAAGCAGGCGCAGGAGTACCGTTGCCCATGTAGCTGTCGATATTATTCATGTACGGACTTTTTGGAGGGGACCGGAGTCCGCCTGCAGACATGGGCGGTGTAGAGACGCCGCTAGTCACGTCCAGAAGAACCTTGATCAATGTGCTGAGTCGTCGAAGGACTTCTCCGACGTCGGTGAAGATGTTGGTAAAGAAGTCTTCAGCGTCGACCGGGTCCATTGCGCGCAAATTTCGGGCCAAGATGGAATTTTTGTCCTGCTGGCTCTGACCACGTCCACCTCTTGTTGAAACTGATGTCATTGACTCGGCATCATCGTCGGTCGAGCTAGGGAGATATTTTCGGATAACGGACTTCATTTCTCTCATGATGGCGTCACGGAAACTGGCGCTGGCTTGATTCGTGAATTGTGCTCCACTAAGACCGTACAGGCTGGCTCGTAGCTCGGAGCGGAGCTTCTCGCTGGTGCTCAAGTATGCAGGCAACATGGACTTGTTCTTTTGATCATTACCTCGCGCCTTTTGCGATGCGGCGACCCATCGTTCCAACGTGCTTTGACTTTGCACTTTCTGGAGGTGTTCCCGCACGTCTGTAAGCAGTGTGTGGACAAAACGTGTTTCGAAGCCTCGCCCAACGCGAAACTTGAGCTCGTGTATCGCGTCGAAAACGCCTTCCATGGCTCTGAGACCGCGAAGGTCGATGAGTTCTGGGGGCAAGCGTGCATCTAACCAAGATGTAGTTGCTGGATCCGTGGTGTCGAGCGCACCAGTGATCAACCGCTCCACGACGTCCAGCCGGGTCATGGCAACTTCCAGCTCGTTCTTGTTTACTGCGTCGTCGCAATGCGTCAATGCCGTCATCACGGCTTGTAGCTGGTCAACCGAATCGGCCAGTTTCCGCAGGTTGCTCCGCCGCCTCTTCATCTCGACAACCTTCAAGCCTCCTGCTGCCATTTGGTGGTCTAGTCGTCTCAGATCCTCCCTGAGTCGCTTGATTCGCGCAACAGAGTCCGAGGCCTCGGATTGCAGCTCCCGGAGAGAGCCTAGTGCAGCGAAGAACGAGGTTGATGCTGAAGAGATGGCCGAGATCAAGTGCACTTCGACCGTGTCCATGTACCACGAGAGCTTCTCCTGCAGGATGGCGTTGGTCGCCAAGGTCTTCCTCCCCGTCGTTTGCGGCGCATCGAGCGAGGCATCCAAGAAGTCGACATGTTCGCTTGTGGTGCGGATGGGGCGGACGACTTCGGAGCGTTCGCTTACAATGTCGAAGGTGCGGGGGTTCTCGAGGTGGAAGTTGTGGTCAAAGTAGACGCTCGGTATGGTGGACAGCGGCGTGGCGGCTGGCACGGGGCGTTTGGAGCCGCTCGCGCGCCGCGGTGGTTTCGGCGAGCTGTTGGGGGAGCATGCGGCGGCGGCGGCGGCTTCGGCTCCGGCTCCGGCTCCGGCTCCGGCTCCGGCTTCGGCCTTTGCGCGCTGGAATGCTTCGTAGAGGCTGCCGACTTGCGACAGGTAGGGGTTGAAGGCGGCGGGCTCGACGTGGGGCACGTTGGCGAGCGTCACGGGCGGGATGTCTTTGGCGGACGGCGGGCGGTGTCCTGCCGCGGCCTGGGCTGCTGTGTGCGGGAGCATGCCCGTCCGGACTATCGGGGGCTGCAGCAGCGTGCAAATGGCCGTGTGCTCCCTCACGGCGCCCCTGTTGGCCTGGAAGCCGCTATCCAGCACTCCGCCGACCGAGTGTACGGAGCTGGCTGTCGACCCGCGCCGCGGCTGGTGGCGCCCGCCCGTGGAGCTTGGCCGGGCGCCCCCGTCGTGCTGGGTGGGAGAGGGCTGCTCGCTCTCGGTGGACCGCCGGGGGGCGCGGGCGGAGGGCGACATGGTGGCGGCGGAGCGTGTCGGGGGTGCGCTGGCGGCCGAGGCATGGGCGGAGGGCGACGTCGTCGTTACCTCGTCGTGCGCAGGGCCGCTGCGATGCTCGGCGGCAGCGACCGGCAGTCCAGGAACAACCGGCGAATACTTGTTCCGCGCCTCTGGTGAATCACGGGACTCGCGGGAGCCGCCGGGACACGACAGGGATCATGCGTCACATGTCATCACGCACTCGTCTCCACACAACCAGCTTATCTCACTATCTCCGAGTCTCAGACCCTCAGATCCCACGCCACATCCTCCCACCCCTTCCTTCTCATCAACCGCACCTTGACATCCCTCGTCGGCTTCATCACCACCAACGGAAACCTCTTCTCATCCTTGGCCGGATTCCATCCCATCCCCGGTGCAGGCAGCATGTCAAACCCCAGCGCCATAACAGCCGCCAAGCTCGTAATCTCCATTTGCGCAAAGTGCCGTCCAGGACAAAGACTCGTCCCGCCACCAAACGATCTGTACGCTGCGGGGTGAACGGTGCTTGCTTTGCTGCCGCGTCCGGCACCACTTTTCGTCCCGTTCGCGCTGAGGTAGAACCGACGCGCGTTGAAAGTCGACGCATCCGGGCCCCAGATATCCGTATCAGAGTGCATCACTGTTCCGGCAATCTGCACAATGCTGCCTTTTCGCAGCAGATACCTGTCTGCTAGCAATGTGTCTTGGAGGACAATGCGGGCGGATACCATGGGTGCTATGATGCGCATGGTTTCGCGCCAGACGGAGTTGAGCAATGGGCAAGCGTCCTTGATCCTCGAATAGTATATCGTCCCTGGCGCCTCAAACGCGTTGGCGTAGATTTCGTCGCGGATTTCTCGGAGCAGTCTTGCATCGCTGAAGACGTTGTTGATGACCCAGAACGAAGTCACGCTTGCGTTGCTATTGAAGCCTAGACTGATGCCCATTTCCAGTCGCGCATGTTCCTCGGGAGAGATGCCTTCATCGTAGTGCATTTTCATTCTGTCTTGTAAAAACGGTTGTGCTTGGCTGTGCCGTCCCTCCTTGGTGTATTCAATCCACCCCTTGACACACGCCTCCATTGCGTAGTACGCTTTCCGGGCCGTGATCTTGGGGAAGAACTGGATCGCATACCCAATGTTGCCGTCATCCCAGTCCCAGTATTTGTTGATTAGGTCCGGGTCCACGGCAAACGGATTTTGTGGTCCGTAGAAGCTGAACATGGAGGCTGCCACGACTTCTGTCGTTACCAACTTGTACAAGCCTGCCTCTTGTCCGTCTTGAATGCCGTTGGCGAATCCACTAAAGTGCGCCAATTGCTTCTCCGATATTACCGATATTTGATGTGCCGCCAACGGAGGGGTGACGATACTGTGCGCTTTGGTAACCATACGCGTCCGCCCTTCCTCCTTGGCCGTCTTATCTGCTAGCAAAGCTTTTGTTTCCATATTCAGTCCAACCAGTCGTGGGGTCATCTCAACGACAAGTTCGTCAAAGTCGAGTGTAGACGAAGCGCGCTGAACGGCGACTGCAAGCGTAGGTTCGGTGACAACATAGCTTCGTCCGTTGAGCATGGGAAGTGTGAAGATGGGGTATCTGTATCGGTCACTGTGCATCCATGTCAGCTTGCAACATTACGCAGCAGGGTTGGACGTACCCGAGCTTTCTGTAATACAGCGGTCCTTCAGTAAGCATACCAACAATGTGGCCAAAGAAAGGTATTTTGGGATAGATCACAGGCGGCTCCCTAGCATCCACCTGGATGCTCATGAAACTGGCAAGGTAAAAGCATAGAGCTACCAGAAGTCCTACCACGGCTATGCCCGCGGTCGAGAGCGCCATGATGGATGACTCCAACCAAAGCCGCGAGCTGCGTTGGAGGTGTGCACTGTGAGTACACTCAAAACATAGGATAGTGTGGAAGGTCTGTCACTATCTCGATTCCGGCCCATCAAAGCTATTTTAGAGCGAAATAAGACGGCCTAACTCACACGAGTCTGCCCGGCTCGGCCATGGGCGTATTTTCTCGCGCTCCCAAGCCATTCTTCTCGGCTCCGTTGCTCTTCCGTTACTATTTCGACATGTCTTCACAACCCTTAATTAGAGCAATTGAATTTCGCGACTCAAAATCTCACCTGAAGAATACCAGTTGGCCCAGCGACATGAATGTCAAACATGTGGGGATCGCGTCGGATCGCGTCCATGCATCCACGCACGGGCTGAACAGGCGCGTCGGATTGGCCGGATACGTGCGGGTACCACTGTGACACCTTTCGTTGTCTTGTGGTTATAAACATTCGTCGCACGCCTTCAAATGCTTGCTTGGTGAATTCCACTGTTGGAATATAAGCTGTGTCGCTTGGTGCTTTCTCATTCGCTGCTCCATCTATCAAAATGCGCTCATTCGCTCCCCTGTCTGCGTTGGTCACGGGCTCCTTTGCTGCATATTCGGACGCGCTGCAGAACATTCTTATGAACACGGATAGGTCTGAGAAGTATCATTATCCTACGGACTTTACACGCGAGATTGTTCCGAAGCCATTTCACAGCCACAACGACTACTGGCGAGATGTGCCTTTTTACACGGGCTTGTCGTATGGCGCGATATCTACAGAGGCAGACGTCTGGTTGATCAATGGCACACTATATGTAGGTAATTCGTAACATTTCTTGAAATGGATATTCCAATATCGGAAACTCGTTTGGTGCTTACCATAGACTCTAAATCGAGTCACGTGCGTTTCCCATCTTTCCAAGACCGTCTCAAAGCACTATCAGTGGCATGCTTTCAGGACCAAGACTAACATTCTACAGGTCGGCCACGAACCCAGCGCCCTCACCGAATCCCGCACCCTCCAATCCCTCTACATCGACCCCCTTCTCTCCACCCTCTCCCGGCTCAACCCATCCACCCCATTCCGCCAAGAAGGCGAACAAAACGGCGTCTTCGACACCTCTTCGGGCCAGACCCTCTACCTCTTCATCGACCTCAAGACCAGTGCGGACGAAACCTGGCCCGCCGTTCTCTCCGCTCTGTCGCCCCTCCGCTCCGGCTCCTGGCTCACCACCTTCGACGGCAAAGAGCGCACCAACCGCCCAGTGACTGTAATCGGTACAGGCAACACGCAGCTAAGCCACGTGCAAGACCATCTGCCACGAGACGTATTTTTCGACGCGCCCTTGTCCGACCTGACAAAGACTCTGTACGCAAATCTAACAGCCAACGAAGCACCCATCGCCAGCACGAATTTCGTCACCCAGTTTGGAAACATGCGCGCGAGGGAAATGAACGACACCCAGATTGAGACGTTGAGAAGGCAGATTGGGGACGCGCATCGAAAGGGTATCATGGCGCGGTATTGGAATCAGCCTGCATGGCCCATAGGCACGAGAAATGCCATTTGGAGAATCTTGTGGGACGAGGGGGTAGATTTGTTGAACGTAGATGATTTGAACGGCGCGAGTGAATTTTGGGAGGGGAGTGGTTGAACATGGCGAAAGAGAGAAAGAGAGAGAGAGACGCGAGGGGAGAGAAAGTATTTTTTGGAGATAAAATTACATGATTTAGACGGGAGATCTAGATGGGAGAGAAGTAACAGTACCAAGAGGAGGAGAAGCTGTCCTATTGGAATATACATCCATGGGCCCTGAGCTGTTTGTACACTCACCTACCCACCCCATGCCTACTCTCACGCGTCTTTCCATCCACAAGCGAACTCCGAACTCTGAACCATGAGCCACGTAGTCCCCTGTAGTATGCAAGCATCATCATCTCACTTCCAGTGCAGCCGGCCGGTCGAGGTCATTGGTCGGCACCCGAAGCCGCATGCACATGGAAGTGGAGCGACAATGCGCCAAGGACGCCTCCATGTACGGAAGCGGGTGTGGTGACGAAAGCAAGTACCCATGCACTTGTTTGTTGTGTAGCGAGAAGCTTAGAAACTTGGTACATAGTACTACATATGCGCGTCTCAAGGGGCAAGCTTGGGGGTAGGGGTGGTTGGACTGTTTCTTGAGTAGGGATGGATGGGCTGCTTCTTGAGGAGGGATGGGTGGGCTGCTTCTTGAGGAGGGATGGGTGGGCTGCTTCTTGAGGAGGGATGGGTGGGCTGCTTCTTGAGGAGGGATGGGTGGGCTGCTTCTTGAGGAGGGATGGGTGGGCTGCTTCTTGGGTGGGCTGCTTCTTGGGTGGGCTGTTTGTTAAGAAGGGATGGGAGTGTGGGCTGTGGTTAAAAATTTAGGGGCTCGAGTGTGGTACGTCTGCAGTCTGGGTCTTGTGCGTCTCAACATTGCGGGTGGCGCGGGATTTGTTTACAGTGACGTATTCAGAGAATGTTGCAACTGATATTTTCAACTCACGGGTGTGGCGCACCAATGTTCCTATGGGTTTTTTTGAATTGTTTCAATATTAGCACATGGGCACAATATGACAACATTTATGCGGTGAAAAGGTGATCAACGGAGCCACCTGTCCATGGCAAGGTGAGGAATGTGCATTGAGAATAAAGCAACAGGCTTTTAGCAACCTGCGAAAACTCCTAACGCACCCATGCTAATTATACAATGGAATACCCTCGAACGCCATGCATCGTAATGTAGAGGTGTTTGTATTACACTTGATGAGAATGTCAAAAGCCGATTCCGGACTGAGATCGATAATTGTGAAACGCTGAAACGTCGAAGACAAAAGATGGAATTTGTTGAGTGCAATGATGAGCCAGTAAATACTATGAAGATACGGTCGACGATACGGACTCGAGTGATCGCGACTCGGAAGATGAAGATGCGCCGCTTCGTCGGCGGGCAGAGTCGGTGGCAGTTGAGAGCTGACGTTTGGTGTGCTCATGCATGATCCTGCAATGGCCGTTAGAGCGAATCCTGGGCAAACGGTAAGATGGCAATATACCTTTGGTAGGCAGACATGGCGGCGTCTGGGTTTTCCAAGTCGAAGTTGTTGGCGAAGTTGTGCTGAGCGCTCATGGGCTCTGAGAAGCCATCAGAGACGTAGACTTGTTGGCGGGTCTGAGTCATGATGGATATGTTTTTGTAATGTGATGGGGTTCGTGAGTGATGTAAGAGAAGATGGAAATGTGTGAAGGTTCTGTTCCGATGCTGGATTGTTGATAGTGAAGTTGAGGGCAAGCAGATTCGGGGTGCGCATCTATATACTCGTTCGACCCATCTCACAGGCAGCACATGCGCTAAAGGTCGTGTCGAGCCCATCATCACCGTAGGCGGCAAGAGATCATCGTTGGTAACAGGGCGCAAACGACCTACCGACCTGGAGGGCCTGCGGTCACGATCTGCAGGGTCCTTCTATGTTCGGCATAGAGCATGTAGCATCAGTTCCAGGGTCTTAAGCGAGCGAATGGAAGACGATCGATATTGATGCCCTGGTTTGCCCATCAATTTAGACCTGAGCATCTTGCCTCTTGTGATGATCTCACTCGGGCAGCGGTGTCGGTTCCTGAATAGCGCGGCATGTTGGTGGTTCCAGGGTCCAAGTCGTTGCAGGATACACTACTCCGTAAACTGCGTCATATGTACCAGTCAAGACGGGCCCTAGGTACTCCGCTGCCGTTCAGTGGTGTCGCTGATTGATGCCATGTGCGCGTCGCACTATGATCCCTTTGGATAGCGGGCCTTCTTCACCATGGCATACTTGTTCAGAAAGGCCGAACTCTGTCTGACCATGAAATCTGACTCGAAGACGATTGCGGTCTCTCCGGAGTCCGTAAAACAGCGACATGACGCGCATGACGAGGCCGCGCTCCAGAACAGTGGTTCCCTGAAGCAAGGCTAGACGTCAGAGATGAAGCAACACGGCTTTCGACATGGGGCGGTCCGACCTCCCAGGACACAGAGCTCCTTGCAGGATGCGGAGTACAGGAGGTGGAACAGAACCCAGTGATGCACGCAGAACCGGGGCAGCCGTGCGCCGCCTGACGTCATTTCAGCCCGTGTCCGAAGCGATCGAGTAGGCGCTAGGCCTAGCCGAGTATAGTCCACCGTTACCGCGTCGACGCAGGGTCTGGGCCGCTCACAACGTCTCCACCTGGTGCCACCGCAGCCGATATGACGATGTCTGCCCATATTGCGCCAATTCAGCCTCATTCGCCTGCACACATACTCCGTACCCAGCTGAGGGATGCAGGTACCGATGTCATGGCGCTCTCTTGTGGTTGCCTGGCTGCGAATTTCGTCAGTCCGTAGCGTTCTCGGGCCTGCACGACTCAAGGAAGATAAGCAACAGTTAGCACATCGCGACCTGAAAAGCCGTGGCGTTTTCGAGGTTGACAAACGCCTACACCGAAAAAACATCTCTACCTTCTCCGCCTGCAGCTCGCGGGCACTCCCTTCAAAACCATGTCCTATTCACCACCATCGGTCCTACTTTCATCGTCCATGCTACGCTCGAACCTCCGACGTACTTAATCAGGACACCTTTTCGATGCGATTTTCCGATTCCCGATGTTGTCCATTGTTTTCTCCATGCGTTCGATGCTTTCTCGATTAGACTCAAGACCCATTCTTTTCCCCGCTACAAATCCTCCCTGTTTGGACCCATCCTTCGTGCTCGCCAAGCATCCTTATACAGCACTCCCTTTGCAGATCATGACCTCGAAATTTTGCCACGGACGTCTATTCCCACCCCCATCTATAACGTCGAGTCTCACGTCGAGCCTACCACCTCGGCAAACATGATCACCGCCCCGTAGCCACATATGATATGCATGGCCTCCCAACTTCAGCCTGTCAATTTTCGGGAACATGCGTCTGTGCGACTACTGTGTTGGTCTATCAGCGGTGGGCGCACGCGAGACACCATGAATTCTACCAGCCAAGGATAATATGCTCCAGAAGCCACGCAGCACTACCGGGTGCATTAGCTCAATATGTGCATAGATGCAGATTATCTCAGGCTGAGATAGAGAGTCTGCCTGTACCACGCTAGAGCCTGGAGAACGATGTCATCATACATCTGCACACTCGCGAAGTGTCTTTCGTCCGCGACGTTCAGTGCGGCATCTGTATCATCGTCTCGCAGAAGACACAGATATGTGAGGCAAGGCAAGATTAAGGCATCGGACACACGTCAAGGGATTTGAGAATCGTATAGCCAATTGCCCATATCATCATAATGGACACCCGTCAGACATCGTCATCGCTCCGTGCAGCGGCGTGGTCTGACCACCACCAAATGTGGACACAGCAATGATGTCAGATGTCGTCAATGTCCAGATTTAGAGTCGCAACGCCCTCACATAGCGCAACTTTGCCGCCCCCTGTGTAGAAGTGCATTTGCGCACGCGATACGGCCCCTGTTTGACACTGTCTGGCGACGGGAACACACCCTCAACACGTCATTGCTCCACAAGTGCGGTCGAGAATACTTCGTAATGTTGCGGAATATTCCCCTCAACAAAGTTCATGCACTACGTCTTTTCTCTTACGACTAACGCACCTTCGTCAATGAACTTTGGCTCACCACATGATACGGCATGACGATAACTCGAACTCATACTTTTTCATGACTCAATCAAAGTATCTTCACATGGTCGTTCGACTTACCGCTAAAGACTAATTTTGTGCGAAAGCGGCTGACCTATCTCTCATACTACGATCTATTTGCTGATAGACTCCTTGTGCTTACATTCTCCCCAACAACCCTCAGTAAACTACCAAAAACACACTGTCTTCAAATTTATACTCCATTCACGTCTCTCCAACTCTCAACACACACATTAAATACCTCCAACGACGACGCGCTCGACACGAAACTAATATCTTCGCCCCTGCTACTCGAACCCCAATCCAACAATACCGCACGTGCTGGCCTCGATACGCATACATGCTTCAGCGAAACAACCAACAAACGATTCCATTCCCGCATAAGCCCTCGCACAATGTCAACATGTGACAAATCTCTCGCTCAGCGTACACACTGCTACAGGCCAGGTACAAGTAAAAGCCCACTACCCATTATTCGCGCTACAAGTCACAAACTTCCGCGCCCTGGATCAGCATTTCGAAAAGGTCTGCTGCTGAGGAGTGTAGCTGCCGGCCCACTCCACATCCGGTAGGTATGCGGGGGCAGGGTGTGTGGAAAGTGCATGCTATGCATACGCGCCAGCGGAGTCGGCGTCGCTGCGAGTACGCCTTTTGTCGATTTGTGCATTGCGTGTGGATTGTAGGGTGTGATTGCAACGTATCTTGTCTCATCTCATCTAGTTTCAGAGAATGGGAATGGTGCGGTGGTGAAGAGGGAAAATTGTGGTACGTGCCGCGAGGGAACAGGCACTGGATGGGAAGGGAAGGGGCGGGTATTCGTGTAATCGGCAGGCATGTACTGCTTGCACGATCGATTGATAAAGTGAGCTCCATGAGAGTTGGAGCGTTCATGCATCGACCTATAGATTTGCAGCAAATCGGGTTGACCTGTGACGTCCAAAAAACATTACAAGTTGGAAAGGTGGAGATTCCATTCCTCTTGACCTCGCTTTATGTGCAAGTAGGAACAAGGTATCTTGCCCACCGACCTCCTACCCAACGCCAACAATCTCGTCTCCCCTATCCACTCTTCCGTGGCTGCTCCTGCCCCGCCATAAGCCTGTACCCCTCGCTTCCCTTCTCCGTACCCAAATCCTTCTTGTCGACCTTCTTCGCGCCAATCTCAGGGAAATCAAACGCCTGACTCCTCCCACCCTTCAACCCTTCCCAAGCCCCAATCTTCTGCCAATTTGTCCACGTCAGCGCGCCAACCCAGGGTTGCACATTCCAGCCCAACTCGAGCACCACATCCGTGCGATTCTGCAGCTTACCACTGATATCCGTGATTTGGTATTTCGGGCGCTGGTTCTGGAGATGAAGTTCTCCGCGTGGGTAGAGCAAGTCGTCTTCGTATTTCTGCCCTGATTTTGCGGATTTGGCTTTTGCCGCGGCTTGTGCTTTTTTCGATTTCTTGGGGAGGACTTTGGATTTGGATTTGGGATCGGGGTGAACGAAATGGAGTTGGTTCCACGGGGTGGTAGAGGAGGCGAGGATGGCGTCCCAGATGATGGCTTCGGAGGGGGGTTCGGAGGCGCGGGTGGAGGGGTAGACGGCTTTGAGGTAGAGGAAGACTTGTTTGGTGTTCCAATTGAAGAGTGTGGTAAGGTCTGTGGCACGTGCTGTCAGCTATTGTATGAGGGAGAATTTGGTGGTGAGATCAGTACCAGCGTCCAGGTCGAACTTCACGTGCGCATATTCCTCCTTCTTGTAGCTGTAGTAGTGCGGTCGACCCTTGACAACTTGTACATTCTGTATTCGTACATTTGCACTGGGCGATTGTGGAGATATGAAGCTGCTGAGCGCAATCACCGCAGCGACGCTGAAAGCTACGGTTGTGAAGAAGCCGAAGACATTCTGCAGCCGCACGAGTGCGGAGTGCATGATCGTGTGAAATTGGAGCCTATGGCTTTAGGTAGCCTAGTAGTTGGTGTAGAGGAGGGCAGCTCTACGCAATGGCGGCGAGGCAAGATGTCAAAGGGCAGAGCTGTTGACTTGGTGGTCCTAACACGTATCTGAAGCGCGGAGGTCGGAGCCCAGCCCTATAGCCACGCTAGACAGATGCTTGGCAACCAGGGTCCACTGTGATGAACGCGACAGATATAGCTCAAGAAAGTGATGGCATTTTACGAGTGGAAGTGGATCTGTTTGATATGAATACCTACTAGCATGGCAATGTAGTTGTATATACCAAATGTCTTACTACCTTCCACTCCTTCAGCCATGTATTGTACTTCATGTCCACTCAAGCCCTATGTCGACAACATCCTACTCTTGGCCCGCAGCTGGCACTCCACCCCTAGGTCCACCACGGCCACGGAAACCTCCACGGCCACGACCACGTCCCCTAAGTCCTCCTCGTGCGTCTAGGTTGGCCGGTGGTGGCACGCTCGAGTAGTTCTGCGGGCGGAAGTTAGGGTTGTTGGGTACCACGCCCTCAGTTGGGTCGCTCGTGTCGATAACGGTGAAGCCACCACGGTTGGCTTTGAATCCCCCACGACCACGAGGAACAAAGTCTTGAGCACCACCACGACCACGCATGCTATGATTGCCGTTCGGGTTGTGGTTATGTGACTGGAATTGCTGTCCGTCAACCTGTCCTCGTGGAGCGGATCCTCCACGTCCACCACGAGCTGGTCCGCCGCGGATGGGCAAGGTTTGCTGAGCTTGCTGCGGCGCACCGTTCTGTCGTGGAGCCATACCTCCACCTCTTCTATTTGCGCCACTGAAGACGCCCCGGTATGAGCCGCGCAGCGGAGGCGGTGCACTGGCTGGCATGAGCTGGGGACCACCTGGAGCGCCGAAGCGAGGTACGGTGTACGATGTAGGCGTCTGTTGCGGGCGCTTGGCCGAACTCGCAGATGAGTAGGAAACGAACTGACGATCAGTCATGTTCAAGACAGCGGTAGCTGGTACGGTAGACCCGCGGAAGGGCGAGCATCGATCGCCGAGCGATGTGCCACTCATGAAAGTAGCATCGAAAACAACATCCAGAAGCATGGTACGAGCGGTCCTAGTTTTACCAATCACTGTACCAGCCGATCCGATGGGGACTCTCCCAGAGTCTTGGACGTAGACGATGCGGTCTCCAATAGTGAATTGTTGGTCATGGAGACGCTGCTCAGCATCGGACGGCTTCAACAGAGCATTGCGCGGAACATTGCCGATCTTCTTCGCCTCGACGTCTTGCATGATGGGAAGATTGGCATCTGCCGCCTGTTCGACCATCTTGACTGTGTCTGAGTCGAGTTGCTCCGCATCCAAGGGGACTTTCTCGAAGCTCTTCGTCTGGAACCCCTTCAACCAAGCCCCGATATCTTTGACCTTCTGCTTTGCAACATCAGGTGCATAGAAGTCTGTGTCTGACCAGCCATCGCCGGTTGGGTTGTTGATGATGGCAGCAACAAAGTCGGGAAACTTGATCATGTATTGAGCGAGCAAGTCGACTGCCTTTTGGCTGTATTCCCAGCCGTTCGCCGACTTCCTGGAGTATCCTAAAACCTTCAGCTTCTTCGCTTCGAACTTCAGGTTCAATCCAAGGTTCAGCTTGAGTCCGCTCGAAGTGACGTTGAAAGCAGATGTCAGCTTAGACAACGCCAGGGGTGGCATATTCAGCTGACGTGCTACAACATAGGAGGGAAGGTATGGCGTCACCTGTTCTGCCTTCCTTACGATCGCGCGCCCAAAGTCTGGCTCTTGCCTCTTTAGTTTCGCGACCATGATGGTCGCTTTGTTGTCTGCATGACCCACAATCTGTAGTGGCCGACCGTACGCATATTCACCAAGGTAGAAGGCGCGCGCACCTTCTGGAAATTCTTCTTCTATCGGAAGGGCTTCTTTCTCCAAAAAGCGTGGGTCTTCACTAATGACTTCGTCCACGATTGTCTGGGTTGCGTACTCCACTTGCACGCCTGGCACCTCGCCGTACTCCTTCACCGTGGCACCTTCATCGGTTTTCCGAAGGCCCTTGAGCATCTCTACGTGTACCAAGGACTCGACCTCACCGATCATGATACCCAAACGCTTACTGTAGGCCTTCTCGATGCGGTCTGCCATCTTTTTCCAGTCCGAGATCTCTTTCGGCCCGTGCGGGATGGCAACAGGAACTGCGGGTCCAGAATCGGGCAGCACATAGTCGAAAAGCTCATCCGCTACCTTGACCACCCTTGCCTCGTGCAAGAAAGGGTAACCTACGTGGACGGCTTTGCCCAGTTTCTCCTTAGCGTGGCTAACGGGCTGTCGCGGTTCCGTGTCCAATAGCGTGACTGTCATGCTCTCGTTGCGGCTGTCTTGTTGGAAAACATTGACACTCGCAAAGTCGAGCTTGCCATGGAATGGCAAGACTTTGAGACTTGGGAAGCTAGCCAGGGCTGCTGACCCAAGCTTGACTCCATCCATCAGGCCAATGTAGTACTCAAGACCTTCCATGGTCGGCAATTCGTAAATATTCTCAATGCACTTGCAGTGCGGCAGATCCGGAAAAACACCTGCTAGAGACGACGGGTAGATGAAATCTAGATCCTTCGAGTAGGTGAACTTCAGAGATACTCCAAATGAGTTGCGGGACTTCTCGTCAGCTGTGAGGCCGTCCTCCTTTGTTGCCATTGCTTTCAAAAGCCTGTCTTCTTCGATGAACGGGATCTTCACCACGGCTTCCCAATCTTGCTTCTTCCCGTTCATGTCAAGAGTGAAGTCGCGCGGATAGAAGTCGATGATAGGTGAGTCTGCATTCGTCATCAGAGGGTGATAGGCTTCTGGAACGATGCTCTTGCTGCGGTCGGGTAAGACGCCCATAAGTTGCTGGTATGGCTTGAAGGGCTGCCCGAGCTTGAAATTGATATCTGCCTTCAGACCTCTCTTCACATCAGAGATCATTGGAGAGTAGTGGTAAGCATAATACCACGGCCAGGACGCAACGCCACGGTAGTAGTAGTAAAGGACCCACTGAAGGCCTTGTACATAGTTCTCTGTCAGCTTGCGCAGCTCTTCCTCGTTGCTGCGGTCCCAGTCGAACTTGCTCTTGTAGTAGTCGTTCTTCCAGGCCTCAAACTTCTCGTTGTACTTCTTCTGCATTTCGTTTTGCGCGTCTTCTGGCGAGATGTCGACAATTTTGGCGGCGTCGTACTTCTGGATAACTCGAACAATGGCTTTCGTAGACTCATCGTCAAGGTCGTCCTCGTCCTCGTCTTCTTCGTCCTCGACCAGCTTGGGAGGGGCGGATATTTGGATATGACGGTCGCCGTCATCGTTCTGGATCGTCTTCCAGACTAGGTGTAACCGATCCGCCAGCTCTTGCACAAATTTTCGATCTTCTGCTTTCAGCTCGACTGGAAGATCTAGCGGCGCAGGCGCCTTTTTCTCCAAGTACTGTCCCAGCCAGGACTTGACCCTTGAGAACAACTTCTTCTGCTGAGTTGACATAATCACGGTGCCGCGTTTGGCCGTCTTCTGCATTACATCCTCCTTTTCTAGGCGCTTTCCTTTGAACCAAGCAGCATCCGCATTCTCCGATTCGAAATGTCGGAATTCTATTTGCGACAACTCGTCGAGCAGAATCGATAACCGCTCCATATTGATTACACCTTCCTCGTTGATGTACCCTTTGCCCTTGGGCAGTACCGTCTTGTAAACGTTGAACATGAGAGCCAAAGCACCCTCGTTGATGTGCAAATGTGGGAGATTGGGAAGGAAATCGTTACCAACAAAGAAAGCCATAAGGATGAAATCGTCAATGACTCGCTCCATGTCAAATGGGAAGCCGAGAGCACCAGGCTCTGCCAGTTCTTGAAACTCGAGTTCTAGATACTCACGAACGATGCAAAGATGCATGAGATAGAAATTCTGGTGTTCCAGTTCCTTTGATTTGGTTTGGCTCTGACGGCCAAAGGTCACCTCTTCACGCAAAAGGCAGAAGTGAGGGTCGTGGCTGAGCAGGCCCAGCATGATGAGATCTGCATCAAGGCCGTACAAGCAATGGCGACGGTTCGGGTCGTAGTCCGGCTGTGCCTTGGCTTGACGGATGTACTCCATGACCTTGTGCTCTCCCTCACCGGGGACCTCGTGACCAGACAGGACGACTTCCACGCCCTGCCAGTCCATGTCCTCGGAAACTTTCTTATTGATGAAGTACTTCAGCTGCTGCGTGAGCTTCGCCATGAACTCGGTGCCCGGAGTGATGCAGTTGCTGTCAAATGCTTCCTCCTTGGGCATCTCGACGCCTTCGCGGACGGCCTTTTCACGGGCCTTCTCCGCGTCAAGGGCGGTTCGAAAGCGACGGGCGCGCTGCTGATTCATCTTGGCGCGCGGGGCGACTCCATCGATGGCCATGAAGAAAAGCTGCTTGGGCTTGATCTTGCCAAACAAATGCTCGATGTAGTTGAAGATGTCGATGAACATCTTGTCCTCCGACTTACGGGTGGTCGCGCTGTCCGAGTCGTTGTGCGTGCAGTTGTGGATGATGCCATTCATGTCGAGCTGTTGTTGATTGTTAGCGGCGTGTGGGCGACTTGCGCCAGGCTACGAACATAGAGACAGTCGAACTCGGGAATGCGGTTCTCTGCAATGAGCTGCGAGATACCCGGGTAGCGTTCGGACATCCAGCGGAAGAACTTCGGCACACCCATGGCTGCTGCTGGTCTCTAAGGACGGATAGCTTGGGGATGGGTGGTGGAGGCGATACTGCGCTTCAAAGCAGCGGGGCAGTCGCACAGAGAGGAGGGCGATGAAATCGGCAGGGAGGAGAGCGCACGAAGCGCAAGAGAGAGTAGGAGGAGGAGGAAGAGGAGGAAGAGGAGGAGGAGAAGAAGGAGGAAGAGGAGGCAGAGAGGGCGGTAGAAAGTGTAGGGTGGCGGTTCGCGACGCTGAGGTCTTCAAAGAGCGGAAGCGTAGTCGCAGACGCAATTGATATATCGCGGCGGCACCGCCAAGAGTGGGCCTGCGCTAGCTACATAGCTGCGGGCGACCCTTGTCGAATAACGTTAGGTTATATCAGATACCCCGACGCGAACTCTGGCGGAGCGCGTCTGCGTGCGAGGCTGCTTTCACTCTGCTTCCCACTGAATCGTGCGACAATCCTACCTCGACGAATTCTGCAATGGACGAGACTATGAGCGGTAGGTACATGTCCACATTGATTCTATCGCAACGTACAAGCAAGCTTTGCGTAGTTTGACCGCTACCAGCGCCGTGATGCGCATCGTCACCCGCGGCGATTTGGCCTCTAGTCGCATTCAATAGATCGCAGGGCTCTCCAAAAACCAGACCTTTTCAACATTCCAATGCGAGTAAGCACTAACACTGCGTGCAGACGCCCTCGACTCGCGCGAGATGGAGGACCAGGAGCAGGTTGAGCACAAGATCATCAACGAGGAATACAAGATATGGAAGAAGAACTCCGTCTTCCTCTACGACATGCTCTATGGACGCGCTCTCGAATGGCCCACGCTCACGACACAATGGCTGCCAGACAAGAAACCGTATGTTGGCGACGCCGACACGCTCGCCTGGCACTGACAGTTTGCAGCGTAGAAGGCACCAACATGAGCCAACATCGCGTCATCCTCGGCACGCATACGTCGAATCAAGCGCAAAACTACCTGCAGATCGCGCACTGCGAGATTCCCGACTTTCGCGTGCCAGACCTCTCCGAGCTGAATGAGGAGCGGGGAGAGATTGGCGGCCATGGCAACGCAAAGCGACCGTTCGACTTCAAGATTGTGCAGAAAATCAACCACCCTGGCGAGGTCAACAAGGCGCGGTACCAGCCACAAAATCCCGATATAATAGCTTCCCTATGCGTGGACGGCAAAGTGCTGATCTTCGATCGGACAAAGCACCCGCTGCAGCCCAAGGGCGACGCGATCCAGTTTGAGGCTGAGCTTGTGGGACACAACAAGGAGGGATTCGGCCTAAGCTGGAGCCCGCTCAATGAGGGTCACCTTGTGACAGGAAACGAGGACACGACTGTCAAGACATGGGACATCAAGACCGGCTTCTCCAAGGGCAACAAGACTGTCAGCCCAACGGCGACATACACCGTGCACAGTGCGACTGTCAACGACGTGCAATATCACCCTATCCACAACTTCCTCATCGGTACTGCATCGGACGACCTCACCTGGCAAATCATCGACACGCGCATGGCGGGGCATAAGAAAGCTCTCTATAGGAAAGAGGCGCACGAAGATGCCGTGAACAGCATTGCGTTCCACCCCGAGTTTGAGATGACCATGGCTTCTGGTTCAGCAGACAAGACCGTTGGCCTCTGGGACTTGCGAAACTTTGACAAGAAGCTCCACAGTCTGTCAAGTCACCGTGGTGATGTCATTGGCTTGCAATGGCATCCTCAAGATGCTGCCATCCTCGCAAGTTCAAGTTACGATCGCCGGATATGCATGTGGGATCTCAGCAAGATTGGCGACGAGCAAACCGACGAAGAGGCTGAAGACGGGCCACCAGAATTGTGAGCACTGACTACTGCGCAAACATGGCATTCACTAACACGATGTAGGCTCTTCATGCACGGTGGATTCACCAACCGCATCTGCGACTTCGACTGGAACATGAATGATCCGTGGGTCATGATGGGCGCCGCAGAAGACAACCAGCTGCAGATTTTCCGTCCCAGTCGCAAGCTTGTTGAGCCACTGAACAAGACGGTGAACCACGGAGAGGTCTCGGACTGAGCATCTGATAGGAGTGGTTCGCCTTGATTAGCACCGCCGCCGCTCATGGATTCTCGCACTTTGTTGCCTTCTTCGCTGCTGAGCAATGTCGAACCACCAGCTCGAGGCCTCAGAAGCCTCACTCTATGGATTCGAACAGAGTCTGCACATGTCTAATGTCATTGAGGGAATAGACGCGCGGAAATCGACATGTCCATAAGTGAATCCTGGCATTGCGGTAGGTATCCGAGCAGGGAGGTATTGGGATGCTTGGACATTCATAATTATACCCAACGGCTAGTTACATGCTCAGATTCTTGTGTTGGTACATGTACACATGGAGAAATGTGATGTGATTTGCTACCACGCCTGACTCGCCAACGACCACCACGTCCGTCGTCACCCACGTCATATCCGAGGGTGTTCAAGCTCCGCCCCCGCATCGTCATCCCAAACCGCCATGTAGAGCAAACAATAACATCGCAGCCCCGACGCGGGTTGTAACACTATCCCGCCACTCCCGTCCAGCCCAACACCGCGCACCCACGATGCTCCTCCTCGGCCTCACCGGGTCCATCGCAACCGGCAAATCCACCGTGTCCGCGCTCCTCTCCAAAGCGCCCTACTCGCTCCCCGTCATCGACGCCGACCTCATCGCCCGCCAAGTCGTCGAGCCCGGCACCACCGCCTACACCGCCATTGTGCAATACTTCTCGCCGTCCACGCCCGACCTGCTGCTCCCGGACGCGACGCCGCCGACGCCGACGCCCCACGGCCGCCCGCTCAACCGGCCCGCGCTGGGCCGCCGCGTCTTCGGCGCCGGCGCCGACAAGGCGCGCGACAGGAACGCTCTCAACGCCATCGTGCACCCGGCCGTCAGGCGGGAAATGTACAGACAGCTGGTGTGGGCGTATTTGAGGGGCAATTGGGCGGTTGTGCTGGATGTCCCGTTGTTGTTTGAGAGCGGGTGGGAGAGATATTGTGCGTGTGTTCTTGTTGTTGGCGTCTCGGATCCGGCGATACAGATCCGGCGACTGAGGAGTCGCGATGCGCATCTCTCGGAAGAGGATGCGCGGAATCGCGTCTTGAGCCAAGGGGATGTCAGGGAGAAGGCGGAGCGGTGTTTGCGGCGTGGAGAGGGACAGGGCGTGGTGGTGTGGAATGACCATGACAGGAGTTATTTGGAGAAAGAGGTGCAGAGGGTCATGCAGGATGTTAGGAGGAGGAGTCCGCGGTGGTGGACGTTGGCGTGTTGGGTTGTGCCGCCGCTGGGGGCGCTGGCGGGGTTGTGGAGTTGGTATCGCATGCGCAAGGTGCAGTTGCAGTGGGAAGAGGAAAAGAAGCGGACAAAGGCGAAGCTGTGAGTCTGAAGTGAAGGAGTGGTTTGATGCGTCTTGCTGGCGCGCGGGAGGGTTCGTGCCGTCGTGTTTGTGGGCGCATAGATATCCTAGCAATGAGCAGCACGGGCGCCATGTTACGGTGATTGCCTTATGTACACTTTCTTTGCTGTTGGCTTTGTGTGTCTCATGTTGCGGTGTGTCCATGTCACTCAGTGATTTTGCTTGTTGAGGAGCTCTCATTTTCACTTCCTCGTCACCACAGCAATGCCGTCATTCTCAGACTCGGCATCTTCTTCCTCTCAAACTTGCGCTCACCGCACCTCTATACGCCGTCATCCTCTCTACCCTTTCAGTCCCGATCATACCGTCTCCTTTCACAAACCACGCCGCAGTGACGCGCGCACCATGAGCTCCATAACGCCCGCGTCCTTTGTTGACGACGGCGGCTCCTTTCATAAACGCGTACCGCATGGCCTACATCCCGCCCATATCTCTCGATGGCTCAGCAGCGCCCAGTCAGACACTACATCCGCGTACACAGGTAGCTATATCGATGATGGCGCAGACATGCTTCCGCCGTCAAGTGTCTCACCAGGTTTCGGCAAAGTCGATCCCCGCTTCTATAAGCAACGCAAGCGGCGAGGCGACGAGCATCACGCGGCGTGGAATGAGGATATTCAGAAGGCCGTTGCTGGGGACATTGGTCGCAGTCTGGAAAAGGTGCGACACATAGGGGGCATGGAAGTCAAGAGAGCAGCGAAGCCTGGCAGAGCTGGGGATAAGAAGGGGAGGAGCAAGAAAAAAGATAGCATTACCATCCCGATGCCACCAAAATGGGGAACCTTTGTCATCAAAGCCAACGACGGACGCGTCATCGTGGTCGACCAACATGGCGAATTCGACTCCGGTCCACAACCACCTCGGAAAAACGAGCAACTTGGAACGAAATGGGTCAAGGCACCAGCAACGATATCAGACACCTCTTCGCGCAAGCACAAGGACAAGAAGAAACACAAACACCGCCTCCCCGAACCACTCAAGTCTCTCACGCCGATTGCCGAATCAGAATACGAAGACGATGGATACGAGCCGTCGGGAGGAGATGTCATGTCTCCTACGGGGTTCTTCATGACTGGTGGTAAAGACGGATGGCCAGCCGACAAGTCTAGTGGTGTGGCGAGTCCAGTGCAAAGTAGTAGACCCTCGTATGTAGATTCGTTGACGGTGAACAAAAAAGCAACGAGTCCAGTGCGGTCGCCGCCGGGAAGTTGGCCGCAGAGCCCGACGCAGGCTTCGCAGACGGCGACGAGCGAGAGTGATGGCTCAGGGACATCACGGCGTTGGCAAGCAAGTAAGAGGTCAGCTCGAAAAGAGGCGGACAGTGTATCGCTGAAGAGCTATTCAACATACAAGCCCGCGACGGTCGAAGACGCGCCGGACACGTCGTCTGAAAACGCGTCGATGGCGAAGCATGGATACGCGTGGGGAGGCAGTGACAGTGCTTGGGGAGGAAGTAAGAAAGGCGGCAGAGGCAGCGGGAACGAGGACAAGCCTTTTATCGCGAGCAGCAACAGCCGTCGCACGTCGTCGAGCGCACCGAGCGGGCATACCTGGGATGGATATGAGGTGCCGAAAACGCTGAGCGAGGTCAGCGTTGCTGGGACGGGGAGTGAAAGAGGTTCGCTGGGGGGAATCAGTCAGCGGACATCAACAACATGGGAGCATGGTGGAAGTCAAGCGGGTCGGGGAGGCAGCCAGGGGGCGATTGTAGATGGATGGGGTGGGGACAGGACGGATAGTGCAAGTGGCAGTGCAGGTGCAGGGGGTTATAGGAATGGGTACGATGAGGACGACGAGACGTATTTGAACGATAGTTGGAGTGGGGTCAGGGTGCGGGTCAGAAGTAGGACGAGAAGGGGGATGAAGTGAAAGGATTGCGCGAACAAACTGACACGTTCGCGCAAAGGGAGGTTGCATGCATACTCGCGGCAAGCAGCACCACCATGCATATACTGTGTAGCTACCGTACTCGAAAAGATGCAAGGCCCGGGAGGAACGCGTTCTGTTCGTGCATTGTTCGCGATGGCGCTGGGAGTGGCGTGGCAAGCCCACGGACGGTGGAGAGCCAATTGCTTGCAGCGCATTGATTGCATTTGTCGTGCAGACACCCAGTGGTCCCGGTCTCTGGCAGAGGATCCCTGGCGGGGGCGAAAAGGCGGACGCGATTGTGCGGCCCCTGGGGTGCGTAATGGACACGCTAGGCGCACACGCGTAGAGTGGAGATATACTCTCTCACAACCTCTCTCTCTCAACCGCCCTTCTTCCCCGTGTGCTCTGCGTGGTTCGTCTCGACGATATACAGTGCATTGTTGTGATTGTTTCTCGTTGTTGTTATTGTCGTCGCAGCTGGCCCCGAGACACGTTCAGATTCCCCGCTCTCGCGTCAAGACAACCTACCATCCATACCACCACCACCACTTCAACACCACAACACGACTTCCGACCCCATTCTAGCAATTCGCTCCAAATTCGATTGGCGACGCCGTCTATTCATCCCGAACCTGTTTCTCCCGCCTCGACATTCCTCACCATGGCTTCCATTACGCGCCAGCCCTTTGCTGAGCTCGGCGACTCGCGTCTCCAGCTGCTTCAGAGCGCGAAGAACAGGCAAAATGGTAAGGAGCTCACTTCCAATCGCCTTCTCGTACAGCTCTAAATGTGTCTTCAAAAGCCATCTCATCCCACTTCGGTTCGCCCATGAAGCCAACCCCCACCCAATCAACCGGCAAGCGCCAGCGAGCTCCCGACATCTTTGAAGACAACGACTCCGAGAACATGGATCCCTCAGTCTTCGCGTCACCCACCAAGAAGTCCAAGACCAGCTCCACTCGCGACTGCGACTTGGTCAAGCCTTCCAAGTTCAGCCTGGTTACGTCGCCTGTCAAGAGTGTCTCGCCCAATGCCACGCCTTCCATCACGTCTACCTGCAAGATCCCCACTCCTTCAAGCGCCCGATCAACACCAATCCACAAGAGCCGTGGGTCGCCAAAGCACAACCGCATCAGCGCTATTTCCAAGCGCCGTGCTTCATCGTCACCATTCCGCCGTGTCGACCCACCTGCCTTCAATTCGAGCAGTCCATCAGTCCCATTCAGCATCGATGCCGCAATCTCCGGTACCATAGCTGGCTACACCCCCAAGTCCACCGTCACATCTACCCCAGTCACCGCACCACCTGCGCCCGTTGCCTCAGCACTCGACGAATCCATGCCTAAGGGCTGGTTCTTTGAGATTCACGAGGACACACCAGAACAAGAAGCCGCCAACTTGATGGAACACTCCGCCTCTGTCCTCGACATCTCTTCCGATGACGACATGACCACCAAGCAGCGCAACGAAGAGCGCGGCAAGGAGAACATCCCACCTCCTGACTTCCTCCTCTCGCAGCCTCGCCTGCACTCTTCGACAGAGTCAGAAGTCGAGGTGAAGATGGCAGAGCCCGTCAAGCGTCCTCGCCTTCGCAAGTTCGTGCAAGATGCCATGGACGAGGACCGTCGCCCGCTGGGTGACTTGCAGCCGTCAGAGTTCTATGCCGAGGGATGTGACGCTAGCACATATGTTACTGTTGATGTGGGCATTGAGAAGCCGTCGAGTTTATCAAAAGAATGTGACTTTAGCTCTGAGGCACCAGAGGAGAAGAAGCATGAGGAGCCTGAGGTTGTTGCTGTGCATGTTGAGCAGGAGACCCAGGACACACCTGTCGCGGAAGCTGCTGTTACTGAGCCTGTGGTTGAGGCCCCTTTTGTCGCCGTCGAGTCTGCGACCATCCAAGAGTCCACACCCATCGATGCCACATTATAAGCCTCCTTCCATTACTTCCCTTGGTCCATTGGATACTCTTTCTTCTTTGATACTTGATTCCCTTGTCGGCGTTGCCCTGGTCCGTGGCACCTTTTCTCTCTCTTACGTCGTCAACGTCTACACGTGGTCTATGGGGTTCCGAAACCTTGGCGTCTACGGGCTTTTATTTTTTGGCGATACCTACAGTCTAGTCTTGCGTGCGCTTGTCATGCTTCAATAGACCCTCACTTCAAAACTATGTGTGGTCTCCACGTGCTGTATACTTTCAGGTGAATGTGACCCTCTCTCTCTCATTCTCGGTGTTGCATGATCATGGTGAACTCGTCAAGCACATGATGTTAATACGCTAGCTGGAGTATGTCCACCTTTACGCCTCGTCTGTGTCCTCACCACGTCACATGTGTAGCCGTTTTTCCCCTGTTGAGTTTTTTTGGTCTCGGTCATTTCCTTTTACGGAGAGCGCATTACCTCATACTCCCAGATGAATGGAATAGGGGGTTGGTGGGGGGGTTTACATGGATTGATTTGGGAGAAGGATTGTTGGAGTAAATTTTGGGAAGACACAAAGCCGTGTCATATCGTTGATTTACTTCTCAAAAGCAATTGCACTACAATCAGTCCTCTCGGCGTCCGACGCATCGATTTCCTCTCCCTCGAGTCTGAGAGGACCTTCATCGCGCTGAGATGCCGACTTTGTTTATACATCTAGTGTGCGAGAAGGATGATAGCGTGCTACAATACTGTAATCCACGAGTCGTATCCCTAGAGTTTTGTTGGGTGTTTGAGGCCTTCCAGTTACGACCGCGATCGATATCACTATTCCGCTAACCTACATTGCAACCCAAACAGTTACTAAAACCTCCTTCTTCATAGACAAGGTTCCGACAACAATAACAACGAGTACATGATCGAAAACTCCACAGAAATTATGATTGTTCTCGACACCACCACCATGATTGGCACATCTTTCTGGTTTTGTTCTACTGCAGAGTGATCAGAGTCCTCCGCGACGACTCTGAAAACGAACCGCAGCGCCTTGCAAAGGAACGGCGCTCACGAAACCGATCCTTTCCTCCAAGCCAAACGCTTCGGTAGTCATGAGCGTCATCGAAACAACCGCAATCATGCCAATCGTAACCCTTTCAAGAGGAATCATGGAAACGGGCATGATGATTGCAACCATGATGATCGCGACTCCTGGCATCGGAAGTTGATTTCCAATATCAGTAGGGTGTGAAAGGAGACAAGTATAGCAAGTACCCCGACATTCAAAGGCATATGTCGCGACAGCCACGGAACGCGCTGTTCTACATAATGAGGGCCAAAGGAGCGTTTTCGCAGAATGGACGTAAGGTTTTGAAGAGTCATTAACCAGGAATTTTTAGTTGTTAGGAATGCTGTCGAATGCAAAATGCTGACTCAACTACTATGGTTGGCGATTCTGCTGCTTGCAAGGTCATGGGAGATGGAAAACAGCATCGCTGGGCTGGGAGCAGTAAGTACTACGTTACAGATCATCCAATCGGACTACGTTGCTAATTACTTTTGAGTGAACTACTTACAGTAGTAACATCTAGGATACAACTACGCTCTGTAGCTGTAGTACTGTAGCACAGGCTCTGTAGTACTATTGCATAGACTAACTACCTTATCAGGCTTATCTACAGTTACTATTATTGGCTCAGAGTGCTAAGCTGTAAATTGCACGCTAAGATTACTAGCTTTTAATTAATTTCTTGCACATATTTCTCAATGATTTTAAGGGAGCTGTTTACAACGTTGCGTAGACTAGCTAGTAGCAGCTAGTTCTTCTAAAGTTATAGAGCTTCTATAGTATTAGCTACTAGTAAAGTGCAATTGCACGTAATTTTTCTCCTTATAGAGCTAAAACAGCGCTTACTATATACCTACCTAGCTACCTAGGCATAGACTAGTTAGGTTATGTTAATGCGCGGCAAGGACCCGGGAACTGGAGGATACCCCTTGAAAACGCTCTTGTATATTCGCAGTCATGATAACAAGCTAAATCATAGAAGTAAACGTGATATTGAGCTTCTTTGGCGAATGTGGTGTGGTTCCCATCTCGCAGTGTGGCTATCCAACCCGAATTCTAGATTAGGTGGTAAACGGGCCCACTGAGCAGTGTCTCTGAGATTTCGCTGCCTGCCACGGTGAGGATACAGCTGTTTACGTTCATTTCAGCGCAAGTGAACCCACGATCATCGTTTTGCCTCAAGACATCGCTAAGCCGAATCAGCAAAGAGTCTAGCAACTTGTGGCTCTGTTTCAATGCCACGCCTCAAGAGGTCTTTTCCATCTGTCACCTTTTCTAGCCTCTTTTTTACTATCATCTTTGGTGTACTTCTTGTGCGCTTCCATCTCTTTTGGCCAACGTATGCATGGCTCGGAAAACTTAATGCGGTACCAGGCAGTAGCAGCGCATCATGATCAGTTGAAAAATACTTGCAGACTAGTCGAATTAACAGAATATGTTGGCGATGTAGTGGTCTGAAACCAAAATCCGACGCTCCGCAGAGATTCGGCCAATCAGCGACTGGTTACATAAGCGTGATCAAGTGAGCGGACCATGTACACAAGAACGTGACAGGCCACGAAAACGAGTCAGGGCGCCTGATCAATGAGATAAAACTGACTGGATGAAATGAGCTAGCAGTGCGTTGCACGCGACGCCTGCGAACGATCACGTTTAACTTGTCTCAAACTGGATCTTATTATGTTGAGGTAATCACACTGACTGAGTCGTGATGGCACATCGCATCCGTGCGAGCTTTCTTGCCAAAGTCAATCTGCATTCCAAGATCTGTGAAGCCTATCAATCTCCCCGCACCCCACATCGTAATCAAAACACCTTACACTCCTGACGGCCTATTGACCCACGGCAATGCAATGTAGGATCCCCAGTCACGACCTTGATTAGCCTCGAACGTACACGTAGGCTTAATCGAGAACATACATACTATGTAAGAGGAATTACAGGCATCACTCTTGTTCGTCTGTCAAGGGAGGCGAACTGAGACATCCTCCGCATTTCGGGAAAATGCATCCTTCACGGATCAATTTCCCCCAGATTCTCCGTCCCATTTAACACCGGGTTTTCTCAGATGTGGCCGCTGTTGTTCGGTGCAAAGAGAACCGATCGCTGGACAGATCACCCAGTACTCCGTATGGGCTCTGGTTAATTGACGATCACTCGCCACCACCAGGAATGGCAAAGTTTGATCGCTCTCTTCATGCAAGACGACTCGCAAGCAGCTCATGTATAGCACAATCGAGACCAATACACCGAAATCCAGTGTGTTCTAGCAGTCCTGCTCAGGGGTATAAAGTTAAGACTCCTACTGGAGTTACCTGGCTATAGCAAACGCTCATGCACCATGCCGTCGCTCAAGTGTATTCTCGCGGTCCCTTTCTGGGCGTCGCTTGCATCTGCCGCAATTAGGTCTTCCGAGGACAGCGCTACTATCAATGTTTCGAACGATCATCTTACCTTCTCCGTGGCCAAAGGAACCGGCTCGATCTCTAAGCTGTCTCTCGACGGGCAAAACCTTCTTGGTAGCGGACGCGGACCATACCTCGACTGCCATCTCGACACCGGTTTCTGGACACCAGGCAAGGGAGCCACGTACAAATTGTTGGAGGGCATCGATGGCGACAACAATTCATATGCTGGTGCTGTGATGAGCCAACAGAAAGAAAGTACGGGCATATCGCTGGAGCAATACTGGTTCCTACGCGATGGGGAGACGGGCATGCACGTATTCACCCGTGCAAAGTACAGCAACGCTCAAGTACCAAGTGGTGGTGACTTGGGAGAGATGCGCCAATTGTTCCGACCATCTGAATCTGTATGGACCCACCTTTCTTCCAGCGACGACATGTATGCACCGCTGCCTAACACAACCGGCGCGCCTGTCGTGCAGGATGCGTCTTGGTATGTGGGCGGTAAGAAGGGCGACTTGTACACGGAACAGATGTCCGACTACTTCACGAAATACATGTTTTCTGAAGAGTGGCGGGATCAAACAGTGCACGGTATGTTTGGTGATGGCAGCAAGAGTGGAGATGGGTTGTCCTATGGGGCGTGGCTGGTCATGAACACGAAGGACACTTACTACAATGGACCCACCCACTCCGACCTCACAGTGGACGGAATCGTGTATAATTACATGATATCCAACCACCATGGCAACGGTGTTCCAGAGCTTGTGAACGGGTATGATCGTACCTTTGGGCCCCAGGTGTACTACTTCAACAAGGGTGCTAAGGGTACCTCACTGCAAACCCTTCGCAGCGACGCCATGAAACTTTCTACCACAGACTGGACAAAATTCTACGACAGTATAGCTCAACATGTTCCTCATTACGTGCCTTCATCTGGTCGTGGAATCGTGAAGGCAACCGTATCGCTCCCGAAGGGCGCGACTCGCGCTCTTGCTGTACTGGCCCTTAGCGGATCTGACTTCCAGGACAATGACAAAGACTACAAAGCGTATCAATACTGGGCCGATGTTTCAAGCTCCGGTAGTGTGACGATTCCTTCAGTCAAGGCTGGCACTTATCGTTTAACCGTGTACGCAGACGGTGTCTTCGGTCAATATGAGCAAGATGGAGTTACGGTCCAGGCTGGATCAGTTGCCACTATCACCGCTAGTTGGGCTGCTGAGTCCGCAGGAATTGAAATCTGGCGCATTGGTACGCCGGACAAGAGCAGCGGCGAATTTCGTCACGGCAACGAGAAAGACACCACAAAACCTCTACAGCCACGTCAATACCGTCTCTACTGGGCTGTCCATGACTTTGTCAAGGACTTCCCCAACGGCGTCAAATATCACGTCGGCAACTCTTCACATCATGATTTGAACTACGTGCACTGGAGTGTCTTTGGTGGCAAGGCGAACTACCTGCGAAAGGATCCGTATTACACAAATGTCAACAATTGGACCCTGACATTCGACCTCACAAAGGACCACATTACGAACAAATCGCAGGCGACCTTCACGGTGCAGCTCGCGGGAGTGAAGACTTCGGCAGGTAACAACGACAATGCCGCCGCGGGCAAGGCTTGGAACGACCTGCCATACACTGTAGTTGTTAACGGCAAGCAGCTCGAGACATGGGTGATACCGAGTAAGCATAGTAGCAGTTGTGCAGTAAGAAGCGCGGCGACGTGCTATACCACGGGGCATAAGTTCACTTTCCCAGCGAGTAATCTCAAAGCAGAGGGCAATGAGTTTGTGCTCAGCATCCCTGCACGCGCGACTGCTCCCGAAGATGCAGAATTACCAGAAAGCGTGTACCTGCAGTATGATGCTATGAGGCTTGAGATCAAGTAATTGGCGGACTTTAGATTGAACGTTTGCAAATTTCTCAAGTCGTACTTTTTTGTGTACAGACCACGTGCCGAGATGATCACACTACACAAGACTATCGCGAGTCACTCCCGTTTGGTAAATACCTTGATGAGCCAATGGCGTGCTAAGGCGCCCGCAAATGCCAAAGCTGCGTAAACCAGGCCTAGCTCCAAGTCTTTATTCGTCCACAGCTTGCTTCACGATTCGTCGAGGTTTCCTTCTTCAAACCGAGCACTGCCGCATCCTTCGCTGCCTTGTCTTCATACTTAGCAACACAGCCCTCCTACACGTGCTAATTTCGCTATCGTGTTGTAATCGTTATTGGGCGAATGAGAGGGTACAAACTACTTATTAATGCTTCTTCCATCTCAGCCACATTGTCTGTACTTGTACGACTCCGTGATCCTCAACTGCATACTCCGGCTATTGTCCCTCCGGCCTATCATCCGTCTACGTACAGCCGAGATGATGTAAGTCAAAAGATCAACTTCGGGGATCACGATTAATTCCTAGCGGGGCACGTGATCGACTATATTGTAACCAAAATCCACCAGTCTACAATACTGCTATATTTTGCACGATAACACAATGTATTGGCGGTATAATTACCACGGATACTCTCCGGTATTATGGATGAACCGCCCAACTTCCCCATCTCTCTTCCCATCCACAACGTCCATGATGCTCTTCACTGTATCTTCCGCAGATCTAGCGCCGAATTCCGCTTTGTTGTGGGAACTAAGATTGCTGACCGTGAACCCAGGATCATAAGCAAAGACCTTGAAATTCTTCTTCCCCGATGTTTCAGCCTCGCCCTCCGCCTTGTCACCGTCCGTCTGCTCAACACCTAGCCCGTACTCGACGTGCAGGCATGCTGTGATCATGTTGAAAGCGATCTTCGAGGCTCGATATGGTATTGCTTGAATTTTGTACATTGGCGATTCAACAAATAGCCGCCTGCCGAGCGATCCAGCACCAGAGGATATGTTTATGATACGCGGGTTGGTAGATTTCCGCAATAGTGGTATCATCGCCTTTGTGAGCAAGTAAGGTCCTGTCGCATTGATATTGAATGACTCTTGCAGGCGTTCGCGCTCCGTGCCCTTAGTAGTGAAGGCCACTGCAGCATTGTTGACCAGAACGTCCAGTCTACCGTGCGACTTGGTAATGTGAGCTGCAGCATCAGCGATATGCTCGTCTGACTGGACATCGAGAGCAAGAAACTCGATTGTTCCTGGCAGCTTGCGAGATTGCAAGTCCTGAAGCGCCGCATGGCCTTTCTGAGACGAGCGCGCGCTCAGATAAACATGGTAGGTGCCTCGCGCAAGGAACTGGTGTGCGATCTCGAAACCGATACCACTGTTCGCTGTCAAGTGTAAGTATAGTGCCTGCAGTTTTAGAGAAGTGCCGAGATACCGCCTGTGACTAGGATAATCTCTTTTGCTATGGCTGACATATTTGGATGTGATACAACGGTGCGTGAAGAAGTAATCACGTTCTGCAGCCGCGAAATTCTGGGGGGTGTTGCTATCGAACAGAGTCCACGGGGCTCAAGGTCCTCTTATACAACGCCTTGTGGTGGTACCTCAACGCATCCGGGGTCTGCACACCAAGTCCGAAATGCATTTTTTGCTGGAAACATTTGTGCAATTTTCGAATTGCACAATTGGATACAGCAACACATCACCGATGCATGTTCAGGTAATCATGATGATGGTGAGCCTCGTTGTGCCGCAGTATATCATTTGCGCACTTTGAACTGACGACCTCACCAGCTCGGTAAGGAATGCCGATTGGCGGCGCTTCACGGCTTTTCAGGGGCAGCACCACGCTTATTCAGCGATTGAATCACCCGAGATTAAAGAATGTTACATGCTTTTGTCTGGCCACTCATTCTTCACATTTTTTTTCCTGGTCTCATGAGCCGAAATCGTCAGGCTTGGGAGACGGCTTTTCATGATGCAGCTTACTCTGTACACCTCTGCAACTTGGTCACACTTTAGGGCGCGTTGACTAGGACTTCATGCCGAGGGCCCATGTTCGACGACATCAGATCCGCTTTCAGGTCAAGGTTCTTCGCCCCCGTAATACCTGACCACTGCTGAAACGATGCGCGGCCGTTCATCTGAAGATCTGGCAGTTGTTCTGTCAAAGCGCCAAAGCCACCCTTGATACTGCTCGCTGTTATGCCTTTAGCTCGAAGTATGCTTGTTGCGACCCGAGCGGTATCCCCCTTATAGCAGATGACTCCGACGTTCTTGCAAGCAAGGTCGTATGCGCTAATCGTGTTTGCCGAAAGCATGCTGTCGACCTCCATCCATTGTCGCTCCAGCACATCGGCTTCAAAGAAAGGGCTCGGCGTGGAGGCATTCATGCTTTGTAGCGGTAGATTGTAAGATCCTGGGACGTTCGACGCGATGAAATCATCAGGCTTGCGCAAATCGATGAGAACAGCGCTCGGTTTGGTAGGGTCGTTTTCTGCAAACCGCGCAATGGCTTCCGTCGGTTCAAGCTCCCATGCCTCATCGTATCGATAGAGATCTACTGCAGCGAGTTTCTGATCCCTCGTTAGCATCATCAGTGTAAGTGCAGTCCAAGTCCTTTTACTTACATGGTTTTTGATAGGGTGAAATTCGTCGCTGCTGACTTTATGAAAGTACTCATCGATATACTGGTACGGTAGATCGCAACAGATGAAGACACAATTTAGGATACCATTTGGGCCAGCAAGTTCCGAAAGGTTGCCAGCAGCCTTCCGTTTTCCCAGGTAATTCAGTAAGCCTTAGTGTGTTAGTACTTCACTGCAAAAATGCCTAGCATACTCACCTTGAAGGTTAAACCCCGACGATGGTCCACAAATGAGGCCTTCGCGACACATGCGTAAGGAAAGACTGAACGAATCTTCAGAGCCCACTTCCTCGATAGCATCCACCGAATCACGCCACGGGAATTCGACAGGAGCAAGCAGGGCGAATGATCTAGGCCCCGGCACTCGGTCGCCAGCAGCAGTACACACCCTGTATTGATTGTTAGTATGACTGCGTCCTAGTCTGCCAAGCCACCTACCCTAGTCGCGTTACAGAAGGCTTAGCACCTTTGAAATACTGTCCTAGTCCTGTCATTGTACCCGATGTACCCATACCGGCGCACAGTAGATTGATCCCGGGAAGTTGTTTGTGGATTTGCGGCCCAGTCCACCTAACGTGCGATTGCCAGTTCTAGTGGCCGTCAGCGTCGTCAGTTCTTGAGGTTCTTTGAGAATATTTCATTACCCCATCATTTTCGTATTGATTTGGGTTTAAAAACTTTTCGTTCTCTTGTCCAAGCACTCGTGCGCGATGGATTCCTCCTCGTCCATCAAGCGGCTCTGGTTGTGAAGGACCTCCAAATAGTGTACTTCGCTGCCTCAGCGCAGGGTCAATGATCAGGTGTGAGGATACTCACATATCGAGGCCGAAAAATTGCATTAGCCTCAGCTTCGGCGATGTAGTCTTGTTTGATAGGAAAGCTCGGACATCCCGTATACCATGATACACACGCGAAGCCAATGCTAATGATATAACAGTGGATCCAGACGAGTACTCCACTACAGTCCCCGTCTCTCCGGGTTTGACGTTTTTCTCGAGCATGTTCATTGCTGTACATTTTGTGAGTTCACAATACCTTACTGCAAGGACATCAACACCCTACCTGGCATTATCTTTACATTGTTCGCCGGATGCATGGACATCATCTTGGCAAATATCCTGACGCCATCTTCATAAAATGGGTTTAGCGTCTGCGGTATCTCAACAAGTGGTAGTGGGGGATGGATTTCGGGGTCGAAGTATTGCTGAATGGCGTTTGGCCCGGAGTAGAGGTTCAAGTGATTTGATGGGCTCATTGTGTATGAAAATCCGTGCTAAGGTTTCGGAATGACAATTTGAACCATAAGCTGGCACCCCCGATCTTCTTAAATACCAAGGCAAAGAGGCGCTGACACAATGGTGAAGGGCGCTTGAATCGGCTCCGTGACTACTTTCACTCCTTCTGTTTGCCTTCTTTCGGTCCCAACAGAAGACGCAAGGATCATAATCTACTGCGGTACTCAACTGTCTGTCACATCCCGCTCTGTTTAGTGGGGGGTTGGCAAGTGAGCCACCAGTGAGGTTCACCGGCTTGTACATGTTCCTCTCTCGCTAAGACGTGGGTAGTTTGAGCTTTAGTTGCACGATCTCATGCCTCGGCAAAACAGATTCAGGCGCCAGGTCAACTGACCATGGTGCTTTTTAAACGTGCGTGCTTATGAGCACAATGTTGTCTGACATGCTTGGAAACTGCGGGCGTTCTTACCAATTCGAGACTACTCTACTCTGAAGCCGAACGACTGCTGGCCGAGGGTGGCAGGGAATCGTTCCTCGATGCGTAAAATATGAACAAGAATCATCCTCCCGATACTAAATTACACTCTACAGGCAAGCACATGCATCTCTTGGCGATTCTTTACAGAATATAATGGTACTCGGTGTCTGTTCACCCGCCTTGTGCACGCACGAAATACGATGCGCGACGATCCTAACCGATAATTTGACTCCACTAATAATAATGGGGCAAGGAATCTAGTCAAAGAGACACTTCAGCGAATCTTCGTAGAGCTCTTCCCAGACTCGTAGTCAATACTGGTTATCGATGCAAGCGCTCACGTACTTGCGTGAGCCGCAAATGCTTGTCGAATACGCAAGATAACACTGCTGGCAGATATACATACTCCTCGAAACAGCAGCACCTACCGTATGACAACGCTGGAGGGACCATCAGTAATGGCAAGGTAGTTTGCGCCAAGTTCCAGATTCAGCGTTAGTACTCGTACTCCGCTTTAATTCACCTACCCATGAGCAATTCTCGATGACTTGGCATATGTATGGAGCCCACTACATTATCATGTCGCGAGCAACGCTACCAGAACTGTGGCGACTCTTCACCGCTTCTACCAAAGGTATGTGCTTTATGCCCCACACCCCTGACTTTGTGTACCCATGTCGGTACTCCGTACTCCGTACGGAGTACTCATTTTCACATATGTACCGGGAGAACTTATTACCCACCCCCATGTAAGCAGGACTGTTGCCCTGACATTAGCGAGCTAACCAGACCTGGGAATCGAAGCTGGAGTGGGTCCGAAGGGTTGATGTGAAGCATCATTGGATAGATCACTCGTGGCTTACCACCCTCGGATCTAGCGTAAAAGTCCTACTCGCAAGATAATACTCCGTACGGTAACACTTCACTCTACGCCAATAAAAATCAGCTGTTGTTTTCTTTCCTCGCCAAACATGTCCGACAAGAATACTCTTGAGGATTCGATAACCACGTCCAAAGAGACAGTCTCGAAGGAGTCTGCAATCGCAGGTCAACATGATGCTCACGCAGTGTTCAATGAACAGACCAACTACGTTCCTAGGACAACAATAATTACGGTATTGTTCGAAGAGTATTCGTTTGATTCTCCTGCTAAGCGGTCCAGATATTCTTGGCCTGCGCGAGTGTCGATCTCCTCGCTTTGATGGACCAAACAACGCTTGCTGCCGCCTTGACTATCGTCAGTCGGGACCTCAACGCCAGTTCAGAGAGTGCATGGATCGCTGGTGCATACTTCCTTACCTCAACGTCGTTTCAACTGTTGTACGGACGTTTTTCAGACATCTGGTCCCGCAAAGTACTCCTCGTCATCGGCATATGCATCTTCTTTCTGGGATCCTTGGCTGCTTCACTAGCAAGAACATCACTACAACTCATCGTCTTCAGAGCTTTTACTGGCGTAGGAGGCGGTGGTCTTATGACAGTCGCACAGCTGATCGTGAGTGACATCGTGCCACTGCGCGAGAGAGGCAAATATCAAGGAATTCTAGTGAGCAAGCCGAAAGTTAGTGCAAGTATTCTACTGATATCTCTAGGGTTCTGTAGTTGCTCTCGCAAACGGGATTGGGCCACCAATCGGCGCGGCTCTGGCTTCGCAAAGCACGGGTTCATGGTACGTGTCGCTCGGGATGTATCAATTTATCGTCGCTGATGAAAACTAAGGAGATGGATCTTCCGACTGAATCTCTTTTTGAGTGTATTCACAACAGCTTGTGTCATTTTCCTCATGCCGTTGAGGAAGGTGCACGGTGACTGGAAAAAGTCAGTATCTTCTGGGCGCTCAAACTCTTGCTAACAAGAACAGGAAATTAGCAGCTGTTGATTTTTTCGGTACTTTCCTTGCACTGGCAGGCTCGGCAGTACTTGTATTATCTCTTACCTGGGCTGGTGGCGATTATGCGTGGTCTTCTCCTCATGTTATAGCATCCTTGATCGTCGGAGTAGTTGTCTCGATATGTTTTGTACTTTGGCAATGGAGAGGGACTGCAGTGCCTCTGGTTCCGAGTGAGTCGTGCCTCAGCCTGAATCCTCCCAGAGCGCTGGCTAATAGGATGCAGTGGACATTTTCCAGTCCAAAATCGTAAACGGCGCACTCTTGACTATGTTCATCAACGGCTGGGCATTCCTGGTGCAAACATTCTACATAACGTCATTTGGTCAGCTAGTGTGTGGCTACTCAGCGGTCAAGTCAGGCGCTTTGTTACTGCCAATCACTCTGACGCAGAGTAAGCTCCGCACATTTACCTTTGGTTATTTGATCATCTCTGACCAGTACCAAGCCTTATTTAGTACGCTTTCAGGTCTTTATATTCACAGGTTCGGTAGATACAGAGAGTGCCTCTTGCTGGGTTGGGCGACATGGGCGATCGGCATGGGACTCTTTGCGACACTTGACGGCCCTTCGCTTGGTAAACAGATTGGCTTTGCGCTACTCTCCGGATTTGGAGTTGGTAATACGCTTCAACCCTCACTAGTTGCGGTACAAGCTGGAGTCGAGCGCAAGCACATGGCTGTCGTCACATCGTTCCGTAACTTTGTTCGCAACCTTGGCGGTACAATCGGTCTTGCATTGAGCGGTACGATCATCAACAATGCAATCAGCACAACTCTGAAGCCCCACGGACTTTCTGGTCCAGAGATTAAAGTCTTGATAAACTCGCCTGGCATCTTCCGCGATGAGTTTGGGGACGAACGTACGCAAAGCATACGTGCTGATCTCTCTTCCGCTTACGTGAAGGGCTTCAGGATAGTGTTCATTGTTACCGCCGTTCTTAACTCGCTTGCTTTCTTCGCTGCTTGGTTTCTGATGCCCCAAGTCGAGCTCGATCGGAAGGATGATGCAAAGTTGAAAGAAGAAGGACAGAAAAGGCACGAAGCAAGGAAGGAAAGAAGCGTAAAGGTTTAGTCAACCTCTGATGGCCGTCTGGATCAGTCAGAGGCGTATACCAAGGTTCAGACAGACGATGATCACTCCGCAGTATTGTTCATCATCACACATGGTTGTGAGCAACTACCGAAGTTCTACGGTACGCTCGGATAAAAGTCTAGATTGTTGTTCAAGGGTCGCTGACAAACCAATGCGGTTCCACATCGATGCAAATGAATCAGGGAATAGGCCCCACAAACTCCAAATCTATGCCTACTCTGGGAAGAAGAAAGTAGAAGCTCATATAGCAAAACTTGATCATTCTGCCGCTACAAGGTCGAAAAGAGTACACGCTGAACTGTAACCCATCCTGCACCCCATCTACCAGGAAAATACTTCTGAAGCCAGAGTTCGATCAAGAAGCAATATCAACACCAACAATGCTGTACACAACCCTTTCCATATTTGCGCTCGCCGCAATTGGTCTCGCCCAGGTTACTGTCCCTGCAGGTTATCGCAAGGTCTACATTACCTCCAAGCAAGACACCAAATATGTCATCGTACCCGAGGGGCGAACAAATGGCAGCACTCTTGTAGTGTAATTGTTCTCCGTGTATCCACAATACATTGCAAGCTCATACCCACAGTCAAACTCTGACGTCCAAGCCCGAGCAACAGTGGTACATCAAGAACAACCAAACCAAAATCCAGCTCGCCGACACCACTTTCTGCATGGACGCCGGACCCAACAGCGCGTGGAAAGACATGGCAAATATCTACCTGAGAGAATGCTCCGACACGGAAGTCGCGCAGAAATGGGTCGCGATGGCAGATGGTAGAATCGCGCTCGAAGCTTCGACAGGAACACGTACATTTATCTGTTCGCATCGACTCAAGCAAAGTCTGACAGTGTGATAGGACAATGCATCGACCTACAGTTTTTGAGAGCGATACAGAACAATCCAGTTGGCTTGTACAATTGCGCTGGCCTTGGGAATACTGGCGCTGCTGATAATGGGATCAATTGGCCGCTTGCGAATGTTACTACTGCAATGGGGTACTTTGCTTAGATGCACAACGAGAGGTATATAAATCCAAGGTGTCTAGTTCTGGACTCAATCACGGAAAAGGAAATCAGGGAGTTGATTAGCTGTTGTTAGTAACTACATTGGTAAAATATTCGATTGGTGATTGTTCTCGCTTTGTAAATTGAATGATTGCGAGGTTTACCAACAGGAGATATCTTAGATTGTGGAGTATCTAGTGCCTAAGTGACTACTAGCTAGATAAACTTTGCTACTCGTCTAGATTTTATAGTCGATGAATGTGATCTTCTTGATTTGATTTGGTTTAACGGCCTTTGAAAACCTCCCTAAAGGTATGTAGGCGGGTGCGGCTCTAGGCTTATAGTGTTCAGCACTGCTAGATCGCACCTAGTCTATAGGTTGCGCGAGTGGTCTAATAGCGCTCTTCCGCCAGGTAAAGAAACTCTATGTACGTCTGTGGGCTACTAGGGGCTATTGTTTGGAGCGGCGTTACGCCCAGGGGTTGCGGGAGCCACATGCGGCTAGAATTCAGAGAGGGAAAAGAGAAGAGTAACAGAAAGCACAGGAAGAACAGGAAGAACAGGAGAAGAGCAGATAGAATGCGGGTAGCGGAGCTAAAGCGTGTGCCAGATCAAGGAGAGAGGTAGTGAGCGGGTGTTCGCAGCTGTCGTTCGTTCCTGCTGGGGCGTGGGCAAGGTGTATGCGTGGTGTAGCTCCTTGCAAAGAGCCAGAGACCTGCAATTTGAGTGCCACGTTCTACCTTTACCACGGCCTAGCGGGTGCAGATAGCGTAGTAGAACTTAGTGAGTTAAAGCAGGGTTTCAAGGTCCTTTAGGCGGCTCAGCAGTGCTAACAAGTACTGCATTCCTTTCGTTGTTGAAGCAAGAGGGGCAGAGGGTCGCATCGGTCATTTGTTGAAGGAGGCGCGGGCTTTTCGGCAGTAGACAATGTGGTCGGATCTTCGCAACTCGCCGAGGCGTTATTCGAGGCTTTGGTGGCATCATTAGATCTATCTAGGAAGTCTCCAGCTGGCCTGTGTTGTCTAGCGACGTCTCCTCGTTCGGGGTAGCAGCTTGTCCGGAAAAAGACATGGAGTTTTGTTGTGGAGATGATGGTGGAGAAGATGATGGACGATTCGGGAACGTGTCAGACTGAGGTGAAACTGATGTCGAATCATCAGATCCCTGATCTAGCTGTTCGCTGGAGTTTACATCGGCTTCGTTTGCGGTGGAGTTCTCTGATGAATCTACCCACCGCAAGATTGGGAAACTTGCGCGGTTGAAATTTCGGACTGGGCTCGAAGGGCTAGCCAGCCGAGCTTGCGCTTGGTTGGAGTTCTCTTCATATCGTGGCATGAAAAGAGACTCCTGATAAGTCGGTGGAGGAGTCGCCGGGTTCAGGTCATTGGCTTCATCCGACTCCGCGACGTCACCAAAATTCCAAATGCGCCCACTACGCGACAGTGTGCCAAGAGGAGCGTGCTGGAAATTGACTGGTCGTTGGAGGTTCGCAATGCGCAAAGACCCAAAGGGACCAAATGGACCAAAGGTGGAAGGTCGATGCGAGCCACCGTGCCGAATCGGCGTCCGCGGAAACACCGGTGGGAGTGCGCGACGTGGTTGCGGGTCATGACGGCGTCGTCGGATGTCGACCATAATTGAGCCATCTGGCTGATACTCAACGTTGCTCTGGACATCGAGCTCATCGTGGATGCGGACAGTAACGCGCGGACGGGTTCGAGAAGCTAGCTGGTCGCTGCCCAGTGCTGAAGCTGGCATGTTCTTTTCTAAAGACTGGTTGTTGAATCGAGCTTCCATGAAGATCGGTCGAGGTGGGAAAGTTTGGCTGTTCAGTGGTACAGGTTTACTTGTAAGAACATGCTCGCCAGGAGGGGAAAAAATTAGAGACTCATCCTGAAGGAGGAGGTCTTAGTGATTACTATTTAACACTGTTGGTACTTTCACCTTCGAATTTTGGTACAGTGTGAACATTGTGAGCCAGGATAGTCTGTGTGGAGAAGCTGACGCCAGGCCCCAAAGAACGAGTGAATGCTCATGAAATGCTCTACTGTTATCTTGGAGAATACATATACATTGAGGGGAGGTGGATGGTAGGGAAATTAGCAGCGCTGAGAACAGGACGTAGTACTGCTACTGCCCACAACAGAGTGAATTACTTACAGTGGTGACGATTTGGGATAAGCCTACGCCCCGTAGTCGTAGTACTGTTGCACGGACCATATACAGTCCCTACAGCTCCTCCAATTGGCTCAAAAAGCTGCTAGAAAGTGAATTGCTGCCTAGAACTTTGAGCTTTTGCCAACGCTGCGCACGTATCCTTTAAGATCTAAGAGGGAGCACTTCACAACGCCGCGCCGGAGCCAGTTCTTCCAGCCCTCTCCCCTAGCCCCCTCCTAGCCACCTGGACATAGGACAGTCGGGTCGTGTCACAATTTAGGAGCAAAAGCTAACGTTTTAGGACTAGAACAGACCGCATGATAACCCGCCAGCCAACAAGCAATTTCTACCCGTACAGCTGTATTATACGGCTCCCAAATCGTTACTACTACGCTTACGGTACTCACCTATTCACACCTAGCTACTTACGTATCATGTAGGCCGTAAACAGTAACGGGACCTTATAGTAGTACTTCCTGGCCCCAGCGCTGGAAATTAGTAGGAAGCCATACTTTGCGAAGAAAGACTACATTGGGGCAATCTTTTTTCCTTCATCAGTCAAACCAGCACCACTTGAGCTCACAAACATGTTCAAACCTCGGACTCGCTTGTGTCTTGGTGTACATCTTGTTTGATTGTACTGCTAAGAACTCTATCAATTGCTCAAGAAGCATCAAATGTTCACATCGAGGATGGGGTGAATTCAGAGGATTCGAAGGAAAAGACAATGCGCGGATACCTCGCATTTGGAAAGAAAAAAGCAGCACGGTTCGAGATTGCATATATAGAGCTATGACTCATGAGAAGTTTTTGGTAAAGTTTTTCGTGTAGATGTCGATCTATAGGCTTGATGAACCTGTTTGCTGTCATATGGGGATACAAAAACCACAGCTGGGCTAAAAGAAGTATTTATCCCTCCCTCCTTTCCCCACAAACAGTCCCCTATCTCACCATAACTGCCATTATCAGATAGGAGCTGGCTAGCCACTCAATACAAGCGAGACTGTTGTGTTTAGTATGATCATGCAGCTAGCCTTATCTACAGATTGGTAGAGGTCAAGCCACTGACCTATCTACAGCTGCGTCTTTGCACGCAGCCTCCAACAACAAGTGACAAGTATCGCAATTCGCACACAGCTGTTATTTCAACCGCACGTCTGTGTCTCAGCATAGTATCCGCCACGCCTAGTAGCGCAATTCCTTTCGACGCAGATAGTATCGCGGGTATTGGATTACGTTACAGGGGGTTAGTGATCTTACTGTATATGCCCTCCTTATAGTTTCCTGTCCCCCCTCTCCCCTCCACTATTATACGCGTCACTTTATATGCTTATTGCTTGAGGATGCTAGCTGATTACGACGACTCGAATGATTGGATAGATAGATACTTCTACGCAAGTCACCGGCTCATGTCTGCGTGCGGCGCCAACGCAGGGTGCATGCAGCGAGACGGCAGACGCGTGTGTGGATTTGCGGAGTGATGCGGAGAGATGCGAGAGGTGTGGGAATGTGTGAAGTTGATTGTATACCGTGAGCAAGACTGTGTGGAAAGGAGAGCGAAGTGCGGGTCGACAGTACGCTACATACGTTGAGTAGATAAAAGTCTTGTGGGAGTGGCACTTCACAACCTATGTACTGTTATTGTTCCTCCCTTGCTAAGCTACTGCGCCAATCTGGCCTACAGGTTTAGAACTTGTCGCAATAATAAGTAATAATGCTGTCTTCAGGTATCGCTTACTAAGAAGTTGCGAACCAGGTTGTCCTCTCTTTCTGCCTTATACCAGTCTCGACGAGATGCAAAAGTTTCAATCCAAGGCCATCAGACATGTCCATCCTTCTTCACCTCCCACATTTAAAAATTCAGCTTCCTAATCCATGAGTCAAGACATCTGGAGTCGTCCCACAGTCTGACTAGTCATAAAAGTATTTGAGCCTGCCAATCCAGGAACCACGCTGGATCTGGCTAATCAGCTACTAGCAGAGTCTTGGCCCATCATAAGACGGCCCTCGTGTCGTGTCGATGCAGACCAGTCGGCAGCGCGCGACGATTCCAACCGGAGCAACGCGCCGATCCCAGTCCTTCTCCGGCCGATGAAGCAAGCAGGTATGTACCACCTACAAGGAGCATCGACCTGTGGCGCTTGCACAACGGACTGGTTTTAACGAAGGATTCGCAGTGCACGTGTGGGAAAGCATGTCTGTCTGGTTTCGGAAAGAGAAGGGGGTATTTAAACACACAAAATTCGACCAGTACTTGTGGAGCCAAATCGGGCTAGAAATTGAACCCAAAATGGACACTATCCTAATTCGGTCTAGTCGTACTATCATCTAGACTTAGGCCTTCCCACGTGGAGATGACGGAATCCATTCTTGCGCTTTCTGAATCGGTGGTAGTTTGGCGAGTATCCGCAATATATTGCGACCTCACGAGATTTGCTGCGTTTCTGGTCCACTCTTCGCTCGTGTAATGGTCTAGTGCGTTCTGTAAATCGTCCGGCAGCTGCAGCTCCATTGCTTGACACTTTTGTGTAAGCAGACGAAAGAGCGGTTGTGCGTAGAAGCTGTAGCTTGCTAGAGCGGTTAGAGCGCGAAGACAAACTAAGAGGCCTAGATAAGGTTCGCTGCGCTCTGCATCTCTGGGATTTTGGTAGCTCTGTGAGATCTCGTCTAAGCTGCCAACACTGGCCACAGTGATGGGATGCAGAACTAGTTCGATCGCGGTTCCCCAGCAGTAACGAAGTTCTTGAAGGGCTAGTAGTCGGCGAAGCTCCATGAGCGAATTTGATGTGAGAGATCGCGCGCGGTTCACGTAGGGATGGTCGTGGCGGTCAAATACACCCAAGTCGATGATCGGATGGAAGAGGTTGATTATGTTGACGTGATATATCATACTTCTTGATCAGTAAACATCTGCCAATGTGTACAAAGCTTGACGTACGCGCAAAGTATGTTTTCCTTCGAGGATACACGCTCAGGATTCAGACTTGCTGGTCGTGTGTGCCACCAAGACATTAAGCGAGAGTAGCAAGCTTCAATCTGATCCGTACAGCTTGCCTGATCACTAGAATTTTTGTAATTTTGTATAGCATTACCACAATCAAGGAGGATGACATGTTTTAGACACTCTGAGCGGAAAAGTGCTGCGAGAAGTAAGCACGAGGTTCTTTTCTAGTACTACGAGATCGGATCACTTACCTTCAACATCGGGATTGTGTTGATATGGTATGGCGACTCTTGGTGGTCTTTGGATGATTGTAGGGAAACAATAGGTGGATGACATGTTGCTGATCAAAGTTAGATATGACATAGCAAGCTGTAGAGAGAACATTGCACGTACAGCTGAAAGTTGAAAAGAGACCAAGCAGTGACGGCTCGCACGGTATCCCATTTGTCTTGTGGAACGAAACGCGGTGCTTGAGACGTATAAGAAGGCTCTGTGTCAAATAGACCAAGTACCTGACTAATTTGGCATGCCTCAACGAGGAACGTATGGCCCGCCTTGTCGCGACCAAGTTTTCCAAGAAACAAATCTGAGTAGATTCACGTCAGCATATACGTCAGGCAAATGGAGTTGCGACAAGCAAAGCAGCTCTTCAGTCTACCAATGCATAGGTGGAACAGGTGCCAAGAGCGTAGTGAAGGATAGAACATCGACAGGGTAACTTACATAGACATAAGCCAGCCTGTAACCGTGTGAGGCTACTGGTACCGGCTCCGAGATCCCAAAGCCGCGTGGCTTCTTTGTAGAATGCTGTCATGATAGAATACTCTGAGAAAGGTATTGATCTATCCTTGACGCTGGAGTTTGTGGACTGCCAAGAGTAAGTGAATGTGGCAAATGATGGAAGCTTTCTGGTAGCAGAGCATCATTAGAGGACATACACTAGCGGTCGCTAACAACGCGTTGACCAACAACTCTGAGCAGAAATCCTCTCGCCCGTTTGCCATGTCTTGAAGGAAAGCGTTGCGGTCCAAGTAGTGGTAGTACGAGTGCTCGCGTGAAGTCCATGTCGTCAAGATAGAGACAAGCAGATCGGCGTCATTGGTCACACTCGTCCAATTGCTAGCCGTCTGCAAGCGTGGGTCTACCGAGACATGGTCCATGTCAAACTGTGAAGCCGGGTGTAACAAAGCTTCTATCGATGTAGGACGTAGAAGCGTGCCTTGACTATCTGAGCTGAAGTTGGTCAAAAGTGGTTGTGGGAGACGATTGGGCTACTTACCGAGCCGAAACATCCATGTCGGATGCATATCTTCGGCGTTGGCTGGCAGGACCGTCCATGGATGTGGTTATCCTGCCCAGGAACGGAAGGTTGTGCATGTCGAGGGTGCTTGAGGAATCCAAGGCCAGGCGAATGGGAGGCAAAGTGAGTGACTGAGCGATGTCATGTCGGGATGGAGATGGAGATGGCGGCGGGTACGAAGGCTGTCGGTTCAGTGGGCCACCATGTCGGACCAGATCAGCCAAGTCCTGGATGCGCTGCGAAGGCGAAGTGTCGAGGGGGTTTGCTCGTATGCGGTGAAGGACGGCCAGTGCTTCATGCTCGGGACAGTGTCGGAGAAAGTCGTACAGTTGCCGCAGATTCGACAGCTCCCCTTGCATCTCTTCATTTTTTCGCTTCATGGCCTGCGAGGGCTTCTCGTTTGGTCCCAGCTCGTAGACGCATTGTGTGTCCTTCTGGGTGCAGCACGTACAGATGGGGCGGTTACCGTCACACTTGGACTTCCTCTTCCGGCAGGCAACACATGCTCCGAGAGTCACGGTCCGCTTCGGTTTCTGCGCCAGCGATGGTCTGGCATGAGGCTGCAATGGGGGAGCCTCTTCGTCTAGGGGCGCAGGCTGCAGAGCGCGGAAGTTGGCCATGTTGGAGGGCGTTCCAGGAGTGCGGCGGCCGACAGAGAGTGTAGGTGGAGCATGCTCTAGGTGGCGGCGGGAGGCATAGTGGACATGCACCGTGTTGCGCGAGTCAGACTCGGGACTAGGAACCCTGAACGACGAGCAAATGCGCTGCAGCGGGCGAACTTGCAAGGCACAGGGCAGGTGGTGGCAGTTTTCTGAGGAAGCCTGCCACCCTGCGAAGGCATGGCGGCACGAACAAGCAAAGCAAACAGGCGTAGTGAAGCGGCCAACGACTGACCCACTGCGGGAGCGGCTCAGCAATTGGACCGGCTGTGGCAGCCTCCAGAATCCAGATAGATGCGTGCGGTGACAATGGTCGAGTGATTCGCTGCGGGGCATACTCCGCTGCTACCGAGTACGAACTGGCAATCCTACCTGTGTACGCTCCAGATACGTAAGCATCCAAGTAGGACGACAGCCGCCCGTTCCTGATCCACCCAGCTTGTGCATACTGATGCCATCCGCATCGTCAAGCGCGGCTACCGAGACAATAACAACCGATCGTCACATGCATCGCAGTCACATGCAGCTACTTTCATGTGCCTTTGTGCAGGGCGCGCTACGATTAAGTTTCCACCGGAACATGTGTCCGCGGCGGCGAGGTTGGAGACAGGCTCCGCAGGAACAGTATTGGTCCACCGTCTCGAAACACGTCCTCTTCTTTCGTCCCCGTGGCCACCTTGCAGACATTGCGTTCCAGTGACCAAGGACACCTTGCCGGTGCCTCGAAGCCTCCAAGTAGTTACAGCTGACATGGTGACTACTACCACAGATCGAGCGAGAGGCGATCGATCCGTGACTGTCTGGCCAATGACGGGGACCGGGAGTGGAGAACGGAGATGAGTCGTCCACCATACTGTACTGCGGGGTGGCTGGCTCGCTTGTGGCGGGACAGTTGCTCCGGGGTCGGATAGTTCCGAAACTCGGTCGACATGGGAATGAGGTACCGCCGTGGTAGGGTGTTGGTCAGATGACAGCGTCCACGTCCATGGCATGCGAGAGGAGAGGCGACAAGTTCGTGCGAATATCATTCGAGCCGACAGTCTACCGTGCTATCTCTACACCCGGACGGACACCCACACAACGCCCTGTGCTCCGTACATGCTCCAACAACGACCAGACTCCCCGACACAAACCAGTTATTCGGGCTTTTTCTTCGAAGAGCTCACAAGCTTCCTCATGAAAGCATTCTTCACGCCCTTGCTTCCCTTTAATTCCTTGTTCCGGCTCTTGTTGTACTCCGCATACGCCATAGTCTGTCCACCAGAGAACTCGGAGAGTGTACCCGCAGCTCTTCTGACACCAGGCTTCTTATTCTTTTTGTTCTTGGAAGCATACTTACTGCCGAACGCATCGCCGTCGATTCTTTCCTCCTTGGCGTCTTCGTCTCTTGCCAGCAGAACGTCCATTAACAGCTCACGCCGCTCTTGTGGTGTCGCAAATGCCAGGCTGGCAGAATGCTCCATGCCCTCGAGCCGCGTAATGACTTTGAAGGCATAGCCTTGGTCGACGAGGAAAGCTTGCCGCTTCGACGAGTAATACATCTCGTCGGTATCTTTCGACACCAGAGAGTAGAAGAAGGCGTTGAAGCCTTCGTCGTTCCTCCTCTTGGCTCGCAGGATACGGCCAAGTCGTTGTGCTTCCTGACGACGCGAACCGTAATGCGACGATATTTGAATCAAACATGTCGCTTCCGGCAGGTCGAGACTAGTATCTCCGATCTTGGACAAGAATATCGTGTTGATGGCATCATTGTGCTGAAAGTTTTCGAGAATACGAAGACGCTCCTGCTGTGGAGTTGCGCCGTAGATATACGCTTTGCCAAGCTTTTTGGCATACTTCTCCAATGCATAAACGTTGTCGGAGAATACTATAATCTTGTCTCCTCGTGACTCATGATAATTGATCAGGAATTGGCAGGCCTGGAATTTTCTGGGATTCATTATCGAGAGCAGAGCCCTCTTCTGGAGCGAGGAAGGCTTCAACCACTCCGTATAAAACTCGGGCGTCATCTGGCACCACACTTCGGCGCACTGCACACGAGCGATGTGACCCTGTTCAGAAAGTTCTTGCCAGTTGGCTTCGTACAACTTGGGGCCGATCAGGAAGTTCAAATCATCAATCTTGTCGTCTTCTCGTAGTAGTGTGGCCGTCAGACCGAGCTTGGCGTGTGATGCGATCTCATACGTGACCTTTTTGAAGATGTTGGCGGGCACGACGTGCACCTCGTCCGCAATCAACAGGCCCCATTCACGGCTCCGAATGAACTGCATAACCTTCTCAGCATCATAAGAGCGTTTTCTCGCGTTACTAATCATGGAATATGTGCTGATGATGATACCGGCATTACGAGGAAAGCTGGTCTTGTTGTCGGCTGTGAACACGGCAACGTCTTCCGGATTGATGTTGGACCACTTTATGAACTCGGCTCGCCATTGTATCACAGACATGGCGCTGGTACACAGCACGATAACTGACTTCTTGACTCCGCAAGCAGCCGTGATTCCCACCAAAGTCTTACCTGCACCACATGGAAGCACGATGATGCCCGACCGAGCACGAGAGTTTGAAAACATCTTACTGAGCGCTTTTTCCTGGTAGTAGCGGATTTGAGCATGGGGCTTCAAATCGATTTCGAGGTTCGCGTTGACTTCATCGTTGTTGAAATCGTACTCCTCTGTAAGCGGCAGTCCGATGGTTCGACATCGCTTCACCACTCGTTCTCGCTCTTCGCTCTTGATCTGGAACGAGTGAACTTGGGCGATCTCGTCGTCATCGTCATCTTCTCGCAATGTTGCTATCATGTCGCTTGGAGCTGGGTTCTCAGGCGCCACCGGCTGTTGCTGTGCCATTTGATTTGCGCCTGCTGCCATCTTTGTGCCAGGAATTGCCATCTGGCCAATCTTCGGTGCAGCTTCCTTGATGAGGCCGTCTGTCGAATCTGCTCGGCACTCTGCCACGATGGAGTCGGCGAGGAGCTTTTGTAGGATCTTGGGGTCTTCACTTTCGATGTACGATAATGTTTTCTTCAGCACAATCTTCGCCTTGCCAAAAGCCGAGGTTGACCTGTTGACAAAGCTGACGATGGGCTCGGAGAGTTCAGTCTTGGAGTACTTGTCAAGCTTGTCGATGATCTCCTTGCTCGAGTGGCCGACACTGACAGCGGCAAAGAGACTGTGCGTGGTTAGCTGATACTCGTGCATCCTCGACACGCGCGACTGCGGCTCGGCGATGTTGATCAGGAAGTCTTGAGCTTCATCGAAAAGTGAATGGAACGACTCGAGGATGATGCCCCCTGCGTCGTTGACCCATAGCGGGCGGTTGTAGTGGTCAGGCTTCAGCTTGGCATCCCACTGGTCTGACTTCTTGAAGAGATCGCCTGCAGCGTCCCTCTTGTGGGTGGCTCGCGCACGCTTGGTCATGGCCTTTACATCGAACTCCTCCCTCAAGTTGTCGAATGTGTCCTGGTCGCTCATCGGGCCCTCATCCTGATCGTCCCACGCCTCCTCGGCCTCGGCGTCTGCCGCCGTCTGCGCCTTTCGCTTTGGGGGCATGGCTGCGGCTGTTGCGCACAGCGGCGCGTGTCGGCTTAGACTGGACCTCTGCGCGCGCAGTCGCTCAGCCTCGGCACGCTCCGGAGACGAGGGGTGGTGATGTTGTGCGAGTCGACGGTGCGGAGTGGGGAGCGGAGTGGGGAGCGGAGCGGCGATAGGCAGCGGGCGAGGGGTGGTGAGGCACAAGACGCGACGCCTAGGAGCCTAGGGTGCTCGGGGGTCCTGCTTATGTAATGTCACGTGCCTGGGGGGAGAGCGGACACGCGCCGCCAAGGAGTCACGAAAGCATGTGAGAAGGCCCGGTGCTGGCGGTGCTGGCGGTGCCGACGTAATCTACCACTATCCAGAGCGCGCTCCTACAACCACGCACGCTGCGCACATGAGCCTTGACATGCATACCGATGGGCGCGTCCGACTCCAAACTCACCTTCAAGCAGGGCATCTTCCGCCTGTCAGAGCCCAAGCAGATCCCCGCAGATGATGCGTACTGGGCCGGCGTATGTCTCCCACAGCCTCGCACTCTCGGAGGCGGCCGTGCTAATTGCCCGGCCAGTTCTGGGAGCTGCCTGAGTCGACCGAGGATGTCTTCTCGCTCTTCTCGCCCGCAGACATCCGCCGCACTCGCGACAACAACCTCGTCAACCTCGAAACCCTCGTCCTCGCCGTCACCTCGCGCCTCATTGTCCTGCGCAACCATCCCTCCTTCCCTGATCCCGAGCTTGCGCCGGAGCGAGATGCGCTCAATTGCATAAGAGTCTTGACGCGGCTGCTGCCGTTTCTGTACGAGGCCGAGCACCTCGAGCAGTGGGAAGACCAGTTCTTCTGGGCAGCTCGCCGGAAGCGCAGTCGGCGGGGCCAGCTGGTGCGGAGTGAGGTCATCTTCGACGAGGCCGACCCTGAGCAGACGCCGACCGAGCGAGAGCCGGAGTTTGAAGACGCAAAGCCGCTCGCCGAGGACATCATCGACACGCTGATCGACCTGCTCTTCTTCTCCGACTTCACCCTGCCCAAAGTTGCGGCCGGCAAGAATAAGGTCACGTACGCGATATGGCAGAGCGGCGTGGGATGCAATACCCCCGTAGCCTCCACCAAGGAGTTCGAAAGCAACAGAACGGAAATCTTGCGCCTGTTGCTCACATTTGCCAGCAAGTCGATGTATATGTCAGCTGGTGCGCAACTCTGTGTGCAGCATCTTGGCAGTGCTGATCCGCGCAGGTATCCTTCCCGTCAAGGGTGTCAAAGCCATCACGTATATTGCCACAACCTCAGACAAGCAAGTCGTTCTGTCTGTCTTGTGCTCGTTGTTAAACACAGTTCGTAGAAGCCTCCAGCCAAGCTCGCGCATGCTGACCTCCGTAGACCCTAAAGTACAATCCTGCAACATGGCGCGTACCCTACGACCACGTTGTGTTCAAAGATCAGCGGCAGATACTGGTCACATACTGCCTACAACTGCTTCTTGTGCTCGTACTGTATCCCATCCCAGAGCCAGGCAACGGACCCGCGCCCAAGAACTTCTTTCGCCATTTCCTGGGCCGATTGCACAGGCCACAGGACTTTCAATTCTTGGTCGATGGCATGACACGGATCTTGAACCAGCCTGTATGTGTGACAGTCAGACTTCGAATCATCCACTTACATGAGACAGCTGCAAGCAAACACGTCGTATTTGCCTGGTAGCCAGAAGTCACTGACCTGGGCTCCCGAGATGATCATGCTCTTTTGGGAAGCTCTTCAGTGCAACAAGCGTTTCCGCTCGTTCATTATCGATACTGACCGAGCTCATGACTTTGTGGTCCTAGTGCTTTATTATGCCATTGATCAGCGCAATGACCCCGCCAAGCAGGGCCTTGTGCGAATGTGCGTCTTCGTTTTGCAGACTCTGAGCGTCGAGCCGAACTTTGGAAAGAGTCTCAACAAGACATTCGAGGGGCAAGAGTCGCTCCCACCCAGCATACGGATACCGAATTTCCACGGCACTTATGCCGACTATGTCATCACTGTATGTGTCTTGTGATGGCAATGCCCTTGCGCTAACTTTGCAAAGTCTATCTATACCCTGCTCACAACAAGCAAAGGCAGACTCGATGCCGTGTATCCTGCGCTATTGGCCATTCTCAACAACATCGCTGCTTACGTGCAGAACATCGGGCGTGCGACTAGCTCGAAGTTGCTTCAGCTTTTTGCTTCCATGTCATCACCGAGCTTCTTGCTTGCTAATGAAAACAATCACACTTTACTCCAATCGCTTTTGGAGGTCTTGAACGCTGTGAGCGAGCATCAGTACCAGCGTAAGGTGACTTCAAATTCTCTATGGCCCACAACTAAAAATTTCGCAGACAATCCAAACCTCATATACGCGATTGTGCGATCTCGCAAGAGATTCCAAGCCCTGCGAGACTTTACTCTCGAGAGCGGACAGGAAGAAATAGAGCGTCAAAATCAACAGCGAAAAGAAAGCACGGCAGACCTTCAAAGGACAGACTCGATTGACAGTATTAGAAGTCCTACAGTATCACGCATGCCTACCTTGGGCAACGTACCTGAAGAGAACAGCGCATTTGCGATCGGCGACGACGAGGACTCGGATGCTGAGGAACAGCTGTCAGCGGAACCGCCGCAATCCCCTCCTCAGTCGGCTTCAGGAGCCTCTAGGACAGCATCGATAGCATCATCTGTTGATGAATCTGTGCCACTCCAAGTGAGGGGTATGTCGGAGAAAGCACGTGGAAAGATGCCCGTTGGCCAACCGACTTTCTCCCGACAGAACAGCATGACTAGTTTGAGCAGCGCAGCAACTCCGGCTTTCGCCACGAACGAATATTTCACGCCATCTGCTCAATGGGTAAGTGACGGTTACAATTTCGATGTAATTATGCTGATATTTGCTGTAGCTTGAGAATTGGCTGTCGGAGCTACCACTGCACACTATCCTGATGCTGATATCACAACTTGGGCCTAAAATGCCTAGCACGAACTCGAACGACACAGCTGCAGCACTAGAAACGATACGTGGAATGGAGGTGCGAGGCATTGAGCCGTCTCCGATCAGGGTCCATCTTTTCGAATGGTCGCCCCTGTCTCTCGGTTGGTATGAATCGTTACTGTGGGGGTTCGTCTTTGCACAGGAAATGCTGGTAGCCAAGGGAACTGCCGGCGTGTGGAATCACACGAGCATTCGTCTGTTCAGAGTGCAGGAAGCCGCAGCACAAGCACCATCCTTGATGCAGCCTCGAGGGGCCGTGGATGCAGTTGGAAGCAATCTCGTGCAGCGCATCGGTAGCCTCAATTTGCGTGGAGCGGCCACTCAGACAACGCAGCGTGGTACTGGGAACGGCGGGGTGCCCGGTAATGCGACAGCGGGTGGGACTTTTAGAGATGTCTAGTCATGTCGCTTCCCTGGAAAAAAAAGGCAAAAGATGGCCACGCTACTATTGTATGTAGTCTGACAGATGCACAATAGTGAGCTAGTGAGCGTTGATTGGTGTTCCTAAGCTGCGCCTCGGGCTCTTGGCCCTCTTCCGTACGCCACACTTGTGGCTGTGTATGCTGATCTCGCGGTACATGAGAAGATAGCCAACAGCAGCACAAAGAAGACTGCAAATGCAATCTCGCACATTTAAGTACCGTCATGTTGGAACAGAGTACTCCGTAACAAGAAGCTCGAATGGAGTCGCCATCCACGGGAGCTGGAGTTGCCGGATGCATGTGTGAGAAGATGGGAACCATGGCACTACCACCCGACTAGGTCAAGCGCCACCAGCGGCCCGCAGCGCCCGACGTGCTAGCGCTCTACTTGTAAGTAGGAGAGTGCAGTGCTTCGGGACATTTCAGTCGTACGGCGAGCTAGCCAGCCTTCCTGTTACAGCAGGTTCCATACGAGGCACAAAAGTGTAGATGGCTGCTATGCGTATTCAAGTACTACATTATACAGTGCAATAGGTCGGTTACTGATCGTGTGGTTCTGGGGACGAGGGAGGGAGTGCAGGAGGAGTGCGTTGGGGCTGATGGCTGGAGAGGCGGTAGCGCGGCTGCACGGTAATATAAGATTGGGCAGAGCAGCACTCCGTACTTGGACTGCAGGGCTGGGGGTGTTGGACGGAGGCCTGAGGGCGGCGGTATGGAAGGCAGCGTCGCTATCTCTGGCGGCCGTTCAGGCTGGGGCTTGTAGTAATGTTATAGGTAGCAAGCGGTTTCTGTTCATCCTGCTGGGAAGACGCGAGCATCCATGGATAGGTGCTGCGGTGTACTCCGTACGGATATGTTCGTTCAGGCGGCGGGGACGAGCGGCCAGTGCAAACCAAAAGCCAGCGGTGACGTCTCTAGGGCGGCCAGCGTGCATGGAGACAAATACCGCACGTAGACGCAAAATTTGCAACACCACAACCACCCATTGCACTGACACGTCGCTCCACGCCCCCTACCACACCCACACCGTCACGCTGGCCGACCTACCCTCGACGCCCTCCCACACTGTATAGGCTGTGACAGCCCGCAGACCGTCTTTCGCCGCCCCGTCTCAACCTTCCATGCGCCGCGAGGATCTGGTACGCTTCCTGTCCAAGCCCGCAAAGTGAGTCTCAACTGCACGACCGAACAACAAACACATCAGTGGCAGCGCTGACACGGACAGGCTTCGATAACACGCGCTACTCCCACGCCACTCCCCACCCCCATACCCCCCACCTGAGCAGATCTCCTCGTCTGCTGGACCCGATACTTCTCCAGGGTATCGGAATCTGGTCGTGCGAGGACCCTCGACTGGCACCATTTCCCGGCGCAAAGCCTCGTTCATCCCCCTCTCCGCCCGACCGCCCTAACATCGACCACGGTCGAACCCCCCCGCCCTTCACACACTGCTGCTGGCAAACGCCAGCCTCTTCACCCTCGTGACCCGTGGGCCTCTCTCCTCAGGCGAGCACCGCATTGCTTGTCTGAGCAGCAGACTGCGCCCCCGCTTGAGAACCAGCCCGCCAAACCTCCGCACAACTGCACCATCAAACCGAGCCGCTACAAAGTACGCCGCGCGCTACGCCAGCTAGCCCAGAGATGGTCGCCACTGAAATCCCTCTGCACTACACTGCGTCTCCGTCGTCGCACATGGGAACGCCGCATCTGACCATCAACAAGGAGGCTACAATCGACCTCGATTCCTCAAACTCCTTCGAAGGTCCGGAGAAGCTCCTCGAAGTATGGTTCAGCTCGTCTGCCACCGACCTGCCGGGCCAGGCTGGTCCCCTCGGACTCAAGAAGGTGTCCGCTGATACCTGGAAGGAAATGCTTGACTTGGTCAACTGCAAGGTTCTCTCCGTCATTGAGTCTGAGCATGTCGATGCCTATCTCCTATCCGAGTCGAGCATGTTCGTCTTCCCACACAAGGTTGTGCTCAAGACTTGCGGTACCACCACCCTACTCTGGGGTCTGACTCGCCTTCTCGAGATTGCTGCCGTCGACGCTGGCTTTCCCTATGTGATGCCTGCGCCTGGCTCGGCTCTTGCGCCTGCTGCTGCGCCCTACCGCGTCTTCTACAGCAGGAAGAATTTCCTGAACCCAGATCAGCAGCGAGGACCCCACCGCAGCTGGCGAGATGAGGTCCGCTTCCTCGACCAACGCTTCCAGGGCGGCAGTGCCTACATGATTGGCAAGATGAACGCCGAACACTGGTACCTCTACATTACTGGCCCTGATACGCAGTTGACCCCACCGCCCAGCCCAGGTACCGAGGCGCCCGAGATTCCTGAGACGGAGACAAAGTACGTGAGCCACCCTCAGCGCATGTTGCCTGAGCAGCTCACCGATGAAGAGGAAGATGAGACCTTGGAGCTTCTGATGACCGATCTCGATGAGAAGAATGCTCGCCAGTTCTTTCTCGAGGACGCAAGTGCGGTTGCGGAAGGTCGCTACATCCAGAAGGCTCGTGAGGCACGCAAGAGTGCTATCCAATCCCTCGGCTCTATTCCAGAGGAGAAGTGCGAGAGTCTCGGTGGTTCAACTGTGCTCAACACTTCAACTGCCCCAACCCAGGTCTCGGACGATAGCTTCGATGTCTTTGAGCAGACTTCCTCTGACCACTCGGGCTTGAACTCTGATGAGGAGCTGACCTTCCCGGAAGAATTGACTACTGAGGGCCATACTCTCGGCACGGTCGTTTCTGAAGCCTGCGGTTTGGCCGACGTCTACCCAACCTCCAAATACCCCGACGCCCGCATCGACGCATACCTCTTCACACCCTGCGGCTTCTCCGCCAACGGTGTCATTCCCGCCCCTGGCGGCGCCCCTGTAGGTTCCAAGAAAGGTTCCGACGCCACGCACTACTTCACTGTACATGTCACGCCCGAGCCTCATTGCTCCTATGCCAGCTTCGAAACGAACGTCCCCGCCCGCCAATCTGGTCGCGAAACAGCCGACATAGTCGAACACGTCGTGGGCATCTTCAAACCCGGCCGTTTTAGCGTTACCCTGTTCGAAGCTAAACCCACGGAAGATGAAAAGCAGGCGCTCAAAGCAGTCAGCAAGGCTAAAAGGATGGAGGCGATCGCAGGGTACAGGAGGGTGGATCGCATTGTGCATGATTTGGACGGGTATGATCTTGTGTTTAGGTACTATGAGAGGGACGACTGGAAGGGCGGCAAGCCGAGATTGGGCGAGTTCTATTGATATGATGGTCTGGCAAAGCGTGTGACATGAGCAGCTCTCTTCTTTTTTTTTCTGTTTCTCCACAACGCCCCTCTTTTTTGAACAAGAGACAGAAGTATAGAAAACGCTCAATCAACGAAACCCCTTGGACATGTACACATGCCACATGCACTCCCACATGACTTGAAACCCGTGCCAAGAACGTCCGCCGTAAAATTCCTTGCCCATACCTCTCTCTTGTTCTCATTCTCTTACTCGCATCTCATACTCCTCCAACACCCATCGACATCGCCACGGTGGAAAAAAAGTCCCTGCTGCTGCTGCTGCTGAAGTACACCACGTCCCCCCGGAGCGTCGCGCGCTTCTGGGCATCGTCAATAGCCGTGCGTCTTTTTTTTCACAAAGAGGCGTGTGGTGGAGGGAAGGCGTGGAGCGTGAAGAGGGGGGGGGGGGAGTTTTGCTGTGTAGGAAGTGAATCCATCGATCAACCTGTGTGATTGGAGTAGGTGAAGGGCGGACTCGGGGGTTTGAAGAACAGGGCCTGTGTGGTTTCATATGGTGTGTTGTGGGCTGGTGGTTTTGAGGTGTGCGATGAGAGGATGAGCTGTTGGTGGAGCTTGTTTCGAGGGTGTCTGGGTGTGGTCTGTTGATATTTCTGACTTCAGCGTCATGGAAGCTTGGGATGGGCTTCTTGTTGGGGAGAAGGGATGTGTATAGGTGCATTGCATGGTTTTGCTTGGTGCTACTGTAAATTTGAAGCGGGTATTAGAACACATAATGCTCTAGATTAGCCGTCTGAGAAGATAGGTTAAAGCAGCAGAGACTTTCCTTTCTAGTCGCACCACCTGCTTCGCTTGATTGTTCAAGGCAATTTTACTTTGTATTAGCTGCAAATAGGACTCCTAGGGTTATTACAGGCCTCATCATTGATGCTGTTGTCCACATGGGCATCTCAGCCTGAGTATAGGTCTGCCAAAGACATTCGCTTGTCTCGCTCAACACTAACTACTCACACCTCAAGCGTAGTGACAAAGCATTTGGTAGTCACTTCTACTCTATCAGACATCTGGTCAGGCACGTGCCTAAAAGGTGAGAGAGACAGCCCTTTAGCGGTCAAGAAATGGCGCTAATTATACAGATGCAGGTAATACTTGCCACCAAGGTGAAGGCACATTAAGCCACAGGTAGAGCAGAGTATAAAATGATTACTGGAGTGGAGTTGAAACTTGCTGTCCTATACCACCACTCCTTCCTCTCTATTTGATCGACGTCTCCCACTTTTGAAAACCTGAAGCCACCTCCATCAAAAGCAGTATAGCTCTTCACAGGTATAGGAATGACCTCGTCTCGTCCAGAACGCTCGGGGAAGCCTGAACCCGGGGCGATGAACCTCCGCAGCATGTTTAAAACGCATGCCGGCGGCGGCTATGTCACGAAAGCCCCAACGTCAACCGCGGAGAAGAAGCAGCAGCCGAACCAGGAATTATCCGAGGAGCAAGTTCCGCACAGGAAGACCCAGACGCCTACCACCCCAGTAAGTTCCACCTCGATCGATTATAGACCAGTCAGAGAAGCTAACTCAGCAGGAACATGACAGCAACAGCGAAGCTGCGAAACTGCAGCTCATTCAAGAAATTCAGGTACGCGTATTCGTGCCATAGCTCAGACCCATCTGTTGACATCTCTCCGCAGCCACGAACGACATACCAGCCCGCCTACGAGAAGAAGGCAGATGGCACATGGACAAAGAGATGGGAGATCATCACCGTCTCCACACAGGATCGCCTCGAAAAGGCATATATCCCGGAGAACGAAGTACCGCAAGAAGCGAGGCGCTTTGCTGCGTGGGCCGGTGGCTCCAATTGGGAGTGAAGCTCACTTGCATGTGATTTGGGAATGTACTTGGCGTCCAAGCCAAGAGGGTGCTGCAGAGTAAGTGCAGCTTCTTGCTTCAAAGCACAGTGACGTTCTTTGAACATGGCATGACTAACTTTAACACAGAACTGGTCCCGCGAGGTTTTGCTTTTTGCGGTTTTTTTAAAGAGTCTCTGAATTTTCTTCTTTGGACTGCTTCTCAAGGCTGGGAAGACTGAAAGGTTTTTGCAAACATGAGGCATGGAACTTTTCATGACGTTGGCACATGGGCAAGCACAGCAAGAGCGTTCTGCGCCCAAAGAGAAGCTGCCTCAACAACTCTAATATAGACGATGAACTGCTGGACTGAAAGCCTTTGCGATCAGGCTTCCACCTACGCTTCCTGAACTTTATGCTGTCATATCTGCTCCACTTGCTACTAACACACCCTGTTCTTGTATATCTGTAATGTCCTGTGCTTCACCCTTGTTCCTCTTAGATTTTAACATTTTACTGTTTTGGAACAATTTCTTAGAGTTTAAGAGTATGTCTAGCCACCCTACTTTTATGTAAAGAGGCAGATATCTCTGTAACATTCAGGCCAAGACTAGGTATTTCTTGCCTAGGGTGGTCACAATATAGACTTTAGCTGTGCAAACTATGATGTCAAGACTTGTGTTTCAAGAGCATTAGCACTTAAAGCTGGTTTCGTCAGAGCCTGAAGAGAAATTGGGCTGGTAGAACATTGGCATGGCCCAGAACAGCATTGCATTTCAGTACGTTGAAAGTACTACAGCAACAACGTCATGGGAAACATGTATTCGTTGTGGGATTAATGCTCTCCTGCATCTCAAACTGTCTCAAAAGACCTGATTCGACCTGGCCCTAGTACCAATATGTCGCCTTTCGTATCCCTCTTTGCTATCTTCAATCCCAGCCATGACTGACTGGCTTCTTTTCTGACGCCTTGGAACTTTCGCACGCTCCAGAAAATCCAGCGGGACTGGTTCAGCACGCTTGAGTGGGCGCACTGAAGACGAAAGACCAAGGTCGACTGGTGGACGCCTGACACCGCCCATGCATTGCGCCTATGACCAACTCAATTATGTGGATTACGGGGAGCAATCTACGACAAAGTGATGTCGCTTCCTGTGCCATCTCCGTTCACATCCATCTTGGTGTCTTCTCCTCCTGCCAGAATCTTTGTCTGCACATTGCCGTCTGGTGAGCCGACACCCGGTGTCATTGCCGCAACGTTGCCCTCCTCATCCACGAACTCGAAGTTGTAACGCGAAAGGAGGTGAGGTATGGCTGAGAGCTGAGGACCGTATCGTGCGGTATTGTCGTACAATTCGAACAGAGGGACGGCAAGAAGCTTCATGTTCTTTGGGACGCTAAGTACCTCTGTAGCAATGTTAGCAGATATTGCCCACATGACAGACGACGGACATACTGCTGCGCGGAAGCTGAATGAAATAGAGCTTCTTGCACTCTTTCGGCCTTGTGACGTGCGCGGGGATGAAAGGGTACATGAAGGTCTCGAAGTTTGGTCGCCACCATTGCGCCAATGTGTCGCCGACCTGCCACTCATCGTTGACGCCCTCCCCTGTGAATTGCGTGCCGACAGGCGCGAGGCGCTCATTCAGCCTGGCCTTGAAGCCCTCGATCTCGTCGTCTTCTGCGCGAAGGTAGTCGCCGGGTCTGCAAGGCGTCAGAGCTGCCTCGTTGTATTATGCGGGTGACATACAGCTTGAAGAAAGCATTTGCAATCTGCAACATGAGAATGTGAGGGTGGTTGTGCTCGTGACAGACCAGTATGCCTTCGCATGTCCGGCGCATTCCATGTTCTTGGTAGTGTTCTTCGAGGCGCTTTAGTCGCGCAAGCACCGAAGGATCTTCTTCTGGCTGGCCATCCTTGGTGCCGAATGTGTAGTTGCTGAGAGGATACAGTCGGATAGTCTTGGGCTGGTTGGCGTTGAAGTCCTTGGGTAAGACAGGACTGTTCAATGTTACTCGGGCTCTGCCCTGACAGTACAGTAGACTTTACATACGGATACGAGCTTTGAGAAGCTTGTTGCGTTATGGTAGACATGGCTGTTGTGTTATGTTCCGAATTGGTCCAACAATCCGCGAGTTCGCGGCAGGTGAGCGGTCACGGGATCGCGACCGGGCTCCATACTAGCGGCGGTTCGATGCACGTGATACCGCACGGTCCAGGACGAAGCCCTTTGGTTCCTGGAGCTTCACATCACGTACATGACAATACGGAGTACACGGCGACGACTCCGTTCCTTCGCATCATCATTCAGACGCGTGTTCTGTATTTGTCACAAGCAACATGACGCGCACAGTCCTTGTCATCGGAGGTAATGCACGCCTCAGCTTTCATGGTGCCTGTGGCTGATGGTCTCTGCAAGCCAGCGGTCTCCTTGGACGGCAGGTGCAGCGACAATTCTTCCTAGAAAGTTGGAAGTCGATCGGGACCGGACTCAGTCGAATCACTTTGCCGGACACTGTCAAGCTCAACATCCTCGATGGTAAGGAAATTCAACGAGTACTTGATGAAGTCAAGCCCGATGTCGTCGTGCACTGCGCAGCGAATCGTTCTCCGGACTCGTGCGCTGTGGACCCGGAGGCTGCTCGTACGCTAAATGTCGATGCGAGCCGAGCGTTAGCGGAAGCTACGACAGCTCGAGGTATCTTCCTCATCTACATATCGACTGACTATGTGTTCTCTGGGAGACGTGGCGAAGCTCCTTACAGGCCGGGTTCGGCTCCAAATCCACCAAACATGTATGGTCAAACAAAGCTTGAAGGTGAAAGAGGTGTCATTGAAGTTGCGAAATTCGGAGGTCACAAGAACAAAGTCGTCATATTACGAGTACCTATCCTATATGGTTCGTGTGATGAACCGAAGGAGAGCGCAGTGAATGTACTCATGTCACAATTCTGGGCGGCGCAGCAGCTTGAGCAGGGTCAACCCAAGATTCAGGTTGATGACTATGCGTTGCGCTTCCCTACCAACACCCAGGATGTTGGCCGAGTATGCCGAGACATTGCAAAGCTCTATACTGATGCTTCGAATGGGTGAGCGGCTTGGTGTTCATGGTGTGCACACGCTGACGCTGTCTTCGTCTAGCGATCGTGATCTGCCCATCGTGCTCCAATTCAGTTCGGAGGATCAAATGACCAAATGGCAAATATGTCAGACGTTTGCCGATATCATGTGCCTGCCACTGGATGGCATGGAGCCTTTCACTCCCACAGAGGAGCCTAAAGATGGCACCGTGAGACCGTACGACTGTCATCTCGATACAAGCGCATTACAGCATTTAGGCATCGATGTAAGCACAGTGGACTTTCGAACATGGTGGTATGTTTCGTCCTCGCCGATGAGCTACATCCATGTTGACAACTGCTAGGCGTCGAGAAGTTGGGGCCTTTCGCTGAGCTTCGACAAGTCCAACCATGCATCCGGGTACCACATGTCTGTGACTACCAGACGAGATAATGATATTGTCCAAAGCGCAGAGTCGAACCACTGTAACAGATGCCATATGCAGAATTATTTCTCCAATTCTGCTTCTCCTGTTAGGCCCACGGGTGCAGCGAAGCCACCTGTTGCCAAAACAGCACTATCTCAGACTCCATCAAACCATTGCGACCGCGTTGGGCTGTCTATCGACAACATAAGTTTATGATTAGATAGCCGCAGCGCTCATCGACTTTGGTGACGGTTGGAACTTTGAATTAACCGACGTCGCAGGAACCGCTACAGCCCTAGTGAGCATGCTCTAATTGAGTTTCATGTATCCACTTGTCGCATATCCGCGCAGTTGCATTGGATGATGCCTCCCGACTTCATGGCGCGAATCACACTGGGTACTTCCCCAGAGTGGGCCTAGATGGTGCAGTGAGCCACGGCATTGGTTGATGCGGCGCAGCAGCGCGTACTCCCTGACTTCAGGCGCTTAAGCCAGCGCAACGCTTCCATAAATACCCAACATGCCAGTGTATGCAGAATGGAAGGCATATTGCTGCACTTTACTCCGTATCTCACGCACTTGAAATCTGCTGTGTCCCTCGTTGCGATTCGTTTCTTATTTAATTATTATAATATCGAATACCCAATCGGATCGTGGCAGGTTCGACATCCTCGGACAACATCATGTCAGGGACACCGAAAATCAAGGCCACAATACTATCGCGATGCACAGAAATTTACGGTATGCTTCAGGATATTGGCACTTTTACTGTACTAACATCTCCAGAAACCAAACTATGGAAACCTACGGCGTTACGTGTGCCAGTACTAGTCTTGACTATTACGATATGCTGGGCTCTCATTGCGGTACTTGAGTACATGCTTTGGAAAAGTCAAACAGATAACGGCCTCCTATTCGCGCCCGTCATCAACGATCTACCACTAGGGGATACATTCCTCTACCTTTACTTCCCCACTCTTGTGGCTGTGATCTTTAGCATACATTGGGCATGGATCGACCTGGAGACCAAGCGGATGGAGCCTTACTATCAGTTGAGCAAAGAGACTGGAGCTCTTGGCAAAGATTCCCTGCTGTTGCACTATCCGTTTTCTTTCATTCCACTAGCCCCTCTGAGGGCTTTCAGAGATAGGTATGTTGAGTGCACATCTTTGATGGCTTGCCGAATTTCCATGTTTCATCGTCACTGAAGCTTGCTTATGACGCTCTGAACTCACTAAATAGTGCTAACAATAATAGGCACTGGCCGGTATTCTGGGCTTCATTTGCTGTAGTTCTCGTAACATGGGGTCTGGTGCCAACTCAAGCTGGTATCTTCTCAATTCAAACTGTCACACGCACTACTAATACCTCGTTTGCCGTTTCGACATCTTCTATGCCGTTCGAAAAGCAGGCAACGGGTCTATCTTTTCGTTACTCACAATCTGCATACGGGATCGCTGTGTTGAACGAGCCGCTACCTCCATACATGGCGCGTAATTATACACTGGCCCCTTTCAAACCAAAGAATACCACGGGTAATGAAACTCAGCACAAGGGCAACTACACTGCTCCTACGACGATGTACTCATTGGACTTGATTTGCGAAGATGCTTCGCACAAATCAGATGATTCGGAGATGATAATATACTCCAGCAGCAATGGCTGCAAGGCTGCAGTGGGCCTGACTGGCAACTTGACTATCGGAGAGACTCTATCGCAATCCGAGGCCACTACTGTCAAGGCATACACCGCCAAATACGTTGGGTACCATAGCGGGGGCTGGGCAGATTGGTATCTGAGTCCTTACTGCCCAGAGAGCGCGAACACCACATTCTTGGCGGCTTTTGCAAAATCAAAGGTAGGCTCTCCTGGTCATCTAATCGGAAGATGTACTAACTCAGCAGGCTCGGGCTGAGGACCCACCTCAAGATGTGACTGCTGTGTACTGCCACCCATGGTATTGGCGTCAAAAGGTCTCAGCGACCATTGATCGACAGACGAAAGAGCCTCTGCGGATGGTTCCACTCGGCGATAAAACAAATCTCCCGTGGGAGATCTTCAACGCAACAAACTTCGAAGCCCTATTGAATTCTGGAACATTAGGAGTGAGGATCCGTGGCGACTATCTACCGACTTCTTACATACCAAGATACTTAGACATAATGGCCGACACAAACCTAACTGTCGGCGTAGACTTACAGCCTATGGTCGGACTCGCCCTCGCAACCCCAGATCGACCGTTGGGCGACTATCTTGATTGGCGCATCTTAAGTCAAGCATACACCGACGCCTACCGACTGCTGTTCGCTCGTGCAATGGTCGACATCTTGGGTAACGATTTCAATACCTCAGCAGATGTGACTGGCCAACAGCAAGACATGAGCGAAGCTGTAGTGGTCGAACCAGTCTTCATTCACACGGTTGTGGGCCTCCTTGCCGTGGTATCACTTGCCACCATTTCCCTACTTATCTTGTCCTTGGTTCGTAAGCGCAAGCTTCAGACGGACCCCAGCACAATCGCTAGTATTATGGCTTTAGTAGCAGATAACGACCTGCTTTTGTCAGACTTCGCTGATCTTGATTGCTGCACAGAGGAAGACGTCGGCAGGGTCATTGCGCAGAAGCGATATAGGCTGGTCAACGACGAAACTGGAACCCGGTGAGTGATGCATGAACGTACTAACGAAAGCGGTTGTTAATGTGGCTTACAGTCTTCTTGATGTAACGTGCAATGATGTCACTGAAGACGGACACGACACTCTCCACATGCAAGGTCGACGAGATAGTCCGACTAGCATCGCGAAACCTGTAAGGCCGATCGAGTTTACCTCATGGATTGCGATTCCATTTGTGACTCTCTTTGTTGTTCTTGCAGTCGCCTTGGGCGTTATATACAGCAAGGCTTACGCCAATGGTACAAATACGTGGACAGTCCGCTTTTATAGAAAGTGCTTACGTGTCTTAGGATTACCTGTTCCCTCATCCAACGCAATCGTTCGAGGCATACTTGAGAGCTATATTCCGACGGCCATAGCTACGTTGATCGAACCAATGTGGATTCTTTTTAATCGATTGCTCTGTCTGCTACAGCCTCTCGAAGAACTACAAGACTGCAATGCAGAGGCGAAAAAGTCCATCGACATGGATTATAGCTCTTTACCTCCACAGCTCGTTGTCTTCAAAGCATTCAGATCGAAACATTTCGTTCTAGCTGCCGTCTGTGCAATGGCATTACTCGCGAACTTGCTGGCTGTAGCCTTCTCGGGTCTAATCAACCAGAAATCGTTCGACATCCAACAAGCGACAACGTTTCAACCGCCCTTTGATTACAGAATAGTTCCAATCAATGGTAGCATTGGCCCTGAAGAAGGCAATATGTTTGGCATGCTAAAGACATCCGGCGCCTACAAAGGAGGTATCGGCGAGGATCAGTTTCTTGTTGCAGAGTCCAACTTCACCCGTGGAACGCCCTTGCCTTCTTGGACCGACCACTCATGGTTCTATCTACCATTTTTCAAGGAGCAGGCGGAAAGTGGAGCCAATTCAAGCTATTACGAAGCATCGACTCGGGCTATTGGCGCGGAACTGGATTGCACAGAGCTTAAAATCGGTCAAAACCTCGAAGCGAGTATCACCAATACTTCTACTGGAGCCGCCGTCTCGCTCAACGTCTCAGTCCCTTATTCGAATGGAAACGCACTCTGTGGGACCACAAGAGACATAAGCGTTGGTCAGCAAACGTTTGGTCCTTTGGGATCTACTACTTACACGTGTGTAGATGGTCCCAGTGCTAACGAAGTTGTGTCCCAGCTCTCTCCTAAGAGCAACGCTACACAACAAGAGCAGGAGGCATGCATGGGCAGGGTTATCTTTGCCTGGATGCGGCATACTGAAGGAACCTGTCCGGTGGGCAAAGCAAAGCTGACAATAGACGAACGAAAAGCCCTGTTTGTCCAGTGTCGCCCAAGAGTGATCACCGCAAGTGCAAAAGTTCAAGTGTACAAAAACGGACGATTGCAACGTGCAGTAGAGCATATCAGCAACACAAGCATAATCACGAACTCCTCAGATAGCCTGTTCAGCAACGACGTTATGAACATCATCAGGCAATCGAATCAGTACATCTTTCGATGGTCCGGAACTAGCTTTCACAACGACGATTTCGCAGAAGACTATCTCAGTTATTTCATCAAACGAGGTAGCGGTAGTCGCCTAATAGACCCGAGCCTGCCTGCCCCCACATTCGACGAAGCAATAGGCCCCATGAATAAAGCATATTCAACCCTTTTCGCAATCTGGCTGGGTCTCAACAAAAGGCGATTGTTCGTACCGTCCAGCGACAGTTCGACGTCGATGATTGATGGATACCTGGTTGAGTCAAAGCCGCGCATTGTCTTGTCACACACGATGTTCATCATCTCCGAAGCCATCCTCTGCACTTACGTTTTTGTTGCAATTTGGGTGTACGCTCGCCGACCTGGGCAATATTTAGCTCGAATGCCGACTTCGATAGCTTCCCTCATCGCGTTATTCGCGGCCAGCGCGGCGGTCGAAGACATGAGAGGGACCTGCCATCTCGGGAAGAAGGAACGAGCGAAACACCTACAGCGACTCGGATCCAAGTATGGTTTTGGCAGTTTCATTGGCAGAAACGACGGAAGCGTTCATATTGGCATTGAAAAGTGTCCGCTGGTCGTGAAGCCAAGATCGAGGTCGACATGGCTAGAGCAGAAGATGCCCTTCTTGCATAAGCGATCTGGTGGCTAGGATGAACTTGTTGCAAGACTCGACACGAGCATAATGAGATATTCGACTCATTTGAAGTACCTCGCCTGCGCACATAGATGCCTTCGTTGTCTCTTGTGCACAGAATTTCTCTCGCAAAAGTCCATCCACATACAACATATCAACGAATGCCGGACATGAGCGCAACGAGTTTCGTTGCTTGACTCCAAGTTGGCTAATTGTTTAGTGTGACAGCTCATGAGGTAATGTCTATCACCTTGGTTCACTCAATCAGCCCGATTGATATGACTTATTCGCGAGGGGCTGTAGAGCAGCAGTAGGGTGTCGGCATGTCCATTGGAGAGGAACACGCCATTGGCGGTGCACTGGTGAGTGATAAGGACTTTGGCAATCTGCCTGGATTGAAAACCCAGCTCGCCAGAAAGGAGGCAACCAAGCCACACAACGTACTCCGTGTATACAACCAGACGTGCCACAAATGCCTTACATACTTCGTCTCCGGGATGTTGGCCAAGGCCCGAAAAAGACGGTAGTATTTGAAGCCAGATCGGCCAGTTCGGAAATGAAGATGCAGTTTGGAAGTGGCCTAAACTGCCCCTGACACCCGCCTGCGCAGTGGGCCGCAGAAGAGATGGGCGGATTGAAATTATGTTCGACCAGATTACCGTATTAATTCGTGAGGAGGAGCCGAGCTAGCATCCGGCCCCGAGTCGGCCCCGAAGTCTTGAGCCAGTCAGAACACCTGCATCAAGCACCACGCACTGCCACATAGCTGCAATTGGCTATTGGCTTAGCCTTCGGGGCCGGCTCGGGGCCGTGCTCCAGCTCGGCTCCTCCCCACGATTTAATACGGCAGGGAAGTTTTCCATTATCCAGCAAGCTACGGGGTACGGAGTACAACAGACCAAGACATGTGTACTGGGCGCCTTCAATCGGCGTGCCGCGTCACCCACAGCGCGGAAAGAATCGATGGGTTGAAACTTGAAAGCAGCTTAGTGCTAGCGGCCGAGATACAGCCGGGTGGGGAGCCACATCAAAGCTACAGCACAGCCACAGACCTTCGCTCATAGCCTCATACTTTGGACGGTCCTACTTCGGCCATTAGCAGGCTGCCTCTCTCTCGAGTCTCGACAGGTCAAACGGTATCCATGTCAGCGGTGTTCCAGCTTTCGGCGGAGCGGTGATCGAGACCGTTGGATGCAAAGTTACAAACACAGGTGACGGGTCACGGCTGGATTCGAGAAACGATCCGGTCAGGATAGATGTCATCCGAGAGTCCTCTCCACACGATGCCCCATCATCAACAACATGCAAGGGCTCGAGGTTTCACAACTCCCAGCCTCTGAGCGTCAACATGCTGGCATGCAAGATCATGATTCGCGGTGAATAGCTGCAGGTATGATTTGTTTGTCTTCATCTGAGACGTGTCACCGGCTGTAAGTGGATGTTGGAGCGGCCAAGCAACGGAAATGCAAGCTCACTGATCAGACGTGGAGGTAGAGATCGCGCGCGACAGGCGGGCTGCCTCTTCACTCAACTTCCACCGAGCTGTCCACACTCATGACCAAATTTTTGAAACAGGTCGTCGTTCGTGAGTGTCGAATCAATGAGTAGATCGGCCAATGACGCGATGAGGCGATGTCTTCACTACGAGCTGATCTCGACGATCTGGTCGGCTAGAAGTGACACCGCGCCACGACCTGCATTCGCGCCCGCTATGTCGTACACGGTACACCACGTTGCGGCGCGACTGCTCAAACCAAGCCACCTGCAGGTAATATCCTGGCACCTGGATGGTCTGGCATTCTCAGCCCATTGAATCCCGCAATGTCGGGCGAGCCAAACTCCAGGATCATCCCCATGAAGCAGGGAAACCATGTCCACCAGCATGAAATTTCGCCAGACGCTTGCGGAACCCTGCAACAGCGCTGCTACGGAGTACGGAGTACGGAGTACACAACCGTCTTTCAAACCTTACCACTAGTCGCAGACATGATGGTACGCATGCCCCGAGCACTCCGTAACCTTGAGAAAACATGGAGTGAGCTCTTTGACTGGTCCTTGCTAAGCCTGGAGCGCGAGACCATTGTGTGCTGACGACGAGGGCGCAACGAATTAGAGCGCACACAGCAATGCTCGCGAAGACCGTGGATGTTTCAGGTGAATCGGCGGCGATCGCCTCCTCTATCGATAGGGGTAGAGCACCAACCCTGCGGGACACAGACTGCTGGCGCACACGTCAAAGTTCAAACCCGACGTCGACCTGCTGTACAACATTTCGCCCCAATCGCGACCCTCCTGAGCCCTCCTCCGCTCTTTCGTTTCAGAAACGATCTCCACTTGAACCCGTTTCAGCCAATTAATCGATATCAGTACTTGCCGAGCCAGCTGAAGGCAGACCACCGGCATGTAGTTACACTGTCCATCCTGACCTCGCACCCCTGCTGCTAAGCCAAGATGGGCATACGAGCCGGCACGTTACCTCTAGACGTCTCATCATCTCATGCCGTCGAATAGCCTATGCTTGTCGATGATCTCCCGCGCACGGGGCTACATGCACTCGTTTCCTGAGTAGGGAGGCGACTGGCGTCCTATGGTTGATATATAGTCGACGGTTCTCTCGACATGTCGACCATCCCCTACGATTTCACTACTGCAGTTTCGGGCTCTACTCCACATTACGTTCCTTTCTTCCTTTTTTATATCTTGCCTGTGGCAGATATTACACTCATTTCCATTGCGGTTCATCGTTGCAAGAGCTAGTCTCACGAACCTGTCAGATACGTCCCGTCCAGCAGCACTTCGCACGACAACAGCACACACGATCATTACCTCGCTCAGCAGGTCTAGTGAAACTTTAAGACTTCCGATCTCCACACTCCTTGAAGCCCAAGATGCTCTCTAAAATCGTTGCCATCTCGGCTCTTGCCGCGAGTGCATCAGCACACATCATCATGAACTACCCTACTCCCTTTGGCCGATCCACCCTCGACACATCCCCGCTGACTCCTGGTGGCTGGCCTTGCAAGCAGCGACCCGGCGTCTATGAGGTTGAGGCTATGAACCAGTGGAATGCCGGTGAGACACAAATGGTCTCTTTCAATGGTACTGCGGTCCATGGTGGTGGCTCTTGTCAATTCTCTATCACCACCGACCCAGAGCCGACGGAGAAGTCGCAGTGGAAAGTCATTCAAAGCGTTATTGGTGGCTGCCCCACAGGCAAATTCCCAGGCAATGCACCTGAGGACCACACCAGGGACCCAATGCTGACTCCCATTGAGGGTGGTTTCCCCGTCACCATGCCGGCAAGCATTCCAGATGGCCGCTACACCTTCGCCTGGACCTGGCTAAACAAAGTTGGCAATCGAGAATTCTACATGAACTGTGCCTTCGTTCAGGTCGGAAGCGGTCAAACTTCTGGCCCGAGCGAAGCCGCTGCACAGGCACTAGCTGGTTATCCCGACATGTTCGTTGCGAACTTGCCAGATACTGAGTGCTCAACCGCCCCAAACGAAGATTTCGTTTACCCCAACCCTGGACAGGCTGTCATAGGCGGGAGAGCTTCTGGTACACCCTCCACAGGCTCCGGATGCACTAAGCAGAACGCTATGGGTGCAGGTGCTGGATCAATGGGGAGCCCGTCTGCCGGCACCCCCTCTACGCCACCCCAAGGTACACCTTCTACGCCCAGCGACGTCAAGGGTCCAAATGTGTCGAACACTCCATCGAACCCTGGCGGCGTATTTGCTCCAGGCGCCTCCCCTGCCCCACCTGCTCTTTCACCTATCGCTCAGCCTGCACTACCAGCGAAGGGCGCCAGTCCCCCAGTTGCAAACTCCGCCCCTGCCGCTCTCCAGCCACCCAACAACACCACACCCACCAATGGCCAGTGCACACCTTGTACCGAGGAAGGTTCCATGGTGTGCATGGGTAACAGCCAGTTCGGTATTTGCAACCGAGGGTGTGCTGTTCCCCAAGCTATGGCTGCTGGCATGTCGTGCACGGACGGTGTTGCTGTTGCATCTACGAAGAAGCGTCACATCCATTTCCCTCGCGGTCATCTCCACCGCAGCCTCTCCGCCGCGCACCTTATCTAAGTGATCTAGTGTTGCACTCCTAACCTCAAAATCCCCCCACCCTGTGCATATTTCGAGAGGGAAAAGCTTGAAGTTGGATATCTTCGCATCGCTTTGGAGTGTTGCCCCAACGCCCTGGGGATTCCATATTCACATTCGGATGGTGCCGTTGTCACTTAGCACGTTCTGCGTCGCCATCTACGCCCCATGTTGGACCATCAAGACCAGACCGTGAGAGTTGTGGTCTGATCTATCGTCGTTTGTTGTGTCTAGTTCTTCTCAGCTCGCGTCATGTTCAAACAGAAATATCTTTAGTATACAAATGATGCAAAACTTCAACAATATGAATCACACTCTCTCCCTCCCTGGCGTGAAGCACCCGAACATGGTTACGATATCACCCCAAGGGCTCGACGATGTCAAACTTAGGAACGGCAATCCTTGAATCCAAATGACAAGGTGGATGTCGAACCTGACCAACAACCGGTTGCGGATCTTGCACCCTCCTCGGTACACTAAGGGCCCTGGAGCTGATCGAGAGGGAAACGTGAGGCACGTGACGGTCCCTTCCTGCGTGACGACGTACAAGGGCCAAATCTTAGAACAGACGAGAGCGCATCTGTTGGCCGGCCCCGGCCTGTCTAGTAAGACGCAAGCAAGCATGCCCTCTTCACCGGTCATGACGTTGTGGCCCGCGGGGTGTGATTGGGCGGATGGTGCAGAGGTGCTTGGCGGCGATCCCCTCCTTCTCCAGGACGACACCTAATTTCTCAGCCCCGGGTAACGCTGCCAGTACACCACGAGCACGCGACAAGACCATCGAGCCCTCGCGCTTCCACGAGCCCACGAATTGTATCCTTTTTGCCAGGCCACCAAAGTCCGCAACGAGCGTCGGCCCACTCACGACCCGCTGCCGCCACTCGCCCCTCCCTCGCCCTCGCCCTTGCCCTCGCTCTTCCTTCCACCACCCTCGCCTGCGCCCCCACCGCTAGCAGCTCCCGATACAGCTCGCCCGGCATGGAGAACCAGTCCGCAGATGTCGAGCAGTACATGGACAAGGCCGTCAAGGCTGTCCAGCAGAAGAAACCGCTCCCTGAGATCGACTTCACCCTGCACACCATGGAAGACGGCTCGCAAGTGAGCACAATGGAGCGCGTCTGCAAAGGTACACCTGCGATACCGGCCCTGCAGCTTGCCGGCTTGCGCGACGATTGGTGGCGCGGTAGCGACCAAGCACTCGAGATAGACCCCGGCTAACCCCACTGTGCCTGCCAGACGTCCAAGCTCCCGCCTTCCACCCGCCCACAGACGAGCAATTCTTCTCGCCGCAAGATCGCACCAAGCCCAACATCCAGTTCCTGAAGCAGCACTTCTACCGGGAAGGTCGCTTGACCGAGCAGCAGGCGCTATGGATCATAAAGAAAGGCACAGAAGTCCTGAAGGCAGAGCCCAACCTGCTGGAGATGGACGCACCCATAACCGTGTGCGGTGACGTCCATGGGCAATACTACGACCTGATGAAGCTCTTCGAAGTCGGCGGTGACCCCGCCGAGACGCGCTACTTGTTTTTGGGCGACTACGTGGACCGTGGCTACTTCAGCATCGAGGTATGAGACGCGGCATGCGGCGGCTGGGTATATGCTGACACTAACAGTGCGTTCTGTATCTGTGGTCGCTGAAGATCTGGTACCCAAACACGCTCTGGCTGCTTCGCGGAAACCACGAGTGCCGACATTTGACCGATTACTTCACATTCAAGCTTGAGTGCAAACACAAGTACTCTGAAGCAGTATATGAGGCCTGTATGGATTCATTCTGCGCATTGCCCCTGGCCGCCGTCATGAACAAGCAATTCTTGTGCATACACGGTGGTCTGAGCCCCGAACTCCACACTCTGGATGATTTGAAGAGCGCAAGCAGCCACAGAATGATTATTTGCCAGTTCTTCACTAACAGGTACAGATTGATCGTTTCCGCGAGCCACCCACCCACGGCCTTATGTGCGATATTCTCTGGGCCGATCCACTCGAAGAATTTGGACAAGAGAAAACCAACGACTTCTTCATCCACAACCACGTTCGAGGATGCTCGTACTTCTTCTCGTATCCTGCTGCTTGCGCTTTCCTCGAGAAGAACAACCTGCTCTCCATCATCCGTGCACACGAAGCGCAAGACGCCGGCTACCGCATGTACAGGAAGACGCGGACAACTGGCTTCCCGAGTGTCATGACCATCTTCAGCGCACCAAACTACCTAGACGTGTACAACAACAAGGCCGCCGTACTGAAGTACGAGAACAACGTTATGAACATCAGACAATTCAGTAAGAGTATTCGGCGCACGATTGCTCGAGCCCAAGTTAATTTGTGTAGACTGCACGCCACACCCGTACTGGCTGCCCAACTTCATGGATGTCTTTACCTGGTCGTTGCCGTTTGTTGGTGAAAAGAGTACGTTGTCCATTCAACATTCCACTGTGGCCCCAATTCATGCTGATGACATGTAGTCACGGATATGCTCATTGCAATCTTGAACACATGCTCCAAGGAAGAACTCGAGGAGGAGACGCCGAGCTCTGTGGCTTCTGGGCCTTCATCACCACCTCTTTCAAGCCTCGACCCCGACTCGACCGAGTTCAAGCGACGCGCTATCAAGAACAAGATCTTGGCAATTGGCCGACTCTCCCGCGTATTCCAGGTGCTACGTGAAGAGTCGGAGCGTGTTAGTGAGTTGAAGACAGCATCCGGTGGCCGACTCCCTGCTGGTACGCTCATGCTCGGGGCCGAAGGCATCAAGCAAGCCATCCACAGCTTCGAAGATGCACGCAAGGTCGATCTCCAAAACGAAAGACTGCCACCGAGCCACGAAGAAGTACGAAAATCTCAGGAGGTCAGCCGAGAGCAGGCTCTCGAGAAGGCCAGCAAAGAGGCAGAGAACGACACTGGACTTGCGACGGTCGCGCGGAGGATCAGCATGTAAGTAGCAAGCGCACCAAGGTATTGATTGTTCTTGTGCTAAGACGAACAGGTCATCTGGGTCTTCGCGCAACAAGCGTGGCTAGGTGCCATTGAGACGCTCGAGGTCAGATAGCGGTGCCGGGACTAGCATTCGGTCTCTGAAGCAGTCCCGGAGGGTGCACGAGGTGTGAGGATTGGCGACGCAGGCGTGTGGCAGGCCAATCAAGGGACATGGAGGACATGACCTCACGACGACGAAGGGTAGTGAAGGGTAGTAATTTTGCCGGCCGAAGTTGAATGAGATTGTCGTTGTCCGCAGCTTGACGTCTGTGCACGAGCCAAGGCGGCCCGAGGATAGCTCCGCCAGACGGGACGGCAATTTGCGCATGGCGAGCGCCGCAGCAATGCACAACCTCCAGCCCGATGCCTCGATGGGGGGCCGCTGTGCCGCGACTGTCGAGCCGGGCCACTGGCCGCGCGAGTGAAGGATTCCCTGCCGCCTTGCGCTGCGGCCGCGCATCGAAAAGGCGCTCCGCATCAACACAGGTTGCGCCGACGGCCGTCCATCTGCGTCCGGAGATCGCATCGCACAAAAAGGAGCTCCACGACGCCCTGTCGGCACTGAGCGGCGCCGCGCAACACTACGCCAACCCCAGCCGGCTGCACCTGGCGCTCGAGGGCGTGGCGGCACGTGATGCTGTCACGAGGGTTGCTGTGCTCGGCCTGAACAGCCAGACCAGCGCGCAGCGACTGACGCGGCTGCTGCTGGCGGATGCCCTCGGTGCCGAGCAGCGGTGGGAGCAGGAGCTGGTGGACGCCGGCCAGGGCAGCGAGAGAGCGGTGCTGTTGGCGTGAGCAGGCCCCATGGCCGACTTCTTTGGGCATGCGACTGACTGCGGTAGCTATGGTGAAGACGCGGACCACCCCCACCCCCACCCCCACCCCCACCCCCACGCCGCCTCGCCACCGTACAGGGTGCTCTCCGTCCCCTCTCGCGTTCTGCGCTCGCACAACCTCGAGATTCTGGTCTCGACCCTCAACGTCACGGCCGCCGCGACAGAGAGCCCGAAAGAGGCAGTGCAAGTCCCCCAGCTGCTCACTGCGTCTGCGAGCGCATCGCCCGTGCCGTTCCCGGTCCACAAGACATTGGTGTTTGGAGAGGGGCTGGACAGCGCCATTGCTTTTGCACGCTTCACGCCAGACGGCGCTGCAGACTTGCGCCATGTCGCCAAGCTCGCCATTGACTTGCCGCCGCCCGCGAGCGAGAAAGAGCTGGGCCCACAGGACGGGACCGCGGCTGTCAATACCGAAGTAGCTGCGCAGGCACTGGCCACCTTCCGCGAGTCGATACAGAATTCCATGGCCTACGAGAGAGGCTGGTTTCGGAGTGGCCTGCCCGCGCTTTCCGAGTGGCTCCTGCAGGGCCTCGGACCCGCGACCCCCATCCAGCCCGTCCTCAAAACACTCGTGTCCTCTGTCGTCGACGAGATCGAGGCAGCCATCACCAGGGAGGACACGGAACAATCACAAAAGCTCGCTGCGCTTCCAACCACCCAAGAGGCCTCCGCATCCATCGTCCATCATCTCGAAACATGGGCAGAGAAATCGCACACCGAGCTACGCGATCAACTCGACACCGCCTTCACCACACCCAACTGGCACAAGCTAGCCTGGTGGAAACTTTTCTGGCGTGTCGACGATGTAACCATGATTTCCACCGAAATCCTCGAACGAAAATGGCTCACCAGCGCCGAGAAAAGCAGCATCTACCTCGCCGGCCGTATGAACCAAGCCGGCTTCCCAGACGAGATCCAGCCTGTCCCTCCCGTTGACACACCAGCCACCACCGTCGAAACAGTCCCAACCGCAGGAAAGCCAAGCATGGACATGTCAACCATCGTCCGCAAATCTATCCCCTGGCCCGAACACATTGCCGCCGCACGAACAGACCTCATCAACGACATCGTCCCACCGCTCCAAGCTCTCGCGCAACGCCTCATCCTGCAAACATTCAGCACCACATCGCTTTCCTCCGCCGCAAGTGCCCTCCTCTACCTCATCATGTCCAATGTTTCTGTCTTCGAAGCTTCCGCCGTAGGCGTACTCGGCCTAACCATTTCGCTGCGCCGCATGCAGAAGCTGTGGGAAGGCGCGAGAGAGAGTTGGGAAGGGACCGTCAGGGAGGAAGGGAGACGGACGTTGAAAGGCACGGAAGAAGCTGTGAGGATGGTCATCAGGAACAAAGAGAGGGTGGATGCGGGTTTGGTGGTTGGGGAGGATGAAGGCGTGGTGGAGAGGAGAAGGATTAGAGAGGCTGTGGGCAAAGTCAGGGAAGCCTTGGAGAAAATGGACCAGAAGAAGGATGTATAACGTACGTACAGTAAGTAGTAGTGCATTTACTTGCCAAAGGCTGTACAATACCCCCAACCCGTCGTACAACCAACATCAAGCCCAATCCCAACCATCTATCCCTACCCTCTCCCCACTCACTCGTTCCGCTAACCCGCGTCACACAATATGAAATTTCCTCACCTCACTTCCTCCCATCCAATCAATCCCATACAAATTCAAAAACACCCCCGGAATCCTCGCATGCCCCACCCTCTCCCACGCCTGGACCCCGTTCACCACCCTCGCCGCAACACTCCGCTGCGCCCCCCGCAACACAATACACACCTCCGGATGAATCAGCAACAGCACCACCTCTGACTCCGGGGGTACATGTGACTGCCCCGGCGCAGCGAGCGCGTAGTCTGCGTCGAGGGGCACTTGTACGGGAAAGACGGAGTGGGAGTCGGAGTGGGGCGACTGGATGTCGAGACGGAGTGTATAGCGCACGGGATGGGCGTGGGTGTAGTGTACGACTGCCGTGGTGCAAGATGCTTTGACGGTGAGGATGGCGGACGTTGGTGTTCCAAAGGGGTTGTGGCCGGGGACGGTGACGGCCATTTCGATTTTGTTGGCGTGGCGGCCTGCGGGCGTGTACTGAGGAGAGGTAGTTAGCGAGGGTTTCTTCTGCTGCTGCTGGGGGGGAGGGGGATCTTACATTTTTCGAGCCCAGGCCGGATGAGCTACGGAATAAAGTTGCTCTTTCGGCGGGGTGTGTGCGAAGACTTTGGGGGGTTTCGTGGAAGTTGATGATGTCGGGCCATTAGTGCACTGGGCTGTCGACGGAGATCCAGGACCAGCTAGGGCCGCGGTAGTCGAGCGATCTGGCGCCATTGCCTTGGGTGTTGAGGTTGATGGTGTTCACGCGCCAGAGTAGGTCATAGCCTATCGAGTCAGACCAAAGTCCTGCTAAGTAGTTGTTGCGCAGATGTTGGACTCGTTTGCAGAGTCCGGATAGAGCTACTAGACGATCTGAGGGTCTTGTCAATTTAAGGGCAGAGTATTGCTCGACGATGCGGTGGAAGTGAAAGACCAAGTTGGGACAGTCCTTCACGTCGATTTCACTGATAGGTTCGATGTGCGTTCTGTCCTCATACACTGGAACGTTGTTCAGTGCTGCAAAGGCAAAAATGTCTTCGTCTGAACTTCTCGGCCCAAACATGGTATTAGAGGAGGTGGAGACCTCTGTTTCGGCTGGTGAGACGACATCTGCGTAGGCAGGGGGTAGGTCATCGTCATATCCAGGAGCATCGTCGTTGCGTGGCGCGAACTCTGCGACCAAGCAGGTGTTTTCTGCTCTTTCCAATCGTATTGCCTCTAATCGTGCATCTTGATCTTGGTGCGTGAGCTCATGCTGTTCCTTCTCTTCTTGAGTGTCCTCTACCGCATGATGATATGCTCCTCCTGCGCTTCTCTCCTGTGCAAGGCCCCCGCACTCGCAGACACTTGCCTCCCTACACTCCCAGGCCAGTTCAGACTCGCATATGTGTAGCACACGTGGCGACAAAAGTCGCTCCTGGAAAGCCCATCCTCTAGTTAGTAGAGGAAAGTGGTCAAGAAGGCCATTTCCAATTTGGGCGTCGAAATGGTTGAGAGGCCTTGGAACAGCTATTCGACACCCAATATCATCCGGTAATGTTATCTCGAGAGCTCGAACGCGATTTGCGTTTGGTTTGCAGCACCCTTCGTTGTCTCCGTTCGACGATGTGGCCGCCAGCGTAAGTACCGCGTTCTGGTAGATCTCAGACATGAGTGCTGACTGCACTTACCAGTCATCCGAATCGTCTTGCATTATGCATAATGAGTCGATCCAGATGAAGCGGAACCCAAGTTTTAGTGTGAGCTGCATGACATCTCGGAAAGTCTGAGGTATAGTCTTCCAAGGGATGCCGGCCTTGCGAGTAGAGATGGATTCCTTGGTAGTGATGCAGTTTTGGTGATTACCCCAGCAGTGTGAAAGTGCTATGTACGGACTTCTTTGGTTGATCGGCTCGAACAGACGAGCTGTGATTTTGCCCGACTCTCCACTGTTCAGCAACATAACTCTTTTAGGAAGCAACGGTCGCACAACTCTACGGCAGGAGACATGCTTTAACTCACACTCATCTAGTAAGGACTCAGTCCAGGACAGAGCTTGTGATGATAGAGGATTTCCGCTGATAGAGGTCCTTGGCAAGACACTTCTCCAAGCTCACCGGACATTAGCTCATGCTTTAATGTAGTTCAACTGTCTGCTTACCATGAGGCTGAAGGCTGTAGTATTCGAGCTCCAATTTCGGTCGATCGTCCAGGAAGTAAATCTGCAGTTGAGGCGTATCCTGGAAAGCACCGCGCTTGCTATGACAAAGCGCGTAGACTATGCGGATATCGCGTCGCCATCTCCAGTCGCTGCCTTCTGATTGCCGAAGGCCTTCCAGGATCACAAGGCAGGATTTGCAGCCTCGGTCAAAAGCCGATCGCTGTAGCTGTTCAGGTGTGAACTCAAAGGCTAGTCGAACGTCGGCCTCATCTCTTTTGACCTGGTCGTGACATAACGTGCATCGTATCATGGTAGATCGGTGGCTAGCGTTGAAGTAGACGCAAGTACTACATTTCGAGCTGAATTGTAACTTGTTCCGTAATTTCTAAGCATTGTAGCGAGGCTGAACGAAATCGGGCGCGCGAAATGTCGTCGCTCGCTTGAACAGATGCGGGGGTTCCATTTGGCCCCCATTCTCTCCAAGCCACTGACACATCTCACCTCTCACCATCAGTTTTTGCATATACGCAACGAACTCCGGCGGAAGATATAAGTAGGAAAAGATGATGAATCCGAAAATAGTTGGTGTGTGGATGCACTTGTCATTAATCAAGGAACACGCCTTCTCACTTTGAGACTTGGTTCGAAAAGAACGCATATGATTAGTGGAAAGTGCAGCCTGACGCTGCCTCCCTCAACTTATCAACGCCTTTATACATTTACACCTCGTTTTTAAAACTACTCTACTGTCCTTTGAATGTACAAAGACCACCATTGCTGCGACTAGATAGCCATTTGCTTGACAGCTGGACCAGTGTCGCTTGTAGCTTCTTCCTCTCCAGAGCTGAGTTCGCTCATCTCTTCCTGTCGGAGTTTCGAAAGCTCTCTCGCATGCAATATACGTATCGTGATCGCTGTGACGATCATTGCAAGACTAATGAAAGTGATAGTGATGAAGCCCTTCCGGTAATTAGGCGCCTCCACCTGCTGCCACACAAGAAGCGGCAACCACGCTTGGAGAACGTATGCCATTTCGTTCATCGATCCAACGACGATGGCACGTTCCTCATTGTCGTGGGTACATATCTCGTGTGCCCAACTGAGAAGTATTAGCTTCTGCAAAGGTAGAAACGCGGAAAGATACTTACGCAAAGCATATACCAGATAGACCTCCTCCGAAACCAGAGAGAATGTAGCACGCCCACTTCCATTTGATGGGAATGTCCCAAACCGCTAGACTTGCAGAGCAAATTATGTTCATACACCCCCCGAACACGATCGGAGGCCATCTGGAACCTTTCAAGATGCTGTCGCTTGTCCAGGCGTACATTAGAGTTGTAACCACTTGCACTGCGTTCGTAATGGTGGGGTAGGTGTTGATCTCGCTGACCGAGTATTTCGGGCTCTTGCTCGCCTTAAGGAATTGCTGGAACACTGGTTGACCTCCTGATCCGCCATTGTTGAAGAAAACATAGAGCGCGGTAAGAGCATAGATATGCCAGCTGGTGAATATCTTCAAGACTTTTGCTCGGGTGTAAGGCTGTCGCTTTTGTCGGCCTTCCAGCTCCATCCGTTTTTGCGCGAATGCTACCTCCTCTGGGGTCAAGTAGAAAGGTTTGGATATTTCAGGGAGATCCGGCAGGGCAAAGAAACCAAGCAGCGCAATAGGCACGGATATTATCCCATCCACGATGAAGAGCCACTGCCATGCTCTGAGGCCGCCTCTGCCATTCAGCTTATACACGCCAGCCATCAGGTAGCCAGAAAACATCGTTGCAATCGCCCCGCTAGTGTGGAAGATACAAGAGCGCTTAGCAAGTTCTTCCCTTCGATACCAAGAGCCAATGATGTATTGCATGCCCGGGTAGAATGTGCTTTCCGCGAGACCTGCTTGCATTAGCGCAATGAAGAGGTGAATAGTAGACCTAGAGATACCAATGAGAAAGCGAAGTGCATAGATGGTTTCCACATTTTTAGATCTGGCGAGAATGAACGTAAGAATGCCCCAAGTCAACTACCTCTGTCAGCATATGTCTTCACGGGAAGTTTTGAGACGCTTACTTCCATGGCTGGGATCCATATCGAAGGGCGGATGCGAGTCAAAAGGATGTTACTGGGGATTTCTCCAATGACATAACCAACAGTCCAACACGTTTGCATATAGTTCAGTTCGTTTCCGTACAGTCCAAGATCCTCTTTCCTGGCTCACAATCAGCGGCTGAGCGTAATCTGTGCAATAAATACCTACATTCCCGAGACAAATGCGCTATTTATATTCGTCTGATCTAGATATTTGATGAAATAGCCTAATTTTTGTCAGAAATCGCTGGGATACAAGCATGCTGTCTTACCAAGCGAAGCAAAAGTAAGCAATGCGGCGTCAAGCTTAAACATGAACCATCGTTCTTCCTTGGGCTTGTCCAAAGTGTCCCACAGATAGTAGTACCATTTCCTATGCCTTTGTTTCAGCTCTGTATCACTCTGGATGATTGCCGTCCTATTGTCAATATTGGTTGATACATCTTGGAGCAGGCCCATAGTGACGAGTCAAATGAGTCGATTTGATGTGAGCCTTAGGTATGCACCGATTTTAGAGCGGGCTCGAACTGAGACTTTAAGGACAAGCACTGAATGCCCAGATTCGTCTGTTACCCGAGTGCTCGACTCGAGGTCAACAGCTTTGAACGTCCCTGCGGTGCAACGCCACATGCTGTCCGCTTGCCTCGCAACTGGTCTGACACGATTAGCAATACCGGGGCGGGTATGGCACCATTACAGTTCGGCGCAGGATTCCTAATTTGTCAGGGAAAACGTTCACTATAGTGGCAGGAGTCATTCGGTTGAAGTAGAGGTCGTGGGGTGCGGGGTCGAAGTGACGCATGGCGATGGCATGGGTGCCGTTGTCGTGATCAATAGTGTAGATTGCGTGCGTACACATGGAGATAAGGCGACACTACTGCTCCAAAATTATTATTAGACGTAACCGAGGATATACTAGATAATTCATGTGTAAGCGTGACGGAAAATTGTACAGAGGTAGAAATTTGGGTGTGTTTCGAGTTGCATTTGTGTTCACTACTATCGGCAAGTTATCGCGAGAGTTTTATCTTGGCTGGGAATCGCGAATAGAGCCCTGATCCTCTCCAAAGCATCACGCCTCGCTTGATGCCATTGCTCAGTGTGCCCTAGGATTTCGTGCTGACCAGCTACCTTAAGATCCGGATTGACCCAAGAGAGAAGCTCTTTCACATACTCGGCCTCTTGATCTCTTAAGCTATGGAACGCTTTGCCGTGACCTTTGGTCGTCAATCTTTTGTTGTACTCCGACCGCATAGCTTCTTTGCTTGGTAATTTTGCTTGCCCAGAGAAGACCTTTGCCACAACCATGGCTTGGAACTCGAACAAAGTAAATGTAGCCGTGAAAAACGGGACGCCAACGAAGACAAGTGACGGGTCTTCAATATAGAAGATGTCCTTGTGAAGATTGTGAAACTGAGTGCCATCAGTCACGAGCACAGTCTCATCTGCCTGCTCAACCGACACGTCGTCGTGATGAAGGTGTGGCAAGAATGGTACTGTAAGATGATATCCCGTGCAAAGAATTACGTGGTGAATATCACACAGCTTTCGGCCCGACTTGAGTGTTACTGTTGCTGGGATAGGATCGGAAGGGTTCGATGTGCCAATTGCGCCCTCATCGGGCGCATTATAGGACACGACCTCATCTATCCGGTAACCCTTCTCTGGGAGCATGGTTGCAGATAGATCGAAAGCCCCGTTGCGCTGACTCTGGTAGATTCTGTTTGCAAGTGGGCCAAGCTCACGAGCAATGTCAGTGGACGAAACACTTCCACCGACCAGTAGGAAATTCTGTCCTTTTATTAGCCTCAGGTGTATGCAGATCTAGAATTGAAGCTTTACCTTGCCACTAGCGTTCTCGGGAGTTCGATAGCCCTTCGAATGCTGAACCCTTTCCGGCCAACGCCTTTTCCAATCAGCCAAGCCGGGGGTTGTTGGAACTTTGGCGGCATGGTAGTGACCTGATGCGACTATGACAGCGTCGAAAGTCTACGCAATTGTAAGTCTTATCATCTCAGGAGAATTTTAGATGACGCAGTGCTTACAGCCGACGCCTGCTGAAGGGTACATGTTCCGTTTTCCTCTGCATGGATAGTAATGGTGTTGACGTTCCAAGATGTGCCGATTTTGGTCGCTTTCTTGACGACCGTATTGTAATGCGTCGCCTCGTGCACACCAGTTTTAATAGCAGTATTTTGGATGTAATCCTTCAACACAGCGTGCGAAACATAATCCTCAGTACCAGTGGGAAAGCGACTCAGAGTGGTTTCAAGCATTCGTGTGCTCACGTTGTTCTTCAAACCAATATAGCAAGGGCTTTACTAACTTCTATCAGCACCATATCTCATCGACAAAGAAGACATACCCTGGAGGCGCATGTATGAGCTCCTCCAGTCCATTTGATTCAACATCTGCGTACACCTCGCCTGCCTGCGAGGCCGGGACCGCGGAATATGTAGGCTCTAATGGCGTGCGCTTGTCATATAGCCTTAAAGTTATTAGTAGTTATTAATTCAACCACGAAGAAAAGGTTTTACCAGACGCCCCCTGCAGCATTCGATCGCTCAAAGACAGTCACCTCGATGCCTTCTTTCTTAAGATGCGCGGCGGCAGCAACACCACTGATACCCGCCCCGATCACTGCAACATGCTTGAATTTGCTCATAGTGCTATAAAAGACGAAATCGTAGTATCGAGCGTTTCTTACTGGAGTCGGCGCGGGAAGCTATCAAGGTTCTAGCGTGGCCACCAAATATCTCAATCGAATATTTTCGGTATTCTCGGTCAACTGAATGCCAGAGGCTGCTTCTCTCGTCGTGACGGCAGTCAATAACTTGAGATTGGTAAGCTCAAACCCGGGTGAAGCGTCATTGTGGATGGTGATGGCACCATAGGAACAACCGAAGTGTGGTGGAACATAGTGAGCCTTTCGGCATTCCCTAATACGGTTTCCAGCCCGAGTGTGTCGGTGTTAGTGGTATGTTAAGGCGCATCGGAGGCGATGCGCCGCTAGTCCAAAGGATAACGTCGAGGTCGTTCACTGGATGTTCGTCATATCTCGTGCAGATGATGTGATTTGACCCCGCAAAACCAACGTTGTGACCTCCACGCAACAACGCAATACTAGATTGGCTAGTAGCGTACGGATATAAGACTACCATGGCCGGCAGATTGACGTCCAAACCAACGACGCTGTCAGTCACAATGGCACCAATTGCAATTCCTATCCACGAAAGCATTCAGGAGAGAGACACTGTCGCGCCCAGAAAGGATACCCTTGGCCTTCCACAGCCAGCCAAGAAGAGATTGGAGAAGGCAGGAATCGATTTGTCGAACGGCTATCCATACAGACCAGCAAAGCCACTGTACCTGGATGATGTGTACAAAATAAGAGACTATGATCGCGAACATGTAGATCCTGGCTCGCGTGCAGACCCAGAGAAGAGGGCTCTCTTCGGCGCAGCAAAGGAGATCATAAACCTCACGGCACATATTGGAACAGAAGTCGTTGGACTGCAGCTCAAAGACCTCACTGCCCAGCAAAAAGACGAACTTGGTCTTCTCATTGCTGAGAGGAGTGTTGTCTTCTTCCGCGACCAGGAAATTTCACCCCAAGAACAGAAAGAACTTGGTGAATGGTATGGTGAGATCGAAGTTCATGTATGTATGGTCCTTGCGAACACATCCAAGTATAGACACTGATACGAGAAAGCCACAAGTCCCATCTGTACCAGGCGTGACTGGCGTGACTGTGATATGGCCCGCGCTCCAGGCAACTGAAATGCCTGCCAGCTTCAGAAAGACCGGCGGAGCATCGCGTTGGCACACTGATCTCGTACATGAACGCCAGCCAGCGGGGTAAGCTTCAAACAGTCGAGGAACATGAAAGAGAGCTAATGAATCTAGTGTTACACACCTGCACAACGACACAGTTCCGAAAACCGGCGGTGACACATTGTGGGCTTCAGGTTACGCGGCGTACGAGAAGCTCTCCCCGGAATTTCGTAAAATTATAGATGGAAGAGAGGCTGTATATCGCAGCGCGCACCCGTATCTCGACCGCGAGAACCAAACAGCTGGGCCTAAGTATATCGAGCGCGCACATCCTCTGGTGCGAGTGCATCCTACGACAGGATGGAAGGCCTTGTGGGTCAACCGCGCGATGACCGATCGGATCGTTGGGCTTGACAGAGCCGAGAGCGATGTCATTCTCAACTATCTGTACGACGTATACGAACAGAACGTCGATATTCAGGTGCGCTTCAAATGGACTCCAGGAACATCTGCGCTATGGGACAACAGAATCACAATCCACAACGCAAGTTGGGACTATGAAGGCACCGAACCTAGGCATGGAACGAGGGTAACGGCGCTGGCAGAGAAGCCATTTTTCAAGGCGGACGCACCCACGCGGAGGCAAGCTCTGGGTATTGCCGGGCCTGAGGATGTTTGACACAGTCAGCTCATATAGCCGTCATTCAAAGAGATCCGAATGGCAATGACAGTGAGTGAAAGCTCCACTTTTGATGACAAGCATAGTATTCGATGAATCTTAGGTGTGGTGATACGGTGAAGAGGGTGTCTCGTTGTTTGACTGCTCGAGCGTCCCACGAAACGCTACTTACTAAGCATCGTCGTCGTCATTGCCTTATTATCTCCGTGCACCACGCTCTGAGATCCTTGATCCGTGGGTCGGCCTTTTAGTGATAATCTGTTGACTAGCGTGACTAGCAACACTAAATAGCACAGGCGTCTGTCTAGAAATCCAATTACAAAGACGAAAATTAAGTTTGAACTTCGTACGAGCTACACGTAACTATACTTAGGCCCAATGGTTTCTTCAAAATTGTTGCAAGCAACAAGCCCGCCCGTAGGGCAAGCCTACCACCCTAGTGATAATAACCACCCTAATAATAACTATACAAATTTGTACTAGAGCGGGCACAGGCTATAAAAATTTAGAAATTCTAACTATTGTTATCTTGCTAAGAGAGCGTTAGATAACAAAATTAAAGAGATAGATCTGTCTAGAATTATTCTTTTATATATCCCCTCTAAGGACTTGTATTAAACCTGTATTGTAGTAGAGTTATAGTACTCTGTTTGTAACAAGCATATGCAAACACATGTTACATCTAATACCTTATAAAGGCTTAGTAACAGATTATGTAGGGAGCTAGCAGATTAGGACCAAAAGCGCTCTAACAGCGCTCTAACTTAGCTACTACGCCTACTATAAATATAAGCCTATAGCATAGATAGAGGATAAGTTTCTCTTGTCCTTCTGTATAAAACCTATAAGTGTATAGCTAATCTAGAATCTCTAATACAATACGCACTCTTATATGCCTCTAATACGTATCTAATTTAATTCTAATAGCTGTACCTACCTGCGTTATTACATTACAAGAGAAACTTTGTCCTACTAGTAATAGTATTTAGATAATATTGCTATTTACTTTTAAAAAGATTGCATTAAAATGTTTAGAACCCTATCCAAATTAGATCTATTTGCGACCTTAAATCTATTAAACACAGTTAGGATTCTTTAGATTTTCTAACAGCTAAAGCCTTTAGGTTTAGATCTTTCTATTAACATAACAGTTAAGATTACTTTAGAAAAGTTGCGTTTAGCGCTACAATAGAAACTTAGAGACTATTAATAACCTAGGAGTATTAGAGGCAACGCTAATAACTCCCCCTAAAGAACTAACCCTAGGAGCCTTCTTCTAAGACAACTCTATATTAACTGTAATAACCTAGCAACAGAGTGCTAAAGTAAAAAAGACAAACACTAAAGAACTCTCTTAGCCTAGAGCTGCACTAAATCTAACTTCTACCTAAATAGAGGTTAATTAATTACAATAAGATTTAAAACAGGCTTTAGCAGAAATTAATTCTCTTAAGAAAGGACTAACTCTGTTAATAGGACTAGACAAGCCTCTACCTACTACTAAATTACTCTAGAACAATTCTGCACTCTACTGTTTATCTAATAGCTCTACATCTAAGTACTTACATTACTATAAAGGCTCTTGCTAACTTTAACAATCTAAGAAAACGCCTAATATAGACAATCTTAGTAATAGAAAAGATCTTACCTTCTGCTAATAGCAGGCCTTAATCTAGGATTAACTTAAAATTAACTTAGATTACTATTAGACTAAAAGACAACGCATAGCCTTAGTATAGAGCTATACTACAAGATTAGCTAAGGGCTATCTTAAGCTATAATATTTATTAGATACTAATTAAGAGTAATTTTAGAATGCTAAGCAAATAGTTAAGCTACTTAAGTCTTACTTTATTATAAGTAATAAGGTAGCTAAAAGCTATGCAGCGTTTAATTAATTGCAGATAATAAAGGAGAAAACGTTTCTCTTGTTTAAAGCTAGGTTTTTAAGTTCTACAGTTAAGGGATAAGTACCTTCTTTAGAGTAGTTTTACTACTTATAGACTAAGATTACGCTAGGGTTGCAAGCCTCTAACCTAGGATTTAGGCACTAATAGAAGAACTTATTTAATTAGATAGTAGAACACCTTACTGCATATAATATAGAGCAGAAGAACAACTCTATACTAAGTATAACACTAGCTACTGCTAAGTTGCTAATTAGGTTAGCCCTATAATAGAATTTAGAGCTAAATTAGACTACTACTACTAACGCTCTAATAAATTCTGCGCTAGCCTATTAATCTACAATAGTGTGTCTTCCTATAAAGACTTCTAAGCTAGAACAACAGAAGACTTTTAGTAGTTATTATAATTACAGTAAGCTAGGATACTACTCTAGTAACTGTATAAAGCCTTATGTGCGTTAGATTAAAGCTGTAGAAGTAGATAAGTATAAAGATGCTTAAGAGCAACCTAATTAGAAGGTGTATTATATAAGAAACAGAAGCGCCTAAAAGGACACTCCTCTCTAGGCCTAAGCTGTTACAATCTATCCTACCTTAACCTTTCTTATTTGTTTTGCAGTTTCTATTTTCTTATACCTATACTTTTTTACAACTAAGGCCTTAGCTTACGCCTTAATACTCTTGTTAACACTAGTACTTAAGGTTTCCTATTTTTAAATTTACAAATTGTTTTATCTATTTCTAAAGCCTTACAGCAACCTATCTAGAAGCTCTTCTTTTAGGTTTAGGTACGCAGCTTTAAGAATTAGATTACTTCTTTAGTTACTTAATATATTTAACTACACTTAAATATTAATAGCTAAAAGATTTTAAACTATCTATTTCTTATCTTTAATCTTAGGTCTTAGGATTGTATACTTAGCCTCTAATAGTTAAGACAATTTAAGATTTAATTAGACATAGATAGGTTACAGTTTATTTAGCTATCTAAGTACCCCTGTTTATATAATCCTTTACCTCCTATTCTTACTATTCTACATTAAGCTATAGTGCTAGACACTATCTATCTTAATATGCAACAACGCAACACTCTATAGGAGAAAGAAGACTATTATATCTAAAACAGTCTTTACTATTTCTCTTCTTCTATTTATTGTATTAAGAGATGCTTAAAGCTCCTATTAGCCTAAAAAATCTTAGAGATTCCTTATACCCTAACTAAGCAAACTTGCTTAGAGTCCAAATCTCCTTTAAGCACCTGTATAGCTCTTATTTCTGCTAATACATTTTACTTTATTATAAAGAAGCCCTAGAACAAGTTCTTTACAACAAGCCTCTATAAGATTAACAGGATTCTTGCCTTTAAGGACAACGCAGACAATTAAAGCCAATTAGATAAGAAATTACCTACCTGTTACTCTTAGTATTAGGATGTATTTAGTAAGTTAGCAGCTAATTAATTGCCTCTTTACTATCTATATAATTATAAGATTATTCTTAAAGAACTATTACTAAATGCGTTTAGTCTCCTATACAAGCAGAATTAGAAGGAGCTAGAAGCTACCAAGGCCTACGTCTAGAAATACCTTTAGAAGGGTTTTATTAAGGCTAGCTAAAGCTCTTTTACTTTACCTATTCTCTATATATATAAACCAAATAGAGATATACACATCTGTGTAGACTACTAGAAGATTAATGCCCTTACGCGCAAGGACGTCTATCTAATCCTTTGCATTAATAAGCTGCTATTACGTCCTTCTAAAGCTAAGATCTTTACTAAGTTTAATATCTAGGCTGCCTTTAACAAAATTTGTATAGATCCTAACTCTAAAGAGTATACTACCTTTTGGACCTGTTACAGTATATATAAGTGTAAAGTTCTCTCTTTTAGCTTATGCAATAGGCTAGCAACGTATTAGCGCTATATAAATAATATACTAATTAATTATCTTAACAATTTCTATATTGCGTATCTTAATAATATTCTAATCTACTTAGAGAATATAAACTTACATTAGGAACACGTCTAAAAGGTCCTAGAGCGCCTACGTACTATAGAACTCTAAGTAGACATTTAGAAGAGTAAATTCTATGTAACCTGTATAAAGTATCTAGGTTATGTTTTAACAAACTAGGGCACTAAAGTTAACTCTAACAAGGTAGAAGTACTCTAAAACTAGGCTAAACCTACTACAGTTACTAGCGTTAAGTTATTTCTTAGTTTTACTAGTTTCTATTAACAATTTATTAAGGATTTCTTCTGTGTAGCTAAACCAATTATAAAGCTTTAAAGTCTTGCTACACTGTTTGATTAGACTATAGACTACTAACAGGCTTTTAATTAGATTAAAGCCTTACTCCTAGCTATTCCTACGCTATCTTATTTCTATCCTAAGTATAATATAAAGTTAGAAACTAACGCGTTAGATAGAGTAATAGCAGGAGTACTCTTCTAGAAGCACCCTAACAATAAGTAGTATCCTGTAGCCTTTTACAGTTACGCCCTATCTAGAGCTAAGCTTAATTAGGAAATACATAATAAAGAACTTTTTGCTATTCTAAAAGCGTTTAAGAAGTAGAGAGCTAAACTTACCTCTATACAGAGTTAAATCTAGGTGTATTTAGATTACTACTCCTTAGAATACTTTATAACTACTAAGGTTCTTAATGCATGTTAAGCACAATAGGCAGAGATTATTACCTCTTTTAATTTCTACATTAAGTACACGCTTAGCAAGCTTAATAAGCAAGCTAATATCCTAAGCTAAAGGAAATAGAACGTTAGTAAGGTTAAGGCTACCTAACAAGACAATAGATTCTATGTACTTCTAGAACCTAAACGCCTAAACCCCTAGGTTAACTCTAAACTAGCTTAGAACTACGTCTATAACTAGCTAGAGGTTAATATTTTAGCTATTTTAGTCTAATCTATTAGTGCCCCCCCTAAACCTTAACTTGTTAGAACTAATTAAAGCCCTGCTAGCAGAGAATCGCTGCTCCTTTAAGAAAGAGCGTCTTAAGCTACTATAGCTGTATTATGTCTAAGAAGAACTATTGCTTTATTACTTACGCCTTTGTGTACCTAGAGATTCCTCCTTATATACCTAACTAATTAGAGAAACTTATAATTAGGTATCTACTGCTTACTCTAGCGCTATAAAGACGTATTAGCTTCTAGCTTAGTAATACTACTAGAAAGGCATAGAGGCTACATGTAAACGCTATATATAAAACTGCGTTTCCTGTTAAAGATCCTATCTAAGATAGCTCTAATCCTAAGAGTTTCTCTATCTGTTACTAATTCTTAACAGGCCTATGCAGCATTTGTGTATAGATTTCAAGACATTCCTAACTAATTGGTATAGCTATAATTAAATTATAGTTATTATTAATTGCCTATTAAAGCAAGCTATCTCTATCCTGTGTTACAAGACTATTAACGCCTAGGAAATAGCTTATTTGTTTATCTAATAGGTATACCAATTTAGCTACACGCCTAAAAGTATAGTGTCTAACTATAGCCCCTAGTTTGTGTTCTAATTCTAGTCTAAGTTCTACAAGATCCTAGGCGTGCAAATTAAGCTTTCTACAGCCTACTATAAACAAACTAATAGACAAACTAAGATTATAAACAAGTATATTAATTAACAATTAAGGCTCTTTGTATTCTACTACTAGGACAACTAGAGCAACCTCTTGCTAATAATTAATTAAGCTTAAGCTACACTGCTGCACTCTGCAATTAGTATAGCGCTGTACCAGCTCTTGTTTAGATCTAAACTATAATAGAGCTAGGATTAGGCACTATCTCCTTTAAAATACAAAGATATAAATATTAAAAATGCCTTAAGCTTAGCTACCTACATACATATAGCCTAGCGCACAGCTAAAGATAATATAGAAAAGGCGCAGTAATAGATAGCTACTAAGGTAAACAAACATTATTAACCTATTAACTAGGTAGTAGGTAACAAGGTTTACCTCTTAACCTAAAACCTATCTATTACCTGCCTAAGTTGCAAACTTGCTAAATTATAGGAAGGCTTCTTTAAAGTTCTAGAATAAGTTAGCTATTTATTTTAACTAAAGCTACCTAAAGGATCTAAGATCTATAACGTATTTACTTTAGATATCCTCTGCAAGAACCCTAACAACCCCCTGCCTAGTTAGCTAAGCCTAAACCTATCTAGTATTCTAATTTAAGGCGTTAAAGAATAGGAAGTTAAAGAGATCCTAGCTAGCAAGCTATACTGCTCTATCCTAAAGTATTGTGTAAAATAGGTAGGCTATAATCCTAACTCTACCTAGTACAATACCTTAAACTTTATAGGCGCTCTATATATGTTGTAAGCGTTCTATAAATACTATTTAAAACAGCTAGGACCTCTATAAGCGTTAGCTAAGTAAATTACAGCATAAAAAAAAGGAGTTAAAGATCTTATAGCATTATAAGACAATTATGTTAAGGAAATTAAACTTAATATTGCAACTACTACACTAGTAGGTAACAGCTATTAATAATAGGAGTCTTACTCTTCTATTAGATCTAACAGCAGACTGTTGTTGCTACTAGTAAGACGTTTCTAATTATCTAAATCTCTAGGTGCAGACACTAACGCACTACCTAGTAGTCCTCTATTCTAGCCCTACTTGTTGCAAGTACTAGCCTTCTGCGCTGCCTTCTACGCCTCCTCTTACTCTACTAACTAATTAGCCCTTAATACTATTATAACATCTACTAGCTAAGCAACTACACTAGTTAACCTAGCTGTGCTTCTTTTAAGTAACTTAACCTCCTTAGCTATTACCCTAACCTTCTTAGCCAGCTCCTCCTTCTAGTAATAAGCGCTAACTAACAAGTTAGCGTTGTTTATGTTAGCTACCTGTGCAGTACCTACTTGCACAATAGTAGCTAACTAAAACGCTACCTTCTTAACAGCAGCCTTCTGCTCTAACACTACCTTGTTAGACTTGTCTTTACCTAAGGTAGTAAACTTGTAGTTAAGGGCCTTAGAAAGGCTATTATACTCTTAGCCTGTATATAGAGGAACTAGGCAACACTTTTTATTTAAGAGTGTGTAATAAGTACACTTCTTAGATACGTTTAAATAGAATCTAAACTTAATATTAAAATAGCTATAGGCAAAAGCCCTTGCAGCCTACAGGTAAATAACCTAATAGGCTAAGAGATAAGCTCTAGGAGAGACAGGAATAGGTATTATATATATCTACTATACAGTTAGCTAGTAATTAAGAAAGGATAAGGCTTAGATAGCTTTAGGTATACAAACGTAAGAGAGAAAGTATAGAGAAGTAGTATACTAGAGGGCTAGCCTTATATATATGCTTAAAAAGCTTAAGGTAAAGTTAGAAACTTTAAACGCGCTAGCGCGCAGATTAAAACAATAACAAACAGCTATATTATATTATTCTAAAATAAACTTAAGGTAAATATAAGTTTATAATAATTTAGAGAGGTATCTAAAATAATACTAATACAGACCTAATTAATAGAGACTATTAATTTTAAGAAGAGGGGTAATATAACAAGCACATGTAAACACATATTACATCTGATACCTTATAAAGGCTTAGTAACAGATTATGTAGAGAGCTAGCAGATTAGGACTAAAAGCGCTCTAACAGCGCTCTAACTTAGCTACTACGCCTACTATAAATATAAGCCTATAGCATAGATAGAGGATAAGTTTCTCTTGTCCTTTTGTACAAGACCTATAGGTGTATAGCTAATCTAGAATCTCTGATACAACACGCACTTCCATATGCCTCTAATACGTATCCAATTCAATCCTAATAGCTGTACCTACCTGCGTCGTTACACTGTTATTATTAGGGTAGTTATTATTACTAGGGTAGTAGGCCTGTTCTATAGGCAGGCTTAACACTTATTACTTGCAACAATTTTAAAGAAACTATTAGGCCTAAGTAGACAACAAGAGCTCTACGCTTAGTATACTACATGTTTTGTAAAAAGCTACCTACGCTAAGTGCGTTAGGCATGCGTTACCTTTAAAATCCCCTTAGCTTTTATTCTATTATCTAATATGCAATATAGACTACAGTAGCTCGTATAAGAGCTAAAAGCCGAGCATTGCAAAGGCTTATGACTTTAAGATTTTGAATAGATATAGGGCAGATTTTAGGCTTTTAATTATCTCTGAATTTTGTTTACATGTTTTCGCTGCTGTAGGATTAGCTACTTTAATCATATATTTATTTCCGCCTTCTTGATTTGATCAGCACACGAAGCCAGCTTAGCATTAATTGCTCTCCAGCCACACAACGCCACGCATCGCCTCGATTAGCTCTCCTCATCTGGGGCTTGGGGCTGTTCACTAGCCCTGCTCTCGATCTCGAATGAATGTGGTACATGTGTAGAAGTGATGATATATATTGGGAAGTATTTGTAGCATTCGGCGGGTCGGCAAGAGCGGATCAGCGTCCACGGAATCTACGGCCCAAACACGGGCACTACCATCTAGGCCACGAGGATCACTAAAAGTACTCCGTACCGAGGTCGATTTGCTCCGTCATTCTCTCACCAACAATCCAGTCTCGAGAAATTCTTCACAGTTCACCATGACATCCCCGAAGTTGATCGTCCATCACCTGCAGGTCGGTCAAGGCGAACGCATCCCCTGGCTGCTCGAAGAATTGGACATTCCCTACGAGCTGAAACTCTACGAACGCTCCCCGCTCCTCTCTCCACCTGAGTTACAGGCGGTATACCCTATGGGTGCATCGCCCGTTCTCGAGGATTTCACCGACCCCAACAACCCCGTCGTCCTGGCTGAATCCGGTGCGATATGCGAGTACATCATTCACAAATACGCCGATGGTCGACTTGCGCTTCCCCCATCGCACAAGAATTTTGCAGACTACCTGTACTGGCTCCACTTCAGCAATGCGACGCTCATGTCCAACATCTTCCGACGTGGGATGGCCCGCGGTATGGTTGGAGAGAATGATCCACGCTACCAGGGAAATGCCGCACGCGTTGCCAAAGCCCTGAATCATGTCAACAACCGCCTCAAAACTACAGGTGCATGGTTTGCGGGTGATGAGTTCACTGCTGCAGATGTGATGCTTGGATTTTGCTTTACTACAATGCGCCAATTTGAGCCAATCGATCTCACAGAGTACGAAGGGATCCTGGCATGGAATCAGCGCATTGGGGGTAGGGAGGCGTACAAACGCGCGATGAAGAAGGGAGATCCGAATCTTGACATTGAAGCGGGCCTGAGTGCCAAAGGTCCGCCAATGCATGAGGCTTTCGCGAAGGCTATGGGAAGGAAGTGAGTTAGTCAGCATACCTTAGTCTATGAGGGATGCTGATCAGCTCAGGGCGAAAGTGAAGGTGCAGAAGGAAGTTATAGAAGGAAACACAAATTATAGATGTCGACAAAAAGGCCTGCTCTAGTCAACAATGAAAACCCTTTCCCCTCACAGTTGTTGTCACGTAGCACGCGCATCTCAGGCATGAAGGGCAGGCCTGGTAGTACCTAGAAGGCGAGATGTAGCTCTGAAGGCTTCAGTAGTTAGAAATAGCCCTCCCTCAGTTCTGCGCGTTGCCTCTCATTTGATTGCTTTCACTCAACATCCCCTTCGTTTCCACCCCTTGGCCGTCACTTTCACGTAGCTTTCCTTTCACTTTCACTTTCAGCTTACTTCAATTCTTCGAATATACATATTCATTTTGGTCATTAGCATCGACAGGATGACTCATATATGACGGAATGGCACTGCACCAGGACGTTTCATATCGGTATTGACGTTCAGTTACTTGGGGCTTGGGAATGTTCTTTACTTTGCGAATAACGGAAGATATAATGACATGTCCCCTGTCTTGAGTAATAGCCAACGTTGGGTGAAGCGAGCAGAATTTATGTTTGAAATTTTAGGCCTGGTTATGGCAAGGACATGGTATGCACACGTTGAGCTTCAACTAATGGCGCTATATGTCGCGCGCTTAATTGAAGGAAAAGCCCGTACTTCGTATTTGACGACAATTTAGTCGTGCCACCGTGAGCGACATAATCTGCAACAGTTGCATCGAACTTGGGGCCGTGATACATGAAATGGCCAGGAAGTACGGAGTAAGCATTTCAGTTTTGTGTCTTCCAATGAGCGTAACGCCTGATCTTTCGAACTTGGTTATGTTGATAGACCTATGCATCGGCTTCAGTAGACACGCAAGATTTGTTAGGTTCGTATGCAGGACGTCAATCAGATCTTGTTCTTCTGTGGAGCTTGGGATGTGGGGCAAACGGCACGTGACAACACGTCAGACCTCGGACTCGATCTCGCCTCTCAACATCGACCAGACTCCAAAGCCAGCACATGTTGCTTGGAAGGCCTTATATCTCTCAAAGAATTACATGTAAACTACAAATCGTGACAATGACGACTACTGGTACTCCCGAGCTGCCGAAACATGCCTTTCCCTCGGTAGCCTCATTCAAAGCGTTTCTTGAGCGCGAGCACGCGTCTGCCCCAGGCATACACCTCAAATTCGCGAAGAAATCATCAGGAATACCTTCAATCACATGCGTCGAGGCTGTCGAAGTCGCGCTCTGCTATGGCTGGATCGATGGCCGTGCACACAGCATCGACGACAAGTGGTGGACAGTACGATACACACCGCGGCGAGCAAAGAGCATCTGGTCTCAGAAGAACGTCAGCACGGTAGCAAGGTTGATCGAAGAGGGCAGGATGCAACCGGCTGGAATTGCTGTTGTTCAAGCAGCGAAAGCAGACGGACGATGGGATCGCGCGTATGCTGGCCCAGCTACGATGAGCACGCCAGAGGACTTCACACAAGCGCTTGCCGCCCAGCCAACTGCAGAGGCGTACTTCCAGAGTCTGAAAAAATCAGAGAAGTACACGGTATTAATGCAGCTGGCTACTATTTCGGAGAAGAATCGAGCGAAGAAGATTGATGCTCTCGTTCAAGGCATGGCGGCAGGCAAACAATCAGGTGCATCGAGAGGGAGGGCAAAAGTGGCCATTAAAACCAGAGAAACGAAAGCTGAGAAGATTGCTGGGATTGCACAGCGGGGTAACGCTTTGGGTCCTGGCCACGTGGTACGGCAGAAGGATCCACCAAAACGTGGTGGCTTGCGACCAAGAACTGCACCATCTGGTTAACCACTCAACGCAACTTCTAGCTGCTCCCACTCAGGATCGCAACAATGCGCAACCTAGATATCTTCCCATTCATCCGCTTCTGCCACATGCTGTGTAACCAAGGGTAGAGATAAGTGCGTGTCATGGACCACACAGCGCCGGATTCCCCTCCGCAAGCTCAGGCTCAGTAAAGAAGATCAAGACCCCGCACTCGACCGCCACTTGAGTCTGAAAAAGTTTAATATCATGAAGCATTTCATAAAACCCCATCAGCTCCAAGGCCTCCCCATCAAGTCGTACTTCACGCAAATTTGCTTTGATGGGAGCCCGGCTGGCCGCATTGCAGACTACTTGTACTTCGCACGCCAGATCGTTGCGCTGTATCATTTGGATCGGGTATTGTGGGCAGAGGTATCGATCATGTACGTGCGCAGGCACATGTTGATTGACAAGCGGGAATTGCCTGCCGAACACGTGGGACCAGGTATCTGATGCCGAGCCTGTGAAATCCGTGATCGAACTGCTCGGAGCAGGTATGGAGTATAGGTTGAAGCCTCCTAAGCATGCCAGAGCCTTATATAGAAACTACAGAGAACCACATGTCATGGCCAGAATGCGCTTCGCGGATCACTTGCTATCAATACTGCAGCGACCATCTCCATGGAGAAGGTACATCAACAGCTCTCTTCAAGAAATCATGCGAGACTTTGCCCCATACGTTTACCTCATCACCTGCGCGCGAGTTTGCTTTCTCTGCTTTTCGAACGCCGATCAGTACTGCCCCCTCGGAAATGATCTTATCAAGCGCAAATATGGTCTCAACTACAACATCATCCAATCATTGCATCACATGAGGCGTTTACCTGGGGTTTACTCACCTGATGGATGCAAAATACCGACAGCATTAGCTTTATATGATGCTTGGTCTGCTCTACAAGCTGCGGTCACCTACCACGGCTCTAGTGACAACGTCAAAACCTACATCGAGAACAGCCAGGCCGAATCGATGGCTTTACATCATCTTAAAACTCAGGAAGCTACTGAACCCAGTTCGAGATCGTCTCGCCTTCGAAAGCCTGCAAGCCTATTCCCATACGATCGCAAATCTTCAAACCCACGCCGTTTCGTGGCCGTCTTCGAGCTTCCCGTCATGAACAAGAATTTTAGATGCTGTAGATTGGGGTTTCTACTGCAAAGCTTGTCGAAACGTCAATGAGTGGCCACGCCACTGGCGAATGAGATATGACGAGGAAATCTTTCAACAACACATCTTAGTCTGTGGAAGCATAGAGCATGGCATACATCAAGTGCCTTCTAGTCTTGGTGGCACGAAATGACGGCGTTTCTGTGGAATTGTCTATTGTACATATATGGGCTTTGCCCAAGGGTGCAAGATTGTACTATACTCTGGCAATAAAATGGTATTTTGTAGCGATCTTGCTCACTCCTGTCATTTCCACAAGGACAAAATTCTTCTTAGGCAAAAAGAAGCCGTGTGCTATTCTCTACTTTCCGGACGACGGCATTCTTCAGCAGGCTTAAGCCACATCCCAGGCTATATTTCACGTCAAAGATTATGTCGAAATTACCGCCATACAGATGGACGGGTACACCTCTTCCATCCAGAAGAAACCCAATGCCAGAGGACATAGAGCAAGAAGAAGCACGAAAGGCATTACTTCAGCGGCTGATTCGGAAGCATCTCGCCAAGAGACCCGCAGACAGTGATCTCCATGCCAACAACAGTACAACCCTACAAACATCCGATGCTGTTGATTAATATAGTCATGTGCACTGGATATGCACGCCCAGATGCTGGCACACAAACGATCACGAGAAAAGCCGATGGCAGTCTTTCGCCCAAAACTCCGACAAAGACTCCGACGACGAAAGCAGCGACGATGAAGAACAGGGACATGAGCAAGAAGAAGAGGATAGCAGTGAGCAAGGAGAAAACGACAAAGATATTATCGACCACAAGTCCAGAAAAGTCATACACATCAACGCCCGCGTCAACCTGTACGACGACCTCTCCAATCTCGCATTAACTTGCCGCTCCATCTTCCAAGAAATCTGGATCGAAATCTACCCCGACAAATGCCGCTTCAAAGCCACGATCCGCCACCTCGATCCCGTCCCATTCTTCCGTTTCTGCCAAATGCTCGACAAGCCACCAACCGCGTCCGACGTCCCAGCCACCGAGTGCAGATAGCATTCGAATGCGAAACCGACTCAGCGGGACGTCGAAGCCAACCAACCCACAGCCCACAACATCAAACGACTCATCAAGGTGCATGGGCCAGTCTCACGAGTCTGTCAGACCAAGCGCAGAACTTCGCAGAACTTATACAGACTACATGTACTCGGTCCGCCAGGTCGTCGCGTTGTGGCGTCTTGACGAGACGCTCTGGCGCCATTTCACTGTCTGGTCTTTCCGCATGTGCGACCTCGTGCGTGTCGCAGGAGATATTCTGGGCTAACAAGTCTACGCCTGAGCTCGTCGAAGCAGCAATTGACATGCTCGCTGGAGTGTCAGAAGTCAAGCTGTGTCATCGTGGAAGCTGAAGTCCGAGGGCAAGAGATGGGAGTGAGTGGCATGAGAAGCATATGCGGATGTTTTGGTATCGGGGGGGAGGGAAAGACGGCTGCGTATGAGAAGGGACATGCGCTTATGCATGTAGTTAGTGGGTACTTTGGGGAAGTAGATGCGGAGTTGAAGGAGAAGTTGGGGACGGACTATGTGGTCAACGGATCCCGCAGGATGTGGTTTTGTGAGATGCTCCATGTATATATGAAGCAGGAAGGCCGGTGGTAGCAAGAATTTTTTTTCGTATATGTTACTTATGTCACGGGCACATTTGCCTGGCCGAACCTAACAGTCCTTGTCCATCAACGTAACTCCAGATACCCACCTAGTTCCAATACGATACGCCCAACTCCTCCCCCAGAGACACCTGATCCCCCTGCACAACAATCTTCTTCACAACAACCCCAATCGTATCCCACTTACTATCCGTATTCTTCACCTCCAGCGTCGAATCCCTCCTCTTCCCCGCCTTATCCTCCCCACCACCTACGTCCCTCACGACCTCGAAATTCCCATTCCCAATATCATGCAGCCGTGCGCGCTTATAACTCGCGTTTGCGACCTGGCGATGGGCAACCACAAAGCCAGCCTCATCCTGGCCTTGAATCCACTTCTTCGCCTCGCCGTCGGCCCACACTTTTCTAATCGCGGCATCTTCATCTTTCAGGAGCCGGACGCGCTGCTCTTCCGCCTCAATTGTGCCGGCTTCGGTGCCCTTGTCCAGCGGCTTCTGGAGCAGGTGTGTGCCGCCGAAACTCTCGAGGAAGCGGCCATCGTCGGCACTGAAGAAGATGACGTCCTTGTACCAGCGCGTGCCGATGTCGTCGTAGTCGCGGTCTTCAAGCGTGGTGGGGTTGTGTTTCGAGGTTTGGGAGACGAGTTGGCCGCAGGGAAGATCGGCGGCGGGCAGGGGTTGAGGCAGGATGGCGAGGTCAGGGATGATAGAGGGGGAGAGAGGCTCGCTGAGGTGCGAGGGGCGGCGGGAGTACTTTGCTGCCATATTGGGGAGCTGTAGCTGGCGTGCTGGTATGCGAATAGAGTTGGGTATGGGTCAACTGGGCAGTGTGAGAGTCTTGATACAGCTGTATGAGGCTGGAATGAGCTCATAGCAGAGAGGGGTCAGCAAGCTTTATGTGTGCTCATTGGAGCCGCATCTGTACGACCCCGCTCGCCACGGCGGAGTTAATCGCAAAGGTCACGCTCACGTGCCTGTACCTGAGCTCGGCAACCATGAGGCCGCTGTGCTAATGATGCGACGCAAGGCTATGCCAAGATCAAGTGGGGTGACGGATCAGGTGGACAAGATGTTGGAGAGACATGGCGTGTTGTTGTAGGTGGTAGGTATCGCTTGGCAATATGCCAAGACTTCAACTTGAAGTGCTTCAGACGTAGAACTTCACATGGCATGGGTACCAGTCAGCTTGGGCAAAACGATGACAAGTTCTACCTTGCCCGTCTCCGCAACCAGGCTAGGGGTGACCCTCATACCCAGGACCTCGTTTTTGCACTTAGTCGATTGATTTCCAGGTGGGCTTCGCGTCCCGGCCAGCAAAATCTGAAGTTGAACGTTTGAGAATATGCATTGAATGCTGAGTGGATATCTAACCTTCTTTCAAATCAGAGCGAAACGCCCACACCATGCCTTTCCAACAGCGCCTCAATGTCAACAGCCCAGAAGTTGCAGCAGACCAACTCGCCCTACTCGAGGAGAAAAGAAGGAGTAACAAAGCCACTAAATGCCAAAACATTCCCTACGAATAAGTCTCATGCTGAAATAATCAACGTTTCACAAACTCCTTCTTCATGCTCTTGACCGGATGCAATAGCATGCCCGGCATACACATCCTGTTTTCCTGCAGCTTGCCATCGAACCCAGGTCCTCCATCAAGCTTCTCCTCCTGGCCCCAGTCTTGCTTGACAATTGGCCAATTCAACCACCTCCTGTACAAATTCCGTGGAAAACGACTTGCATAGTACCAACTCCAGCCTTGGAAATTGAACTCTCTGTCGTGATTATACGGACTGTCCGCTTCCTCTGTCCAAGCGCCTTGCCTGTTTTCCAACGGCGCGCCTTGCGCGTCTACACTCGACGCGGTGTCGAAAACTGCTTCGCTGTATGCCGCAGGCCAGTGGCGATCGTTGAAGATAGGGTGTGGTGCGTATACAGCTTTCAAGCCGTGTTGGAGCGCGACGGTCGACGGCCACATTTCGGCTTGCATGCTGCGGCCCACGAGATTTTCTTCGTGCATGGCTTGGAGCATGCGTTTGCTGAAGCGCACGACGGTGTTGATGAAAACGCGGCGGTCAATGGAGATGAAGTCGGGGTGCGTGAACCAGTCTGCTGCGCCATCGTCGGGCGTGAAGATGGGGCGGACGCCCGGGAGGTAGTTCCAGATTTTGTCCTTGTAGGACCAGCTTGTGTTACGGGGATCCCACATGGGGAGGAATGTAATAAAGTCTGCCGGCTCGTTTACGCCCCAAGTAAAATCGTCGGCTTCGAAACTCATTGGCGGTTTCGGGCCAAGTGGCTTCTGTGGGGGCTCCGCTCTGGCCCACGGACGCGGTCCCCATACTGGTGGTGGTATAAGTGAGTGTGCCGATGCGTTCAACACATCTTTGTGCGTCTGTTCAATGAATGACTGATAATCCCCATGCACGCTGGGGAGATAGTACCGCTTGTTCCGCTCCCAGAGAAGCTTCCTAGGTTGCTTATCCGCAAACTCGCTAATCTTCTCGAAGAAATGGTAATGATGCCCGGTGTATCTGGCGTCCGTTTCCCAATTCCAAATGTAATCAAACTCGGGATGCTTGATACTGAAAAATTGCAGACACATAAACTGCTGCCAGTATACCTGCCAGTCCATGACCTTGGGATACCACTCTGGGAATATTGACTCCGACCATAGAAGAGCAATATCACGTAGCTCCTGAGGAACGTTCTCTTTTAATACTCTGTCGTATGTTGCTTTGTCTTCGAAAATGGGTATGCTGGAGTCCTTGACGTGCACGTATAAAAACACCTGGTACTCCCCGCCTGACTGGAGGGACAATTCAGAGATCATGGCACGGATCGCCGTGATGTCATTCTCCTCATATTGGTATCCAGTCCACGCGCGAATGAGGATAGCAGTCCGGTGGTGATACTTCTTCTCACGGGTGCCGCGGCTTTCAATATTACTTCTACTCGTATCGGTCGGGATTGCAAAAGCCGAAGAGACCACCTCGGGTTCGGGCAATACAGTGCTCGGGGTTTTGACGGTTGGAGTTCTCGCCTGTGGGCGAAATCGGTTCTTGTTGCGCACCAGACAATCATCTTGCAGTTCTCCCCATCTGACCTCTCTCCATTCTGGAATGATCTCAGGCGCCTTCCAGTGCCTGACTCGTTCCGGAAATTCGTCGTCGCCGTATCCGTAGGGTCCGTATCGCGAGTATCGGTCAAAGCAAACATCATTGTCAAGGCCGACCACATCGTAGCCACCCGCATATACCGGTGGAAAGTTCTTTGGGATACCACGATAGGCCTGAACTACATCATCTGTGCTCTCATTCAGGGCAAGATTTCTTGGTCCAATGCAAGCCACATGTTCGCCATGCCACCTTCTTTTCCAGTCATCAGTGTTGTATGCCGGGAATGGCTTGTACGCAAATGGATCAGCGGCATCGGTGGGATCCAGGTCATCGTGTCCTGCTTTGTATACGCGGTAGTCCCTATCCTTGTCAGTATCGTCACAAAACCTCAAAGCCAGCTACTCACATCTTGAATTCCTCCCATCGATTCGGATCATACCCCATGTTGATATAGTCTTTAAACGGCGGCCAGTGTCCGTCCCACATCGGCCGACCCCATCTGAGCATTTTCTTCATGTAATCCTTCATATCCGCCGGTCTCGATGTTGGAGGCGCAATGGGCGCTGTTCTCGAGGGCTCCGTAATCCACGGCGGATACGCTTTCGTCGGATGCTTCAACTCAACATTGGCACCAGTTTTCTCTCCAAGATTTGTATCCACCGGCCTCGACGTTGGCACCGCTAATCTCACACCCTGCGTCTCCTTCCCAGCCTCATGCGGTACCCCCGCTGGGATCACATACTGCCACGCTTCCTCGGCATGCGCCTGTATTGTCTCACTACCCGCTCTCGGGGCCTCTGATATATTGAGACTACTCCCGCTCGATTTGAATAACGCCGGTAGTTGCTCGTAGATGTTTTCGTGCGTCCAGGGGCTGTTGTGCACCACTGCGAAAACCAAAATGAGGGCTATAAAAAAACGCAGTACAAATCTGAGGGGCCATCGGAAGAGCATTGCGCCAGTGGTGTCGTTGTTGTTCGTATTCGTGTACCGATAGACTAGCGGTATGCTTCCTAGTGTAGAATGTAGTATATTCTTTCACCGATGACAATGCGACGGCATTGTCTTGCGCGCAGCAGGATCAAAGGAGCGTGGTCGAGGAATTCGTTGGAGGGAACGCAGTATCGCGCGACAAAGCGTCTGTGTGGCGGCCAGCCGTCGGTCCAAGCGAGCGCGTCCCGAGTACCCCGTAACAGGTCAGTCGATGTGACCTTCCGCAGACTGTCCAAGGAGCGAGGCAATCGCAAGGAAGATTCCCCAGTAGACCAATCGAGGGGACGACAGATGTCAGGAATCACACACCAAAAGTTGTCGCATTATCTCTCAATCTCAAACCCTCAAACGACACTTAATATTTACCAGGTCCATCCATACACCCTTTGCCCCTGCCTAGATTACGCACCTCAACGGTTAGCCTAAGAGATGCCTTGACACGATAAGTGAGCCGAAAATCCAGTGTGTTCCGTAAATTACAGGCATACGTACGGAGTAATATCCCATACAGTAACACCAGGCTATACTGTACCAGTGGTTTCACATGCCTAATCCCCATCATCCCAGCTAAACAGCTGATCTCGATAAACATGCCTGCTCTCCTCAGTCCACACCCTGTCTGATACATGTCCTCGCAAGCCAGCTTCTAAAAGCTGTACTGACCGTTAAGTACTCCGTACAGTAAATGTATGTAATTGACACGGTACAGAGAATGTCAAGCACACCCCATAGCCACCCATGTCGATCGCCTGCCTTGTCACTTGTGTGCTGCGACAGGACGATAGAGTGGACCCGTTCCATAGTGTGACGGGGAAGCCCGCCCGACACATGTCGGAATTACCGATGAAATGCCGAGCAAACTTCAGAGGTATATAACCCGACGTCAAAAACTCAGATTGGGAAGTGTATATGTAGCACACAAGAGCTTTGAGATGAGACGCTGTATGACTTGTAATGTTGAGGTATACAAGCTGTGTACGGAGTACTCCGTAGCATAATGTTCTTCCTCGGCCCTTTTATTGGTATTTCCAACATGCAGCAAATTCACGCCCACCCTCTTTCAACACCGATCCTTGAAGCCTCTCTTCCCGCGCATCGGAATAATATTTGTGCCTGGTTCGTCCAGAGGATTTTTCGACCACGCAGATTGAATTCGCACCAAGGAATTGGCACGGCTGTATAGGCGCTTTAATGTGGTAAATCTCGACCTAAGAGAATTGCAATGCGTGGCTGAATCTATTCGAGATGGTTGGCTGATGTGGCATTGGTCGTGCCGTGGAAGGGTGGGTGGTACGGAGTACCTTGTACACATCGGTGGGCAACCTTTTTTGCGAAACATGCTGGGATGGCGAAACCAGCCAACATTTCGAGCCAAGGCAAAACTAATCGGCGGCCACCTAGACTGAAGCCCCGAAGCATTATCTCAACAAGGAGATTAATCTCTTGCAGTATTAATCACTGTCAGGGTCAGGGACTCAGGGTAGTTGCTGAGTGGGTATTTGCTGCTAGGATGTAGGTGAGGTGGTACAACCGTACAACGACGGATGCACGGAGACTTGCACCATCTGGTGGATTACACAATCTTTCAATTCAGATCGCTGCCGTTGTCTCGGTAGATGGGTGTTACTTGAATCGTACAACACGCGGGACGTCAGATTGGGCGGCGATGTAATGCATCATGGCAGATAACGGTAACAGGTGACACTGACAGGGGTCACAGGGCAAGTTACGTCCGTTCTCTGAGGAGCTATGCGATTTGCAGCCTAATTCTGGTTGGTTCTTTGATGCAAGAGGCTCCCCGCTTATCCCAGTGGTTCTTGAGCGTGTCTAAAAACACTTGCAAGAACACGCCGTGAGCCAAAGGCAGGTGGCACACTGTCCAAGTGTCGCAGCCACTTCTCGCAAACGATGCAGCGCACCAAACCAGCACCCCGGAACCCGTCTGTCACGGCCCTTCTACTTCCACTTCTGAACGACGACACCACCGCGCTTAAACTCAGACATGTCGCCCAGGACTTGCGCCTTGTTTGTCAGCTCTTTCGAAGGGAACGTCGTCATGAGCGCATACTCCCGCGCTTGACTAGCCGAGCTGGCACGCGCAACGAAGTCGTATACGTCGCCAATGGTGTGTGTGGTGTTGAAGCGTGACTGCAACCGTGTGCCGTCACCAAGCCGAATCTGCAGTGTGATGGTAGGAACTGAAGAGTCGACCTCGACCGTGGGCGCCGCGGATCTGGTGGAGGCTGGGGCTGACGTGGTACTTGGGGTTGCAGCCGCACTTGCAGAGCTCGCACCAGGAGTCGGGCTGCCCAGACGCTGGCCAGACCCTCCAAAGGGAACATACTTCTTCTTTGGCTGCTTGTAGTCCTCGTCCTTGTGTGCGTGCACTTCAACATCGACCTCTTGCCCGTGCTCGACATTCAGGATGTGGAGCGGAGCATGGCCGGTGTTGATCATTTCCAGAGTGCGCGCGTTTGCGGGGTCATCGTAGCGGAAGAGGACGCCGTCATCGACTGAGAAGCCGTCTCGCCATAGGTGAAGCTCACGATGCGCGCGCTCAGGGGGAGCTGCGGCGGCGGCAGTGGCGTTGGGATCTGGGATGGTGCGTGAGGGAGCATCGTCGCCACCGAGCGTGGTACCAGCGCCGCGGAAGTGCGTGGTAGGCCGCTCGTCGTCGCCACCGGGCCGGGGAGCGTTCCTGGAGGAGTCAGCTTTGGGAAGCCCAAGTTGTGCTGTCACAAGCTCACTGTCGCGCGCGCTTCAGGATGTTGTTGATCTGATCGCGCGGGGTCGCCGCATTCGGATTCTGCACAGCCAGACCCGACTTCTCCCCTCCCGTAAAGAAGTCCTGGTTCTCGTCGTCGTGCTCGTCGTCGTCGTCGCTGTGGTTGTCGCCATGAGCGTGGCCCTGTCCCCCTGCGCCACCCGACTGCAGGTCCTTCAGCGTCCTCAGGCCGCGCTGCGGCGCTGTTCTGCTCGAGGGAGCTTGCTGTGATGACGAAGAAGCGGCGTCGGCGGGTGGGGGGACATATGTGCCGTCGAGGGTGCGACCGCCACCGGGCGCAGGCTGCTGGGGAGCGTCGGAGGCGGACTCGGTGGGCTGATGGTCGCCGGCCATGTCCACATCTGGTTCTGATGGCTGTTCTTGGTCTTGGTCTTGATGTTCGTCGAAGTAGAGCGAGGCAGCGAGGGTGAGGTCGCCGTTGGACGCATTCAAGTAGCGCTCAGCCTGCAGCAAGGTTGTTAGTGGGAGCTCCCTCTGCGGTTCCACGAGCTTCTGTGCACTCGCCGTCGCAGCATCTAGGCCAGTCAAGCTTGCGAGCTGTGCAATCTGGGCGTGCTGGTTCTCAGTGCTTTCAGACATATCAGGCCGATGGTGCTCAAGATCGGGCTAGGTTGAGCGGTGGTTGTGGTTGTGAGGCTCGGCGAGAAAGTGGCGGGAGCTCTCCAGGGCTGGCGAGGTGGGGGCGTTGCGGCTGACGTCGATAGGTACTGTCTATCCCAAGTGGTAGTCAACACCCCCGTTCACCACCACCACACCATGGACGACCCCCCCACCCACCTCGACGCCTCGGGCATAACCATCGCCTCCGACTCGGAAAACTACAACAATTCCGCCTCCGCCTCCTCCCCCGCCTCCTCCCCCGCCTCCTCCTCGCCGCTCATCCTCTACAAGCCGCTGACGCTCTGGGGCCTCGTGCGCGGCGCAGCTATAAACCTGCTCTTACCCTTTGTCAACGGGCTGATGCTAGGCTTCGGAGAGCTCGTGGCGAACGAAGCTGCGTACAGATTGGGGTGGAGTGGGACCAAGGTACGATCGATGTTTTGGAATGAAAAAAAAAACCACCAAGACCCTGGGGAATACCATGCTAATGAAATCCTGGGGGGGTGTAGATTTTCCCTGCGCATAGAGGGGATGCGAGACGGGTGGGGCCGGGCGTGGAAATGAGGGCTGATCCGGTTGAGCGGAGACGGAGGGATGGGAGCGAGATGGATATGTATACTTCCATGGAGTGAGAGAGGTGTGGGATTAATATGGCGGCCGAGTGGGAAGGGATTATGCCACCATGAGTCCACAGGGCAAATAATGTGTATGAGCGTGTGACTAGCATAACGCAAGCCGCAAACATACCATGCATGCCCAATGACTACGAACCTGTGCCACATGTCGACTACTCCCCTACGAGCATGCATCGATACCTGTACTTGGCACTATACAATCATGTCTCGTCTCGGCTGCGAAAACAAGATTGAAGAGGCCCTTCCATATCATACAAATACATGTCTAACAGCCAAGAAGAAAGTCTACTTCCTATTCATGAACCTTCTCTTCCTCTCAATTTCATACTGCTCTGCCCTGGCCTTCCTCTTCTGCTGCGCCTCCGTGTCTTTAGACATCACTATCCCAAACCTGGCTCCCAAGCGCCTAGCAATAAACGCAAGGCGGTAGTTCCTCCTGTAGTAGTCCATCTTTTGCCTCATTGTGCCCTTCGGACCTTCTTCGAAATCAGCGTCGCGGTCTGGTCGCTCTGCGTCAATCGTGGTACGAGCATCGGCCTTGAGGTGGGCGGGTATCACAGTGTCGCCCTTGATTCTGATTCCTGGAAGCGTACCAACATTGGTATGTTGGCGAGGGGCTTGGTAGCGAACCTTGCCATTTGGGCCCTTGATATCGGAAAGCTTCAGTTCGCCTTTGACGACTCTGGAGTACATCTCCTGGCTCTCTGGACTGGGGAGTGGGCGAATGTGGAGAAAGTTACGGAACCTGTTTTGGCGCAGAGCCCAGCCAGTACCCGCACCTAGGATACCTTGCACAAGGAAGTAGAGTTGAAGTCCTGCGGGTTGGAAGGCGGTGACAAAGCCAATAAGGAAGGACATACCCTTCATGAGTGTCTGGCGGGAGCCACCATCAGCTGACACTCCGGTTTCACCACCAGTCTGATGTTCATGTTAGCTACAACACGGAACAGTAACGCTCATGGTCATACCCTGAATATGGCGTAGAAAATAGCAGTGGTAGCTGCGGGAAGAAGGAAGTAGGGATCGCGGGTGGTGAGGTCACTGAACCACAAGAAGCCATCTGAAGCCATCCCAGGGACAGGCAGCTCGCCCATTGCTCGAAGACATCTGAAAACACTGAAACCGACCCACATCTGCATAACCATGAATCCTCCCATGGAGAATACGCCCCCCATGTGCGGTTTCATGATCTGTGCTTGCTGCATCTTGTAAGTCTGTGCCTGTTGCTTGTCGCCCCGTGCAATCGCCGCTTCCAACTTCTTTTGAAGGGGCTCCGTAAGAGGCTTGAGTGACGCCAACACCGCCATCTTATCGGAAGTGAGCGCCTGGAAGAAAAAGGTAACGCATCGCACAGCCACACCAGCTGCCATGATTGAGCCTGCCCAACCCCAACCGGAGTTCAAGTAAATCTGCTCGATTGTCCTCTCGAACACAGTTGTCATACCGTACCCGTAGTCCAGCCCCAGCTCCTTCAAGTTACCAGCATGATCTATGAGGACAGTGGGATCGATCTCGGCTCGGGGGATGATATCCTTTGCGGGCTCGAGGCCAAGAAGGTCGTCGATTGTCTTGGAGTCGTTGACAGCAGCTGACGCGTCTGCGGCTGTGCCCGTAGCATCCGATGTACTATTGACCACTGGGGCCCTGTCAGTCCCGGCGGGAGCGAGCTCTGGTTTTGACCATGTGACGGCGGGCTCGATGTGCTGCGAGACAGGATTCGAGACGGGACCGGTGGAGAGGTCGGCGACTGGGACTTGTTCGGCTCCAGAGAGTGTTTCGCTCGTTGGAGGGCTCGACTTGCCCCAACTCCAGGGAGCATACCAGGAACCATAACGGACAGAAGACGCCATTATGACAATGTGGGGATGGCCGTTCACGCCTGTTCGCCATCTAACCGACTGTAGCGGGCTCGCTCGACATGACGGTGCGGAGAGACCGGCGGTTCGGGGAAGAGACGAAAACTGATATCACGCGTCAGCTAGCTGCCATGGGTTTCTCTCCTGAATGAATGATTGAAGCGACGGCAAAGCAAGGCCGAGATGTTGTGGACGTAGAACAGGTATCGAATGCGACATATGCGGAGGTAAGGCGGAGATGTGATGCGCACCTTCCTTGACGTGTTGGAGCGCAATAAAGTTGATTGTTGCGAGCTCAGAGGGGATAACCGGGCGGGCCGCAGCCCTCTACTCGGCAGCATTGTGAAGTGTCGTCGTCCAGAAGCGGTCTTGGAGTAGTAATTCGTCAATCAACTTTCTTCTTCGCAAACCCCGCTAATCCTGGTGGGTACTTAGCGCGAACCAAGATTGATCCTCGTCATCAGTTCTCAAGACATGCACAAATAATGGCGCCCAGTAGGGTTGCAATATGTTGATTGATCATTTGTCATCTAAATAGAATACAACAGGTCCTTTCCACACTCCATGCGATTGGTATTAGAACCTGGTGGTATGCACCTTAGCACCATAACACCCACCATAATGCAGCAACTGTGGCTTTTGTAAGGTTTCCGGACTGTGACGAGATAGCTACCCGCTTCGACCCCGCGTAATACAGAAACAAATAATGTGTAGGATGAGCCGATGGAACGGTGATGAACCTACTTCCTGAGTACTGAATATGCATATCGATATAGAGTCCGAGATGTCGTTATATCATGTTCCGCCAGAGGGGCGATCATGTTGATTGGGGTCGCACAGAGAAGATCTAGCAACATGGTCTACTAATCCATGTAGCTGTTGCCTTCCGTGGCGGCCAACGCTTCTTCCACTTGGCCGCCACCCATGTCCATGGTTTCGCCGAACATCTCGTGACCACTGCCAGAGCTCTTGAAAGGATCTTGCATCGGGCTGGTCGGTGCTGGCCCTGATGTCTCGAATAGACCTGGATCAATTGGGGCGATTGAGCTGCCACCATCAAAGCCGAGTGGGGCATTTGTGGCGAAGGTGGGCGAGTTGTTGTACGCAGACGTGGTCGCTGTGTTGAAGTACTCGCCGTCCCCATATCCACTACGTTTAGGTTCGCCTGGTGGGGTATTGGAAGCAGGCTGAATTTGAGGCTTGTTGGGATCATGTGCCCTAGGTTGTGTCCTGGCCAAGTAGTCCTTCTGAAATTGAGGTATCTTGGGCTTTAGATGCGGTGGCAGATCTTCTGGATTAGTGATGCCCAACGAACTCATGAGCTTTTGCTGTTTGGTTGGCCGTGGCTTGCGAGTAGATAAAGAAACCTGTAGAATAGGTGGTGGTGTTGGAGCGACCGGTGCCCACTTGTGCAATTCCTGCCGGAAGAAGTTGATCTCATTGGCGAGGAGGATCTCTGCACCCTCTAGCTTCCGCAAATAGAAGCGCTGGGTAATGAGCTCATCAGGGCTGGACATCAGTGGGTTGATGTACTGTGCAACATACTCACGGAATTTCGTCCCATGACTTATGAGAGACTCAAGTGTTTCTTCTTCTTCGGGCTGGAACGGTAGATTGGGCAGCATATCTTGCCATGTCTGTAGGTCCTCGAGTTTCGGCCGAGTAGCATCACGAGGAATCTTGACTCGGTAGTCGCAGATTGGACAAGTGTACTTGTCGTCTTCCTTGACCTTGCCACGCGCAATCTTCAAGCATTTGCCATGGTACCTAATCATAGTTAGCGGCCGTGATATCGGTTGTCCCCGTGGCAACTTACCACTCGTGACACAATTCACACTCAATCATCATACCAGCCTCTTTCTGACGACAGATGCAGAAGACACCCCTGTTCGAGCCAGACCCTTCTACGTTGTCTTCGTCTACAGGTGTTTGCTCGCGGGATGCCGGTTCCACAGGCATTCTCGGCTGATCCGAGAGATCAAAGCAAGACTGGTTTCGCTCATCAACTTGCTTCATGTGGGCGTGAAGAATATGCAGAGGTGCGTTGGCCTTGCCAAACAGCTTCTTGCCAGTTCGCATCCAGTCCTCGTGACGCTTCTGCTCTTTCTCGAGGTCAATAGTACCGGGTGGCTTACTATTCAATACACTCAAACCCTCCATGGCAGTGCGAACCTCCATGTACTTTGGCCGTTGCGAGAAGTCTGGATTCTTACTGCGCTCGTACAGAGACATGATCAGGTCCTGTGCGTCTCGTTGCTTCTTCAGAATTGCATCGACCGCAGCGCGGGTCTCGGGGGTGACCGGCAGACTGGTGGCTTGTTTGGACAAAGCGTCAAGTTGTTGGTAGTGAACGTTCTCGACTGCCATGAGTTCTTTGGCTTTTGTCTCCCAGAACTCACCCTGTTCTCTCTTGCTCTGGAGGTATTGTATCTCGGGGTGGTTATCGGGTATGCCAATCTCTGCACCCCGTGTGATGAGCTCGCTGACTTCCTTCAGGGTGGTTGCCTGCTTGAACTTGAAGTCTTCGGTTTCTTGAAGCCACTTGAGCTGCTGCACGACTTTTTCAAGCGCCTCCAAATCTGGAAGATCTACATTGAATCCTTTGCCTTCCTCGAGGAGTTCGTCAAGTCGGGTGACGCTCTTTTGGCTTGGTCGTTCACGAAGAACTGCTCGAGCCTTTTCTTGATATTCAGCAATGCTCTGAGCACGTTCGCGCAGGGAAGCGATCTCTGGGCAGTCGAACCCGAGTTCTTTGGCCTGTTTGAGGAGCTTTGTGATTTTGTCTACGCTGCGGTACTCGCGCTCTTTTTCGTCTGCTTCAGCTGCGGCTGACAACTTGCTGGCTGCGCCTCGCCCCTTCCAGACTCGTTCGTTCTTTCGACGATTCTGCTGTTTCCGAGTGATATAGTTGACGGCAGTATCAGAGACTTCCTGGCACTTATCCACGAAGTCTTTCAGATCCGGTAAGCCAGGCAGATCCCAGTCTATCTTTTCTCCCTCGTTGAGGAGTGAGCGCAAGGATTTGAGTTGCGGTTGTGGACCTTCGGACAAGAGCGCTTCCAGCTTCTGTTCCCATACTTCTGGGGTGCCTGCTTTGTCGACGATCTTCTGGACAATGGCGCCAAGAGCGTCGTCGGTCAAGCGATATATGAGTAAATGCTCGCCCCGAGCACCGGAGTAGCGATCTCTTTCCTGGCTGCTAGGGCAGCACTCATACCATCCGGCATGCTCCAGGCAGACAACCTTCTTGTTGTTGCGGCAGTAGAAGCGAGACAGATAGCTGTAGCCTTTACAGAAGGTACAAAGTAGCTCATCCTCATGTATGTCGGTGTCATCGATGATATGCTCCAATTCGCACTGTCCTCCAGACTCACCCATGCCATCAATCTTGCAGACATGCTCTTTGGCAGCTTTGTGTTTCGCTAAGAAGGCAGCTCGTACCCCGAATTCGCGATTGCGTGCACGTTCCAATGCTGGCCCGAGCCACTTCGCAATCTTGATAGTAGTGTCTTTGCGGGACGCTGCTGCCAACAGCAATTCGTCGTGTGAGAAGCATGGCTGTCGACGGTAGTCACGGAGGCGCTGTACGCCGTGCTCGCCAAAAGGCTCCCAGTCGGGAGGCGCAAAGTTGACAGCCTCGTTTACGTTGAAACCGTGGTTGAAACCAGCATGATAGGCCTGAGGGAACGTGATAACAAACTCACCAGCCCGTTGATCTAGTGCATAGACTCTGACGCCAGCTTTCTGGAGTTGTTCCGGGGTTAACAAAGTGACGAGCTGGAAGAGGAGGTCTGGCTGCGACTCAAACAATTCCGGGACGGCCTCGCGCATGGCTTGCTCGAACTTGTCTGCATCTTCAGCAGGAATACCGTACCATGTCTTGGTAGCACCAAAGTGTTGATAGTTTGCTGAGTAGGTGTAGTGATCCTCGGCATGCCAGCAGAAGGTGGAGAAAACCATACCCACGTAGAGCCAAGGTACTGTCATGCCTGAGATATCGGACTTGATGTGACGAAAGAGCGAGTCGGGAGTGTAGGGAAGTATGTTGAGGTTCCAAGGGTCGGTGGAATATGGATCGCGAGGGTTCTTCTCAATGGTTGGGAATCCGCTGCCGTGTGTCGTCGAGTGAACGTCCGCTCCGTATTCCACTTCAATGGTTTCGGTGAGGTTTCCGACCGACCTCCAAAACTCGCGCTCCACGTCGTCTTCGGTAACCAGCTTCTGCGCGTTGGTGACGGGATCGAAGGGCGTCTTGTTAGCGAAATGTGTTTGTTTGAAGTTGTGTGCCTTCTCTTGGAACTGCTTCAGTGAATAAACGCCGCCCTCTTCAAAGCCAAACTCGCCAGTGCCGACAAGGCATCGGGCACAATGCCAGTCGTATGCGGGGATGCCCTTGATGGGTGGGTCGAGGCAGTAGCCATGATAGCCAGAATCGCAACTGTCGCATAGCAATATGTTGGATGGATCATTGTCGGTGCCGCAGGTTTCGCATCGCTAACGTGAATGATCAGCGCGGTGCGTCTTCTTCTTATGCTACTACACTTACATCTCCTGGTCGTTCATCCGCCGCACGTGCGCGGGGGTAGAAGGTAGAGCCGGGAGTGGATTGGCGCGGCTGTGTCATGTGCGAGCCAGCAACGGTGGGCGCCGCATCTGCAGCATGTTGCGTTAGCGAGGGAGTCCCACCACCCAATGAAGCCTGCCGCCCTCGTCTCACACGTGCCTGTGTCAGAACAGACGCAATGACACGACATGCCTGTTTCGACGGCAGGTGGAGCGAAGCTACGTGTGAAAGTGGGCTTACCTTTCTTTAGCCGCTTACTACGTCGCCCGTTGTCGTCTGCATCGCCGGCGGAGCTGTCTTCGGCGTCTTGGGAGAGTGTCCGCTTCAGCTGGTTGAACATTTGGCCATTTGACAACGGCGTCAGGCCAAGCGCAGTCGGTCGCAGGTCCGGAGTGTTGTGTGCAGATATCATGGGGCTGGGGCCGTTGCGCAAAGGTGTGGCAGTACGTGAATCATTATGTTCGCGATGGATTCCGTTTGGCGTGTTGACAGCAACAAAAGACGCAGATGCCGTGGGTTGTGATGGGGTGCCTTGGCGTGTTTGTGTGTTTACTGCCGTGAAGCCTCCAGCATTGACTGGTGTGAAGCCCGTCGACATGGCCGGCTGTGGCGATTCAGCATGTGGGGTCGGCGCAACATCACCATGAAGCGTCGCATTGAGAGCTACCGATGCCCTCCTTGCGGGGGAGTCATGAGCATTCGCAAGAGGCGTGCCATGCGCGGATTTCTTCATAGGCGAATGAGCGGGCGAGGGTGTGAAGGGGCCACCATGTTCAAACTCGAGCATTTGTTGAACGCCAGGCTTTACAACACGCAGGTATTCTTCATACGGATGGAGCCACTTCTGGTAAGAGTTCTTGAGTGAAGTCGACAGCGAAGACATTATCTTGCCACTGTAGCCGAGATCTCGTCCAATTTCGGCCCACTTCTTCTGCTTGCAAACGCGCTCGAAGCCCCCCCTGGTCTCGACAGCCTTTTTGAGCTTGTACAGATCCAGGGGTCGCTTGTCAACACTAGGGAAGCGCGTGAGGCTGTGTCCGTGCTGTTTGTGGAACTTGGCCAGTTGGTCCAGATAGTTGAGGTTGGCACGTGTTCCTCCTTCAACAGAGTTGAGCTCTTGCCGCCGCGTGCGAAAGTGGAAGCGCTCCGTGTCAATGGCAAAGGGCATCTTCCAGCTGTCGGGCGGCATGATTTTGACAATGCCAAACTTCTGCGCTTCTTCGCGAATGCTTGCAATGTACTGCACCGGGTCCTTGAACTCTTCTGTAGACGGGCGATAGGTGGGCGCTTCCAACAGGCCAAACATGCGATTCGGCTTGGGCGGTAGATCGTTTGGGGCTCCATAGCCTTTGCGCTCGACGGTCGCGAGGTCCAGCGGCTGCGCCCTACGCGAGCTCAAAGGAACCGTGACCATGCCGTTCGTCTGGGCGCCATTGGCAGGCGGCATCGCACCAGCCGCCATCCTCGATCTAGAGAGTGCTGGAGGTGCTCCATCCTGCATCCCGCTGTCTCCAGCGACTCGGAAAGTGGCCAGAGTGGCGCCCGTCGGGGGCCCACCTTGAGGCACAAAGTCGACCATGGCACACCTCAACCGCTGCACCGGCGCTACTGCCGGCCCGACGCTCCTGGCAGTTTAGTAACGAAGAAAAAACGAAGAAAAAAGCAGTCTGGAGCGGTGGGGAGGGCAGCCGTCCAGGTAGTTCCGTTCGGTCGAGGCAGTTATCGGAGAGGCATATGTCTCGGCATGGGACTTGTCCAGAGGGCAGGCGACTGCGAATGCGCCCGGGGCGATATATTCGGGGCACGTGAGCGCTGGATGAAGCGAGTGGATGCCGGGCGGTCGCGGCAGCTCGGTACCGGATGTCGTCGTCGAGCCAGAGTGCTGGTGGTCGGGTGCGGGCGATGTGTGGTGGAGCGAGGAGGGAGTCGCAGGTGCAGCAAAGCGGAGGAGCTGCCCTTCCCGCTCGCTAATGCTAGGTAACTAACGCCTAGGCCCCAGACAGCTCAATCATCACGTCAAGAACACGCCGGACCATACCGCAAGACTGCACTGCACACATTGGGCCTACTCATTATTTCCAAACTCGGATTCATGAAAGAGCAAACAGGGCTCGGCTCACTGTCCGTCTTGGTACTGCTTGATTCTTTGCAACAAGCAGCTGGCTCGGGACTGCTTGTCTGCAGCAGACCTGAGGTTTGCCGGCAAGGGTGCCTACACAGCCAATCACATCTCGCCCCATCTCACCCCCAGCAGCCCTACTCCGTACATACTTGGTAGGTCGCAATAACACCGACCGCACCTCATGATCATGGCCGAAGCCCTCAAGGGCCAAGGCAGACCTATCCCGGCTTTCTACTGCTGCTACTTGCTGCGATCAAAGAACCGCAAATCCTACTACATCGGCAGCACACCCAATCCGGCGCGCCGCCTCGGCCAACACAATGGCTCCAGCAAGGGTGGCGCAAAACGAACTTCAATGCAGGGAAAGCGGCCGTGGGAGATGACGTGCATCGTCACGGGGTTTCCGTCAAAGTTTGCTGCGCTACAGTTTGAGTGGGCGTGGCAGAACACGCATGCGACACGGCACATCGACAAAGACGTGCGGCATGCAAGGGCCGAGGAGTTGCACAAAGGAAGGAAAGCTGCATCGCCGGGCAGGAGAAGGAAGAGGCCGCCCATGTCGCTAGAAGCGCGGCTGAAAAACTTGCACCATCTGTTGGGCGTGGACAGCTTCAGTCGATGGCCGCTGAGCTTGAGCTTCTTCGCCCTAGATGTGTTCGTGCAATGGGAAAGGCATGTCGCAAAGCTGGAGACGAAACTGAGGAAGAGCATCACCATACAGCTGAACCCGGCCGAGATCCCAAAGGTGGCGAGCGACGTATCAAGCGAGCTGCACACACACTTCGTCCCAGAAGTAATTAGATCTATACCTGTCGCATACGAAGACTGCAAGCCATACGTCGAAAAGGCAAAATGGATTGTCGAAGACGAGCCTTATCGAGTATGTGGCGTATGCAGAAAGGACGCACATTTCTCGAAAGCACTGGTACTCGTCTGCCCGGTCGAGCCGTGCCAGACAGTATCCCACCTGCCTTGCTTGTCGCAAAAGTTCCTTGCAGAGGGCAGTGGTCTAGATGCACTCGTGCCAATAGAAGGAACCTGTCCTGGATGCCACAGTCCTATAGAGTGGGCCACGATGATGAAAGAGCTCAGTCTTCGCACGCACGGTGAAGAAGAGCTCAAGGCACTGTTCAAGCCCAAGCGGAAGAAGAAAGCCGACAACGCCGCGGATACGGACACAACAGACGCACAAGAGATGGAAGAAGAAGGCGAGGATCTGGACGAGACATGGATGGAAGACATGAGTCAAGACGAAGACGCACCATTATAATCATGAGGCTTCGCATTCTCACCACTCTTCCACCACCCTCAACGGCAAATTGCCCCCATCAACGTGCTCAATGCAGCTATCAACTTCCTCTTTAACCCTCGCATGCACCTCTTCCAAATTCTTTCCCGCATCAATCCGTACAAAATCCTCGCCCTCCTTCCGCCCCATCAGCGTCTCAAACAACTCCCTCACCCGATCCTGCATTTCCTTCTTCTCATACTTTTCCGTCCCATAACCCCCTCTCTTCGCCGCATCCTCTGCACGAATATCCAAAAAGACACACATATCCGGCCTCGGCAGCCCAACATCAGGTTTCCGGCACCACTCCAGCGACATGGCTGGGTTGTGCTTGGCAGCGGAGTATACGCAACCGCTGTAGTAGTATCGGTCTATTATTACCGTTGTTCCGGACTGCAAATCGCTTCGTATCGATGCGCTGAGAGTTTGTTAGTATCGGAATTGCAAGGAGGAAAACTTGTTTGATTTTATGCGTACGCTGCTTCCCATCGATTCGCGCTGAAGAGAAGATGGATCACATGATCTTCTGCATCACTTGCTCCACTCAAATAATTGTCAATCATCTGCCCAATTGGCGTCGTTCTATCTAACAAACACCCCCCTGTCGTCAGCACGCAACACACGTCTACTCGAGAAGTTTGTGTTACCGGGAAATCGCATGTGTCGCACTTTCTTGCCTGACTTTTGTAGTACTTCCACGAGTAGTTGGCATTGTGTGGATTTGCCGGCGCGGTCGAGACCTTCGAAGACTATGAGCTTGCCTCGGGGCATTGTGAAGATGGGGTGTGTTCAAGTTGGAGGTGTGGGTGGTGGATCGGATGTGAGCTTGGCTTGGTGGATAGTGTAATGGCAGGGGTGAGATGAGAAGCGAGGTGAGGCTGAGACTAGTGGGATGCGCTAGTTGTGGCTAGAAACACGACACGATGTTGTCCGGACTTTGGTGCTTATCCACAATCATTTAGTCGTCCTTATGTATCATGCAATTAGTTACATGTCCTTTAGGTCAGGATTAGGTCTGGAAGTCGTGATGAAGGATAACAACTAGCTTTGCGAGAATCATACCTTCGACGACATCGCGTCTGGAATCTTCGGTGCTATGGCGTACTGATATTAACCACTCGAACATTTCCGGTGCCATACAACTTCCCCTCTGCGTCCACAACACCGCCTAGGTCCTGGCTCATCATAGCACACGAACTGACAGGATGCCGATCCGAGTTACTCGAGTACGTCTCTTGAGTCCACGCATGCCACGCACTATCCCTCCGGTCGCATTCTTCGGCACTTTGTCAAAGCCGGGCGAGACCTCGCCTTTGATCGAACAATCTTGTTGGCAAATCTGTCCCACCTCTTGCTAACGACATCGTGGGCTTTCGAGGAGAACTTAGAGGGACGGAAAGCGCGAACACCATAAAGAAAATATATCCCCCCAACAAGTTGCCGCTCGCGCCGCTACATGGCAAATTAAAGATAACTGTACAAGTTAGAAAGTGCAGAAGAAAGACCGATATGTAAGGATAACGCATGCTTGATCGGCATGTGAAAATGCCGACAGATCCCGTAGGCTGAATCGCTCTCATCGTCCGCCAGCGAAGATTGCCATCAAACAGACCATTCCATGACTCTTCCGTCAAGCCCTCGGAGCCACCGATCAAACGATCACGAGCGTTTCAGCTCGGTCAAGTCATGCGCACGTTCGAAGCGGTGGAGCGTCGCTCAGACAGGTTTCGATTAGTCGCCTACTTGGGGCATTGCCTCGGCCCAGAAAGCAGGTCGCAGCTTCTCCCCACGTGAATCGCAGCTCCAGCCGACGCGACGTCTCTCATGCAACGCGCGTAACGAAACTTCAAATAACGCTGTTGAGGTCTTCTTCTTACCTTGTTATCTGCGCTCGCATATCGAGATACCCAGCCTTTCTTTGCAATAACGCCACGATGCCTTTCAACACTGAGCTTACCCGGGCGCTGGGCATTCGAGGTAAGCTCCAACATCAACCCACAAGAACGAAACTGACAACACAAAGTGCCCGTCGTGCAGGGAGGTATGCAGTGGGTCGGTTATGCCGAGTTGGCAAGCGCTGTGAGCAATGCAGGTGGTTTGGGTATAGTACGTGCTATAGTCTTTCACTCGTTCAAGCAGCTCCTAACCACATGTAGTTGACCGCCCTCACTCAGCCGTCGCCGGAAGACCTCCGCAAAGAGATCCGTCGTTGTCGTGAGATGACAAAGTACCCCTTCGGCGTAAACCTTACCCTCCTCCCCGCCATGGTCCCCCCGGACTATGCTGCGTACGCCCAAGTAATCATCGACGAGAAGATCAACATCGTCGAGACGGCTGGAAACAGCCCGGGACCTGTCATCAAGCAGCTCAAGGCTGTAGGCACAACCATCCTACACAAGTGCACTACCATCAGGCACGCACAATCTGCGGTCAAGCTCTGTGTTGACTTCTTGTCAATCGACGGCTTCGAGTGCGCTGGTCACGTTGGCGAGACCGATATCACAAACTTCATTCTGCTGAGCAAGGCAAGGCAGACGCTAGGTGTCCCATTTATTGCATCGGGTGGATTTGCCGATGGTCAGGGTTTAGCCGCTGCGCTCGCTCTGGGCGCATGCGGTATCAACATGGGCACCAGGTTCATGTGCACTGTCGAGGCGCCCATCCACCACAACATCAAGCAAGCTATCGTCAATGCGCAAGAAACAGATACTGCGCTTGTACTCAGGCGATGGAAGAACACCTCCAGACTTTTTGCGAACAAAGTCGCGCTCCAGGCTGTGGACGTGGAGAAAAACAGCCCGACAGGCAAGTTTGAGGAAGTTGCCGAGTTTGTCAGCGGAAAGCGAGGTCGACAAGTGTTCTTGAACGGTGACAAGGACTTCGGTGTAAGTACATAGCTAAACAAGCTTTCCTGTGAATGTGAGCTGACGGTGTGAAAGGTCTGGACCGCCGGTCAAGTCATCGGGTTGATCCATGATATCCCTACCAACGAAGAGCTCCTCAAGCGTATTGAGCGCGAAGCCGTCGCTACCATGAAGCAAAATCAGACCTTGTTTATTGAAGATGGCCAGGAACCAGTCGCGGCAGACAGTTCCATAAACAAGAACTCGAACAACCCCCAGGCTGAGGTTTGGGGCATTGGCAAGAGCAAGCTATAGATGATGTATTCAACCTGGGTTTGGCATTTGAAATGTGCAATCAACTAAGATGTGACTGTTCAGTTTATTACGTGAACGAGGGTGATGTATCATGTTCGTTGCCATGTTTGGCGTAACTCACACTAATTCATTGAAATTCGTGTGACTATACTGAGCTACAAAGCCCGCGCAATCTAATCACCTATCCTATAACGCCGTCACACAGATTTCACATTCTCTACACCGCACGTCCTGAACATACTACGCCACACCACTCATATCAGCCCCTGCTGCCGCTTTCATACCTCACAATGCTGCGACATCTTCGAGAGCACCTGACTATCATCGTGCACGACAATAAACCAGCTCTCATGTTGTCCACTGTTATTCTCCTGCAATTTTTGTTTCTTATGCTGGGGCTTTGGTATGTGGATACCTGGCACCAGCCGAAGCATAAGGGTTCGTGAGAAATCTTGGGGCTGAGGGGAAATGGTTGAGAGAGTTCGAGGCTTCAGTGGAAGATTTTGGATTTTTGGATGGATAGGCTTAGATCTAGGTGACTGAAATTGGAAAAAAAATATGTTGAAGTAATACATCTTCTTGTTCTTTGTGCTGAGAATCACGTCGGAATATCGACATTGAACTTCGACTTCGATCATTTACAGACACGAGCCTGAATGAACCACGAGCAGCGCACATGTTCAGCGACATCACTGATTGAATTTCCATCTATTTAAGACGGCAATGTCCCTAATCACCGACGCTGATTGTCATGCGTGCGTAATAGTCCATGTGCAGTTATATGACCAACTTCACAATATCACTACAGCTCAAGTACTACATCAGTGCACTACGCACACAGTACACTTACATCGTATGCTCGGTCACAATTCCTCATTATGCGCCCCAAAATTTTCTCTGTACGCCAGTGCAACACCTTATACACAACCTTTTCAACATAGCTAGCTATGTCCGCTCGCTCCTCATACACGCCAGTAGCCCACGCCATGCAAGGCGAAGGAGGGAACAACAATCGCGGCATCATAGTTGTTCGACACAACGTCACGGGAAAACTATACATCGAGAAGCGCGTCCGCCGCTCCACGATTGCTCGAGGCGAAATCCACCGCGAAATCCGCATCATGCGACAATGTCGCGACCACCCTCACATCGTGAACATCATCGACTACGATCTCGATATCCGTCGCTTCGATTATGGCTCGGTATTCATGCAGCAAGGTGAGTTAGGCTCCGTCGACGCACTGATCGGTCGCTATGGGAGTAGACGCCAATATCTCGCCGACGAAGGTTTCGCGTGGAAAGTACTGTACGATGTAGCCATCGGTATCGCGTATCTCTGGACAGGTCAGGACGATGCTACTGTCCGTGAACATGCTGCGTTGGGTAAGGTTGTGCCTCGAAAGAGCGGATGGAGTCCTGTGATCCATCGCGACCTCAAGCCGTCGAATGTCTTCATGACTTGGCGTGGCAAACCAGCCTACCCAGCAAATCCGCATCCAGTCATGTTGATTGGGGATTTCGGGTCCGCTGTCACGGCCGAGGATATTCAGAACGATGTCGTGCCTCCCACAGATTATCGATTTGCTTCGCCGGAGTTCCCTGAATGTAACGAGTACACTGATGTTTGGTCCACCGCGCTGATCATTGTGTGCATTGGGTGGATTAGACAGGATCCTCCAGATTGGGAATATCTCAGTGGATGGGAGAGCAAGGGTATGCATATGGTGCTGGAGAAGTGCTTTGATACTCGGCAGGACAAGCGGCCTAACCCTGCCGAGTTGCCAAAGCATGTTTGGAGGGGGTGGCAGATGTGGATTCAGGGTAGGGCGAAAGACGTGAAAACGTTGCCAGAATGGGCACTCGGTGGTTGAACAGTGTACAGGAATATTAAATCACATGATTTTGACAAAATTGAAGCCCTGTCGAAGTTCGAACAATGCCTACAATAGCATCAATGAACCATTGATAGTCTCTTTCATTTTCCTTTGACCGAACATGAGGACAAAGAGAGCGGTGATAAAAAAGCGCTGAAGATCTGGCTACAATTTACCTTATTCTTGTGAATGTATCAACGTTGATGTTCGTGAGTATTGTGAAATACACGAACACGTAAAACAACAGCACCTTTTTAAAAACCAAAATAATGCGTCACAAACGAGGCGAATTGTCAAGGCGTAAGAACGCGCGGCTCGACGAGGCCATAGAAAAATTGGGCACAGAAACTACTCAGGAAGACATCGTCGAGTTTATTTTAGGATCCGGCTTTAGGACGGTGTCTGGTAATTTCCAGCATGGATTTTCGTCCGACCAAATCCAGAGGCTGCTACGCATGCTATACAGTTCCGAGAAGCCTAATACTCTCAACTTTTACAGTCAGGAACCCGACGGTCTTCCAACCGCCAAGGTAGAAACCAAGGTTGCTGGCAGAACGATACAACCTACTGTGGCTCTCCTCAATAATCTCGATGTTCCACCATGGCGTTGGACTCGAAGACCAGAAGGCTTTCCGAAAGAAGCAGAGTGGCCACCTACATCAGTGTCGCACCTTCTAGGATGTGCACCATTGGAAGATTTGTGCCTAGAGTGCCATTCCACCATCAGAGTAGATGTGCTCAGCAACGAGTACTTGAACTGGAGGGATGAAATGTTTACCTTCTGGTTAGAAAATCTCCGACTATACCCCAGTCGCAAATATGGATTTGGCGTCAAGACTAGGAATGAAATACCCAAAGACACAATTCTAGGAGAATACACTGGTGATCTAGTTCCTGAGAGACCAAGAGTATCTCACGAGATTACACAGTAACACAGTACCACTTCGATGTCGACATTGGTAAGGATCCTAATGGGCACGAGGACCAAGCCGATTGTTGGCTCGACGCAACAAAGAAAGGATCAATTCTTCGCTTCGTCAACCACAGCTGCAATCCAAACGCCGAAGCAAAGATCGGACGTTGTAGTATACACAATCGAGTTGTTTTCATGGTTACCAACCGAGACGTTGGGGAAAATGAACAGATAACAATCGACTATGGTGCGAAATGGTTTGCCACAGATGACGAACCCTGCCTATGTGAGAGCGCAGATTGCAAGAATCCACCAAGAAAGGGGGGTCATAAGAAAGGACACAAGAACGATAAGAAGGTCTCAAGGGGCGGAAAGTCATTCAAAAAGCCCAAAGAGTCATCCAAGAACGCAGAGAAGGAAGCTATCGAGCCTAAGAAGCAAGACGAAGGAAAACGAGAAGATGAAGAGACCGCAAAGTTCACACCGTCAACTCAGGTCAAGGATAGAACCAGGAAGGATTCTGAAAAACAAGCGAAAGATTCTGCGAAAGAGAAAAAAGCGAGAGAATCTGTTGTACCATCTAAAAGTAGAGGAGTGAGATCAAAGCAGCCCAGTAAGCAAGGCGGGAGATCAGTGACAACCGAGGAGGGCAAAAGGCCTGTGTCCTCGAAGACTCCCGAAGAGAAGGCCACTAAGGGACCTCGCAAACAGGACGTAGCTTCAAAGGAAAAAGAGAAGGGGAAAGGATCAGGGCCATCAGCTCAGACTCGAGAAAAGGAATCTCAGAGGCCTAGGAAACAAGACGAGGCGACACAAGCACGCAAGGAAATCGGAAACCTCGAGATTTTACGCATGATGAAAGAAAAGAGAGCAAAGGAAACCGATCAAGAGCCTTTGACACGGCCAAGGCGAACTTCTCCAAGGTTGGCGGTAGCGTCTGAATCGGAAGCTGCAGAAGAAGCAATATGGAAAAGATCACACGCCGAAGACGCGGACGTCGAGGCTCGACCTGCCACTGCCAGGGAGAATGCAGTCCAGAAGGAGGATTTGGGGAAACCCATGTCCTCAACATACCTAGGACAAACATCTCCGGAGCTCAAGGCTGCCTCTAGAACTGCAAGAGACCCAGGCCGAAAAAGACAACATGCCGATGACCAAGACGAAGTGCTTCAACCTGCCAGGAAGAAGGTAGCACAGGAGAAGGAGTTGAAAAAAAAGAATGAGTGAAAGATGCTTGCGACAAACGCAGTACAGAACTTTAATGGCGTATGGTTTTGTACTGCTGCCGTCAAGGGGGCAGGCGTGATCACGCTCGTCGCAACGCGGTGGTTGAAGTCGGGATCACCATTGGCAATCGAACGTGTCTAACTGAGGCTCTCGCTGGCTACCAAATGATGGGTATTAGATAATGCTATATCATCTTCGTCTCAATCTGCGCCTTCTCTTTCTTGAACTCCTCAAAGCTAAAGCCGACTTCTTGTATACTTTTGATCTGATGCCTCCTCTCTCCAAATTCGCCAAACGCCCTCCTGATCGCTGGAAAGTTTTCGCGACACCAGAATTCCCATTCGCCCCAGATCGGCGGCACCTTGCCTTTGCCTTGGTTGTCGAGTCCCTTTCTGGGCGACGCGCTCAGCGCCCAATGACTCATCGCATTCAGATAGTTGGCATCTTTTGGAAACGGTAACAGATGGAAGTTTCGTCCATCACCTACTTCAGCAATAATGTCCTGCTGCCATTTCTGCATTTCTGCAAATAGTGGGAGAGATAAACGACCGGAGTAAACGCGGGCAACGACTGAGGCTTGAGCTTCTGCAATCGGAAATGGGATCACACGTTGATTTAGCGCGAGAAATGATAGTGTAGGCTGTGGTGCAAAGAACACGTGCTGATACGTGTTGTTCACGTGGCTCCCATCTGTGATCAGAGCAGGTTTGACATTCTCGAGAAATGGAAAGGAGTAGAAGTATCCCGTCGCGAAGATTATGGCATCAATATCCGATTCGACTATACCGTCCTCGAATTCAACGCCGCGTATCTCGGGAATGAAGCGCTTTATAGGAGGCACTTCTCGACGTGGTGCTTTCCCTGAGCTGTGAGTTGCGGAGAACAGCGAGACAGATTTTGAAGACCATAGGAGCGGTGTTGTGCAGTGCGCTGCTACTTGGGCACTGATATCTGCTCCGGAAGCAGAGTTTCCAACCACAATTGTTTTCAGCCCCTTGTAGTCTTCTGGACGGCGGTAATATTTGGAGTGATTTATTCTGCCGGCGTGTTTGGTGTTCCAGTCTCGAATATCTCGAATGTCAGGAATGAAAGGTACTGTGAAATGGCCGTTTGCTATGATAAGTGCATCGAAATTGGATTCCTGCTCTTTTGATGTTTCCAGATGTCGAAACCGAACTTGCCAGCTACTATGCGGCGAATTGCTGGTTGGCTCTGCGTTTATAACTTGCGTTCGGTATTCTACCAGATGTTGTATGTCTTTTCCGTAGTCGTCTATGTATTGGAGGACAGTCTGATGTGTTGGAAACAGCTGGCTATCTTCAGGCCAACCTAAGTCTTGAAAGCCCATCAAGCCACGCGGGATGTTGGTTTCTAGCTTTTCGTACATGGGTGACACAAATGATAGATCGTCCTGGGGCGACTTTGAGCCATCGCTATCACTCCCGGCATCGTATGAGGGATGATCTATCCAGATTTCATCCTGATTCTTGCCTCGTGGGTTGGTCTGCGGAATAGTGAAGAAGTCTTCGTTTGTTTGATCCGCTGTATAGTTCCAAATCCCTCCAGATCTGCTCCTTTGCTCAAAAAGCACAATCTTATCAAATGCTTTCTCTGCTAGTAAGTACTTCGCTGCGGCCACACCAGATGGTCCTGCTCCTACTATAGCAATAGATTTGGCGACTATCGGCGCTATCTCGGAGGTCATGCTGTGAAGAAAGGCGAATAGGCGGCTGAAAGGAACACGGGACGGAGAGATTATACTCCTAGGACATCTGAGAAAAGGCAGGTCCTACATACAGAAAGTATCAAGCCGTTTAAATCCCCAAGGCAAATATAGACTAGGTCACTCTTGGGGGAAGGGGGGGGGAGCCTCGGACTTACCTAAAGAAGTAAGTCCGCGCCCCGCGTGGCCCATACTCCTCTATTGATTGCATCATTCGATGGCTTCGCGGCAGCAGACCAACATCAGCTCAGACCGAAAGTTGTCTTGCACTTTATACTAGAGCGGTGATAATTTCGAGTTCGGAGACCCATAGGAATCGCCACTAAAAGGCTCATGGTCCGTATAATAGGTGTATCGCCCCGCACTACAGTTCTACGCCAAATCCGCCGTTTCTCCAGCAACAATACCGCTATGGCTCCCTTGAAGATTGGCTTTGTACCTGGTTAGACTCCTTGTATAGTATGGTATTTGTGGAAAATTAATACTTCCCAGAGCACTTTTCGACCCCACTCGAGTTTGCGAAGAAACACTACGGCCTCGATGCAAAGCTCCTCCCTTACCCGTCCGGTACCGGTCACATGGTTGTCGCTCTACAAGCTGGCGAAATAGACATCGGAATTGGTCTGACTGAGGGATGGTTGGCGGCGTTGGGTAAAGCACAAGCAGCGAAAGAAGATGCAGGTTTTCGTACTGTCGGCACGTACGTCGAGACTCCGCTCTGCTGGGCCATATCCACCGGTGCAAAAAGAGAAGAGCTGACCGGGATACAAGACCTGAAGGGCAAAAAGGTGGGAGTGTCTAGAATTGGAAGTGGAAGCTACGTCATGAGCTTTGTGCTGGCGGACCAACAAGGATGGCTTGATACCACTTCACAAAGCCCGCCGTTCCCAGTAGAGCCGTTGAACACCTTCGCCAACCTTCGTGACGGTGTCAACAAGAGCACGGCTGACTTCTTCATGTGGGAACACTTCACGTCAAAACGATACTACGACAACGGGGAAATCAAGCGGATAGGTGAAATATACACACCATGGTCATCATGGAAGATTGTCGCAGTCAACGACTTGATCCACCCTTCAAACTGGAGCTCAACGCCGAACGCGAGCAAACCCGCATTGAAGGAAGAGCTGGAGGATGTGCTCGGCAAAATCAACAAAGGTGTCAAACACTTTGAAGAAAACCAAGAAGAGGCTGTCCAATACATCAGCACCAAACTGGACTATTCCGAGGAGGATGCTCGAGAGTGGCTGAAGACCGTTCGGTTTGCGCAAGACGTGCGTGGAGTTGACCCAGGAGTCGTTGGTAAAACTGTTTCGATCCTACAGAAGGCTGGTGTTCTCGGTGAAGCGGCGGACCCTTCCAACATGATTGGACTCGAATGCAGCAAGGCCGAGAAGTGATGTTGAACGGCCAGCGGTAATTCGGAGCTGGAATTTTTCGCTATCTTTGCGCATCTATTGACTAAACTTCCAGCAATAGCTTGAGAAGCTTCATGGTCATGAATGTCGTATCTATAGACCGAGCGATGGTGAATTGCAGTATCTCTTGTGCGGATCGCGTAAGTCCAATAATAGCACCATGCGAACACGAACCCAGAGTATTTAACATCGTCTTGCGGATAGGCAGGCTGTGTAACAATATCGTTACTATCAACATATCTCTATCGCCATGTCTAGCACTACTAAAGAACTCTACCTGTCTATTATAGACCAGACAGTCTTCCGACAATATCTTCGGCACCTCTTCATATTTCCCTTTCAGGACATGTCGTATGCGGACAATGCGTTACATGGTCTTCGCACTGGACTGTCCCGTACACTCCAACAGTACCCGTTTCTTGCCGGCACAGTGAAAGTCGTCGGCCCATCCAGCGGTGTTCTGAAAGCAACGTACCCTGAGCCTGTTAGTCAAGACTATGGAGATATTATGCTCACCAAAAGCCATGCTTTGGCGGCAAATGCAAAGTTTGACTATTCTACGCTCGAGAAGGCTGGGTTTCCGCCAGCTATGCTTCCTGCATTTGCATTTTGCCCCATAGGCCTAAGAAATCATGCTGGCCTGGACGATCCGTACGCAAAACTAGGAGCCAGTGCTGCTAAAGGATATCGCATTCCCATCATGTGTGCCCAGGCTACGTTCATACCCGGAGGACTGGTACTGAGCGTGTATGCACATCACAGCGTTGTGGATGGTGGTGCGATGGATAAGATATACGAAATTTGGAGTGGTCATGTTCGGGCATTGAAGAACTGCACAGCAGATATACCGAGAACCCCAAGCGTCGAGGCAAATGATACTGCTCTTGCACGACGCACTCTTGACGCTATGGCACATGACACTGCTTCGAAACAAACAGTGGACTGTCCAGAGATCACGACAAGCGACAAAAAGCCAGTCACCAAACCTCTTCGTTCTATGCCGTACAACATTGAAGCCAAGATTCTGAGCATCCCGGCATCTCGAATTGCCACACTGAAGGCCGCTCTTCAAGCCTCAACCTCTGTACAGATCTCAAGCTTTGTAGTAATCGCCACCCTCATGTGGACACACATTACTCGGGCCCGCAGCGCCGCTCTTTTAGACGGCGGCTTCGGCACCACAACTCTCGGCATCGTTGTCGACATGCGTAAACGTGCTGACAATGAAATCCTCGAAGACTCCATGGGCAACATGTCAATTTACGCCGCGACTTCGGTTCCAACTACACAAATGCTCCAATCCGAGTCTGAAGATTTCTCTGTCGCTTTGGCCTTGACACAAACTCTCCAGTCTGTCGACGCAACCTGGCTCAAGCAACGCATACAGTATCTATCCACCATCGCGGATCCATCGACCGTTCGCAATGCGTTTACATACGCCGATGGTCCGGATCTGTTCATCACGACCTGGCAGCATTTGTTTGTGAATTGGATTTGGGATATTCCTGGTACAGCTGGAGATGGGAAACCGAGTGCGGTCAGGTATCCGAGTTATCTCAGTGAGGGTGGTGTCAGAATCCTACCGAAAAAGAGTGATGGTGATAGGGACTACGAGTTGTTGATTTGTTTGGAAAAAGCAGAGATGTGGAGATTGATTGAGGGGCTGGGAGATTTTGTAGGGAGAGTGATTGATGCGTAAATAAGTGTGGGCAACACAACCTTCTAGCTCTCGTGGTGATTACAGCTTTTTCTGGCATGTACATTGAGTCTATCACTATCTAGTTGTATTATGTACTTGCTGGATGCAATGTATCACGGATTACTGCTATTGAAAATCGTTACGCAACGCCACCCAGTGGAACACAAATGGAGCTACTCACGTCCCATACTCCGGATTGAAAGGAACTCAAACCTCATATAAATAAAAGGTGATCAAGAAGACATAAAGCAAGCATCTCCTGATTAACACATCCCACACACCGTCCTCATCTTCCCATCATATAAACGGATCCACCGTCTGCGCACTATCCCTCTTGCCCTCTTCCCTCATCTCCTTCTCAACCCACACCCCCGTCCCACACGCACTAACAACTAGACACCCCAATATCTCGCTCTCCCTAACCTGAATCCCGACAACCGCATTCGCGCCCTTACCCACCGCCTCTTTAACCATTCTCTCAATTGCCTGATCCCGCGCGTGATAAATCACAGACGTTACGGACTTTGCTTCGCCCCAATTCGGTCCGAATGACGACGCAATGTTCTTGAGGAAAGATTTTGTGTCTTTGCGCGCGAGGGACGTAGTGCCGTGTACGACGCCGAGGGTACGGAGTACGCGGTGCCCGGGGAGCGAGGCAGTCGTGGCTGTAAGGAGCGCGGGGGTGCGGGAGGGATTTGGTTCTGAGGTGTTGTCGAATGCGAGGGCGTTGGGTGCGGGTGAAGGGGGGTAGGGCTTGGATTGGGGGTGCCATGAGGGCATGGGGGATGGGGGAACCATCATTGTTGAGCGGCGGTTGGTGAGCATGTTTGGGGTGATTGGTGTGGATATGTTTGATTGATGGGTAGCTGTGTTGATTGTCGCGAAGGAACTGGCGTGAATGTATGTGGCTGCGCGGTAAAGTGGAAGCAATCTTCTTCCATCTCGCGATGCATCGCATACTAGAATATATTCAGCTGCTGAGCGATCACATATCATACTACCTGCGACATCCGCAACACTCTAAAACAATACCTCGCAGTAGGATTGCCCTATACGGAATGCTTGATGTCTAAGCTACGAAGGCGACCACAAAAGCGGACGGACGCGGTCCGAGCTGGATCAATTCGTGCGACAAGTAACCAAAATTTTCCAACGCGGGAAATTGTTGGCGATGTTAGCGCGGAGTGCAAGTCCGCGCATGCTGTTGTGATGGGCTTGGGAAAGTCAAGCCGAGCGCTTGAAACAAGCGATGTCTGAGCATCATGTTGCAACTGTGAGAGCGGACACTGATACATGTTCAAATTGATTACAGAGCCTAGGCCAGTCGCTCGCGACAATACTGTCACGTCATTCTTGCCCTTTTGTTGCAGAATTGACTGCGCTCTTTGGACTTTCTGATCCGCAACCTTTCTAGACAGTTCACTTGGCGAACGTGTTTTAGGCAATTTGCGCAATCTTGAACCCCTACACTCTCATGTGCTAGATGAAGATATATCTAGTTAATTCTAAAAGTTTAACTACTACTTACAAGTTACAATCTGTTCTTCTTGCTTTATTCGTTCTACAATTAGTTGATATCCTAACAAAAAGGCATTAAACTCTTAAGGCAGTTAGGCATCTACTGTAACAAAAGATAATACGTTTGTAATATATGTCTAATAGTAGAAAAAGGGGCTTTTTCTATAACAGTGAGTAGTATTTTACTCTAGGTAGTCATATCAACGTCCGCGATATATTATCGTTCGCGCTACAACTGTTTATAAGGTACAGTAAGTTTTTCCTATATCTTATTAATTAGATGCTTCGTAAATGCGCTGGATTCTCGCTCAAAGCCGCCAATAAGATTACTAGCACTCTATTGGCTTTGAGCTTCAACTCCTCCATCAATCGCAGGCGAACAATTGGCTCAGAACTTCGCAGGAAGTTCCTAGTGGACCGCTAGTGTTTTAGCACCATGTTGAAGCAGGGGCAAAAGCTCGCCAGAGCGTCTGATATGTGAGATCATTGTGGCACGCTTGAGGCATTGTGAAACCCCACTTTCGCTTCTCTGCGTGTCGTTCTGCGAGACCAAGTACTTACCTAAAGAGCCGCCTACGTCAGGAACATCGAGGTACTTTCATCATCATGGCGACTTCCTCGTCTGTGCATGATGGGGGTTTCCGACGTGGACTGTCCGCGCGTGTGAGTCGTCTTCGTCGTGAATTTCAGCACCATTCAGACGAAACCGGTACCCAGTCGCGTCATAGACCTAATGGAGGTCAAGCAATTATGTACAAACGACTCCCGAACCTGCTTCAAGAACTTCCCCTAACCAAGTGAGCAGTGTCGACGTACGGTCCTCCAATCGAGGTGGCGAGGTGTCTTAGAGGTCGATTCCCACTGTTAACGACGATAACACTCCGTTAGAGCAAGCCAGCCTCCGTTCAGGCCCGCTACTATATGAAATCACGGACGGATCGACTCTTGGTGATGGCGTTAGCAGTATGACTACCTACACAGATCTGTGGAGCGCGGCATATCGTGAAGCAGTTGAAAGTTTTGGGAAAGATATAGACGTTGCCATTCTAAAGAGCAGTAGTGCCGCCCAGCTACTTGAGAAACTTGAAGAGACCGATAAGGAAGCTGCTCAAGAATCAGTTTTTCTACGTGGTGTAGCCTATCTGCGCTCAATACAGGTCCCACTCGAGAGGTTTAAGCTGGCGTTGGACCTAGCATCTCCCTTGGGCAGTCTAGATCCGACAGCGTCAACTGTTTTTGGTGTGATTAGGGGTATTACAGCGGTAAGTCTCTTTCACTGGGCTACCATGTTTGGGAATATAAGGACAGAACTGTTGCTAACTCTACTAAACATAGATTGCTATAAGTTGTGCCACAGCCGATCTGGAGTTTGCAAAGCAGATAGGCGAAATGCTGGAGCAGCTTTCCTACATCGAAGATTGTGATACACTTGGCCAGAAAGCAAACAAGACAGATATTCACAAGACAATTGACCTCAAATGCTTTGAAACCATTCTGATAATCTGTCGGCCCTCGTTTCTGTTTACCGAGAAATTCTGAAGTTCTACATAGCTGCACATGAGATCCTTAATGAGAGTGGAAGAACGCTGGCAATGAAGATGATTCTGGATACAGATCGTCTGCCAAACATCATTCGCAGCTTCTTGGAACACGCTGAAAAGCTCCAAAAGCTCATAGAAAAGGCGACATGGGAGATCGTCGAAGACATGAAGGCGATGCTCTACGACTGTGAAAGTAAGCTATCGTTACCTCACTTAAGATGACCGCAGATTTAACGAGCCCCAGTTGCTAGGTGGCTCAATAGCAGCAGAATGACTCTGCAAAGTCTGCATCACGCACGTCTCCAAGACCTCCGAGCTGACGAGGCCTGCGAATTTCTCCTCGAGCACCCTAACTTCATCGAATGGTATCACGTATCGAACACTCAACAACTAGTACTCTATGGTCAGATGGGAAGTGGGAAAACGGTTGCGATTGCGTACCTTGTGGACGAGCTGAACAGAAGAGATGAACATCAACTACCTAGACCAAAGGTCTGTTGCTATTACTGCCGCGACGACGATACTGGACAAGCTGTCAACATACTATCTACATTAATCCTAGCGCTTCTTGAGCAACTGTCTGGGCTAAAGAGGACGTTCTATGACTGGTACAAGGGAAAGCAGGCTTGCGGAACCCTTGAGCCAGCAACGAACGCAAAAATGCTTGGAGAGTTTCTGGCAAGCGTTCTGGTCACACTTGATCGCCTGCACTTCATCGTTATCGATGGCTTGGACGAGTGCGATAGCACATCAAGGAAAACTCTGCTTGAATACCTGAAACGTCTGTCGAACAAGACTCCACGACTCAAGATCCTCCTCTCCTCCCGCCCTGAAGAAGAAATCCTGGAGCAGCTGGACCAGGTTCCTAGGATCGATATGAAATCCGACGCTGACAGAGATTCCGTCATCGTTGGGCATACAGTCGAAGATCAATTGTCACATCTATCGACACAGGTCAAGAAGCTTGTCACAGAGACACTATCTCGTCGGGCACAAGGAAGTGCCATATGGTCGAAAATGGCGATTGAACTCATCAAACTTCGTAAAATTAGAGCGCTTGGACCCATGCGACTATTCTTGGAAGAGATGCCTTTACCAGGGCGGCTCTCAAGCCTCTACGATAAGCTGCTTCTGAGAAACTCTTCAAATGATATTGAGAACCAACAGCTTGCCACAATGGCATTAAAGCTCCTTGCTGTTACGTGCAGACCTCTCAGCATACAAGAGCTCGCTTGGGCAGTAGCGTTGGCTGCAGCTCATGGTAAGGTAAAGACTGTCGCTGCTCTCTCCCAATTAGTAGATCACCAAAAGATAACCAGCATGATACACCCATTCATCACTCGTATTGATTTCACTGATATAAAAAAACGTTAGGTCCAACTCGTACATCAGTCTGTGAGAGAATACATTGTTCAGAAATGCTCCCGTCAGCAATCCACAGCCGGATCCATTGTGCCTGATCAATCCAATACGTACGACAAAAGTAACGACTTGGAGGCATTTATTCTGGATATCTGCATCGAATATCTTTTGTTGGATGAGGTTGGTAGCACTCCACTGTTTTCTGAAGAGCAAATCGCGATCAATGAGCAGCCTCAAGATTTCGATCTATTCAATGATAGTGGACCGTTCGAATACGACCGATACTGTACATAGGAGGCTTGGGAAGAAGACATGATATGCTACGATCCCACCGAGCGTGGGTTTGGAGAATTCTTTGTTTACGCATCAAGCTATTGGCTCAAGCACCTTGGGGCGGTCAAAAGTGAGCCTCTTCCTCCACTGGCAAAGATAGAGATTCTGTGCCAAGCGGGCTCAATTCGACTTGAAAACTGGATCAATCAGTATTGTCGACCGGGCTGCGCAATCAAGGCTAGATTTGAGATCTATAGCCATCTGCATGATCCACTCAGCATCACTGCGGTATACGGCTCAGATCGACTCCTCCGCGCTATGCTTGAGAATTCTACCTTCGACAGCGACAAGTACCTTCATTCGCCAGCCAGGGGTGCTGCTGATCAAATCATGCAGTGGGGCGATTTGTCCAAGCTCAGAATACTTTTCTTCAAAGGGAAACTAGGTCCTCAGCTTTAAAATTTGGACCTTTTCCAACTTATGATTAAAGAATGGTTCAATGCTCGTGTACGCCATAAAGATTGGGAGCCGGTCTTTAGCCTTGTTGTCTCTGTGTTAGACACAATAGTTAAGGGACAATAGGCCCATAAGCTTTTATGGATTGCTGCTCGCTACAGCTGCATACCAATAGTTCAGCGTTTGTTGAAACAAGCACAAAGTAAAGCAGACCTTAAAACTGAACTTCTGCGGGCCTTTGAACCACTCAAGAACGAGCTTGTAGGAAATCACCTGGATGCGGTGAAACGTGTCTTGAGAGAAGAAGGCTTTGAAGAATACCTTTGGTGATGCGACTCCCTATCCTGCACTAGCGCTGTTTGCAGCCACTCATCTATATCTACCGTTCAGAGATTCACACGATACAACCTCAGTTCAATCCTCCATTCCTTGCGCACTGCTTGCACTCACCGCGACACCTTCCCTACCTGGATAATGACGAGCCACTCAAAACTTTCAAACCCCACATGCGCCATGCGCAAAAAAGGGTCTCGAAAGGGGACTATCGCTAATATAAGTAGATCAATATCCCACTGAGTTCTTTGACTGTTTTCTGTTCCTCTGCCTTGGCATTGATACTCCATTGCAACGACTCCATGCTTGAACTCTTATAGTGTGAATTCATTGCATCTGGCATTAGTAACTTGAAATCCAGAGAGTCAGAGACGTGGCAGACTGAACGCTATCAACGGATACAGAGGGTGTGGTCCTGGTGGGGGACGGCGACACGAGCTCTGTTACCCAGGGGCCCTGGTAAGCGGATATACGCAGTGTCAGGTCGGGGGTGACTTTATTTTGCTTGAGATACTTGGTGTACTTTGTGTACGAGGCCTGGAATGGGGCAAACTTCTTGTCCTAGATCTTATCAAGGCCCTTAAGGGCTAGGTCCAAGTTTTGGATAAGAGCCTGAGTTATGTCCCGCTAGGTTTACCTCTTCTTTCATTTCTCAACACGAAATCAGGGCGCCTCTGATGGCGGTATCATTGGCATTGTAGTTGGGGAGCAAGAAATTGATAACGAGAATGCGAATTACCGTGGGGAGAGTGAAGAAGGAGGTCTGGGATCGCGCGATCGGATTCGTCCGCAGCTGCAATGCTGATTGTGCGTGGGGAGATTTAGTCTTTGAGGCCGAGGTATATAGGCTTGAGGTTGTCGTGCTCCAAGAGTATTACCAGCAAAGACCTCACGGTAGGGGCGGAAGACGTAAGTATTGCTCAAGCGCCAGGACCACAGGTACATTCACCACCTGAAATAGCACAGCAATGGACGTAGCCGTCTTACTGTTTGTCGGCAATCTACCTGTGCGTGACATTATATCAAGGTAAAACAATACTTATGCCAAGAAGCACCTGAAATACACTGCTATCCTAACAATACGGGAGATAATGCTGTGCTATCATAGGTGTTCGAAGAGTTGAGGCTGTCCCACAACGCCTCTCTTAAGCCTACCTCGGTAACGTTGACTCCATGTCCCGCACTTGTACTGAACCTACGTATGCCATCAGGGGCTTACGAGTCCTAATTTGTGTGTTCCCAGATCCGCTAAATTACACTGTGTAACATGTGTGTGCTCCTTATCAGCGTGTAAACAATTTGGAGCTGTTAGTAAGTGGGCAAAGAGTTAAGTCTGTCATCTTGGTAGTCGGCCAGCACGAGTCGATGAACCATGATTCGCGGCTCTGGGGAAGGTCGAGAATGGCACAGGCCTGGAATTAGATCTAGCGTTTCGTGTGTCGTGATTCGGCCTTGATGGATGGAATCGAGTCGGTATAAGGGAAGTTGTGGTTGAGGAAAAGTTGTAGCTGTCGAGCACTGAGAGACTTATAGGGGCAATCTCAAGGAGTAGAATATTGAAGTAGCATCCAAGCAGCCCAGCTTGAGCTACGTCAGCCCTTAGTCTCCCAGGCCGCCAGAAAATCAATATAGCGGGCACAGTGGTGTGAATGGGGTCTCAAGCTTGTATGATTCACACGGGAGGCCTGATCGAGCCCGACCGCTTCACTTCCCACCCCACCACGATAAGCGGAAGCCAACTCATCGTCATCTCACGTGCACACGCATCACAAGTCTCAAGGCACACGCTAGTCCTCCAAGCGCGCTAACCAAAAGATGAATTTGCGGGAGTATAATAACAACGCATCTGCGCTCTCATACCACTGCTACATAAGCGAGTGTGCGGGACTCGCACTATGCTGCAAGCAAGTGTACAGCGAGTACAAGGCCGAGGTCTGTCTACAGCTGAAGAGGCTCCACGATCGCATCGACAAGGAGTAGCCGACAATCTCCGACGAACGCCTCCAGGTCACTGGTGGAAAGACGCTCAACAGCTGCACAGGTGAAGTAGCGCTCCACATGTCTAACCCCCAACAGTCTACTGGTCTGCTATCCCACTCCACCCTAAGCCCTTTCCTCCCCCACGCGCTGTTTTCGAGTCAACTAAACAGCCCATATTTCCTGAATCACCACGGGCGTAATGTACCTCATCGACGGCGAATGATTCCTAGGTCGGATAACAAGCTATATTCATACATGCTTCGTAAACAACAGGTTCTGGATTTTGCACATCAACCACTCTATGCTCCAGTGAATCCCAACACTCGCTGGCCTCAGGTCACAGTACAACACCACGTGTCAAGTCTACGACGGCCCAGCCTCCATGTCCGTCCAACTGCCATCCGCGCCCCAAGTGCCGGCTTTGGAATAGTCGCCCCTACCTCCGCCTCGCAGGTAGGCGAATCTGAAGTACTCATTCACGCCTTCCAGGTGCTTGACCCAAGTCCAGCCATGGTCCATGCGGTCTTGGAATTCGTGGAAGCGCTCGACGTCGTTGACGAGGATGCTGAGACCATCAAAGGGCTCTGGGAACGGGAGATGGAAGTCAAACGTAATGTTTGGGTTGAGATTGTGCAGATTGAAGTTGTTGTGGATGATGGGTGCGGTGATGATGGGGAGAAGCGAGCCGACGGGAGCATCGCCGCGAAGGGCGTCTGGGGTTTCGAGGATACTAGCGAAACCCCACCGCGCAGTGCCGTTGATGAAGAGGCCGATGAGAATACCTTGCCAGAGGAGACTTGGGCGATTCTGTATAGCTGTCCCTGAGACGAGTAAGAGACCTAGGATATAGTGGTGGATGCGAACGTTCATTTGCGGGATGGCGACGAGTGCTAGGACACCGCCGACTAGGATGCCGTAGATGGCAAGGTACTTTGGCAAACGGCCCTCGACACGGAAGGCCCATACTTGACCGAGGGCGATGCTGAAGAGGCAGAGCACTACGGTGATGAGGGCTGGGATGGCGCCGGGTTGGTTCTGAATATCGTGAGGTGTCAAACGTTCAATGGGAATGTGGTCGAAGGTGTAGTTGTTGAGAGCGCCGATCCAGCAACCACCGAGCCAGAGAAAAGTCTTCTCAACTTGGGCATCAAGATCCTGGAGGGTGCGCTTCACAGCGAAATAATACACGGCGTACATGCAAAATCCTGCCGGAAGCAAGTGTCCCAGTGCTATGCTGATGATGGCGTAGTAATCGGTCAGGTTCGGTGGATCTGACACGAGCGCAACATGGAAGAAAATGCCCAGGAAGGCGGACGTGAAAAAGACGGCAGGTGAGGTGGTGAAAAGAGATAGCAGGATGGTGAAGGTGAGCGACACGCCGAGCAACGGCCATCGCAGATCGCGACACTGTGCCTGGGTACCTGGGAGAAAAGTGAAGGACTTGGGGAAATATGAATCGAAGCCGATGCTCGAGATGTGCTTCCTGTCCACACTGGAAAAGTGGCTCTTCTCACCAACATGAGCAATAACTCCACAGCCTCCAGACTTGTCGCCGATGAAGCCAGCGTGAATGGCGGCTGCGCAGACGAACGAGTCTGCGCGGTAGTACGTGTTGTGAAGGGTCTCTTCGTCGTCTGTAGGCCCTCCAACGACTAATTGCTTGTACACTATTGATTGGTCGCCGACAGCATGGGGATTCTGCAGTATCTCGCGGCGGCAGGTGGCTGGACAGCGGAAGGGCATCGTGGCATTGGCGAATGGCCGGCACAGATGACCGTTCAGGCCGCAGCCATTGCCATCGCTCCAGAACCGGTCTGTGCATCGCAACCTGACTGGACTGCCGTAGCCTGGTATTTCGGCTGCAAAGGCACTTCGATGCAGCACCAAGCCAAAGCTCAGTATCCAGCAACAGTAGAAGCCTACCAGCAGCGTAATCTTCTGCTTCCGCTTGGGGAAGAAGGTGTCTACAAAACGGATGGGTGCTGTTTGGATCCTGGGCAAGCACGGATGGATCTTCCAGGGTCGCGGCGGCTGCGGGCCCTTGACCCACGTGACCACATTGCTCCACGTGCGCTGCAACCGCGGGGGGGCATATTGGGTAATGGAGTAGGGACCGTGGGCAGGGTGGTGTTCTTGCCGGGAGGCTTCGGGGCTGGCGATGGGCACGGCGGAGTGGTGGGAACGGATGCTAGCGTTCTCGTCGTCGCGGTAGCACTGGGGGGGCGCGGCCTCGTCATCGTAGTCGTCTGGCGCCATGTCTATGAGCGAGCGCAGCTCGTGGCGGGAGGTTGGGGACGACAGCGTGGGAGATGCGCCTGCAAGAGGGGGCGCGAGGCAAAAAGAGGGGGGTGGAAGGGGGGGTGGGAGGGGAAGGAAAGGTACGGACCACGTGATGCAACGCCGGGGCGGTGGTGCGTCATCCTGTACATACATACCACCATACTTCCTGCGCACATACTACAGACCATGCGGCGTGCGCCACCACACGCTACTTCCGGCGGCTGCCGCGTTCGTGTCGTCACCATGCCGGGTATGCGGGCAGATTTCTAATCAGCTCGTATCGCTCGATTCCCGAGCTTCCCCATGCATGGCCTTCACTGCTGCCTGACAGACCGACCGTCTTGTACGCTGCAGCGCAAGCATCCCACCACCTGCGTCTTCTCCCTCACCACAGCCATGGCGCCCTACACAGGCGATCCAGCTAGCTTCCCGGCCCCCGTGGATCTCTCCCACCATCTCTCTCGCAGCACAAAGGCGCGCCAAGCCTCGAGCATCAAGCAGTTCTACAAGTACTTCACCATCCCCGGCATTGCTCAATTGGCTGGAGGCATGCACCCGTCCGCATCGTCGCTCTTGCCACACCCTGACCAGTGACAGGCCTCCCCAACGACAAATACTTCCCCTACGACACCCTCGAGGCCAGCGTCTCACATGCCAACCGATGGCAGCCAACACCCAACAGGCCTGTCGACCCGCCCGCCGACCCGCCCGCCGACGCCCCCCCGAGCGCGCAGCTGGCTGAAACCCGCGTCGCAAAGAGCCACCGCGAACCGCCCGCCTCGCGCCTCGTTGTTCCCCACGCTTCAGGCGTGCCAGATGCCGCACGCAAGATCGACCTCATGTCGGCACTGCAGTACGGCCAAGCCCTAGGCTATCCGCCGCTGTTCGACTTCCTCCGCAGCTTCACGAGGAACCATCTCCATCCCTTTGTGCCATACCAGGGGGGCCCGGAGATCATCTTGACTTGCGGCTCGACCGACGGCTTCTCCAAGACAATCACGGCGCTCAGCAACGAGTGGTCGGCCGATCATGATCCGCGCGCCGAGAGACCGGCCATACTGTGCGAGGAATATGCCTACATGAACGCCATTCAGACATGCACCCCCAAAGGCTTCAACATTGCGCCAGTTGCCATCGATGACGAGGGAATGTTGGCCAAGGGGCCTGGTGGCCTCCAAGACGTCCTCGAGAACTGGGACTTCAACAAGGGTCGTCGGCCACACCTCATGTACACCGTCACCATTGGACAAAACCCCACGTCCGGCACCCTGTCAGTCGCCCGCAGGACAGACATCTACGCGCTTTGCGTCCTATACGACGTCATCATTGTGGAAGACGACCCCTACTGGTACCTCCAATTCCCATCGTCGTCATCCAAAACCATGTCACCGCGACCAACCAAGTCATCTGGCTTCGAGTTCCTCGACAGCCTCATTCCGTCTTACCTCAGCGTGGACTACCAGGGTCGTGTTGTCCGCCTGGATACCTTCTCCAAGACAATAGCTCCAGGATGCCGGCTAGGATGGATCACTGCTCAGCCTGCGCTTGTTGAACGCATTCTCCGCGTGACAGAGACGACGACTCAACAACCATCTGGCTTCGTACAGTCCATGGTTGCAGAGCTTATCATGGGCCCGCAGAGCCCAACCGATCCTGGCAAAGGCGGCGCCGCAGATGGTAGTGGCTGGAAGGTCGATGGCTGGGTGCGCTGGCTCGAGGGTCTACGCGGCAATTATGAGCGCAGGATGTCGACCATGTGTGACGTTCTCAATGCAGGCAAAGAAGCGGTCAAGGCTGGCCGTCGCAGATCACTCACCCAAGTGGTGAACGAGGATGATGACTGGGCCGTCGTCGAAAAGACACAGATCTACTCGTTCGTCCGCCCTCTCGGCGGAATGTTCGTCTGGGTCCGCTTCAACTTTGCCTCGCATCCTCTGGCCAAGCAAGTTCCGGGCGCACGCCTGTCACGAGCGCAATGGATTTTCTGGACCACCAAGCCATACCTATGCCTTGTTGCACCTGGTAGCATGTTCGCCACATCACAGGAAATCCTCGACAAGGATAGTTACAGGTGCTTTCGGTTGTGCTTCGCCGCCTGCCCTGATGAGCATGTTGAGGGCATCACCAAGAGATTCACCGATGGCGCCCAAGCTTTCTGGCGCATCAAGAGCAAGAGCAAGATTGATGACTTGTTAGAACAGGAGGGCGAGGCAACGGTTGATCACGTTACTGGTATGGCAGTTCTGTCGGGCATGTGCTAGCTTCGCGCACCATGAAGCATCGTCTCCGAAATGACACGAATACGTGAATAGTAATGGTTCGTGCTCTAGACCTATCTATGACCAATGTGAATACTCTCGCTCTTGAAGACGCCGAAGCACCGGTGGCATCTGTCAGCGCGGGCTCGGCATTGAGGGGCAAAGACTCTACGCTTCCCCACAAACGTCATTGCCACACTGCTACGGCGGCGACCTGAGCAGATACGAGTTTACAACATGTCACGGTGCGCGCTCTAGACTAACATATATTTTGAACGGGAAACCGTGCATCTTCACATTCGCCCATGTTCTACCGAGCTGCCCGCATATATCCTGAAACTTTACCAACATCCATCTGTTCTAACACGCGACTCACCTCCCATTTCGGAACAAGGTTTGCAAGTCATAGCAAAGTTTCTACTATGGCCACCAGATCGCGAGTTCGTCTCGTAGCTTCGCAGCAACCCGAGTTCTACGTCAAAGGTCTGACTGCTGAGAGTGCGGACAGGGCGAGTCAATTGCTGCAAGTCAATCACGAGCAGCATCATATCTTCTTCAACCAGTCAAGTTATCATGCAAGTTCAAACAAGTAAAAGTACCATATGAACCATCATAGTCTAATGTCATGACAGAACCACATCGCGCACCACTTACTCACGCTCTTTGCGCTCAATGCTTCCCCTGCTGAGATTCAAAAAGGCTACGACGACAATGTATCATACCAGCGACCACCTGAACCTCTTACAGAATCCATCGTCGATGACATGCACAAGCCAGAGAAATTCAAGAAGTATCTGGGAAAGGAAAAGTACTACCATGACTTTCTTGTCTTCTTCCAGAAAGAGATTGAGGCCAAGAGTTGGCAGAATGTCTTGAACGAATACCTCTTCGCTGAAGATGACCGCGCGAACGACCTGCTTTGCCGTCTCTTCGCGAGCTTGTTACATCCGATTATACATCTGGGCTTTGGCATCGAGTTCCAGCAGCCAGCGATTATCGCAGAAGCGCTAGCGCAAGCAGCCGTGCACGACAGCTGGATGGTGCCGTTGTTCCTTGGCTGTGAGAAGGCTGCAGAGGTACATCGGAGCCACAAAAACGCACACAAAACGATTGTGCAGCTGTTAGAGGAGGCCAGGGATGATGAAATGTTGAGCAATGCGGCGCATTGGGAAGATGGCGATAAGAGTATGGAGGGCATCATGAAGCGCGCTCCAGAAGAAATGATGAAGCTTGCCAGCCAGTACACAGTCGAGGAAAGCGAGCTAGAAGAAAAGACGGCTGAGATGATCAACGCTGCAGGTCAGTTGCCTTTTGAACGACGTATGACTGTCTCTGACTTGGGCACAGTATACTACACGGGCACAGCGCAGAAGCCTCCACATCGAGTCAAGTTCGACTTCTTCCTGATGCACTGCGTAAACTGCAGCATCTTTTTCTCGAATTTCCTTTCCCCCGCGAACGCATTCCTCACCCCCACTGTGAAGCGCCGCCTCCTCGAGTGGAAAGTCTGGAGCGACATGGTCACGTACGTCTCGCGAGGCTGCCCAGCACTCCTCCTCGACGAGATCACAAACTACAACCCCGCCAAGGACTCAGACTGGGACGGCGTCATTGCGCGCGTACGAGCCTTCTCAGACGACGGCCACGCAAGCAAACTCGTCCGCGCCCTTGCGCATGGCCAGCAAGCGTGTCAAGCGTACCAAGACAAACCAGGCTTCATGATCCAAGGCGACATGTGGCGGAAACTAGGCCACATGGCCACGGACTCGGTCGAAGCTGGCGAGCCACATTGGGTACGAAGCTGCGGGTTCGAGAAAGCGTGGGAACATGTGCCGCTGCGGGAGGGCGCGAGGCTTTGAACGGGTTGCGTCACACATGCTGCAAGGGACAAACATGTCGTGCCATGGGGGGAGGCTGGGGGTATACAACCGCATAGGCTATCGATACACAATATGCGTGCGCGTCCGTAAAGAGACGATGGTATATGCAGGGTCGGCACGATTGACACATGGGTGCGGCGGTCAGGGGCGATATTTGCACAACGTTGGCCTGCGCAGGATTGCAGGGTCGATGTGAGAATTGTCGATGAACACACTCTGCTGGCGTAATCTGAATACCATGGCAGTACGGAGTACGGAGTACCGTCTTACACACATATTGCGCAACCAATGGCGAGCGTGGCACGTTGGAGGTAGAATGCCACCTAGTCCGCGGCTGCGTAACAGAGTCAAACGAAACCAGGTAAAAGCATGTCACGGCCATGGATCCAACCAGCCGCGAAACAGCGGTGCTGCTGCCCGGGAATACAACCGCCGTGCATCCAGTGCGAAGTTCCCAGCGACCAAAAGCAGCCGAATCCGCCGTCCTCAAGCGGCCAGCTGTGCTCAGGGGCCAACTTCCACTTCCACTTGCACTCCCTTTTTCTTCGTATCCACGACGAACCATGTGAGCAGAGCACGGCTATCGTTCCCCTGTCCCACGCACAAAGATCCACACAAACAACGAGCTGCCGTGCCGTCGCAAAGCGCATGAATCGCACTAGACACATCCCATGTGTGGAAAGTGAGCGCTGGGGCGAATCAAGCTTCTCTGGCGCCTACGTCTCACCCATCACTGGTCACACACGCGCTCGCTCACACACGTCGCAATCTCATCCCGCGAGACGGCCTCCTTAAAACCGATGCTTGCAATTGCTCCGGACGGCATGTCGCTGTGAGTGAGAGCTTCAGCGGGACATGTTCATTGCCGCGCCGGGCATCTCTTGGGCAATCTTACGGGACGGGTGCATGCACGATTGTGACATGCAAGTCGAGCTTCGCGCATCCCCCAGAGCGCCCGCAACAGAGGCTCCATCCGCTCAATGAATCCGTATCTTGGCCCTTGGGAACCTGGAGATTGCGATGCCGGGACCATTGTGCCCGCTGTGTACCGGAGCCTTTGTGCATGGGCGCAGCGGACGAGCGCTGAACACCAACACCGGTCGCCGGCTGTCTGTCGCGTGGACAGAAACACCGCATTCGCGCCTGAGGCTCGGCTCGCAAGGCTGTACGGAGTAGGGTGAAAGCGTGCATCAATAATGATCATGCCCTGCCCCATCCCTGCGGGCTTTTGCACCCCAGATCCTTGACCAAGTCCCCTTGCTCAGTGCTGGCCCTGTTTCATCTTACCTTTGTGGCCAGTGCTCAGCTGGCCAACGGGAGCATTCCTTCATCTCCCTATCCGTACTGTGGACAGTCTCGCTTGATATTCGTTCGTTTTCCCGCCCGCCCACCCCTCTTCTCGACTTCCCATCCTCGGCGGCACTCAGTACTCCGTACTTGTCATTCCTTTCCACGCTCCTTAGCAATCTACATTCGCTTCCAACCAACATCTTCGTTCGTCGACGTTTACGCTCTTTTCAATTGTGCATACCGCTTGACCTGTGCATCTTGGCTCCATTCGAAGTCCTGGTGGCTACGCATCCATCTCCGTCACGCTGAGCAGCACCCTACGTTTTCGACTGAACCGGAACACTACGAACATCGCGCATCGATCTGAGCAAAAACACGACTGTCGACCACGTACACAAACACTTCCGCCCGCACTATGAAGTCGGTCGCATCACTTTCCGCCGCGGCAGCCTTGCTGTCCGGCACCGCCAACGCCTTCTGGCGCATGCCATGCCACTCCCGCACTGCGCTCGCCCGTCTTGATCCAATTGTCGAGAAAGGCACCATCTCCAGCCACGGTCACGTCATTCACGGAGGAAGCAGTAAGTACCAAATATCCCCACTTTTCCGCTTGCTGCTAGATTTGGACCGCATGAACTTCTGCCATGTCATCCTGCTCGTTCCTGAAGAAATCTCGACGCAACTTTGGTTTCATGATGGAGAATGGTCGACTAACGCGAGACCAGATTTCGATGAGAACACCAGCTACGACCAGCTCAGAGAGTCTGAATGCACATCCTGTGCATTCAGCGATGACAAGTCGGCCTACTGGTAAGTCGACTGAGATGGCAAGCGTATTTGCACGGTGCTGATCATTTCAGGACACCGTCGCTGCACTTCATCCATGCCAGTGGCGAGGCTGAGATCGTTCCCCAGATCGGCGGCATGCTCGCATACTACCTGCTTTTCGGCGATAACATCAAGGCATTCCCCAAAGGCTTCGAGATGCTTGCTGGTGACCTGCGCATGCGTAACTTCACCGGCCCTGTTCCCGACCCGCCAACCTCGGCATGGGGCCCTGAGGACACGACCCAAGAGTCTCTCATGCAGAAGTCAATTGGCTTCAACTGTCTAAACTACGACAAGCAGCCCGAGGGCTCGCGCTTCCGCCATTCTATGCCAGACAAGGCTTTTCTGGATGAGAACTGTGCCAACGGTATCCGCGCTGAGCTCTTTTTCCCGTCGTGCTGGAACGGCAAGGACGCTACTGCGCCTGACCATAAAAGCCACATGGCTTACCCCAACTTGATCGACGGTGGACAGTGCCCTGAGGGGTACGACACACGTCTCCCATCTCTCTTCTTCGAGACTATCTGGGACACCAACGCCTTCAAGGGCAAGGACGGACAGTTTGTCTGGTCCAACGGTGACCCCACTGGTATGACCCCCTTTACACTCTCAATCCATCAGTCACTAACCATATGCAACAGGTTACGGATACCATGGCGATTTCATCAACGGCTGGGACATTGACGTTCTCCAATCCGCCGTCACCCAATGTACCAACCCCTCGGGCCGCGTGGAAGACTGCCCAATCTTCTCACCCTCCCTCCAGTCCGAATCCACTCAAGGCCAGTGCGAAATCAAATCCCTCCCCGACGCCATCAAGACGGAAGATTGCGCCGGCCCCACAAAGGGTCTCTGTGGCAACGTCGCTGTGCAAGACGGCCCTGGCTACGCAGACCCCCTCGTGCCCGACTCCCCAAGCGCCAACCCAGCTCCTGAGTATCCTGCTGCTCCCCAGTATCCTGCTGCTCCTCAGGCCCCTGCAGCTCCTGAGTCTCCTGCACTTCCCGATACTCCTGCCGGTCCCGGTTACCCTGCTGGTCCAAAGTCTCCTTCTGCACTTCCTGATACTCCCTCCGGTCCCGGTATCCCTGCCATTCCCCAATACCCTGCCGCTCCTGATAGCGTGGGAAGCCCCGTGTCATCGGCCGTCCCAACAGTCACCCCAGCTCCCTCTCCCCAGGACGTTGATGCCGCCCAGAAGGGCCAAATCGTTTCCACATCGACATACACGTCCAGCGGCATCGTGTACGAAGTCGTGATTGAACAAGTCGCAGTCACCGTCACGGTAACAGACGACGCGGCGAAGAAATACAGGCGTCATGCGGCCGCGCATCTGCGCAAGAAGAGCTTCGCTGGTCGTCGCTAGTCGTCGAAGCAGGCTACGTTGGAACAACCCCGGCTGCAGGAACCTTGCCGTAGCGCTTCATTTTTAGTTTTCTCTCCTGTATATCAAACATGACCATCGACATGCAACCACCTCGTCTAGTCTAGTTCTAGTCCTAGTACTAGTCAACCTCTTCCCCCACCGCCCCGATTTTCGCGCAAATTTCTCCGTACATGATCCTTTGCTTGTTCGTTCTATGCCTTCGCGGTTTTAGTGCTTGCTGCTTTCGTGTCAGCTGGCTGTGTATATGCGTTGAGCCATGTGAGTCTACCAAGGATGCTATTGCTCGTGCACGGTCATGAACATTGTGATGTCGTTTGGTGGGTGATGTCTGCGCAAATACGCTGGGCGATGACGTCTATTTACATAGAAGTGATGGATTTCAGCTTCAGTGAATACTCTGCGTTCAACCTGGTTGCCATATGCTCGAATTTTTTACTGGCACGTTCTTCACTTGATTCGCTGTTGCTCTATCACCTTTGGTTTTCCTAACCGTACATGTCTTCAAAGGCACAAGTCGCGTGATATGTTAGGGCTGTCAATCTGCCTTGACGGTTGTTCTCTTACTATTTATTTTCTTCAAGTTATGCATCTGCAAACCCACAAATTGTGTGATTTGTTCGGGCTATAAATCTGCCTCGATTGTAAGCTCCACCACACTCTCTTGCCACAACGATCGACTTTATCATACGACATGAGTCGGGCATCAAGTATGGAGGCTCTACGGGGATATCTGCCTCAAGGACTTACCGATGCGACTGCTAACATTCCTGGCTATGGCCTGATTTCTAAGCTTGTACTGAAAGCTTTTGGGGTTGACATCGGAGAGATTGTAACTATTTATCTGTTGCTATTTGGCATCTATCAAGGAGCGCGCTTTATGTACTACCGAGCACGGACATGCTTCATGTAAGCAAGCGACGTCGCCTTCGTGAAGGACGTCGAACAATTGACATCATATAACAGAGACCTCGCCACGTCAGTTGTGCAGATCGACGAGGATGAAGCGCTGTACTACCAGATCATAGCCTGGATGTCTGCACAATGTAAAACGAGGCACAGCCGAGATCTGAAAGCCTCATCCTTGCGTCCCAGCGGCCAAGATGCCGACGATGACGACACCGAATACAACGAGACCGAATTAGTAGACGACTCCGGCCTATTCAACTACGAAAAATGGGCCGGTAGAACGCCAGTCTTCTACGACACCAATTTCCGCGAAGATGGCTTCTTCCACGGCGGCAACTACTTCATCTTCACGAAGGAAGAGAGGGAGAACAAATTCTCGCACAACAATTGGGAGCGATACATTGCTCTTCGTTGCTTGGGTCGCAGCACACAGCCTATCAAGAACTTTATCAAACACGTAAAAGACTGGTCAAGCAAGAGAGAGTCTGATACTACTACCATATTCCGTTCCACAGTAAACAGAAGTAGGGGGGCTGATTGGAGCCGGCAGGCAACGCGGCCTTCTCGCCCCATGGACACTGTGTCACTGGATGAGGCCCAGAAGAAGCAAATCATGTTCGACATCAACGACTACCTCAGTCCCAAGACGGCGTGCTGGTGAGTTCTCCGTCTTCTTTTAACTTGGGCATTGCGTAACCCTTTCTTTTTAGGTACGCTACTCGAGGTATCCCACACCGTCGCGGCTACCTTTTCCATGGACCACCCGGTACCGGCAAGACGAGCTTGAGCTTTGCTCTGGCTGGAATCTTCGGTCTCAACATCTACTGTGCCTCGTTGAGCGAGCCAGAGCTCAAGGAGTCGGACCTTGCTGCACTGTTCCGGAGCTTGCCTCAGCGCTGCATCGTTTTGCTTGAAGATATTGACTCTGCTGGCATTCGCCGTGATGGGTCTTCTGACAGTACGGATATGGAGATCAATAAAAACTCTGACTCGCATACTGATGAAGCTGGTGACGAGGACATTGGTAAGAGGACAGTACAGAAGAAGGAACCAGTTCGCGGTCTATGGACTTGGGCTTTTGGCGCGCAACAGGCAACAGTTGAGAAAACCGAGAAAAACCCCAAGTCTTCTTCGGTGACGAGCGGGGAAAACGCTGGAAAGAGCAATATTACGCTCTCCGGATTGCTCAACATCATCGATGGCGCTGCATCTCACGAAGTGAGTTCATTGTACCGCGGGCACTTATAAGCACTTGCTAACAGAGTCATAGGGTCGAGTCTTGATTATGACTACCAATTACCTCGAGAAACTCGATTCTGCCCTCATTCGCCCTGGCCGAGTTGACCTGCAGATCCGCTTCACACTCGCCACGCATGACGAGATTCGTGCCATCTTCAAGCGCATGTATAGCACAGAGCACGATGCCAAGAAGAAGACCGAGACGCAAGCAACAAACGATAGTAGCACGTGCTCCTGCAACCACAATGCAACCCCCAACAGCAGCGCAAACACCGCTGAAGGACTGTCGCCTGAGCGGCTTACTGAGTTGGCAGGGCAGTTCGCAGCAGAGCTTCCTGACACCACCTTCTCACCCGCTGAGATCCAGGGCTATTTGCTGATGAAGAAGACGGATCCGAGCGGTGCGATTACCGGTGTGAAGGAGTGGAAGAACAAGCTCTTGGAGGCGAGGAAGAAGGGCAAGAAGGTGATCGACAGTGAGTAGACTTCTCGCAGCTGGCTTATGTGCATGGATACTTTTCAACACGTTCGTACTCTTCACACCTATTGAAGATTCATGAAGTTGTATCGGCTAAAGTGGCATTCCTTTCTTTCTATCAGCGAAGACGTTATTGTAATAATTAGCCTTATCCATTATTGTCGTTCAAAAGGCCTTGTGCGCTACCAGTTTTCCAAGACGTCATGTTCGAGAGCTACTGAACGTGCCTATTTTGGCCAACGCTAAGGATGGCGGTTCCAGAATGGGTTCACCGGGGGGCCGAAAATGTTGTAAACGAATTGTGGACTTTGCTTGGCGATGGATGCCTGATGGCTGATGGCGGCGCAGAAGTATCCCTGAATCGCCTCAAGCAGGGTGGTAGAAGCGCGTGGTAACCGCCCACAACAACACACCCAGGGTGGCCACCAGCTCTTGTGGACACCCATTAATCGAACTCCTCGCTACTTTACTAGTCGAGTGTGCGGAGTTTCTTCCCCTGCGTCTTGTTCCTCTCTGTGACTCGCTTACAATTATGACCTACCTTGCCCCCACCACACCACATCAGCCGCATAGCCGTAACCCCGTTCGCCTGGTGCCTGGGCTGCCTGGCACCTGCGCCTCGAATCCTCATGCGTCAGCGACGTGCCGTCTTTGTGCAGCTGCACATGCAGAAAGACCATGGAGTGTGGTTTGAGAGCGAATCAGACATAGCACGCCCGACACCACAGGGTGCGCTTTGAGATTTCCATGGCCCGGAGCTAAAGTAATGGCATGGTTGGCTCGGAGGCGTGGCAGACGTATACGAGATGGTGCTGATAGTGCTCATGCGTGATCGGGCATGCGCATGGATTCAATAAGACTGCAGCTGTGCCTACTCGCACGCGCAAAGCTTGCAACTCAACTTCGATGTTGGGGACCTTCAAGAACCTGGAGAGGAGGATTTCGCACCAATTGCGTCTACTTGGAATCCCTGTGGAGGCTTTCAGGCGTCCGGATCTAAGGCCGACAGTCGAATCTGACCATTCAGTTGGAAGGGAAACAGGAGGGCCAAGAAAGTTACCTCGACGTCGACACAAATAGTTGCAAGTGTCGCCGTTTTGCACGCTAGCCATGAGGCTCCTTGTAGCATTGTCACCGTTGTTGCCAATTGCAGCAGCGCAAAGAACGACCCTGAGTCCGTCGAGCAGCCTTGACCTATTTCCAACACGGATACCCTCGTCTATAGGAGGAGATGTCGAACCATCCGCTACGCAATCACTGGCCGGGCCAATACAGACGGATCGCGCATGTGGTCAATTATCAACTTTTATCGAGTCTACACGGGCGCGGACACCAAGCGTACAGGCTGCATTGGCACATGCCTGTCTTAAGTCTGTACCGATAAATCAGTCAGCTGCTAACACGACCGTTGATGGGATAAAGCGCATGGTGGAGTTCCAATCTACAATCACCTACCTCAAAGATCCGCCCAAGGGATGGCCGAATGAGAAGGTGGACATTATGGCAGGCCTGGATGATATTGGCACGAAAGTTAACAGTGGAGGATATACGAACGAATACGACTTCGAAAATGACATTGCAAGTCTGCTTGTCAAAGCACATGATGGACACCTAAGCTTCAACGGAATGGCATTCTCGGGGGCCTTCAGATGGCGGAGAAGCAGCCAGATCACCTTGATCTCAGCCTCGAGCGATGGAAACGCAATACCCAAGGTGTGGGCGCTCGGCGATTTCAACAGGACTAATCCTAGCTACCAACCTTCATCTGTCACTCGGATTAACGACCAGGAAGTGGGACAATTCTTGGCGGCTGAATCATTGCTGAACTCCTACCACGATCCAGATACACGATACAACGCCTTGTTCTTTCTGCAGCCAGCAGAGAACTTTGGATACTTCACCAATCCGCGCTTTTATCCTGGCCCGACAACAAGCATAACGTACGAAAACGGTACTTCAAGAAATTACACAAATCTGGCTGTCGTCACAGAGCCCGTTGCATGGGACTACATTACTGACGCCAAGTCGTTCTACGAGACTTACATCGAGCCATCGACAAGCTCTCGGCGTGTAAAGAAGCGCAACCCTAACTCTCTTCCCCTCTACCTTGAAAATCCTCGAGATCATGAGTTTCAGAACGCGTTCACCTTTGAGCACGGTTCAGTCCCATTGTTCTACCCTCAACCTTTCGTCGCGCACTCGGAGACAGATGTTCCACTCGCCGGGTACTTTTTCAACACTGCCCAAGGGCAGATTGGTGTACTGGTTGTACAGACCTTTAATACGGAGGATGAAGCTAGTGCACGAGAATTTCAGCGCGTCATTCAGCGCTATATCACAGAAGCACAATCGCGTGGCGTTGCCAAACACATCATCGACGTGCGCACCAATGGTGGCGGCAAGGTCTTGAGTGGATACGACATGTATCTCCAATTTTTCCCGTCTCAGAAACCGCAGACACAGTCCCGTTTCCGCGGTCATCGTGCAAGCGACCTGTTCGGCAGCTCGATATCGAACTTCAGGACCATGACTAGTTCGAACGCTGAACTCTTCACTTCTCCCTTCAGCAACGACGCATGGTTGAACAAGGACCTCGAAGATATGGCTGATTGGACCGCGATGTACCCACCCAATAGGTTCCACAACGATAACTTCACGGCACTGCTCAGGTACAATCTTTCAGACCCGCTGCAGACGTCCAATGACCGTCTGGCAGTCGGAATCGTCCCTACTGGCTACGGGACCAGGAACAATTTCACCGAGGATCCCTTCCGCGCAGAGGATCTGCTCATTTTGTCCGACGGTATTTGCGCCTCAACATGCTCCATATTCACCGAGCTCATGGTCCAGCAATCGGGCGTCAAGACTCTGGCAGTAGGCGGTCGTCCTCAGCTCGGTCCCATGGTCCCAGTCGGCGGTACGAAGGGCACCCTCGTCTTGCCACATATCTACCTTCAAGCCCTCTCAACTTACGTTGTCACGGCCTTCGCCTCAAGTACCGCCCAAGCACGCGAATGGGCCAAGTTCATTCCCACGCCATTCGGCATCGCAGTTGTAGACGCCAGCGTCAACTTCCAAGATAACATCCGCAAGGGACTCGAAAACGACGGCATCCCCACGCAGTTCCTGAACGATACTGCGAGCTGCCGTATCTGGTACGAGCCGCAGATGTACCTGAACGTAACGAAGTTGTGGGAGAAGACGGCTTCAGTGGCGTTCGGAGGTAACAATGGTGGCATGGATGAGGGCAAGTGTGTGCAGGGCAGTGTGAGCAATCAGGATCAACAGACTGGTAAGGGAGAGGATAATCCAACTGGTAGTGGATCAGGGAGCCAGAATTCAGATGAGAAAGATGCGGGTGCTGTGTTGAGGCCGGGGTGGTCGGCGGTGTTGGCTTGTGCGATTGCTGTTATCGCCAGCTTTGCCTTGACTTGAAGCAGAGCGTAGGTATCTTAATCTGCATAGCATAATCTGTGGGTTGGATAGACGATCAACGAAACGCTTATTATTGCTCATGAGAGACATCTGCCGTTTCTTCGACTACAGGTCTTCACGCTCCGACGAGACTTCTTCTTGTAACTGCCTGTAGTGTTGCTGAAACCAGTCGATTGTTCCTAAGTCACACACCATGGGGATAGCCATCACTTACGTAATACTGATGCACTAGTACTTGCGTCCAAGGCTGCATCATGAATGGATCTTGATGACGCACATGCGCCAAGCCTAGAACAACTGGAGTGGGATGGACCCCTCAGACGCCCTGATGATGTTGAGAACACGACAACCAACCATCTCATGCAAAGAAGACTGTATGTCGATGCAATATGATATTGAAGCGACAGAATTGGTCTTTGGAATGTAGGTGGCCGCCAGAATGTTCTATGGTAAGGTGGTGGCTCTCCTGAACGCACTGTAAGTGATAAGCTTCCACCGTCCCCACCCTACAGCCAGCTAACCATCACTTAGAAGCGGACATACCGTTTGAATATAACGCTTGATCCAAATATAACAATGCTTCCTCAACCGTATCGTCGAACTCGTCTGCGAACCCTAGCATGCGATTGATTCGACTACCGCGCAGTACACAGACGCACAGAGCACACCAAGAACCACGAGTGATGCTTTGCTCCCTTTGAGATAACATGGAGCTACCAAGGTCCTAGGGACATCATGACAAACGCCTTGCACGTTGTTGCTATGAACTACCAATTGGTGTCTGCGCTCAACACGCTGTACGCATAGGAAACGCCCTCAAGTGTCGCTCACCCTATTGCCCGGGACAAAAACAAAGCTGCCTTGCTTGAACACGCACGACTACACAGGATAAGAAGAGGCCGCACCATGCTTCAGGACCACACCTTAGCAAAAAGAACGCAAAAAGAGAACAATGAGCCCGATGCGGGGGTCGAACCTACTGGGTGATTAGGAACGGGATTGGTTGTTGGAACCATTGGGAGTAAACTTACCCGCAACCTTGAGATTGGATCAATCGCCTCTGTTAGAAGGTGAAACCTAAGAGTCTCACGCTCTACCGATTGAGCTAACCAGGCTGATGCTGTTCATGGAGGAGGGTGCAAATTAACAACAGTATATTCGACACGAAAATAGGATCAAACTTGATTAGGACAGCTTTTGGAAAATTATGCGGGTTACCGCATGATAGCAGCGAAAATTTTGCTCCTAATGAGTATTCTGTGGGAAGGGTGGGGTCCACACCATACAGACTAAAACATGGAGCCTGACTGGTCCTTTATGCGACTCCAACACTACTCTTGCTGCTTCCAAACGTCGTTTCTAGAAGTATGACCCTTGACGAATGTCGCATCAGGCTAGTCACAGTTGCAAACAGCTATAATACATTGCTCCAGTTCAGCTTCAACGGATTCTTCCAGCCTCTGATCGAGCGACTGTCTGGTCCCCCGGTCAGCACAGCCATTTGATCGCTTAGATGTTTTACCAGGCAAGATACTTGTAAGGCAGACATGTTCACAAACTGCTCAATTGACGCTCTTGATTGGGTCACGGTGTACTTGGATCGGGGAACGTGCGTTCGGCTGACAGCTGCGCCCCTGCCACTTTCTAGTTCAGTCCGAACGTTCACCCTAGATTAGCAGCACCATGATCTCGTCAGCCTTCTCAGGTACTGCGCCCATGGGGCCTGAGTGGCTGTACTACTATAAAAGAAGCATGGTTTTCCGGAATGATGTAGACTATGTTAAAAGATTGAGCTGCTGTTGCTTTGATTCGCCTATCGATCAGACTGTGTACACTTCCCTACAGTTTATTTTTGAATTTCAGCATTCTTGAACTGATCCGACATCTTGTCGACCACTCCTTACCCCATCTCAAGTTATCCACCATGTATTCTCTCACGTATCTCGGTAAGTTCGACGATGTCGCGATAGAATCTCTTTAGCTCATTGATGTTCAGCTAACATACTCAAGCAACACTTTGTAGTCTCGCAACATATTCTACGGCATTTCATCTATCACAACCACGGCGACAGGAACCATTGGCAAGCGATGGCACTTTGTTACCGTCATTGGGCGGTGATGCCATTGATCCTTGCTCGCTCGCCGAGTCGCCTAGTGTCAATGCCAGTGTTCAATTAGGAAACTGGGTGGAGTGCCAGATCAATGGTAAGTTATTTATGGAATTAGAAGCTGCGAATATGCTCACCTGCGCGCCAGGCTTTTACCCCTTCCCCGCCAACACGGAGTGGCCAAGAGGTCATGCATCATCATTCTCCAAGGACATCCGCTTCACGTTCAACGACACACATTACGACTTCGATGGCTCGCTTCGCTTGTATCAGACTTTCAATGCTAGTCTTGCTCGGGCATTTTCCCCGTTTAAGCACGGTTTCATCAACACGCTTGGCATACCTAACAGTAATGGTGACAGGGGCGGCTTTGTGTACACAATCGGCTGGGCAGGTGGCTACCATAACTTTGCCAAGCGTGATTTATACTTCACTAACGCTGCATTTGCTGTGGTAAAAGAGGTAGATGGCGAGAGGAAGATTGTTGAGTTTAGAGAGAGCAGCAATATTCCGAATTTTTCACCGTTGCCGGAGCAGACGATGTGGGACTGTCACTTTGCAAAAGAACACTATGAGTTGAAGATATAGTAAGTCGGAGCTGTCACAGCCAAACACTAAGCTGACCGGAAGACTAGATTCTGATAAATGACTGCATCACCCAGAACCGTCTTCAACGCTCAACACCTCATACCACAACCCAGCCATCGCCTCCTGCAACCCCTCCATACTCTCCTTTAAAGCTTGCAGCTGTACTGTCCTGGCCGCCCTTCCTGCCGCGCTACCTGGGACATCCACCCACTCTTCTAGTCGCTCATCGGTGATGAACTCAGCGTTGAGCCTAATGATACTCAGGTCTGTCTCTAGCGCCGCACCGTGCTCTTTCAAGACTACCCGATACTCGCTTTTCTTGGTAGGATCTGTCTCTTTCATGTATCTCTCATGTACGTTTCGCACTACAAACACACTAGCCAGTACAGCACTCGCTTGCGTGGCTAGCTCATCCATTAGGGGTGTGAGGTCGTCATGATGGGCAAATGTTGTTGGCAGAGTGCTCATTGTATGTCTGTTTTTAATTGTGGCTTTCCTAGGCTATAAATTATGTTGTACGATTATGTTGCGGATCGTGGAGTTGGAGAGGCCTTTCTTCCATTTCGAAGAAGATATCATTTATGAATTGTGCTGGGGCGTGATTGATCCGTGCATGAAATATCTGGATGTTGAATGATCTGTAGCTTTCACGATCCATGACTGACAATCCGTGACCCCAACGTTGTCTGTATCGGTGGATACTTCACACCTGCTCTGAGTACCACCTGTATATCGAAAGCACATTTCGGGCTATAACACACCATTCCATGGGCAGTTACAGCTATTCAAGTACTCAATAAAATCTTTGAGCCTGAAGAGACTTCGGTGTGCGCTGGAGTGGCACAAGTGAAACATTGATTGCTTCGTGGACGTTGATTAGCAGCAATGCCCCTTCCTAAATCAATACTGCATTTGCACCAGAGTGGTAACAATGCGTTCTGGTGAAGCAGATCGTGAGAGCGAACTCACGGTAGTACTGTGTGACTTGCAGTGCCGCAGCACGCGAAGTACCCTCGCGATGTACCTTTGCATGTATTGGGGAATGGCGACTTCCTAAATCAAATGCGCGTGAGATACCGTGTTGCTCCGAGGTGGCCAATAGTTGCACAACTTCATGCACAGCGCGGGATAAACTCGTACATGATCCCGTGGCTGACGCGATTCGACGTAGATGAGCTGGACGTATCCTTCAGATCTAGTGTAACGATCATACTTATACACAAGTGTGACAACAGATGTACACCGCCAATTCAGTCGATCAGAAAGTCTGACCAAGGCCCGAGTATAAAATCGTGTTGCTGCTACCGCAACCATCAGCATATTCGACGAGCCACCCAACATGATCTCTCTTCTTCTAACACTGTTCTTCTCCGCATCCAATGTTCTTGCTCTGCCGACAGCAGACAGCACCAGCGCAGGCTACTGTCCAGTGTACGAGTACAATGTCGCCAGATACGATAATCTTCCCTTCTGGGAAGGTGCATACAATCCTGTTCCGCCATTCTACTACGGCTTGAGCTATGCGACGTTCCAGGTTGACCGAGATGATGGCTTCATTCGAGCGATCTCGGGCAACCAAGCGACAATGGCGTTCGGAGGCAGCGGAAATATCTCCATTCCTGACTCGTACAGTCGCCTCCCACTCATGTTGGACATGTACCTGACATCTCGCAGTGCATCGAAGCAAACCTTTGACCTTCATAGGTTCTACTACGCTTGCTTGGCGGGCATTCCTCAACCAGAATGCGCCGTTAGTATGTGGGGATTCAAGCCTGACGGGTCTATCGTTCGGCGAGTTCTCACATTCCCACCTTTGTGGTCAGGAATCTATCCATGGGAATTCTACATGAACGCAACTGAGTTTGGAACCGAATGGCAGGGGTTGAAGAGTGTCGGGTTCAGTATTGCGCGCCAGGATAACGGTGGGGATATGTATGGTGGATTACTGTTGGACGACGTGGAGTACAGTATCACAACGGCTTGCTAGAAACTTGTATTTGGGCTGCAGATGTGTAGACATCAGCTAGATGTGGCTTATTTTGCGCAGTGTGGGCGAGAACTAGAACTTTCCTTAAAAGAATGAACAGGGCGTATAGGAATAATTGGACCCGTGGTTTCGTGCATTACGCGTCCAACAAGAGAGTAGCTCGTGATTTCGAACGCTCTGCATTGTGCAAAGGGGAAGCGGACTACTTTGCGGTCTAGGAGATGTTATAGGAGTGCTCTCTACTTACAAGGCCACGGAACGCATGGTAAGATCGAAAGTGAAACAGTAGCTGCGAATACCCTCCGTCACGGAGCAGACGCGATGTTTCCCTTCTGGTGGGGTTTCTATAGGTCTTTGCGGGTTCGGAGTATGCGGGAAGATGCAGGTGTTGGTAGAAGCTAGGTGCAATGGCTGAAAGTGAAGTAACCAAGGAGACTGGGGATCCCTCAGCAGCAATACTAGTAGCATAGATTGCATGGATATGAGTATTGGAAGATTATACTATTGGTGTCAAGAAAGCTGACTTACAAGTCTGTGACTTTCTGGGAATTCCTACCAAGCCGCGACGCATGCAACCTGACTATGTGCGCCTGCGAGACGCAAATGCATGTTCGCAATCGATAGATTGATCGATCCGTAATCTACCAGACAGCATACCTCACTGCAACCGCTTGGAAAAGTCTAGATGTCAAGACGCACCGGCACGAACGCGTGCCAGTTGGCGAGTAAGACCGATTGAAGCCCTCTGGTGAGACATAGCAACTGACATCCTGGGACGAACGCGGCTTGTAGCATGGAACCAGGAAGAAATCACCTAGATGATGCGAGAAACATGGCACCCATGTATCAGGCAAGCTTGAAACGATCCCATACATGAGCGTAAGCTGGGATGCGTTGCGCGCATCTCAACGTGCTCGTGAAATTGGTTTCCTGTCTCGAGTTGTACGTAAAACCTTTGCCCGCGGGAGAGTCAGGTCTTGCTGCCCTGCCTTCCCAGGTCGCCTACTTCCGCCGGTCGGCAGCACACAGCCTTTGAACCTTACCATATCGCATGACATTTGCCATGTGTACCGAGTCCGAAAGGATGTTGGATATTGACGCGCGCGGGTGGAATTCTAGACATCTTTGAGATGAGCTCGATGCGATGCGCCCTCGTTTGAGGGGTGTGAGCCGTTGTGGGTGATGATCGGCAGATCTTCGACTACCGGTACGACTTCGGAAGTAATGTGCTCGAGTGCGCCTCAAGGTCTGGTCAGCACATGAAGACGACGAGTAAGGTGCAGAACAAATTTGTCGTAATAATGGGTATCGTCTGAAATGTGCATACATATGCCGTGCCTACGATTTGGCGCCACGGTACCGGTAGTACCGTACCTGCTCCGTACCTAAGCGACGTCTGATGGCAGAACAACAGGACTGCCTTATCTGCCATGGCCATTAATTTTCATGCACGATGCGTCGACGAATTACCTGATAAGGCGTACATGTTCCACGCATTCCCGTTTAGCCACCGTGCTTTTCTGCAATTTGAAACAGGCTTCGATGATGTTTTCAAACCTCTGGCTGAGGTAAAGACAAGAGCTGTCAACCTGCTAACGTTACGGTACTAGCTAGAGCGGGTCCCGCCAGAGACCCACCTAAACTGGCATGACTCGGCGAGCTTTTCCAAGCTACTTCTCCGCCCAGACGATTTTGAAACTTGCGAAGACTTTGCACTTCTAGACAGTGTACGCATTCATGGCATCTCGCGGTTTGGGGCAGATCGGGGCAGAGCGGGACAGTGCCAATTGATCAAATCTTCAAGGGCTCGGACTGCAAAAGGTCTCACGCCAATTGCCATCGGTACATCATCTAGGATCCAAGGATAGGCGCCTTTCAGAGGTTTAAGGCATGCATTGCCTCGTGAATCCACTCGGTCCTTCGCAGAAAATCATTCGGTCTCCTTTCGGTTTCTGAACCGCATGCAGGACCCTGCGCAACATGGCCACCACATCGATCCTGGACTACCAAATTGCAGCTTTGGCAGCAGGGTTTACCATTGGATTTGGCCTTTTGACGGTATGGGAGGCAGTGAAGCAGACACGACGCAACCGCAATCCATTACGATCAGCCTACATCTACATGGTTTGGGGAGAGGTCATAGCCAACGTCATTATTGCAATCTTTGCATGGCTGTTCCTCAACGGACAAGTGGGTCCTAGGTAAGCTCCGGGAATTGATTGAACGTCAGATAGCAAGCTGACCATTCTTCAGTCTACCTGTCCTCTTCTTTATCCTCTTCTTTTGGGTATTTGAAATCCAGCTGTTGATGCAGGTATGCTGTCAAGGATCTAGGATAAGCAAAGAAGCTTACCTGTCTGCAGATTATCATCAATCGCATAGCTCTGATCGCGGAGCATCGAAGTACAGTCACAAAGCTGAAATGGGGTACTGTTGCTCTCATCACTAGCATCAACATTGCGGTATTCATAATATGGATACCTGCGCATATGGTCCCGCCTGTTTCCCAGACCTTTGTTAAAATCAACGACGTCTGGGACAAAATATCCAAGGTCTTGATTCTGTTTGTCGATGCTGGCCTCAATTGGTACTTCTTGAAAACGGTGAAAGAGAGACTAGTGAAGCAGCATGGCTTGACGAAGTATGCACCACTTGTGGGTTTCAATGCGAAGCTGATGGTTCTTTCCCTTGCAATGGATGTAAGAGAAGCCCTTTCCACAGTTACTACTTTTTCAAAGCGGATATTAACATGATCTTGCAGGTTCTCGTGATTGGCCTCATGTTTCTCAAGAATCAAATCGTGTACATCCAGATACACCCCATGGTATACATAGTCAAACTCAACATCGAAATGTCCATGGCATCGCTGGTCGTGCGTCTCGCCCAAGGAAGACCAGAGAACGACATGTACCCTGAAGAGAAATTCCAAGTCTCCTCCAACAAAAGTCGATCTGAGCTGCGCTCAGGCCAGCATACGCATATTCCGTCGATACAAATGAAGTCGAAGAGAGGCGGCAACAACAACAATGTGCTCAATGCGAACGAAAGCGATGAGAGTCTAGGTGGCATCCACTGCCAGACGGATCTGAATGTGGTATCTGAGCTTGTGGATCACAAGAAAGGAGCACCCAGCTCAAGAAGCTCGCATGAGGCACCACATTCGATATCTGGAGACGACGTTCCACTGCATGAGGAGACCGCTGACCTACATGCACAAGAAGTGTAGGCGCCGGCTGTTTGCTGTTCTTCGAGGAAATCTGCATGTAGTCTATAAGCTATCATAGCTGCTGCAGCACATCAATAATGGACAATCACGTTGTTACCGTTGTACAGCATAGCGTTTGAAGCAGCAACGTTGATTAGTTAGTATAACTTTGCTCTTATTGGCTAAAAATGTGTAGTTATTGCGTGATGCTAACATGAGCAGAACATGAAAACTTTTGCTTACTGCTAACCTGCTAAGAAATGTTAAAGGTACACCCAAAGACCGTTAAGTACGCTAATAAGTGCGATGGAGGAAATAGAGATGTAGTAGCATAAGCAGCTTCCTACTCGTAACACTGGGGTACAAATGCGGTGTTAAATACCCAGCGCGGTGTTAATATACACTGCAGTATTGTGTAAATTTACTTCTTTACACCGCACGTAGGGGATATTTACACAGCTCTAGTGTATATTATACTGTCGCGGTGTTTTTTTGCCTGTCTAATCTTATAGTATATTATCTTATGTTTTGTTAAAATATATATAAACTATGTATTACGCAAAATTAATAAAAATTCTGCTATTATACGCCTTAAGCAGTACGTTATTTAAGCTAGGCAAATAGTACTTACTAATGCTGCTTACTATATAAGACGTAGGTAAATATTAACGTAGTTAAGCACAAAATCTTAAAAGCTATTAAGTTTTTAACTAGAAATATATTTAGAGTTAAGCTAATTAATCTTTCTTTAATCTAATTTAACCTGTTATTATAACCTATAAGTAGTTCCTTATAATAGCATTTGCTGTAGCGCTCTAAGCTTCTAGCAGATTAGAGATGTAAAGGTAAAGTTAATTATTTGTTTAAACTAACACCTGTTACCTTTATAGCTATCTAAAACTAATTCTCTGTAACAGTAAATATTCTTATTAACAACTGCAGCAGTTGCTTATTAGTTAAACTGCGTTAATAGGCTTTGCTAAGTACCTGCTACTTATTACTAAAACTCTTAAAAGTTTGTGTTTAAGATAGTGTTAGTAAATACACTACAACTAGGTAGCCTTAGTTATAAGTAGTAGACGTAGCAGGCGTTGTAGCCTACTAAGTCTTTAGTAATCTTAATAACTGCTGCCCTCTGTTAGGCAGGAGAGACTAAAAATAAGATCTAAATATATGCCTAAAGATACTATTAAATTAAGATTAATTAACAAAGTTATAAGCACTTATAGCCTATTAAAAGTTATTACGCGTGTAAGCTTAAGGCGCTGCGTAACTTTATAGCTATATAGGTTTAAATCCCTCTTACATCTTTTATAGTAAAGTAGCTTAGGTTTTATAATTAGCCCTATACTCTTATAGCTATTACGTAGACAGTTGCTCTTAGGGAGCTTAAGACGCTGCGTAATTTTGTAGCTATATATAATTAAAGCACTCTTATTAGTTAAGTACTAGATTTCTGTTAGGACTTATGTGCTGTTTATACTAGAGTTTCTATTACCTAGCTACTTCTTAACTATAAGAACTTCCTTTAATCTATTGCATTTAATAAAGGTAGTTATTGTAAATATTATGCTAATAGCTGCTAGAATAAAATGCAGTGCTTTATTGCTCTTCTTTGCCTAATAGAGTCTACCTTAGTTCCTGTAAGCTATTAAATTCTAGTGTATATAAACAACCTAGATAAAAGTAGTTATATAAGAGGTTAAGGAAAAGTATGTAGTAAGTAGGCACTAGTTAAGATAGAAATTACTAGCCTATGTAAGAACTTTCTTTAATTCTTTATACTTTACAAAAGTATAATCTAGATAAAAGCAGTTATGCAAGAGGTTAAGGAAAAGCATGCAGTAAGTAGAGAAAAGCAGTTGTATAAGAGGTTAAAGAAAAGTATATAGTAGGTAGGCACTAGGTAAAATAGAAATTGCTTGCCTACGTAAGAACTTTCTTTAATCTTTTACACTTAATAACAGCAATTGTTATTGTATATGTTATCCTAATATTAATTAAACTTGCAGTAACTTGTTATTCTTCTTTACAAATAGAGAACTATCTTATTTCTTGTAAGTTATTAGATTCTAGCATAGATAAACAAACTAGAGAAAAGCAGTTGTAGTTAATAGAGAAACATTAATAGTAGTACAAGGAGTAGTTTATATATTATAGTAGGCAGAGCGTTAAAAGAGTAGAAAACCTTATAATTAAGGCGCTGCATTGCTGTTTAAGCTATTTTTATAAAGTTTCTTTAGTTAAGAGCGTTATCCCTATTCTCTAAAGTATTACAATTCTTCTACTAGTTGTTAGCTTGTCCTTAGATGCAGATTATTATACCTGCCTTGTTGTTAAAGTAGATAATAATATTACTAGTCTTAGTATTGTATATAGCATTGCCTCTTTACCTAATAATAGTTATAAAAGCAGTATAAGCTATATTGCCTTAGCGCTCTAAGCATAGCTAGAAGGTAGTAATTAAACAGTATATTTATTAAAGTTGTCTTGCTAACTCTTTACTAACCTAGTACTACTAAACGTGTTACTATTATATTTAAGAGTTACTTTACAGCTTTAGCAGTGTTAATAAGATCCTTAATACTCTTATTAAGGTAGGCGTAACGCTTAAGGCGAGTTTTAAATATGCTATACAGTTTGCTGTTAGATTCCTAAAAAGCTAAATACTTAAGTTAAGGTTAGGAATTATTATATAAGAGTTGTTTACTAGCTTTAAATGTCTTACTGCTATTTAAGTTGTTGTCTTAAAGTGCCTTTAGTTAGTTTCTTGTGTAAGAACAGTGCTACTAAGAAGAGAGTAGCAAGTTCTAATAAGTAGGGAATTGTTTACTTGCGTTAAGGTTCTTACTACTATTTAAAGGTCTTTTCCTTAATATATTATTAAGTAAGTAGGCTAGTAGATAGAATATGTAATTAGAAGCTTACTAGGAGAGTACACTCCTTATAAGCTTATAATTATAGCCTTTATTATCTGCTCTAGTGTAGAGAGAATAATAGATAGAAGAAGTAAGGTAAGATGTACAGATTATATAGTAGAGTAGGTAGCGTGCGCATACAGGCACCTTTTTAGTTTGCTTTTTATTAAATTGTTTAGACAGAAATCCTGTATACAACTGCTATGTAGAATGTATATTACTACTACTATACTACTATACTAGTCTATCTTACTTGTTAGAGTTATCTTTATCTAAGCTAAAAGAGCTAGAAGAAATAGTTATTGCGCAGGCTTTACCCTTTCTCTTATTAGAGTGTTAACTTTAACTGTGCAAGCTTATAATATTATTTTCTCTATTAGATACTTCTTCTAGTTGCATCTTGTTAGTACTTGCTTTGCCTAATAGCGCTACAGCCTTTCTTAATAAGATACAGCTTTATTAGCTTAGGCAGAGTATATCCTCTTAACTATGTCTAGTACTAAGCTTATAATCTTTAGAGAGTAGAGATCTATATTGCTCTTTTGCCTAAGAGTATATTGCTTTTGCGTCTCTAATAGTCTATTAAGTCTTTAAGTGCAGCCTTTCTCTTCTTACTTTATTAAGCTTAGCAAATTTGTTGTATATACTTTAACAACACCTTGCCTTTAGGTACTGTTTAGCTATAGTAAAAAAGAGTTAAAGTATATTAAGATTCTATAATATACTCTGTTTTAGCTATATCTTTATAGGAAATACATTTGTTACGTACCTTACATCCTAGGACTTGCATATCTAAAGAATACAATAGTAGATGTTTAGCGTAAGATTGTATAGTATACTCTTGTCTAGTATAACATCTTTTTTTTATAACACAAGACTAGGCTTGCTATATTGTTAAGATAGTAACAATTAAGTAACCTTACGTTGTTGTAGGTCTAAGATCTCTTTATTTGTAAAAAGCTGCAGTAGTCTTTTTGCCTTAGTAAGTTTCTTGTTAACTACTTCTTTATAGGTTAGTAGTGTAAAAGCTATAGGTCTTTGTGCGTTTAGCGCAAAAGGCAGTTTATTCTTTAATAGTCTTTTCTTGTTTTGCTTAGGCACGCTATATGTACTTTGTCTGCTTAAATATTCTCTAATATCTAAGTATATTATAATACTATTTAATATTGTAGCATATTAATGTTACTAGTAGTACAGAATAGTTAGTTAAGTAAAGTGTTAACTTTAACTAGATAATTAATAGTTTCTATTTAAAGTTTAAGATACCTAAAACTAATAGTTAACTTGCTTTATATTATTTAAGTTGTCTGCTATATGTTTATAAGGGCTACGTAGGGTTTCTGTACAATTAACGTATACTCTAATATGCTTAGTAGGAAACTCTAGTATAGATAGCATTCTCTAGCAACCTCCTACGCAATATAGTAATTCTTCTAGTCTTAATACTTAAGGGCAATAGTTGTTTAGCAGTAATAATTGTACCTTGTTATTATTAGAGTCTATAAACCCTGCAGCAGCGTGTTTAGCCTTCTTATAAGCTGTTAGTTTTAGAATATATTTCTACGTATATAGACTGTTTGCGCTTACCTTTCTCTGCTTAAGCTACTGCTTTTTTTTAGTTATACTAGGTAGTCTTTAACGCCTACTTAATTAGCTAGGCTCTATTAAAATACTAAGCTACCTATAGCTACTTACGTGCTACGTAGTCTCTTATTGCAGTATAGTCTAGTGTAGTAATTTTATTAAATTTACAGCTTTCTCTATGTTGCTATTAGATGTTACACGCTATGCAAATTAATCTCTTTTATACTCTTTCTCTATTCTTGCTTATAAAACTCCTGTATATGTTTAGAGGTATTAGAATCCTTGTATAGGCAGCTATATATACTGCTAGTAATTTAAAATCCTCTAATTTTAGACGTTGTTAAGGACTACGTAGTTCTGTAATCTTTTGGGTACTATGCTTAAATTAAGAAGGTTTAAATAATAGAGGTATAAGTTGCAAGTTCCTTGTAGTTTCTAATTATATTATTTTATTATTGTCTTCTATTGCTTGTTACTATATAATTGCAGGTTTTAGGTTTAATAGTAGACTCTATATAGAGCGCTGCTGCTAAATCTTTAGATATACATATCTAAGTTGTTATTTATTGCCTGTTAGTAGATAGGCGTTATTCTAGTCTAGAAGCAGATGTTAGTTTTATTAGTCTAAACCTTGTAGAAGACAGTTTAGACATAGACTTATAGGGCTAACTAGGCTTAATTGTAGCTACTGTCTAGTTGTTAGCTTATTTATAGTTCTCTTTAGTTGCCCCTCTGCCTTACAGAAGGTATGCCTTCTCTATATTGCAATAGACTATAGCCTTTAGTGTCTGTATAAGTACGTAGATATTCTAGAGATTAAATATAGCTAAATCCTAGTAGATAGGTACTCTAAACGCTTGCAGCAAAAGACATTTATGTTGCTAGTTATTAACTTTAACTTTATTATTAGCACTACCTCTATTAACTATTAGTATATAGGTGTGTTATAATAGTAACTGTATACTCTTCTAACACACTACATTGTCTATATTACTATTTCTAATAAGGAGTTTCTGCTAACAACAATATTATAGTGTTGCAGACGTTGCCTAGTACTTTAGAAGACATGCTATCTAGCTAACTAATTAGCTAGCCTTAGTAAGTAATTAATTTAAATACACTCTTAAACTCTATTTTATCTGCTAAATATGCAATAGATTAGCTTACAGAATAGTAATGTAGTAGAGCGTTATTTACCTCTAAGGCCTATTAGATTTAATGTAGATTTAAATATATTATTATTAGGTGTGTGTGTTGTTAGTTGTTCTGTTCTCTAATAGCCCTTTAGCTATTGTATCTTGTCTATGCCCTTAGCTGTGCCCTAAGCGTCCTTTAGACTTACTTCCTATATTACTTTACTACATCTCTCCCCTAATCTATAAAAAGAGGCCCCTTCTCTTTTATACTAAACACAAAACTAAAGTGCTTAAACAAAAGGACTAACTCCTAAGGAAAAACAACTCTAAACTTTTTGTAATGCTAAAGTAGTTACTAACAGGCCTTTAGTAAAGGAGTAGTGCCTATTTATAATCTTTTCCTGTCCTCTTACGTTACTATCTAACTTTCTTACCTAAACGCTAAAGCGCTATTAGCCTACGTTATTCTAACTTTACCTAGTGTTATAAAGGCGTTACCTAGGCAGACTTACGTTGTAACTGCAAACGCTTTAGACTACTTCTATTATAACAAGTCTTGCGTTAACTAAATTTACCTTACCTTTTAGCTCTACTCTCTTTTTAGCTGCTCTACTCTACGCCTCTCTCTTTCTTAACCTGCCTAACGCATAACCTTACTACTGCTATACTGCAATTAGCTGCTTAACTTTTCTACCTTGTTGCTAAGTGTTCTAACTAGCTCTAGCTTAGTTTGCATTATCTACTTGTTACTCTTCTACTTTACTACCTCTATTTGCTTTTAAGGCAACTTATTTGTATACAGCTACACTACTTTGCTCTAGCGTACGCTCTGCTTCTTTACCTACTTAGTTGCCTCTTCCTGTAATTTAGCGCATTCTTACTTTTAAGTCTCTAAGTTTCTAGCTTAGCTGTTGCTAATAGTTGCTTAGTTAACGCCTTGCCTTTAGTTAATTAGAATTTTTCTAATACACATGCCTAATACTTCCTTAGCCTCTTAGTTGCACGCTGCCTTTATCTTTAAGCTATAATAAAGAACAAGCTTGTTCCTAAGCCTAATAGGGATACTTGCTTTCTAGTTTACAGATACCTAGTTAACTGTTCTAGCTATAGTAATGTAATTAACTAGAGTAAGTGCTAGTTTATTAATAAGTTAAGCTAAACGTGTGCTAACATTTGCGCTAGTTAAATTAAACAAGGATAAGAAGCTAAGCTGCTCTCTTATTGCTAAGCTCTAGTTAGTCTTTGTTACTCTTAAGTCTGCAGGGAAAACTTTTAAGCCTTATCTGCTACTGCTTGCTGTTAGCCCTTATTTAGGAGCTAAGTAGGCAAGCTTAGTTGTTAAGACTAATAGGCCTCTACATATTAACAAGTTGCTTTCTACTCTAGGTAATTACTTTGGCCTTAAAGATAACTCTAGAGCCAAGAAGTATAAGATCTACAACGCTTGCATTAAGAGCTTAATCCTAAGCTATACTAACTGCGCTATTAACATAGCTTCTATTAAAAGTAAGTCTAAGCACTTATGTAGTTACTGCGCAAAGGCTAGTTAGACGTTTAAGTCTGCTAGCTTGTATATATAGTTTAGGTTCTAGAGTAAGCTGCTAAACAATAGTACTTGTAGTAACTACTTATTCTCTTTTGCTAAAGAGCAGTGTTTAATAAATTGTAAGTAGCTAACGCCTTTTTAGTTGTTTTCTTTTGTTGTTTCTCTAGAGTTATTTGCTAATTATTTGTAGGCGCTCTAGTTATTCTGCGCAGCGTTAAGGGCACTAGGGCTGTTAAGCCCTTCTATATTACTCTTAGCTTTCTTATTCTTAACAACTTGCCTTCTAAGAACTTACGCAATTGCAGTTTACTAATCCTAGCAAAGAAGCTTAGTAGCTTTAGGGCTCTAAGTAAGTCTAGTCTACTAGATTTTGCAAAGTTGTTAGCTAGGAAGGCTTGTTAAAGCCTAGACTTTGATGCTAGCAAGGTTTTTAAAAACTCTTCTAAAGCTAGCTACAACTTTAAGGGGCTCTTAGGCACTCTATCTTCTAGCAAGCGTTGCATTTCTAGTCTATCTATAAAGGGCTGTAGAGTTAAGAAGTTGCCTTGCAAGAAGGCTTAGTTAGATTCTAAGTTAGCTGTAGTTAATAAGGATGTTAAGGAAGATGCTAACAATGCTGTTGTTAATAAGGCTTTAGCTTAGCTTAATGTTAGTAGGCCTTTAGCTAGTGTAAAGCGTAGCGTTAATAATGCTAGCCTAGAAGCTAGCAATAGTAATCTATTAGTTAGAGATATTAATATAGATGCCTTAAGTAATAGCTTAGGTAGTCTAAACAACTTCTCTAACAATTAGAGTTCTCTATTATAGATCTTGTTTTTGTAGTAGCTTTTCTGTAAAATTAACTCTCCTCTTTTAACGCATCTTTAGAGTTTATAGCTGTGCTAGAAGGCACTGCTTTCTCCTTCTCCTATAAAAAAGAGGCTCTATCTCTTTTCTAATTTTCTAATTAATTAATGCTCTGTTACTGCTATTTGTTGTTTTTCTCTTACTTAACTAGCGCGTTGTTAAGCGCGTTGTTTTAACTGCGCGTTACCTAGGCTTTTATTAAAACTCTACTTTACCTTTGCTTCTAGACTCTTACACTATCTTTCTAAGCCTGTTAATTACCTTACTTAGCATAGATTTCTACGCTGCTGCTTAACATTGCCTGCTTATTTGTTTCCTGCTGCGCCTAACGCTGCCTCTACCTACTCCTTTGTAACAACGCAGGTAGGTACAGCTATTAGAATCAAATCAGATACGTATTAGAGGCATATAGGAGTGCGTGTTGTAGCAGAGATTCTAGATTAGCTATACACCTATAGGTCTTGTACAAAAGGACAAGAGAAACTTGTCCTCTATCTATGCTATAGGCTTATATTTATAGTAGGCGTAGCAGCTGAGTTAGAGCGCTGTTAGAGCGCTTTTAGTCCTAATCTACTAGCTCTCTACATAATCTGTTACTAAGCTTTTATAAAGTATTAGATATAACATGTGTTTGCATATGCTTGTTACATTACCCCCCTTCTTAAAATTAATAGTCTCTATTAATTAGGTTTGTATTAGTATTGTTTTAGATACTTTTCTAAATTGTTGTAAACTCTTATTTACCTTAAGTTTATTTTAAGATAACGTAAAGTAGCTATTTGTTATTGTTTTAATTAGCGCGCTAGCGCGTTTAACGTTCCTAACTTTACCTTAAGCTTTTTAAGCATATATATAAGGCTAGCCCTCTAGTATACTACTTCTCTATACTCTCCCCCTTACGTTTGTATACCTAAAGCTATCTAAGCCTTGTCCTTTCTTAATTACTAGCTAACTGTATAGTAGATACACATAATGCCTATTCCTGTCCCTCCTAGAGCTTATCTCCTAGCCTATTAGGTTGTTTACCTACAGGCTGCAAGGGCTTTTGCCTACAGCTATTTTAATATTAAGTTTAGATTCTATTTAGACGTATCTAAGAAGTGTGCTTATTGCACACTCTTAAATAAGAAGTGTTGCCTAGTTTCTCTATATGTAGGCTAAGAGTATAATAGCCTCTCTAAGGCCCTTAACTGCAGGTTTGCTGCCTTAGGTAGAGACAAGTCTAATAAGGTAGTATTAGAGCAAGAGGCTGCTGTTAAGAAGGCAGTATTTTAGTTAGCTACTATTGTGCAAGTAAGCACTGCATAAGTAGCTAACATAAATAACGCTAACTTGTTAGTTAGCGCTTATTACTAAAGAGAGGAGCTAGCTAGAGAGGTTAGGGTAATAGCTAAGAAGGTTAGGTTGCTTAGAAAAAGCACAGCTAGGTTAACTAGTGTAGTTGCTTAGCTAGTAGATGTTATAATAGTATCTAGGGCTAATTAGTTAGCAGAGCAGGAGAAGGCGCAAAAGGCAGCGCAAAAGGCTAGTACTTGCAGCAAGCAGAGCTAGAACAGAGGACTACTAGGTAGTACGTTAGTGTCTGCACCTAGAGATTTAGACAATTAAGAACGTCCTACTAGTAGCAACAACAGTCTACTATTAGATCTAATAGAAGAGTAAGACTCTTATTGTTAATAGCTGTTACTTACTAGTGTAGTAGTTGCAATATTAAGTTTAATTTCCTTAATATAATTGTCTTGCAATGCTGTAAGATCTTTAACTCCTTTTTTCTATGCTGTAATCTACTTAGCTAACACTTATAAGGGTTCTAGCTGTTTTAGATAGCGTTTATAGAACGCTCGCAACATGTGTAGAGCGCCTATAAAGTTTAAGGCATTGTACTAAGTAGAGTTAAGATTATAGCCTACTTATTTTACACAATACTTTAGAATAGAGCAGTATAGCTTGCTAGCTAGGATCTCTTTAACTTCTTATTCTTTAACGCCTTAAATTAGGATACTAGATAAGTTTAGGCTTAGCTAACTAGGTAGGGGGTTGTTAGGGTTCTTGCAGAGGACATCTAGAGTAAACACGTTATAAATCTTAGATTCTTTAGGTAGCTTTAGTTAAAATAAATAGCTAACTTGTTCTAGAACTTTAAAAGGGCCTTCCTACAATTTAGCGAGTTTGCAACTTAGGCAGGTAACAGATAGGTTTTAGGTTAAGAGGTAAACCTTGTTACCTACTGCCTAATTAACAGGTTAACAATGTTTATTTACTTTAGTAGCTATTTGTTACTGCGCCTTCTCTATATTGTCTTTAGCTATGTGCTAGGCTTTATGCATGCAGGTAGCTAAGCTTAAGGCATCTTTAACGTTTACATCTTTATGTTTTAAAGGGGATAATACCTAATCCTAGCTCTGTTGTAGTTTAGATCTAAACAAGAGCTAGTACAGTGCTATACTAATTGCAGAGTGCAGTAGTGTAGCTTAAGCTTAATTAATTATTAGCAAAAGGTTGCTCTAGTTGTCCTAGTAGTAGGATATAAAGAGCCTTAGTTGTTAATTAATATACTTGTTTATAATCTTAGTTTGTCTATTAGTTTGTTTATAGTAGGCTGTAAAAAGCTTAATTTGCACGCCTAAGATCTTGCAGAACTTAGACTAGAATTAAGATATAAACTAGAGGCTGCAGTTAGACACTATACTTTTAGGCGTGTAGCCAAATTAGTATACCTATTAGATAAACAAATAAGCTATTTCCTAGGCGTTAATAGTCTTGTAACACAGAATAGAGATAGCTTGCTTTAATAGGCGATTAATAATAACTATAATTTAATTATAGCTATGCTAATTAGTTAGAAATGTCTTAAAATCTATACACAAATACTACATAAGCCTGTTAAAAATTAGTAATAGATAGAGGAACCCTTAGGATTAGAGCTGTCTCAGATAAGATCTTTAACAGGAAACGCAGTTTTGTACATAGCGTTTGCATATAGCCTCTATGCCTTTCTAGTAGTATTGCTAAGCCAAGAGCTAATACGTCTTTATAGCGCTTAGGTAGGCAGTAGATACCTAATTATAAGCTTCTCTAATTAGTTAGGTGCACAAAGAGAAATCTCTAGGTACACATAGGCGTAAGTAATACAGCAGTAGTCCTTCTTAGACATAATACAGCTGTAGTAGCGTAAAGCGTTCTTCCTTAAAGAAGCAGCAATTCTCTGCTAACAGAGCTTTAATTAGTTCTAACAAGTTAAGATTTAGGGGAGCACTAATAGATTAGACTAAAATAGCTAAAACATTAATCTCTAGCTAGTTACAGACGTAGTTCTAAGCTAGTTTAGAGTTAACTAGAGAGTTTAGGCGTTTAGGTCCTAAAAGTACACAGGATCTGTTGTCTTGTTAGGCAGCCTTAACCTTACTAACGTCTTGTTCCCTTTAGCTTAGGATATTAGCTTGCTTGTTAAGCTTGCTAGGCGTGTACTTAATGTAAAAATTAAAAGAAGCAATAATCTCTACCTATTGTGCTTAACGTGCATTAAGAACCTTAGTAGTTATAAAGTATTCTAAGGAGCAGTAATCTAAATACACCTAGATTTAACTCTGTATAGAGGTAAGTTTAGCTCTCTACTTCTTAAACGCTTTTAGAATAGCAAAAAGTTCTTTGTTATATATTTTCTAATTAAGCTTAGCCCTAGATAGGGCGTAACTGTAGAAGGCTACAAGATACTACTTGTTGTTAAGGTGCTTCTAGGAAAGTACTCCTGCTATTACTCTATCTAACGCGTTAGTTTCTAACTTTGTATTATACTTAAGATAGAAATAAGATAGCGTAGGAATAGCTAGAAGTAAGGCTTTAATCTAATTAAAAGCCTGTTAGCAGTCTATAGTCTATTTAAACAATGTAGAGGGACTTTAAAGCTTTAGGATTAGTTTAGCTACACAGGAGAAATCCTTAATAAATTGTTAATAGAAACTAGCGAAACTAAGAAATAACTTAACGCTAGTAACTGTAGTAGGTTTAGCCTAGTTTCAGAGTGCTTCTACCTTGTTAGAGTTAACTTTAGTGCCCTAGTTTGTTAAAACGTAACCTAAATACTTTGTACAGGTTACATAGAATTTACTCTTCTAAATGTCTACTTAGAGTCCTGCAGTACGTAGGCGCTCTAGGACTTTTTAGACGTGTTCTTAATGTAAGTTTATATCCTCTAAGTAAATTAGGATGTTATTAAAATACGCAATGCAGAAATTATTAAGATAATTAATTAGTACATTATTTATGTAGCGCTAATACGTTGCTAGCCTATTGCACAAGCTAAAAAGAAGAACCTTATACTTATATATACTATAACAGGTCTAAAAGGTAGTATACTCTTTAGAGTTAAGATCTATACAAATTTTATTAAAGGCAGCCTAGATGTTAAACTTAGTAAAGATCTTAGCTTTAGAAAGACGTAATAGTAGCTTATTAATACAAGAGATTAAATAGACGTCCTTGCGCGTAAGAGCGTTAATCTTCTAGTAGTCTACACAGATGCGTATATCTCTATTTGGTTTGCGTACACAGAGAATAGGTAAAGCAAAAGGGCTTTAGCTAGCTTTAATAAAACTCTTCTAAAGGTATTCCTAGACGTAGGCCTTAGTAGCTTTAAGCTCTTTCTAATTCTGCTTGTACAGGGGACTAAACGCATTTAGTAATAGTTCTTTAAGGACAATCTTGTAATTATACAGACAGTAAGAAGGCAATTAATCAGCTACTAACTTACTAAATACATCCTAATACTAGGAGTAACAGGCAGGTAATTACTTATCTAATTGGCGTTAATTGGCTGCGTTGTCCTTAGAGGCAAGGATCCTGTTAATCTTATATAGGCTGGTTGTAAAGGACTTATTTTAGAGCTTCTTTATAATAAAGTAGAATGCATTAGCAGAAATAAGAGCAATACAGGTAGTTAGAAAGAGTTTAGACTCTAAGCGGTTTTGCTTAGTTAGGGTATAAGAGATCTCTAAGATTTTTTAGGCTAATAGGAGCTTTAAGCATCCCTTAATACAATAAATAGAAGAAGAAGAACAGTAAGGACTGTTTTAGATACAATAGTCTTCTTTCTTCTATAAAGCGTTGCGTTGTTGCATATTAAGATAGACAGCAGCTAGCACTATAGCTTAATGTAGAACAGTAGAAATAGAAGGTAAAAGATTGTAGGAACAGGGGTACTTAGATAGCTAAATAAACTATAACCTATCTATGTCTAATTAAATCTTAAATTATCTTAACTATTAGAGGCCAAGTATACAATCCTAAGACCTAAGATTAAGAATAAGAAATAGACAGTTTAAAATCTTTTAGCTATTAATATTTAAGTGTAGTTAAATATATTAAGTAACTAAAGAAGTAATCTAATCCTTAAAGCTGCGTACTTAAACCTAAAAGAGAAGCTTCTAGATAGGTTGCTACAAGGCTTTAGAAACAGATAAAACAATTTGTAAATTTAAAAATAGAAAACCTTAAGCACTAGTGTTAACAAGAGTATTAAGGCATAAGCTAAGGCCTTAGTTGTAAAGAAGCGTAGGCATAAGAAAATAAAGACTGCAAAACAAATAGGAAAGGTTAAGGTAGGATAGATTGTAACAGCTTAGGCTTAGAAAGAAGTGTCTTCCTAGGCGCTTCTGTTTCTTGTACAATACACCTTCTAATTAGGTTGCTCTTAAGCATCTTTATACTTATCTACTTCTACAGCTTTAATCTAACGCATATAAGGCTTTGTGCAGTTACTAGAGTAGTGTCCTAGCTTACTGCAATTGTAACAACTACTAGGAGTCTTCTGTTATTCTAGCTTAGGAGTCTTTATAGAAAGACGCACTGTTATAGATTAATAGGCTAGCGCAGAATTTGTTAGAGCGTTAGTAGTAGTAGTCTAATTTAGCTCTAAATTCTGTTGTAGAGCTAACCTAATTAGCAACTTAGCAGTAGCTAGTGTTATGCTTAGTGTAGAGTTATTCTTTTACTCTATATTGTATGCAGTAAGGTGTTCTACTATCTAATTAAATAAGTTCTTCTATTAGTGCCTGAATCTTAGGTTAGGGGCTCGCAACCCTAGCGTAATCTTAGTCTACAAGTAGTAAAACTACTCTAAAGGAAGTACTTGTCTCTTAACTACAGAACTTAAAAACTTAGCTTTAAACAAAGGGAACGTTTCCTTCTTTGTTATCTGCAATTAATTAAACGCTGCACAGCTTTTAGCTACCTTGTTGCCTGTAATAAAATAGGACTTAAGTAGCTTAACTATTTGCTTAGCGTTCTAGAATTGCTCTTAATTAGTATCTAATAAATATTGTAGCTTAAGATAGCCCTTAGCTAATCTTGTAGTGTAGCTCTATACTAAGGCTATGCGTTGTCTTTTAGTCTAATAGTAATCTAAGTTAATTTTAAGTTAATCTTAGATTAAAGCCTGCTATTAGCAGAAGGTAAGATCTTTTCTATTGCTAAGATTGTCTATATTAGGCGTTTTCTTAGATTGTTAAAGTTAGCAAGAGCTCTTATAGCAATATAAGTACTTAGATGTAGAGCTGTTAAATAAACAGCAGAGTGCAGAATTGTTCTAGAGTAATTTAGTAGTAGGTAGAGGCTTGTCTAGTCCTACTAACAGAGTTAGTCCTTTCTTAAGGGAATTAATTTCTGCTAACGCCTGTTTCAAATCTTGTTGTAATTAATTAACCTTTATTTAGACAAAAGTTAGATTTAGTGCAGCTCTAGGCTAAAGGGGTTTCTTAGTGTCTGTCTTTTTTGCTTTAGCACTCTGTTGCTAGGTTGTTACAGTTAATATAGAGTTGTCTTAAGAGAAGGCTCCTAGAGTTAGTTCTTTAGGGGGAGTTATTAGCGTTGCCTCTAATACTCCTAGGTTATTAATAGTCTCTAAGTTTCTATTGTAGTGCTAAACGCAACTTTTCTAAAGTAATCCTAACTATTATGTTAATAAGAAGATCTAAACCTAAAGGCTTTAGTTGCTAGAAGATCTAAGGGATCCTAACTGTGTTTAATAGATTTGAGGTCGCAAACAGATCTAATTCAGATAAGGTTCTAGACGTTTTAACGCAATCTTTTTAAAAGTAAATAGCAATATTATCTAAATGCTATTACTAGCAGAATAAAGTTTCTCTTGTAATGTAACAACGCAAGTAGGTATAGCTATTAGAATTAAATTAGATACGTATCAGAGGCATATAGGAGTGCGTGTTGTAGCAGAGATTCTAGATTAGCTATACACCTATAGGTCTTGTACAGAAGGATAAGAGAAACTTGTCCTCTATCTATGCTATAGGCTTATATTTATAGTAGGCGTAGCAGCTGAGTTAGAGCGCTGTTAGAGCGCTTTTGGTCCTAATCTGCTAGCTCTCTACATAATCTGTTACTAAGCCTTTATAAGGTATCAGATGTAACATGTGTTTGCATGTACTTGTTACATCCTTAATCTCCTTGTAAGTAATAGCCTAGTCCTAAGAGTAGCCTATAGCACTCTTTTACTCTCTCTTTGTCTAGCAAGGCTGCTAAGGCTTTAGCTGTAGTGTATAGGCTGTTGCCTAAGCTGCTGCTATTTAGAAAGCTGTCTACTAAGCCTAAGGTTGCTAAGAGAATTTTGCCTGCTCTCTAAACTCTTCTAACAACTCTTCTACTGCCCCTGCCTAACGCTGCTGCTCTAGCTACAATTAATAAGCTTCTTTAGCAGCTTAAACACGCGTCGCTCCAAAATCCTTGCCTACGCAGTTCTGTTCTGCGTCTATTATACTTACCTATTACTATTGCTTTAGAGTCTAGTAATAAGTTCTATAATGTAGCACAGTTAATCTCTAGGGCTTTGCCTAGTTTCTCTAATAATAGCCTAGGCTTCCTTAACAGCAATCTAGGCTTTTCTAACAACAACTTAGGCTTTTCTAAGTTATCTATTAAAGTTTTAACAACTCCTTAGGCTTGCAGTAAGCTAGCTAAGACTTAGAGCATAGGTAATAGCAAGCTTTAAGCCTAGATCGCGCAGCATCGCACGCTAACTCTAATAGCCTCTCTGCCTACTCCTTAGTCTGTTGCTTAGATATCTTCTGTAAAGCTAATCTTCCCTAGTTATTATAGTAATAAGACTTTTAAGCTGTACATCTATAAGAAGGTTACTTCTCCTTATAATGCTATCTATAACTAGCGTAAGCAGTATTTAAATAACTTGTTAGCTAATTTAGGCTAATTTATTTGTAGTTAAGGTAATGTTGTCTAGCTAAATAACTATTAAGGTTATTACTTAGCTTTAGCACATACTTTTTAAGGTTAAAACTAATAGAAGAAGCCTTTCCCTGCTGCTTGTTAACTGCGCCCTATCTTCTAAGCTTATAGAAGAGGGTAGATATATGCTAGCTATCTAGTTTAACTCCTTTAATATAAAGACTAATAGAATCTTAGTTAAGGATTACTTTTGCTTAGGCATAGGCTATAACTTTCTTAAGGACGATTTAGCTGCACTTATTCTATATTACAGTTAGTCTACTTACACATACCTAGACTCTAGCTAGTATAACGTTTAGCCTTGTAGCTGTTGCGTAAAAAGTAATTGTAAATATGCTTTTAGCAAGTGTTATAGTGTTGTCTATAATAGTAAGCAGCTGCTCTATAGTGCTTGCACCAACTACTTCTATAATATAGGCTTTTAGGCTTGTTCTTACATAGGTAAGTTGCTAAGTTCTGTTTAGAAACTCTTTTTTCTAGAACCTTATTTGGAATTGCGCTAACATTGTAGTAACTTAGGTAATTTAAAGCAATCTGTAGATTAAAATAGCCTAGACGCTTGCAACATCCTGCTAACGCTGCCTATTTCTACTGCATAGAGTGTTAGGAAATATGCGTCTTAATCTTAGTTTCTTGTTTTAACCTGCTAGGCTACTGTAAGGTTTAATTAGAGTTTGTTTGTTTAGAGTAGGCTGCTGCGCAATATAGCTAATAACAAGAGCTATTATAGTAGAAAGTCTTGCGTAACTAAAGAGTTGCTAGAGCTTTCTAATAATAGTAACTCTAATTTTAATCCTAGTTAGGCTGTTAAACTAGATTCTAAATCTAGATCTAAAGATAAGGCTAGTAAGTCTATAGATACTGTTGCTAAGAATAATGTTAATAATAGGGATAAGATAGAGGTTAACGTTAATATACTTGTTAATGCTAGTAATAATGCTACTGCTTCTTCTAAAGCTTTAGTATATTTAGAAGTTTAGGCTTACATACCTTGTAGCGTAGCGCTAATATAGCTTCTGAATAGTAAATGTATAAGCTTATTTTAATAGTGTTACTTTAGATAGCTAGTAGGATTATTATAAACTGTGTCTGTTATGTACCTTTCTTTACTATCTATTTTTGTTCTTGTAGATACTTTAAAGCTATTCTAACAACTTTGTATTTAGATCTGTTAAAGTTTAGGTTTTTAATAATGCGCACTCTAACAGCTCTTTAGCGCGTCTCTGCTAATTATTCTAAATCTAAATTTTTATTCTTATCTACCTTAGTAGCGTTCTTAAGCCTCTTAGAACACTAGCGCGCTACTAATTCTCCTACCAGTTGTAGGATGTCCTACCTATAGCTAGAGAGCGCCTAGTCTTTAGTCTTATTAGTAGATAGGTTCTTGTTAATAAGCTTTAGTTCTATTTCTGTGCGCTAATAGAACTTCTTTAACCTGTTGCCTAGCGTGTAGCTTTAAAACAGTGCTCTATTAAGCTCCTTAAGGTTATACTACCTCTTCTCTCTAACTTTATATATTCTAAATAGCTTCTGCTACTTTAGAAGGAACTTGCTAAGCACTAATTAGTTGTTGTTGTAGTAGGAATCTTTAAGTAGAACCAAGTTGCTAACCTTTAGTTTATCTACTCTAGTAACTCTATTCTTATTAAAGTAGTTCTTGTTGTTATTTCTTAGTTAGACTATTCTAGCAATAGATTCTTGTAACCTAATATCTCTCTTTTTAAATTAATAAGCCCTTATAGCTAGGAGCAAAGCAGTATCAGTTACTTCTTTCTAGAGCAAGGTCTGCTAGGTTAGTATACACAATTCAATAGGCAGTACGTGCTTGCGACTATATGTAAGAAACGCTAGAGTCTCTCTAGTTATACGCTTAACACTAGTCTAATCAGCCTATAGAACGCAGTCTAAGTAGTTAACCTATATCCTGCTAAGCTTCTTTAAGGCATCTACTATTAGCGCGTGTCCTTGTTTAATTAAGCCTTAACCTTGTAGATAATAGGCGCTAGCTACTACTCTATAGATTTTAAATTACTGTTGCAAGTTAATTAGTAGATGCTTGTTTTTAGGCTCTCTATTAACTGAAATTTTAAGTAGTAGGCTCTATTAGTAGAAGACTTTTCTTTCTAGAAACTTAACAATAAATGCTAAGTCTGCGTTTAATAGGGCTTTAGCTTTAGCCTACTGCGTTGTAGTGCATTAGGCTACTACAAAGAACTTCTTGCCTCTAGCTAAGGGCATATAGACTACGTCTATAGATATCTAGCCAAAGAGCATTGTTAGAGAAGTTATTAGCTAGAGTTTCTCTTAAACTATTGCTAAGGCATGTACTTAACACTCTAGGCATAACTTAACGTAAGACTTAATATCCTTATATTGTCCTTTCTAATAATAACGCGCCTAAACTTTGCGCTATGTACCTTCCTTCCTATAGTATCCTGCTTTATTATGTATAGCTTTAATAATAGCTAAACGTTTATTAGGTTTGTCTACAATTTGCTGCAGCAGGCGCCCTCTAGTTAGTATTAAGAACAGATACCTTTCCCTTACTGTTAATTTAAGTGCTCTCCTTGTAAATTTTTTTATTTTGGCTCTTAAAAGACTATTAGGCTAACAGTAGAATAGAATCCAATAAGCCTAAGCCTAAGATTCTTTGTTATAGGCTTTATCTAATAGTTAGTCTTTAAAGCTAAGATTAGCTTTACAGCTGCTATAATATAGGTTAGCTGCGCGCAGGTATATAGCAATAGCAAGCTATACCAAATTTAAATAAGCGTTAATAAAGTCCTTAATATCTTTCTCTAGCTTATTAGGTAGCTCTTACTCTAGTTTCTTAGGTCTTCTTAAAAGGGCGTTAGCTACTACGTTTCTCTTGCCTTTGATATAGACTATGTTAAATTCCTATATGTTAAGGAGCGCTAGCTACTGCGTAATAAGAGCTCTTAGCAAGTTAGTTACACTTTACTAAAGCTGTGCAACTAGCGTCTTTACGTCTGTTTCTACAACAAACTCTACTCTGTATAAGTAGGTCTAAAACTTCTTTAGCGCTAGGAGTAAGGCTTTACATTTGTGTTTTTCTAAGTCTTAATTTTGTTTAGACTTAGACTAAACTCTACTTTTGTACTAGATAGGGTGCTAATAACCCTTTAGATCTAGCTGTATAAGAACTGCGCCCTAACCCTTTTAACTACTATTAATAGACATAATAATTAGAAGTAACAGCTTGTTATAAGAGATAGAAATAAGCACTAGCGTAGAATATAGCGCGCGCTTCAATTTATCTATTGCGCTCTGCTGTTCTAAGGACTACTTAAAGGGCGCATTTTTGCGTAGCAGGTAGAATAGCAGTTCTAAAATAATGCTAAAATGCTTAATCTATACTCTATAATACACGCATATGCTAATAAACATTTAAACGTCTTTTTAGTCTCTGCAGAGCAGCTAGAAGAGTATCTTCTTAATTTTCTTGTAGTTAAGATGTTAGCTAGCAGCGTTAACACAATAGCTTACTACAATTATAGATGTATAACAGAAGTCTAATTTGTAGCCTAATATTATAGCCCCTGCGCGCTTAATGTCTGCTAGAATAGCGTCTATATTGTAGAGATGCTCTGTAACATACTTTCTAATACCTAGTTTAATCTCTGTTCTGTTATAGTAGGACTTTAGTCTCTTAATGCAAACGTTATCTAGGTAAGGTCTACAGCGCTCTAAAATGTAATCTTAGCATATTTTAGTTATAACGCGTACAAATTTAGCAATAGAATTTGTTATATCTATAGGTAGTGTGCACTAGCGTACTAGTCTAATAGGTGTATAGAACGCTATTATATCTTAGGAGTCCTTGTGCAGCTCTACTTAGTTGTGTTCTAAAAAGAAATCAAGCAAGCTTATAATTACGCAACTAGCAAAATCTTCTACAAATTTATCTAGATTAGGTAGTAGGTTTACGTTACAAATTGTAACCTTGTTAATCTTTTGCGCGTTGTTAATAAGCTAATATCCTTTATCTTTCTTAGCTACCAGAAACTATAGGTTTTGGTATTAACTTCTACACAGTTTAAAAGCCTCTTAGTTAATCTACTTCTATACCATTTCAACTACTACTTCTCTAAGTTTTTAAGGAATAGGGAATTAATTAGCTTGCTACGCCTTATAAGAAACAGTGTTAATTTTAATTAGAGGTACTACCTTATAGCTAACCTGTCCTAATTTACTAAAGTTCTAGGCTAGGGCGGCTTCCTGTTAGTATAGTAGCTCCTCTAGCATAGCTTGTTCTTGTAGAAGTAGATCTAGAGAGATCTTTATTTTTAACAGGCGTTCTAACATAAGCCTTGTGCCTCTAGGGAACTTTGCGTATTATAGCTTAAAGTAGCTTAAGAATAGAGTATTCTCCTTATTTAGTACCTGTTAAATGCGCGCACGCTCTTTCTAATCTTTATACCTGCTAATATCTCTTAAGGCCTATCCTAAGTTGTTTACTAGCTAGACCTTTTAAGCTTTTTGCTTATGCAAAGTGCTAACGTTAAAGAAGACGTTGTTTAATTGTAGATTAGTTGTGCGCTTTGGCTGAATTGTTATTACTTTAATAGGTAACCTCTTCTTGCTAGTTGTTTTACTAAGCTCTTGCTCCTAGAAGCTCTTAGCACTAATATTAATCCTAAGACTCTAAGGGAGCTGCCTTACAACACTCGCTATAATATTTTAAGAGTAGTAGCCTACGCTATTGCTAACAAGTATGTACATTCTATTGCTGTTACTAATAATAATAGATCTGTTAGGCCCTGCGCCTATAGTGCCTATACCTAGCTACTAGAAGAACTGTGTTTCTAAGAGAATAATTAGTAATAAAGATTTCTGTTAGAGCTACTCTGTTGCTAACTTTATTGCTAGCTAATTATTGCTTAGAGTATTAGGGTCTAGTTAAAGCTATGTTAAGTTCAATTAATAGTTCTAGTTTAGCTGTGCAATAGGTTTAGATAGAAGTAAAACGCTAGCAATTACACTCCCCTAACGTTTCCTACAAGAGGCCTAGAGTAGAGTCCTAGCGCGTTAATCTAATTGCCTCTTGTGTATACAAATCTTGTACTATGTTTACTATCCTTACTAAAGATTTAGCAGTAGGTTAGCCTATTAGTAGCGTACTTAATTTTGGCTTAAGCGTCTGTTAGAAAGGAATTGCCTAGGATAATTAGGTTCGTGCACTCCTTAAGGATAAAGAAGCTGGTGCAGATTTTAATCCTCTTAATAGTAATAGGTACTCTCTATATAATGCCTAAGAACCCTTTAGTTAAACTGTTTGCTGCTACTATCTTTGCAGTTCTTATACTCTTTAGCAGAGATGTAATTAGAAGTATAGCTTATTCTGCTGTTTCTCTTTTTATAGTGTTAAGCTCTGCGCTAGAGTTAATAAGGCTAAGAAACTAAGTCTCTTTAATGTTAATAGGTACTTTTAGGCACTCTCTCCTAAGGTGCTCTACGCCTAAGGCTTAATTATACTCTCTCTAACAGTAAGTAGGCTTACAGAAGTCCTTGTTAGCAGCAAGCTTAAGGCCTAGTTCTTTATTGCGTTAGATGTACCTTTTAATCTAGCTAATCTCTAGGTCTAACTAGTGTTTAGCATTAATACTAAAGCACTTACTTACTTTTCTGTTTACTACCTTAACTAGCACGTAGTCTAAGAGTAAGCCTTAGGTTAGCAAGTTAACACTAGCACTTATAGTAGGTTAGTCTCTATCTAAGTCTTTGTTAGCGCTTTTAACTATTGTGTAGCGTGTTAGGGCAACTAAAAGGTCTTTAAACTTAGCTAGCGTATAGCTTGCTTAGAATAGTTTTTTCTTAACCTCTAGCATGTTGCTAATAACAGTCTTAAGTAGTAATAGAACTAGAGTGTTAAGAATGCGTTAGATAACTAATTAGGCGTTAGCCTTAAACTTCTAGACTAGCTACTGCTTCTTTAGGTTTCTCTCCTTTTGCTCTACTGCGTAGGTAGGCTTTAACAGCCCTTTAGTTAGTTAAGTAATATCTTCTATTTCTATATCTTCTAATCTATTACTACTTGCAAATTAAACTAAGTAGTCTTAGCCTAGCTTCTTACTTATAAAGTAGCTGTTATCTCTGTCTCTGTAACCTTTTAAGTGCAGGATCCTATTAACTAGTTTCTAAGGTAGTTTCTAAACCTAAACCTAACTGTATATAGGCTAACTGTTACTACGCTTTACTTAGTTTTAGCTAATAACTACAGCTGATACTAAGCTGCTGTTAGTAAGAAGTTCCTTAGATTTAGTTGTAAGGCAGTCTAATATATCCTAATACTTGTTGTAGTTTACTTCTAACAACGCTTCTAAGGTGTTAAGTACTAACTGTATAGAGACTGCGTTGTTCTTAATAGGAATAGAGAGACTAGGTCTGCCTATAAACTTAGATTTAACTTTAAGAGAGTTAACGTTACGTTTTAAGAAGCGCCTCTTAATTTTAGCTAAAATAGTCTTAGCCTATTATGCGTTGCTAAGGCTAGTAACTTAGCCCTGTAGGTTATTAAGCGTTTTCTATTAGAGTATGTTGCGTTTGTTAAGGAAGCACTAGCTGTTAGTAATAAAGCCTCTTAGTGTTAGGCAGTTCTGCTTCAAATGCCCTGTCTTATTATAAACCTAACAGTTTATTCTAAAGCTGCTTAGTAGTCTTCTGCTAGGACGTCTCTACTAGTAACTCTAATTGTTGTTTAAGTAGCTGTAGTTCTAGCTATTGCGCTAATAGTTGTTATTTCTCTGTGCTTGCTGCTGTTGCCTGTAGTTCTAATAGCCCTAGTTCTATAGAGCTAGCTAAGGTATATACAGTTGCAGGGCTTCTAATTGCTCTTTAGTTTGCTTGCAAACTAAGGCATAAATAACTAAGTTGTTTATAAGCTCTGCTTTGCAAGGGGTCTATTGCATGCTCTATAGCTGCTGCTTAATAGTTATTTAGTTAAGCCTAAGCTGTAGCATCTTATCTATAAGGTTATTTACTTTGTTCTTTATAAGCGCTGCACTAAGAGGAGCTTGCTTGCGCTAGTTCTTAGATAGAGTGCTCTTTGTTAGCAACTAAAGAGTAGCAGGTTAGAAGTTTGTTCCTAGCTTAATTCTAGGTTTAAAGTTGTTTTGCTGCAGTAGGGCTAATAGTTGTTTAGCTACTAGTTCTACTTTAAACTCTACCTCTAGTTTAAAGGCTCTTATAGCTTCTGCTAGATTTAACATGCACGCTTCTTTCTCTACTTCTAGGCGCTTTACTAGATAGTCTTAGATCTTTTTGTACTTAAAGTCCTTTAAGGTGTCTGTTTTTAGGCTAAACTTCTCTAGGATCTTTATTGCGTGTTAGAGCAGCAGTCTCTTAACAAGGTAGTAGCTGTAACAGTCCTTATTAATAGTGCCTGCTTTAATACACCTTTTACTGCAGATTTAAAAGTTCTATAGGTAGTCTCTAATCTTTAGGTCTAATCTTATTTGGTACTAACCTAGCTAGTGTTTAAAGTACTCTACACGCTCTTCTTGTTAACCTTTATTATTGTTTCTAAAGCGTTGTTAGAGGCTATTACAGAGCTCTCTCTACAAGTAGTTGTCCTAGGCTTCTGCATACTCTTTAGACGCCTGTATAATAGTCTTCTGTCTTAGCTTACAGTAGGCTACTAGTCTGTTAATTATTATCTAGTCTGTAAAGCTATAGTACTTTAAGAAGTCCTTAAAACGCTCTAGAAAGTCTGTAACATTAGTACTATTAAATAACAGCATATTCTCTGCTAGGTAGGATAGCAACTGCGTTGTGTACAATAGAAGCTGCACTTAGTTAAGAGACTCTGCTAGCATCTAAAGGGCCCTTAATATTAAGTTATCTTAGCCTGTGCTTCTGCGCCTAGAGTGCTCTTCTAATAGCTGTTTAGCCTGCTTCTCTAGCGCACTACTTATATTTGCGCTAGCTTCTCTTGTTAACTCTACAGGCGTTAGTAGTAGAGCTTCTTGTCTGTTAGGGTATTTAAGGCGTTAACAGCTTAATGTGCTGTTAAGCAGTTCTGTGTTGTCTTTGCGTTACTTTTATAAGCTGCCTAAACAGTAGTTAGAGCTTATTTAAATAAACTAAAGAAGAGTAATAGCCTAAAAGACTAGGATTAAGGTTACTGCTTTATGTAGGGTTGCTAAAAAACTAAAGGCTTAAGCTTTTCTAATGTCTAATAGCGCTTCTGTTATAAAGTCTACTAATTTCTTCCTAATTTCTTTATACTCGCTATCTAAGCAATTGTTAATTTTCTCTTCCTCTTAACTGCCTGTTTTAATGTCTTCCTTAGTCTGCTCTTAGTTGTTTCTGCTGTCTGTGCTCTAGAACTTCCTTAGTATGCTATATGCTTAGTAGAGCGCAATAACTTTGCGCTTTTGCTTAGCCTAATACAGCTTTAGCTGCAGCTTGCGTCTTGCTCCTTTAGCTATTGCTCTGCTTTTTAGAGTCTACTTAATCCCTCTTCTAACTTAGTTCTAGTAGTAGCTGATCTAGGTACTTTAGATAGGCGTTGCTCTAGATCCTACTTTCTATTCCTCTAATCTTAGAGTATTAACTCTATGTCTTTAGAATAGATACTAATTATATTCTAGAGAGAACTGTAGCAGCTCGCTAAACACTTGTTAGACTATTAAGTTCCTACAATTCCTAGGTTATAAGGACTACAGAAGAGCGTAGGTGTATGCGCAGGTGCGCAGCCTCTTAAGGCCTAGGCTAATAGGAATTTAGAGTTGTAATTAGTCGCTATATGTAGTAAAGCGTTATTTACCTCTAAGGCCTATTAGATTTAATGTAGATTTGAATATATTATTATTAGGTGTATGTGTTGTTAGTTGTTCTGTCCTCTAATAGCCCTTTAGCTATTATATCTTGTCTATGCCCTTAGCTGTACCCTAAGCGTCCTTTAGACTTACTTCCTATATTACTTTACTATAGTAATACGCTAGACGTATATACTATCTTAGAAGTTCTAATTGATAGCAAGAGTAATAACTAGATAGCCTGCTTTAAGGTTACTAAAGAGAAGATAGAACTTCTGTAAGCTTATATTAACTTTAAACAAGTAGAATTAGAAGCAGCTTTAAAGGAGAATAAATCTTTTGCTACTAGAGTATTTAAGATACAATTAGGCCTTAGTTATTTACAGCAAAGTATATTCTTGCTACAAAAGTAGTTTATAAATATAACTCTATCTATTACTGCTAATCCTATACTGTTTAACATTGTCTAAGTAATATTATCTTGTCCTTATCTACTCTAAATAATTGCTATAACTGTTCTTAGCACTCTAATCTATTACTTTTAATAATTGTCTAGGCGTAATCTAGATGCGTTATAGTTGTATTAAGTCTTGTTATGTAGATATAGGCTTTGCTGTATTAGAACTTGCAATACTTGTTGTACTACTCTCTAATATAGTAACTTATATATATAGGGTTTAGTCTTAACGCTGTTATACACTATTGTAGTAAAGTAATAGCTAGCGTACTGTGCTAGAGAGTGTTGTAGTTAGGCTAGTGCTGTAGAGGCGCAAGTTTCTATATTTACAGACTAAAAATTAGAGCCTAGATACTGTAAGCTAATAATAGAAGTAAGGTTAAGACTATAGTAGTCTTAGGCGCAATAACAATCTACTGCACCTTTGCAGAGATATATGCAATAGGCTAAGGTGTTTTAGCGCGTATTTTAGGAAAAACACTAACGCTTTAGCGTAAGCGCGTTACTAACGCTACCTTCTACAACTACTCTTAACGCTTAAAAAGCCTCTTAATGCGCTGCTTAAGGCAGCGCTACTAATAGGCACACTCTAGATATATTCTTTTTTGCAGAAGCAACCTAGACACTATAATGCTAACAATTTGCTAAGACTAACTAGACAAAGCCTGCGTTTACGTCTATTGCTATTAAGTATACCCTAATCCCTGCACTAGCTGCCTCTCTATATAGGCAGATTAATAACTAGATTAATATAACAGTAGCTATACAGTACTTAACTGCAGGCGTGTAGTAATTGTAAGCTATTGTGCAGAGTTATAGTTTTATAAAAGTAAAGCTCTAATAATAGATAGGCTAGCCTTTAAGTATACTACATAAAAAGTAATAGAGCCTAACAGGAACTTAAGCTAATAGTAACACTAGTTATTAACTACAAATCTTTTAAGCTAGGTATAAGCCCTAGCCTTGCTTATACCTATTACTAACAACTAGAATAGCTACGTTAGTAAACTAAACAAGATAGCGTCTATAACAAAGTTATTAACTTCTAATAGCACTAATTCTATTGCACTGCACTACTTAGAAGAAAACCTATTAAAAGAATACACACATTGTATAAGACGTGCCTACCTGCAGGTAGCTTATTACAAGGCAAAGCCTTAGGATTAGGACTAAAATAATACAATAGAGCTTTGCAAGACAGAAGTTAACTAGTATAAGGCAGGCCTACCTATAACTAAAAACTACAAGTCTATTCTACAGCTACTAGTAACTATAACTATTACTATTAACAACAATAGTAATAAGTATTACAAGTGCCCTTGCAATATTACACTAAACTCTACTAGTAAAGAAACATACACATAAGATTAAGTATAAGAAATATGTTTCTTAGTGCTGTATCTTTGTACACAATTACTAACAATAAACATAGTACCTAAAAGATTAAGTAGAGATTAACTTAAACTTTATACTTTCTACTATACTAGTACGCAGAGGTGCAAATTATGTATTTAGTTTAACATAGACGCGCTAAGTTAAGGCAGCAGTTGTTACAATTAGGCGCAAGCACCTAATAGGCTAAAGCCTAAGCAATAATAGTATAAAGTTATGTCTAGCAAGCTCTAGGCTTAGTACAGACACTCTAATAAAGACTAAGCAAAAGCTAAAGCGCAAGACAATTTAAAGCAACTACAGAGGCAGCTAGTTAGACTACTTAAGTTAGATAGATTAATACCTGCGTACTAAGATAGTAAGTTACTCTCTGTTGTTACATAAAGCGTTTAGATATCTAAAAGACTATATAAACGTTTAGCTAGGCGTTGCTAGGCTTTAGTAATCTACTGTGCTGTAGAGAGTACTTTAGTAACTTACTTTTACTGCGCAGCTTTAGTAACTTGCTTTTACTGCGCAGCTTTAGTAACCTGCTTATGCTATAGCAGTACGCTTTAGTTAAAATATTAAGTAGTTAGCATAGTCTAATAGTAAGAAAGAAAGACTTAGTAGATATAGCTAAGTAACCTACTTATGCTGCAGCAGTACGCTCTAGCCAAAATATTAAGTAGTTAGCATAGCCTAATAATAAGCAGAAAAGACTTAGTAGATGTAGCAAACTTTAGTGTTAAGATAGTAGCAACAGCTAAGTCTTATAGTAATTAGAATAGACTTGTAGAAGAGACAGAGATACGTAGCAAAGCTAGCGTTAAGGTAGGCGTTAGTGTTAAAAAGATAGAGAAACTAAGTAGGTAGCTTAAGATAGCTAGTGCTTTGCCTTACTATAGTAAGAGTAAGCGTATATTTGCAGCTGCGTAGCGACTAGTATAACGTTATATATTACAAGAAATTATAATAAGTTATAACTATTGCAATTTAGCTAATAGAAAAGAGTGTATATCTATAGTTATAGTAATTGCGATATAACTAAGTTAACCTATTAACGTGTTAGATCTACACAAACTAGCTGATTGTACGTATCTATTAAATTATAGCTCTTCTTTATCTACTTTACAAATAAGGCCTTTAGTAAGATCTCTATACAAATCTTCTGCCTTATAAGCCTCCCTCTTCTATGCAAAAAAGTTTGTCTATAGCTTTGAAATGTTGTGCTATAAAAAGCTATAAGCCCCTAATAAAACTATTTTTGTCCTAAGATTATTACAGCACTGCTAAGTAAACAATATTAAGAAATACGTATTAAACACTGTAGAATACACAGCTTCTAGACTGCACAAGTAATATATACCTATATTCTGCTGCTATAACATGTATGTTATCTGTAAAGCTATATCTCTTTTTTAGTTATCTTTAATTTAAGTTGCACTTGTATTAAGCTAAATTATCTAGGTAATCTAATTATAAGTGTTATAGTTTAGGTACTGTATAGCGTAGATTTTGCCTAATAAGAAGAGGATAAGAGATTAGAGTATAGTATTACGCTTAATATAATCTGCACTAGCGCAACTAGCTGTGCCCTGTGCAATTCTCTAGTAATAAATTGTTATATCTTTCTACAAGAGACCTGCTGCCCTAACTACTTAGGACAAAAATAGCTTTTAAGAATAGTAATAATCTAAAAGCAAATATTAGAAAATCTGTGCTATATAAGACAATATAATAGCTAGGTCTAAGAACAAAAGTATGTTATTAGAATAGTTATTACTAGTCTGCTCGCATTTATACCCTAGGATAGTATATATAGGTTTTAGTTAGATTAGAAGTGCAAGTATAGCAGGAGGTATAGTAGGAATATTATATAGTTAGTAGATGTATAGTAACAGTAAATGTTTAAAAGAAGTAGTTAGAGGATTTATAAGTATCTTTAACTAAAATAAACTAACTGTTTGTTGCAGTTTAGTATTAGGAGCTTATAAGCTGCTACTACACAAAATATAAGCTAATGCCTAAGAAAATATGTTTGACTTTAGAGTTAATTCTATAACACTAGTTTGCAGTAGTTCTACTAGTATCTAATTCTAAATTAGTTAGTTAACTAGTACTACGTATAGCCTAAGGCTGTACACAGACTTAATTAACACAGAACTATAGTTCTGTGTGTTACAAGAAAGCTAGCTATTATAAAAGTTACTACTCTTGTAGTAAGAGACTTGTGTGTCTCTGCTTAATACATCTTTTACTTTACTATAGGCGCTTACTACTCTTTTACACATATAATTAATACACGTAGTTAGATAACTAGTATGTCTACTATCTAAACGTTTTTACTATGTTAATACACAGCTTATAGAGAGTATAGTGTAAATACTAGTTACTATTGTATAGAAGCGCTGCCTACTTTATTACAACTAAATAAAAAAAGCGCTATAAAACAGCCTGCTATTGCTATAGTATCTCTTTTAACACTAATAGATTGTTAGATGTTTTAATATTAAATAAAGATGCACAAACCTAAGATAATAGAGCAATTGTCTTAGAGCCTACACTAAGTTTTAGCCTCTTAGATTAGAATAGTATTAATAAAAATATAGATAAAGAAGACTATCTAGGCATATATAATTGGATAGAAGAAATACTTACTACTTTAACTAGGGACAAAGACAACATATATGTAGAAGATCTAGATATATTTAATGCCTTCTATAGCACACTAAGAGAGAAGATAAGAAGAATTTGTGCAGTACTTAAGACGTATTATAATGTAGATATTAGTAATCTTATACAGATAGGTTACAGAATACTTAGCAAGTTAGTTAGCAACCTTATTTAACCTATTTCTATATACTACTATATAGATAGATGTGTAGCGTATATAGGCAGACTGCTTACTGTGTTAGTGTACCTAGTTTGTAACTAGCGGCAATACAATAATAATAAGTAACTAAGGTACACTTTTAAATATTTACTACTTATTCTATAACTTTAACTTTAATATAGCTATGCTACACGCTTAGTGTAGCTATTAGTATACTAGGCGACATTCAATCTATTCTAGCCTAACACAAGAGCTTGCACTAATATATTTAATAGAAGCTAGTTTTAAAAATACTAGAAATATAGATATTTCTAAGATTATTGTAAATTAGCTATACGTCTTACGCTTAACGCTGTTAGCACAGTTAAGAACTTAAAGAAACGCTAAAGCGTTACGCCTGTTATAATATATATCCTTAACCTATATCTATTAGTAAAGAATAACGCATTAAACGCGTTAACTACCTATATTATACCTAGAGGATTTAACAAAGACTATGCTAATATATAGCTTAACTTGTTAATTACAGAGCTACATAAGTTGCGTTAGAGAGTTTATACTTATAATAGAGCAATAAATATAGATTTTACACTTAAAGCCTACCTAATCTTAGTTACTAGAGACAGACTAGCAATTGCAGATATTATAGGTACAAAATATTCTAAGAAGGCAAAACAAAGCTATTGTATATGTACGTTTAGTAGAATAATAGGTAAGGGTAGTAAGTACTTCTACTTACATACAGATAACACAGCTGCTACTATTAATATAGATATGCAGGAACAGATTTAACAAATTAAGTAGCACTAGTAAACAGACAAGACTAAGAGGAGCTTTAAGGTACTTAAGAGAGACCTAGGTATTAACTATTAGTCTATCCTAGTTAATATTCTAACCTTCTATTTTCTAAAGAGTTTCCCTATTAACACTATACACTCTATAAACTATAATATACTAAAATCTATGTTTTACCTTTAGAAAGGCACAAAGTATTAAACTAAAGGCTAGGATATAAAGAAATATCTATAGGTAATACTAAACACTAATTAGGTACTTATTAACTGTAGTATAGTAGTGTTGCGTGTAACAGTGCCTACTTACATAGAAACTGCTCTAAGAGCAATAAGTAGCTTTACTAATTAGACTACATATAAATAGCAATTATTCTTCTTAATATATAGTGCCTCTACTATAGCTTACTTCTTGCTAAAGTAGTACGCAGCAAACTTCTTATAGTACTGTTAGCTACTCTACTACACTAGCTAACAGGACTTTACAAGCGCAGAAATTATAGAGGTTAATGCGTACGCATAGTTATTCTTGCATAAATATAAGAGTCTATATTATAGAGGTAATCTAGACCTACTTTTATTATATACTATATAATTCTATTACCTGCTCTACTTAGGCTAGAATATTTAGAACTTTAGCTTTCTAGCTAGTTATACATAATAGTTGCTAGAGCAGTTCTTACAAATAATAAAAATATTTGCTATATTAACGCTATATAAGCATTAAAGCGCAGAAATTAGTACTATAATCTAGGAGTAAAGAACGCATGCTTAATAGAGTAACACAACCTCTAAAGAAAATAGTTTAATAACAGTAACTAAAAAAGATCTAACGCCTATAGTATACTACCTTATACATTATATAAACGCAAGGATAGATTCTAAATAGTAACGTAAACTAAGATAGACAGATAACTCTCTAGCCTACTAGTATATAGGGATAGTGCCCTATAACCTTGTTATATACAAAAATCTTATACTACTAACTAGAGTAAAGGTTAGTATATTTTCTGCGCATTTACAGAACCTTATGTTACAAAGTAACGCTTTTGTAATATTCTACACTAACTTAAAACAAACAATAGCGCTTCTGTCCTTTAGCACTATTATAACACTTTTTTAGAATCTAGCTAATATATTAAGCTAGGCTAGAATTGCAAGATATTAAAGGGTAAAACTAGCTAGTAAATTAACGCTACGTCCTTAAATAGTAGATAAAGAAAATAATAATATAATATAGGTATTAGTAGACTGTATTATAGATCTTGTTAGAGTAGCTTAGGTGTTCTACTTTAATACAACCTAGAAAACAACTTTAAAATTGCTATTCTTAGTTAACAAGCTAGGTTATTTTAAAAGATAAGATACAAATTGCTCTAATTATAAACTAAATTCTAATGTTACATTACTACTATGTAAATATACCTACTTATTGTGTAAATATACCTGCTTATTATGTAAATATACCTGCTTATTGTGTAAATATACCTGCTTATTATGTAAATATACTTGCTTATTATATAAATATACCTGCTTATTATATAAATATACCTGCTTACTGTGTAAATATACCTGCTCTCTGCGTAAATATACCTATTTAGCAGGTATATTTATATAGACTGTATAAATATAGATAACTTTGTAGTGTTTCTAAGGAGAATTTTATAGGGTTTTTTTACACAATTCTATACAGAGTATTTAACACTGCGTTTGTACTGCAGTGTAAAGGCACTACCTCTCTTTTGGTAACGTTTACGCACTAACAGAGTTTTATAAAATAAAAGATAGGAATATCTTATAATTTTAGGAATACGTTGATTTTAGGTAAGCTATCTATCTTCTGTAGCTAACGAAGCGTGTTGTTATTTGTATGCGTAGTAGCAAGAGTAGAGCCTGTAACAAACAAATCAAATCAAATATAGCACCTATGTTTAATATGTTTAGTAAAGCTTAGTAGCCAGGCTATATTTGTTTGTTTGTTTAGTGTTTTAGAGCGTGTATATTTGTTTGTTTAACAAATATTTAGTAAGAGTCTTAGCGTTTATATATACAAGTCTTAGCGCTTAGGTCTTAGTTAGTGTTTTGATTAGCGAGCAGCTGCTAGACGCCTTACGCGTTGCACTAATAGTACTGTTGCTGCTATTGTTGTTAACTAGAACAGTAACTAAGTTCCGTAACTAGGTTATGTAACTAGGTTATGTAACTAGGTTATGTAACTAGGTTATGTAACGAGGTTATGTAACTGGGTCATGTGCCTAAATCTAGCTAGGTCTAGTATTAATAGGGGTACAGAGTAAGTTTAACGCAATTACGATGCCAAAACTTAGCCAAATCGCAGCTATACATCAAAACACTAAATATTTGCAAATATTTGCAAATATTACAATCTTTATATTTGTTTGTGTAGTAAAAACAGCTACCTATGTTGGGCGAAAGAGCAGCGCGTTTGTTACCCTGTCATTTTGAACCAATCAAACAGTCGCGCTAACGGTAGTGCACGTCGTTCTGATATCTTTGTCGTCGCGCAAACCCGCCTTTCACACTTCTGCATCTCAAAACAACATAAGACGGCTCAACTGGGTAAGTCACCGTGGGTTTCGCTCCCCGGGCCATGTAAAGTAGCCACCGAGCTTATAAGGCGAGTCCCTGTGGTGTCTTTGTTGAATCACGCCAAGCCACCATCAACACCACTCCTGGAACTCCGCAAGTAGAACGAATACCAGTCATGCATGGTACGTTCATCGATTGAGCCTCTCTGATCTCCACTCATACTTTGCAAAGCATTAGGCGAGCAATCGCCGGGCGGGGAGAGGGGCCGTGCCAGGAAGCGCGTGAAATTGGACAATAGGCCTGAAAGCAGAATCATCGACCAGTCACCAGTAACAAATTCAGTGCCACCCTCGCGCCTAGGTGGAAACGGAACATCCAAATTTGAAGCAAGGATAGCACTTGCTCTGCAAGGTAACAGCTGGCAGGAACTTCAGAATACCAATCACGCTGCAGCTGTGCAAGAAGGGATCCTAGATGACGACGAAGATGACGAGAGAGAAATTTCGGATGCGCCAAAAGCTGTCGTTGATTCGAAAAAACCACCCAAGACGAATGCGAAGCAGAAAAGGAAGAAGAAACAATTTGCTCAGGCCATCGAAAGAGATACAGGCGGCGTGCTGCATACTATTGACTTGGCATCGCTCGTGCCTGTAGCTACGAGCGTTACTTGGGATGGAGATCCAGAATTGCTGTGCTCGTACAACTGGTAGGCTTCTACAGACAACACGAACACGATCTTTGGTAAGTTGTGTTGCGTTGTCGTGTTAGACATTGCGAGCGTCTACGCAACATGACATGGCCTTTTCTATACTGAACGCCGTCACCCGACTACTAAAAACTACACACAATCAAAGCTTACACACCTCCAGTCCCCGGCGAACCCGCGAAATGGAACCCTCCTCCCCTGCCCCACACCGTTGACCCGGACTCTGGCTTCGAATACGCCGACTACAACTACATGCGCCAACCCCGCACTCCTTACGAACCAATGTTCCAAGCCCTCAGCCTCATGAACCCGTTCTACCAATTCACCGACATTGACGTCCTCGCAGACCGCAACAACCTCCGCGTGTTACTAGAATTCTGCCGCTCGTAATCGTACGGAATGAGTCAAAGTGGTGGAAATTCTCCGACGGAAAAAGCCATGGGTGTAATTTCGAACGCTTCTTCACCGCCCCGTCAAAAGGCATGGAAGACGCGACGAGCCACTACCGCGCTATTCGATATCCCATGGGCCCGCTGAATGTGATGTGTCGCTTTGAAGCAGACGCATATGACGACGGCGTCGAAGCGGCGGACCTATCTGCATCGGAATATCAAGCTGTGTCTGGCGGGCTACCAGCGCGGCCCATGTTCAAGTACGGCGCGCCGATCCGCGTGCTGCAAAAAGGCCATGTCGTTCCGACGAGTCAAATCGTCGAACTCAAGACGCAAGCGCACAAGGGGAAAGAATTCAGGACTGTCAAGTGCCAAGACCAACTCTGGTTCGGCCGCACGTCGTTGCTGTACACGGGCCCGTATGTCCCCGACACGGGCGCGGTCAATCTGGTCCGCTACGAAGATGCGCGCGCGCGGGTAAAGACGTGGGAAGATAATCAACAGGAAAGTCTGCGCAAATTGGCGGCGCTGTTGGAACAGCTCAGAAGTACGCTGAAGAAGATTAAGGCGCCGAATCATGCGGCTGTGTTGGTTAGAGAAAGCAAAGCGGGGCCGCTGACAATTAGGAGTATGAGTGGCATGCATAGGGCCGTGGGGAGGGAGGCGTTTCCGACGCATTGGAGGATGACGGGGCAGGGTAGAGGGGGCAGGGGCCAGAGGGGTGGGCATGTGCCACGAGGACGGGGAGATGTGAGGGGAGGAGGCCAGGCGGGATTTGGTGGAAGAGGTGGTGTTCGGCAGCGGGGTGGAAAAGGACAACATGGAACGCAAGGTAATGGGCGTGGTGGGATCGTGCCGCAGTCTGATGGACGAGGTGGGAGGGGAGGACATGGGCGCGGACAATAGAGCAACAGTCGGGGAGGAAATGGAGGTGATCAAGACCGGCAGCCGACCTACTGGGTGGACATGTCAGCATGATTTAACACTTCATCTGAATGCCTCTGACGAGGACTTGGCTCCTACAGGCAGCCTGTCCAAACAAAGCACATATGCTCCACCACACCCAAACCCCCCAATCTACGCCTTTTTAAAATGATGGTAATTGTCCACCGGCGCCACACTCTCCACACTTGTCCAAATCTCCTCAATCCCCTCCGCCGCCGTACCAGACAGCTTCCCCTTCTTAATAGCGCCAACCGTCTGCTCAATCTGCGCATGACTACTCGCCCCAATAATCACAGCATTCTCCTCCCCGCGCGCAAACCCATCCCCAGCAAGCGCACTATGATGCGCAACCCACCGATACGCCAGCTCCGCCTTACTCACGCCCTCCTTGTCCGCAATCGCGTTCCAACGAACCAGCGCCTCGCGCATGGCAGGCGAATCGTATAGTTTCGCATATAGCCCGCCAACGGCCTGCGCATTGAAGCGTCCTGCGCCCGCGTCAAGGTCGGCAGCGGATTTAGTCAGGAAGCCGCCTGCAATAGGAGAATAAGCGTAGAAAGCGATGCCTAGTTTTTTGAGGGTGGGGAAGAGGAGTGTTTCGAGGTGGCGGGCGACGGGGGAGTAGTTGCCTTGGTATGCGGTGGGCAAGACGTAATTGTTTGATCTGCAGATGTGGTGGACTTGTTGCAGTTGCTTGACGGAGAAGTTGGATAGCCCGAAGCGGCGGAATATTCCTTTTTTGTACACCTCGTTGATTCCTGCGAGAGTGTCTTCGAACGGAATGGTTTCGTCGGGAGCATGAATGTATAGAATGTCGAATTGCTTGATGCCAACTACGTCGAGACTGTCTTGGGCGTCTTTGATGACTTGATCTTTGGAGGCGTTGCCTGGGTTGAAGCCGCCGACAAGCTTGGTGTCGATGACGAATTGCGTGCGTTTCTCGAGCTCGCCAATGGCCACTTCGGAGCCTTGGTAGAGGCGGGCGGTGTCGATGTTTTTGACGCCGTGGGCGAGGAGAATGTCGAGGACTTGACTGCAGGATTCTTTGTTGTTGAATTTGCCGTTGGCGTTGAAGCTGGCGCTTCCCATGACGATTTTAACCATGGTGATATGTTGAGTCGAAATCTTGCTGTTGAATGCACCGAGAAAGCCTTCCTTGTATACTTCTACCCCTCCACCAACGAACCCACAACAAACTCATGACGCCATCACATACCACAAACCTACCTACGAGGCCAACATGTCCGACCATTACTCTGCCCCACTACTGCAGGTAGGCAGGACCGACGGAAAGCCGAGTTAAACTTATAACAGCTGTTTTCCTACCCAGAAAGTGACCTTGCACTATACACCAATTCCAAGCTTGTGACGACGTCCCTCTACCCTAATTCTCCGCTTTAAGGCTCATTTTTTGGTGTTGAATGATGAGGCTTTGAACCCTTCAGGACAAGTTGTTTTTGCTGTTTCTCATCGCCACGATCCGCGCTTCTATGCGAAACGTCGCCCGCCACAATACTGCCGTTCCGGAGGCTCCGGATATCGTCAGGAAGTTGAGACGGTAAGCAACTGCTCCCCAACACCATGCCGCAGCGAATCAGGGATACAATCAATGCATGGATGGCGGTTTACTAAGTAATTACTTAGTAAATTACTATTTACTATATAGTGATACTACAATAGGCTTAGTGGATAGTAATTACTATATAGTAATTACTATATAGTAACTTACTAGTAGTAAATTACTATATAGTAAATAGTAAATTACTAAGTAATTACTATTAGTAACTTATACACGTATAGAGTATCTTTTAAAGAGTAAGAAGATAAATATTATATAGTAAAAGCTATAATATAAAAGTGTATATACTATATATAGATAGTCTATAGTTAACAGTATATACTTTTTAGAATACTATAATTATTAGTACTATAAAAATAATTTACAGTAGTAAATAAGTACCTAACTAGGGTAATTAGTTTCTCTTTAATAGCTTAGGCAATATTAGTGCTAGAAAGATTTTTAGTAGGCTATTCTATAGCTCTACATTAGGGCTACGCACAGACGCAAAAATTACCTAAAACGGACTAGTATTCGCTAAGATAACGCTAAAATAACAAGTGGGTACCCTAACCTAACAGTTAACCCAATTAGTGGGTTGCCCCATAACTTCGTTAATACTAGTCCAAATTGGGAAATTTTTAAACAGTTATAAGGCGGCTATTCAGATCTATAAAATTGTAATAGAAAACTAAGCCTTAAATCTACTAGATTTAAAAGTAGAGACAACCTATTTACTAGCCTAAGAAATATAGATATTAGAGATAGATTATTAAAGTACTTTTCTTTTTATATCTTATAACTCTAAAGCTTTTTAATACTCTTTTTCTACTATATTTATTAGGTTATACAAGAAATATATATATAATTAAATAGTTATATATAGCTAAAGTTAAACTATACCTAGCTTATATATTAAGATTAGTTTTCTTCTAAATCTATACTTAGGTTATCTTATAACTATACTAATACTAGTCTAAGTTAAGTAACTTCTAAGTTACTAGAAAGAAAAAATCTAGGTATATAATCCTATATTATAAAGCTAAGCTATATCTATACTAAATATTAAAGTAGAAGTAACTTATTTACTACTCTAATAAAAATATATATAAGACACGTCTATATTTTTTTAAATACCTTATATAGTAGATAGTTAAACTTTATATTTACTTATTACTTAAATAATAGTATAGAATATAGTTACTAAATTTAGAATAATACTTATAATGTATAGAAATACCTATAGCTTAATATTATTACTCTAATATATTTCTATATACAGAAAATATCCAGTAAAAGTATATAGATATTACTATTTACTCGCGCTTAAGTTTAGAACTAATATAATCTAAAGGTACTAGATTAAGATCTAGATAGTCTTGATATAGATCTAGACCTCTAAGATCTTTAAAAACTTCTAGTTCTTCTTTAGAATAGAAGATAGTATTATAGAAGTTAAGATTATTAATATAATATAAATCTATAGTTATAAAGTAAGCCTTAGTCTCTAGAAAGCAAGACTCTTCTATAATAGAAGCTTTAATCTTATCTATCTCTTGAGGAGTATATAAGAGTTTAGAATAAAAGCTTCTAATTAGATCTATTATTAATTAGTAAATACTTAGAATTAGAATAAGAACTACTTACTATAGTCTTTAAAAATAATACTAGTCTTAATAAGATAAAGATTAATCTCTTGTAACGTTTTGTATAGATTAGAATCTAGACTAGTATCTTCTAAAATAAAAAGATACTCTAGATCTATTTTAGCTTTATGTAAGAGATCTAAAGAACGTTAGTAAAGTAGATAAATAAAGTAATAATCTAAGAAGAAACTTACTTAAAGTAGAGCGATATCTAGTACTATTATAGTACGCAAGCCTTTTTAGATAATAGACTATTCTTAGTGTATTTAAATAGTCTATAATAGTAGAAGAGTCTTGCAAATTAAGTCTATTATAGTTATTAATTATAGCTCTAAGAGTAGAGTCTAAGCGAGTAGACTTAACTATAGAGCTATTATTAATATTAGAAGAGATAAAGTAGGCTTTAGTAAGCGTAGGCATCTTTAAAAGATAATAGAAGAGAGGAGGTAGTAGTAGTAGTAGGCTTAGAAGAAGTCTTTGAGTTGTCTTGTTTGAACTCTTAGAGAGAGAAAGCAAGTACTTAAATACTTAGCTTTTAGTTCTAGAGCCTTCTATTATATTAGTAATATAGAATATACTAGAATCTTAATTTGTAAGCATTAGTAATAGAAACGTCTTAGATCTGCTTAGAAATCTAGTATTAGTAATAAAGACTAGTCTAGAAGCTTCTAGTAGAAGTAACTAGAAATAGCTAGAAGCTTCTAGACTAGTCTTTATTACTAATACTAGATTTCTAAGCAGATCTAAGACGTTTCTATTACTAATGCTTACAAATTAAGATTCTAGTATATTCTATATTACTAATATAATAGAAGGCTCTAGAACTAAAAGCTAAGTATTTAAGTACTTGCTTTCTCTCTCTAAGAGTTCGAACAAGACAACTCAAAGACTCCTTCTAAGTCTACTACTACTACCTTCTCTCTTCTATATCTTTATACTATATACTCTATATTCTAGAATATTCTAGCTTAAAAATCTACTATTACTAAGTAGAAACTACTAGAAGCTTCTAGAAAAATAATCTTAAGAAAAGTTTAAGATTTACAATAGATATATCTTCTTATTTATTAAGTCTATATTAAAAGGTTTAATACAATATGCCTAGACCTAAAAAAGTTTCTATTTTAGATCAAAGCTTTATTTTACCTCCTTTAGAAGCTAGCCATTTTATTTTTAAAGATAATCTATTTACTAGAGAACTTCTTCCACTAAATAGTAGTAATAATAATAAAGATAGAATTAAAGTAAACTGTACAAATTGTAGTTATAATACTCAAGTTAAATGGCCTATTAACTATACTAATTTAATTATGCATTATAATAATAAGCATAAGAATTTAAATAGAGGGATAGTAGATATAGAAGAAAATAACTTAAGTATAGAAGATAGCTTTTCTTCTAATATTTCTAGCTCTACTTCTAGTAGAATAGCTAGAAAGAGGCCTATTAGTAACTACTTTGTTAAAGAAGAATATAGAGCTTTGCTTCTAAAGTTTATAGTAAATAATAACTTACCTTTTAGTTTAGTAGAAAGTACTAGCTTTAATAATTATATTAAGTATTTAAAAGAAGATATTCCTACTTTTAGTAGACAAACAATTAAAGAAGACTTAGATAAACTATATAATAGAGAATTAAATAAAGTTAAAGATAGATTAAGTAAAAATACAAGTCGATTTTCTATTACTATAGATGAGTGGAACTCAGGTAATAATATAGACTTTTTAGCAGTAACATTACACTATATTAATAGTAACTTTAAGCTAGAAAGTCTTCTTATAGGCTTTGAGTCTTTAGAAGAATATACTAGCTATACAGGAGTTATTTTATACAAACAAGTAAATAAGATACTACAAGAATTTAATATTAAAAGAAAGGTTATAGCAATTACTAGAGATAATGCCTCTCCTATTAATAGTCTAGTAAAAGAGTTACAAGATAATTATAAAGTAAATCTAAATATTAATATAGAAGATAATAGATGTGTAGCACATATTCTAAATCTAATAAGTAATCAATTTCTTATGTTTATATTCTTTATTCCTAATAGTAGTAAAGGCTTTAATACTACTATTAATAGTCTAAAGCAAGATCAAAACTATCTTATTCTCTATACAAAATACAAAGATCTCTCTAATACTATTAGAAATCTAATTACTGCTATTAAGTATAATCATACATTAAAAAATACTTTTAAGAAGCTAGTAAAAAAGAACAAGCAACTAAACTATAATAATATAGGTAAAGAAAAGCTAGTTAAAGATAATATAACTAGATGGTTATCTACTTATAATATGCTTGATAGATTTATCTATTTTAAAGAAGAAATAAACGAGTTATTATCTCTTATAAGAGAAATGCCTACTAGTAGAAAGAAACAATTAAATATAGATAAGTTTAATATATTAGAAGAAGAGTGGAACTATATTATATATATTAGAGATTTATTAGAGCTATTTAGAAAGCCTACAATAAGATTTCAAGCTTCTAGCTACTCTACTATCTCTTTAGTAATACCATATATTTTTAGGCTACTAAGAAAGCTAGAATCTCTTTATTTTAATAGAGACAATAATATTAATTTTAATATATTTATTAAAACAGCTATTAAAGCTTCTTTAGATAAGCTTTTAGAGTACTATCCTTTAAATAATACTAGAAGCTTAGATTCTAAGCTAGAAACTCTTGCTATAGCTACTGCTTTAGATCCGCACTTTAAACTTCAACTTTTTAGCAATTTATTTCCTAATAACTTTACTATAGAAAGTAGAGTTAAAGAACTACTTCTAGAACTATATTATAAATATAAAGAAGAGTATAATACTACTACTAGTAAAGATAAAACTATAGATACTATAGATAGTATAAATAATATAGACTATAGTAGTGATAACGAATTTTATAGAGAAGATAATATTAATATAAATAGAGAAGAGATTTATATATACTTAGGAGAAGATACTATTTCTAAAGAAACTTCTATAGAAAACTATTATAACGTACATAAGCAAGATATGCCTATTATTTATAATATAGCAAGAGACTATCTTGCTATTCTTTCTACTTCTAGTCCTAGCGAGTCTACTTTTAGTATAGCAGGTAATATAGTTACTAAGCCTAGAAATAGACTTATATCTACTACTATTAAACAGCTTATAATATTAAAGTCTTGGAATATTATAGAAAGAGAAGAAACTAAAGATAATAATCAAAAGAAAAATAGTTTAATTAAGCAAGTAAAAGATATAGATATAGAAAGTACTACTTCTATAGACTCTAGTACAAATAGTAGCTCTACTAGCACTATAATAGAGCTAATATAATAAAGTAAATCTAAAAGAATTTATATAAAATAGTTATAATTTAAAGTTAATACAATAAAGTTAATATATTAGTAAGTATTAGAGAGTCTTACTACTTAGTTAGAGCTATATTATATATATTAATAAAGAGAATATTAAAAGCTTTACCTTTAAAAAGTCTTAGAAAATAGTAAGGTTATATATTATAACTACTCTAGTATCTTAGTAATTAATTTCTCTTCTAGAGGTATTATATTTAGACTAATGTTATTTAGACTAATGTTATATAAATAAATATTAACTATAAAATATTTAATCTTATATTACTACTACTTTGTATAGTTTATCTTTTAGCTATCTAATACTTTTACACTTATATATATATTACTTTCTAGTTATAAGTACTAATAGAATAAAAAAGTTTACTTCTTTCTCTTAGTTAATAGATATATAGTTCTCAAATAATATAGTCTATTTCTTTTAGCTTTACTTTATCTAATACTTAATATTCTAAAAAAATTAAAGTTATACTAATAAATTAAGTATTATCTAGGTCTATAGCTTAATATACATACTTTAATTATAGTATTACTATTTATATTGTTATTTTAGAGTTTTAATTATTATATATACTAAGTAATATATACTATACTTACGTAGTTTTATTTAGTTTTAACTCTAGTATATATAGCTTAAAGTATATAACTATAGTAGTATTAATATAGTAATATACTTATTTTCTACTATACTTTTAGGATTTTAAATAAAAAATATAATATTTAAAAGTTACTATATAGTAAATAGTAAATTACTATTTTTACTATTATAGTAAATTACTATTAGTAAATTACTATAAATAGTTCTTTACTATTATAGTAACTTACTACGTTTTCAGGCATAGTAATTACTATATAGTAATTACTTAGTAATTACTATTTTACTATTATCTGCATCCATGAATCAATGCGAGTGAAGCCCTCACAAGGTGGTAAAGGGTGATCTCAGCAGGGAATTGGCCATCAACGGCGTGGCTAAAACAAAACGGTCTTAGCGGTCCAAAAAATACAAGCACATATTTTTTCCGTACGGACTACACATCATGTCCTTGCTATTCCGTCGGTCCTGCCTACCTGCACTGCAGCACACGCCCAACGTTAGCCTCCCCCCGACAATTGTTGCAAAGAGCCCCAACTCCACCATGTCCCTACGGGGATGGGCACACAAACACCGAATCATGTCTGACAAACTGCATGTGAAGGACGGTGCAAAGTCCCACAAAAGTCGCGTGATGCAGTTGCAGACCACCGGGTACTATGATGGCCGTCTCACTCTCGGTGCACCAAGACATGGCGGCCTAGTCAGCGCACAAGAGATTCGTAAAAGTCGTGTTGAGATTGACAAGTATGCAAATAACTATGATACAGCCCCTGTCGCCCCTCGCTATGCTGTCATGTAGGTAGTGTGGTATGATGTGGACAAGGAAACCGTGAGCGACATCTTGTGCCTTGGACTGAGAATGCTTTTCTGCTGCGTCTCTACTGAGAGTACTTCTTTGCCTCCATGCCCTCCGGAGGCTCAGGCACGACCGTCTTACTGCCGATGTTGCTCCAGTCGGTGCTCAGGACGGTGCCGCCGCTCTCCTGGTAGCTCTTCATCATGGCGCGCTGCTGATCGGGGGATGCGCCCTTGTACAGCTGCTTGAAGAAATGCGAGGTCTCGTCGCCCTCCATCTCGTCTTTGTCGTCTAGGTCCTCTTTCGCCAGCTTGTCCCAATTCTTGGCGCCAGACTTGGACGAGGTCGGATACGCGGGTGCTGACTCCTGGGTCGTCTTGCCAGTAAGTACATGTGAGGGTATGGTGGGCTTGTTCTCATCCGTCATGGCCTCGACCTGACGATCGCCCTCGAGGTTGTGCCACTTTACGCCTGGTGCAGCCTTCTTCAGCGTTAGCTCCACTTTGTTTGGTGTTACTCGGAATTTGGACTGCGATGGATCGATCGAGGCGAAAAGCGGGTCGGCGGAGAAGTGGAATTCGGAATCAGAACCAGTGATGGGGAACGAGACTGACAGCGAGTCTTTCTCCAACTCGACGGTAGTCGCGTCTTTGGGCGCGCCCTTGGCGAGAATGTTCACCGTGACGCTGTCGTTGCTCTGGTACCAGTCGTGCTTGATCTTGTTCGCGGGTGTGGGCACAATGGGCTTGGGCGCAGCCACGTCCTCAGTCTTCTTGGGGGCGTCGTCTGCGCTGCTTGTCTTCGGGTTCGAGGTCGAGTTGGCCGGGACAGCAGGGATTTCGACCTCTGGCACTTTCTTGGCCGTGACCTTGCGCCTCTCATCCTCTTCAGGCAGGTCCTTCAGCTTGGCAGCAACCTTTGCGCTCCACGTCGGCAGCATCTTGTCCTTCTCGTCCAGCTCTTTGACAATGTTGAGAACATACTCGGCGTCTCCGTATTGCTCGAGGAAGAAGAGGGCGAGTCCGCGCCGGAACTGGGCGTCCTTGATCAGTTCGCGTTTCGCGCGCTTGTGGGCGAGAACGACGGCGCGTTCGGCGTCGGTGAGAGCGTCGGCATATTTCTGGGTGCGCTGGTACGCTGTAGAGCGGCCGATGTAGTATTTGACAGCCTCGGGATTGACGGCTAGAGCGTCGGTGTAGTGCTGGATAGCTTCGGTGTACTGGCTGGCACTGAGCGCCGCGTCACCCTTCTTGGCGTGATCCATGGCGGGGCGGCTGTGTGTCGCAGTATGCAGTGGTGGAGGGGCGGGTGAAGGACGCGGGTCGCGGGCAGAGGACACTCCTAGCGCTCATACACGAACAATCACGACTTGGGGCGTCGAAGCTGCGTTTGTGCGGCGCGACCACGGAATCCCGTAGAATTCCCCATATCGGGGGCCCAAGCGGCGCCAACCACCAAAAATGAGGGGTTGTCTAACTCAAGCTCCCGCGTGGAGGCCTCCGCGCCATGCCCATTCATTGTGCCGGAAGAGTCATGTTCGTGCTGGGAGACAAGGCGTAGCTAGTCAAGTGCTGGAAGAATAAACAACGCCTTGCACTGTATGTCTGGTATGAACGTGACCTGGACAAGTCCATCGCAACACCATCACAGTTCGTGACCAAATCATAACTCCCACAAGAGAAACAACAGGGTAAAAGCAAATGATTGGTTTCTAATTTCTTCTGCATGTCACAGCTCTTCGAACCCACACCAGCTCAAATCCACTCCATCAACGTCCGTCCATCTAAAATACAAGCACAGCGCCAAAGAGAATACTCGCAGCGACCATGCCCATGAAGCGGAGAGGAATCTCAACGCCCGAGGCGGCGCCCTGGTTGCCCTGGCTGGAGCCCTCAGCAGAGCCGTCAGGCACACGGGTGGCTGCGCCGGAGCCGGGAGTGGCAGTGGACTCGCTGGGCTCGCCAGCAAAGTGGGAGCCGGATCCCGAAAGACCCTGGCCGGTACCAGCACCGTCGTCCATGAATGCGGAAGCTCTCTGGGGGATGGAAGGAAGACTCGTGCCCTCGACCTCCCACTCGTCGGACTCGGATGGGCACTGGGAAGCGGAACCATTCTCCTTGAAGCCACCGGCGCCACTGGGGTTGTCTGTCTCCTCGTAGGCAGCCTTCAGGCGCCTGAAGTCGTCGTTGGGGGTGATCCTGCCGTCGCTGCCAATCTCGACGATTCCATAACCGTTGGGCTCGACAGTGTACTCGTATGCGAGACCTCCAGAGTAGACGCCAGTCATGTTGGTGCTGTAGAGAGAAGCAATCTCGCCCCACTCACGGGTGTTGGTAATGCAGCCAAACTCGGAAAGGAAGATGGGCCTGCTGTAGTCCTCGTACGTCTGGACCTTTACATCCCAGCCGGATTGGGTGAACGAGGAGGGGTCGCACCAGGAGTAGTCGTTGAAAGCAAAAAAGTCTGAGCGCTCGTCGTCGGTACCACAGTTGAAGTAGAGGGCCTGAGCCTCAATGTTCTCGGCGACATCGGCAGCAGAGTACCCGACAGGGATCATACGACCCTTGCGGTTGGAGATGTACTGCTTCATGTCACGGGTAACGGCTTTGATGTAAGGAGCAGCGTTGGTGTTGTTCCTCTCGTTGATGACCTCGTTACCAGAGAAGAAGAGCAGCAGGTTGCTGTAATCGGCAAAGGAATCGATGGTGGCAAAGACGTTCTGGAGGTAGACGTCGTTGTAGGAGCGGTGGAGGGTCTGGGCATTCTCACGGTTGAGAGAGTACTTGGGCGTGTTGGCATCGAGAGCCAGGTAGATACCGGCATCGTCGAGCATCTTCATGCCCTCGTCGTGGTTCTTCGAGTTGTCGATGGTGTAGACACGGATGGTGTTGATGCCGAGAGACCTGAAGTTGGCGACATCGCGCTTCAAGCTCTCGAGATCGAGCAGAGGGTCTTTAGCATCTGACGCGCCACCTGGGGAGATATAAGTACACGACCGAATCGGAATGTCATCAAGAGGCACGTCATGACGAACCGGGCTGGTAAGCGACACCACGGATATAGAATCGGTCGTTGCCCGCGAAGAAGGCATTGCCCCTGACGGAGACAGCAGGTAGGTTTCCCTTGGACTGGCGAGCGACGACGTTTGCGAAAGCGGTATTGACCGCTGAGCCGAGAACGGCAAGGACAGCGAACGACTTCATGACTGTGACAGTAAAATAAGGAAGAAGCGATTAAAAAAGTACCAGAAAGCGCAAAGATTCGTGTCTAACGAGTGACTGGTAAGGAGGAACTGTTCAAACAAAAAGCATTGATATTGGGACAGGATCCGGGCTGCAGAGTATTTGAAGCAGGACAGGGCACGACCAATTTCTCGGTGTGCCTCGAATCCCACATGTGGAACTGCCAACCCTCATGGTCCGTCTGGCGTGGCTCCGCGCCAAGTCGATGAGTGTTGGCGGCAACAGGAATCGCGGAGCGGATCTAAGGGCCAAGAGGCCAAGCACCGGTTCGTGAATTGCGAGAGGCGCTTCAGATGCGCGCCGAGGCTTGGTCAGGGGCAACACCGGATCAATTGGCAGGAGTCGATGCTAATGATGGCTAGAGAGCGAGTGGATTGCGCGTTCAAATTCCCGCCCTTGACACAGCCTCAGCGTAGTGGACTTGTATGAAAGCGTCCAAGACGTCTGCGCGCTGGCAACCAAATTGACGTGAGAGGAAGATGGAAGAAGGTCTGACACGAAACGAGGCCATGCTTGTGACCTCAACCATAGTGAAACCAAGCCCGATATGCCTGGGTCGGACAATGCGCATTTGCCTCCAGATCGTAAGTCGCATCCTCCTGACGACATCGATACTGCAACAAAAACGGGGGGTCATTCACATGGCAGCGCAGATCCGCCGCGATCCCGCCGCGACCTACAAAAATACTCGGAGCAGACCGAAGTGCAGCAGCTGTAGCCACAAAGAGTTTGGTGATGCACGTCAGGTGTGTGAAGGTGACGATGACAGATGGACGCCGTGCTCTGAAACTGGTTGACAGCAAGTGCTCATGCACGCCCGATTGGCTCTCTTCGGCAAAGCGGCAGCAGCAGTCTCCTGCCTTGCCCTTGTCTTCCCAGCTTCTTCACCAGCCCACCATCTTGCCTTGCCAACAGCACTCACGGCCTGCGATAGGGGTGAAGAATTGTCGGATGCTATTCACTGAGTAGAACTCTGTTGACAATCTCTGTAGCCAATCCCATCTATGATTCCTGCCACATGCCAGCAGCGTGCACGGCTTGTACCAGGTCCAGCTACAATGCATAGTACATACTACATACACACTTGGAAGTATTTCAGGACTATAAGCCCTCCAACGATATCACTTTAACTACTTGAAGATGTGCGGGCGGCGCCAGACTAACTTGAAATGCATGTAAACGGTTACGACCTCTCGTGAGACCCAATGCACACTGAAGAAATATTGACGCCATCACAATCTGCCACCATTTCAACTTGCTGTACATACACCCACTCCTCACCACTCGCCCTTACAGCTTTGCGATCCGAGGCAGCGGCTTATTCCTCACTTCATCGAACCACATATTCCTACTCCTCTCCAGCTCGGAATGCAGCACTATACTCTTCCGCACCTGAAGATCCTGCGGCATGTTGCTCACCATAGTCGCGGCAGCTTCCACGATACTTGAACGCGTATCGACAGAGACTTCAGGCTGCGATGGGTGGCCAGCAGATTTCGAGCGTCGGAACGGGAGCTCCGTCGTGACTCTGGCCCGCAGGTCTTTGTTAAGCTCGAGTTCTCCTTGTGGGTTCTTTTCGTCGTTGTGGAGACTGCTGTCGGGACCGAAGCGGCTCAATAGCTCGGCGGACGAAGAGCGTACGATTCTTGCGAGCTTGGTGTGCACTGATGGTCGTTGTGCGCTGGTGTGTTCTTCAGGCTTTTGCGTCGGCTCGGCGAGCTGAGGCTTCCATCCTATAGCCATGCGGTCTCTTTGCAGTGCTTCGTCGGCTCCAGGTACAGCATCCGGTGCGCTAGCAGTGCGTTTGTGCTCTTTGCATTTGACCTTTAAGCGCATCGTGCCAGGTATCGGTATTCCAGTCATAAGAGCGTGCACGATTTCCTCAGAAGAATACTTCTGATTCTCATCACCAGACGCAGGAGTTCCACGTCCTTCGGGTCCGCTTGACCCACTTCTTGAACTCCAGGTTACGCTTCCACTCGGTGTACTTGTACCAATTCGTGGCGGTTTCGTCAAAGACATAGAAGATTGCGAAAATCGGCTACGGCTCGAGAAGGCTGCACTGGGTAGATGAGGATGAGATCGTGATATAGGCCGTAGAGAGGAGGGGCTGGCCGGGTGAAGCGCGCGCAATGTCGAGGCAGAGTACTGAGGAGCAATCGAAAATGGTACAAAACCTGGCGTAGAGATTTGGCCAGAAAGACGTGGCGGCCGCGTTAGGACCCGATTCGACACAGATGGCTGAAAGAATGGCGGTAGCAAATCGAGCGATGAAGCTCGCGGTGGATGCATGAACTCTGGTGGTATTGGTGGTGGTACAAAATCCGACGTGAAAATCCCCAATCCGACAGAACGTTGTGGTGATGGAGCATATATAGTCGGCGGAGGGGGACTATGGCTGAGGTCAAGTGTTTCTACGTCCGAATCGGAGACACTTCTGTTTGTGGACCTCGAACGTCTTCTACCCCGTGCTTGCTTCTCTGTTGTGTAAGATGTGCGCCGTACTGGCGAAGGTCCTCGGGACGCTGTTGGCGTAGCAAAGGGATCGCTTGGCAGACGATAGCCGTGCTTGAAAAGATGTGCTTCGAATGGTCGCCTGACTGCAGCGAGGACCCCGAACAAAGTGCAAGACGCGAAACTACTCGTCGTGTTAGCTCGGTGCCAGGAGATGAGAACGAAGTGCCTACAGCGAGATCGTGGCAAAGGCCGTGCCTAGCCGCGCAACGTAGCATGCGGTGCCATACTCCCATAATTGAAGGTCTGGGGCCATCGGTAGACATGTGGGACGACGAGCCACAATAATCATATTCCAGCCGTTGGTCAAGAGCCACAGAATACATAGCGATACAGCAAGACGCGTAGCAACGTATGATGCTCTCTTGACAGTGGATGAATGTCTTCGCTCATGTTCCCATATCCTCAGCTTCAGCGAAATTACGGTATGGAGGTAGGTATAGAATATGGTTACAAATGCCTGGGTAGGTCAGCTTGTGTGTTGTACAGCACGTGCCGCGAGCCTTACAGATAGTATCGTTAACACCTCCGACGGTATGCTTGTTTTGTCATTCGGGGTAGCTACAATCAGATAGATCGACGTAAAGAGACAGACGAAGGATCCCAAATGTAGTATGTTCAAGAGTAGTGTAATAGTGATCAAAGTGAACTTGCGGCGGGGTGTTTTTACACGAGAGTTCGACTTTCTGGTGCTCTTTTCGACAGTGGTGGGTAGCTGTTCAGTTGCGCTTTTGGGGATGTCGATGCCGGCGTCCAAATTAGCCATTCGACCTGCCGCCAGTTTATGAGCAGAATGGGATATTAGTCGATGAGTCTATCCGAGTACAAAGAGAAGTTTATATGGCCGCATGTGCATCGCAGAGTTGAGAGGTATATCGATGGAGTAAAGATCAGGCTGCAGCGATAGGAGGGAGCAGAACGAATAAGCTCAACAGGTAGATGTTGGTGGATATCGATGATAGCGTTGATTTAGTAGAGATAAGAGACGAGCCTCAGACTGGTATGTCTCAGGGTGGCAACCGCTCAGCACTTGAGCGGCCCAAGATGCGTTAGATACATTCCAGAGACTGATTGTTACACCTTCTTCCCACTGAGGAAGTTGAAGATTCTTGTGCACTGGAAATCGGCGAGGAATGTTGTTGGTCCGGCGATACATACTGTTCATTCGCCGCAATACGCACCCAGGTGCCTAGAATCGGCCTGTCATATTGTGTCAAATCCTCGAAGCCGCGAAAACTCCTTTAGCGATGGTGGCATGGTTGTCCGTAGACAGGTGATGCTGCGCGCAAGGGCGCATCTGCGTGAACCGAGATCCGTAACTTGCCGGAACACCGAGTGTGCCGGACCCATAACGCACATGGCGGCTCTGAAGAGACATATTATTCGGTAGAATGGTCCGTGCAAGATTCACCAGCGAGGACCAAGGCGTGGCTGGATATTTGCTATTCCGAAGCCAGATGCGCGTGTTGTCGATAGTGCGTGCTCCTGCCCGTGGGACATTTTGCAAAAGTTTACACTCGGCAACAACGGCGTACTGAGAGCGCCCCGGCAATGAGCGAGTGTCGCGGTGCTTGCTCAGAGGATGAGCAGCAGAACCAAGAGTAGAATCAGGACGAAGATTAGGACTGCAATGCAGCAGCTTGACCACCGATCTGGAGGACTACAAGTTAGCGATGTCCCGGGGTTCGGAAAGCAGTGACTTCATACCTTCGTTTTTCTTGATCACCCAGCCAACCCTCTTGAGGCCAATCTGCAGCTTGTCACCCACTCTGTCCGCTACCGTGTCCACTTCGTTGAGCATCTCGCCTTGCTCTTCGAGCTCTCGGCCCATGTCATCGGCTTGCTGACGGAGGTTGCCCACGGTTTGGAAGACACCGTCGAGCGCTTCGTCCTGCTGGTGCATCATCTCGAGCTGCTGCTCCTGCTCGTATTCTGCGTAGTTGTCCTCGTCCTCGAAAGAATCCGGGTCAGGCAGCGAGTCGCCATTGGCGGCGTTCTTGCCCTTGTTCTTGGCGCCCTGGATGGCGTGTTGCAGCTCGTCCCGCATCGTCTCTATTTCGTCGCCGACTTCCTTGACTAGTCTCCTCCTCCGCTCCACCTCATCAATCTCAAGCCCGAAGCGGTATGGATCATGCTCCACCGCTTTCACGCTCTCCACCAAGTCCTCGAGGTCCTGGCTGAGGTCCTGGAGTGTCTGTTCGAGCTCGCCGCGGGCCTCCCGGAGTTCGGGGCTGTTCGCCGAGGATGCCGATGAGCGTATGCGGAGATAAGATTTGAACAGTGGCCGCGCCGAGTCCAGGGCAGAGAGGACATCTCTGTGGGGTGGTCAGCGAGTGGTCCATGTATTGGTCGTGAATGACGTACGCCTGCACCTGCAGGAAGGGGTCCTCGTCGTTCTGTGAGGACAGCATTGTGCTCTACGCCACACCAGAAAGGTTTCCAGAGGCCAGGGTGAAGGAGGCGTCGTGAGGTGGCTGTGGTGGTGGAGTAGCTCCGGCGATAGATACCCCAGAGCTAACCAAGTACGGTGGAGCTTGGGCCCCACACCTTCCAGAAATCCCACGGTGCTAGAAAAGATGCCCACCATGCTTCATGAACATGAGGAAACAATCGCACCAGATCCTGAGCTCTGCAGAACGGCACAATGGGACCTGGCGTGCCGTTGCCACTGCCGCCCCAGTTCGGCAACCCCGAGGCCTACATTGAGTCAGTCCTGCAATTCACCACTTCATCATGGCTCCTGCAAACGCTGTGCGGTGGCGTGCATATCCTCGACTTCTATACCAGGTCACCTGATCTCTACTCGACGATTCTGCCGCCATCATGGAGAGAATGGTTTAGACATCGAGACGTCATGGACATCATGGATCTGTTGATGCGGGAAGATCTTGCGCAATTCGAAGGGACAGGCGAAGAGCGCAACAACGCCTGGAGGGATGGCCCCGCACCCCCAGACGAACTTCTGCAGTACATCCGGGACGTCCGAAAGCACCTCCTAGGTCGTGACTTTCCGCCCCCAGGGTCAGCTCTCAAAGTACAGAAGGCGGCCATAGCGCGTCACATCGCCGTGGGCATGAAGGTCAAAAAGGTGCATGAGGTCGACAATTTTGCACGCTATGTCGACGCGCTCGCAGCCGACATTGCAGTCTCGGGCAAGAAACCCATAACGCATCTCGTCGACTTCGGATCAGGCCAAAATTACCTGGGGCGTGCGCTTGCTGCTTCGCCATACTCGAAGCACGTTGTTGCCGTCGAGAGCAAGCAGCATAATATTCAAGGTGCCAAGAACATGGACGTCCTGGCTAAGCTTGTGCCAAAGCCACTGGTGCTGAGGAACAAGAAAGAGTATCGTGCAATGACAGGCAACGTCAAGAGAAGGAAACCCGACAAGAATACATCTGCAAATGACCCGGCTGTGGAGCCTGCCGTCACAGAAGATGCTCCCTTCTCACCAAAAGTCGCTCTTCCGCTATCTGAGTCGCGCCCTGTAGGCCAAGTACAATGTGACAATGAAGAGTGCGTGCACACCGGTCCTGTGCTGTCCGTCGTAGATGATCCACAAGAGACTGATGCGAACAATAATGTAGTGACTTCGTCGACACACGACAAATCTACCATCACCACAACGCTTCAAATCTATCGAGAAGGTCAGGGTAGCGTCCAATATGTCGAACACATAATCAAAGATGGCGACCTGACACCCGTTATCGATCAAGTACTCGATAGCTCGAGCATAAAGGACCAAGAAACAAAACCAACATCTACCATGACCGACGAGCCATCAATTCTCGAAGTCGTGCCAAAACCAAAGGACGTCAACGCCATGGTCATCTCCCTTCATTCTTGTGGCAATCTCGTACACCACGGTCTACGCTCTCTTCTGCTCAATCCCCATATCGCCGCCGTCGCCATGGTAGGATGCTGTTACAACCTCGTGACCGAACGCCTCGGACCTCCAACCTACAAGCTCCCGACCCTGCGCCCCAATCATCCTCGCTTAGTCGCCACCTCCAACGCCTTCGATCCCCACGGTTTTCCCATGTCCGAGAAACTCGCAAACTACCCCCTTCCCCACCTCTCTCTCAACAACGACTCACCTGATCACGAGCCGCCGAAAGGTATACGCCTCAATATCACAGCACGCATGATGGCTGTCCAAGCGCCCTTTAATTGGGGCCGAGAAGACTCTGATCTCTTCTTCACCCGCCATTTCTACCGCGCACTCCTCCAACGCATCTTTCTTGACCGCGGCGTTGTCTGCCCACCCGTCGATGCAGAAGGGATGCTTGGCAGCGCTGTATCCGCCAATGGACATACCTCTCACGTCAACTGGACACCACCCAACGGCCGTGGCCCGGGTCTTTCGTCAGACGGGACGTCCACACCTTTGACGATCGGCACATTGCGCAAATTTGCATACACCGACTTTATATCCTACGTCCGCGCTGCAGTGGAGAAGTTGACTAATCCCAACAGCTTTTGCGAAGTCGATCCAGGATTCATCCGAGACAAGATGGACGGCCTGACGGACGAGGATATTAGAGATTACGAAGTCAGATTTACAGATAAAAAGAAGGAATTGAGCGTCATGTGGAGTCTGATGGCGTTTAGTGCCGGCGTCGTAGAAGCTGTGATTGTCACGGACAGATGGCTGTGGTTGCAGGAGCAAGAGGAAGTCGAGAAGGCGTGGGTGGAGCCTGTGTTCGAGTACAAGTACAGTCCGAGGAATTTGGTGGTCGTGGGGATTAAGAAGTAGGCTCAGATGAAAACTGTCCTTTCATCCGGGTTGTATGCGATCAAAAGATGGACGAAGCAAGTCGTTTTTTAGCACCCATTTGCTTCGAGACGCATCGACTTCCTGACTTACACACAATATACATTGGCCACATCGAGCTCCTCGTGGCACATGTTGATACGGATTTGCGCGCTGGACAAACCATGTTCGCCGCCAACGACCGTGCTGTTGGCCGCTAGACGAGGAGCACCAATTTCTGCTACGGAAACCCTCACGGAACGTAAGCGCGTCGGCAGCTCTACGTAGCACGGCACCCAAGCATTGAGGCTGCGAGGAAGTCCCAGAGACAGAGTGAATCTCTGCGTTGGTATGGAATTTACTTTTTCGTTGAAGCTTTAAAAAGAGGTTCGCATCTTTGTTTGTATTGCAATTTACGCCTGCTTGGTAACTGTTGTTTAATTTTGTTGCACTGGTCTTTCAGGGGCATGTCGAGGCAGGTGGCTGAGAGGGTCTACTTCGTGTTGCTGGGTATCTAACAATCTACATTTCTATACAACAACAGAACCGTGGCTTCTGGTAAATTTTCTGCATTTCGGGAGCACGTTGACTTCTTCGGCTTCACTCACAGACCTGCCAGCAATCAGTTAAGTGGGCTCGAGAGGAGCGGCTTGACTTGATTGATTACATGTTTTGGCCTAGCAGCTCTTGCATAGGCTCAACTCTTGCCTTGACAGGGTAGTCGCTCATTTTGAGATGAAGGGACAGTCTGCTCACTCAATCTCGAAATCAATCTGAACTCCAAGCGCCTCAGGCAAGATATGTTCAACGAGTACTCCGCCCATGCCTGAGTCAATCACGGCCCCCAATACACCTTTTGCATCGTGCATCACCTTGCTCGTGACACCCACACCTGATTTTCTCGCCTTGATCATCTCCCCCAATTCCTGCGCGTTCGTCGCTGAGCTTAAAACATACCCCACGATGAAAGGTAGTTCGCTCTCCCTGACCATGTAGTCCGGACCATACATGTTGATCAGGTCGTCTCGACACTGGTCTCTGACGCCACAAAGCAGACGCCAACATTGCCGATGAAGGCAGAGATAGCCATAAGAGATCTCAATCATCTCAGCGTGAATAATGTCGCGCATGATGCCTAGGAGTTTAGCAACGCCGAGATTCGCAGCTGGTTTCTTCTTCAAAGAGGATGCATCGGTGTCTTTGAACACCTGCTCAACCTGCCCACGTTCGTTTGTTTCGTACTCCCATGTCGCATGCTCAAGAATCTTCGACACATCTTCTGCGCGCATATGAGTCTGGCCGCCGGCTTCGCTAAATCGAGTCTTGAAAGTCTGCAACACGGCGCCGAGTTCTTTGAGGCCTTTGGGTCCACGCTTTGAAAGCACGAGGCCTTTCTTCGTGCGCGTCGTCTTTGCAAGATTTCTTGCCGACGCGCCCATTGCGAGGGCGAAGCGCTTCAAGCAGTCGTCAGGTTGATCTGGGGCGTCGCCTACGAAGAACGTCGACTCGCCTTGAAGATGGATCACGACGGTGAGATCCTTCCATGTTGTTGCAGGGCTCTTGCCTCCCCCGACCGCATTGTAGAGGTGCGCACACGACATGACAGAACCCCATGCATTCACAAATGCGATGCTTAGCTCATGAAAGCGAATCTGGGCGTGATACTTCCACAGTCCGCACAACCACGGATGCTTGCGATAGAGATGGAAACGCTCGGGAATGTTGACTCGTCCCATCTTCTTCGCGGCAGACAGCTGTTGATCTTCATGGCACCAGAATTGCAATGTATCGGAGAATTGTTCAAGTACCATGTCGTTTTCTTTGGGCCAGGTTTCCATTTCGATGCCTTTATGGAATTCAAGCTCTTCTTTGATTTCGCCCTGGACGAAATGCGTCGTATCAGTCAGTCGCTTGAACCCAAAATCGACTTCATCTCGCAGCGTGTGGTGGATATCTAGGAAGAGTGTGGCTGCAAATGCAAGCGGAAGTGTGACTTCCTTTGTCTTGAACATCGCACGGAGCCCACTGCTGAGCTCATCTTCTACTGGTGGCCGGGACCCAGCTGGCTCGGTTGTGCGACAGTAGTAGAAGAATTCGGGCAGCATCTCGAGCAACAATATTTTGTCTTCTTTGAACTGGTCTCGGCTGCTTTTGTTGCTACGATTGGTGTGGGGCTGGTAGAAGCCATATATGCCTCGTTTCATCTCGGGTGTTGGGTTGACTTTGAGAACGTCACAGAAGGCGTTGAGTGTTTGGTACGCAGGCCAAAACATCGCTTCCGCCACTTTGAACATGGAGAAGTTCATGTCGTCGTCGGGCCGAGCTTTGTGTGCCTCCGAAGTGCCGGCTGCGACGCATTGGGCAGCGTAGTAGACCTGAAGCATGCGAATTGGTCCGCCGTGTCGGGCAAACGTGGTTTTGAGCTCCTCGGTCATGGAGCGAGCCAGGTCTACCGCGGTATTAGTCGTGATGGAAACAGCCACCAGATCTTGTCCACCGGTCTGGTATCGAGCCCATGCCGTAGAGATTTCGGACCGGAGCTTGTTGAAGTCATGCAAAAGCAGGTAGAATGCGAAGTAGCTCTCCTGTAAATCGTCCTTGCGCTCGGCCTTGTATATTGGCTCGTTTGGAGATGCAGGCGCAATATCGGGAGCTTGTTCAAAGGCTGCAGATGGCTCTTCCACATCGAGGAGCTCGAACATGTTGACAAGGTCCGCAGTCGTCTTAGGGTGCTGAACAGCTACACGCTCCTTCGGAAGACATGGTTTAAGAACGTCTCGTACTCTGATCAATACCCTTAGGAAGAAAGCGTGCTTGTCGTCCGAAATTTGCTTCCCAACTGAGTCCTCCAAGATGCCGGAAATATTGTTTGAGTAGGTTTGTCGAAGGCTGATCGTGGCATCTAACAAAGTTGCAAGCTTGACCGGAACGAATATGGGCGAAGTTTTGCCAGCGATGAACTCAGCAAGGACAATCCAATCTTTCAGAGCCACTGTATAAGTTGGACGTCCAGTGGCACCTGCGTTGGCCTTTGCAGCGCCCTTAGATTTCGCGGGGGCATAGCCATGCTTTTTAGCAGTCGATGCCAGCCATTCTGCGATCGAATCCCTTGCCCAAATCATGAGTGGCTGAAGCAGTTGTTCATGGTATGATGAACTTACGTATGGTTCTTGTACCGTTGGTACGTACTCAGGACATTTTTGGGTAGCCCTGGCATGTTGGTGGCGCCCCTACTCGAGCGAGGATGATGCACTCAAACTGTACGTAAGTTCAGAGTAGTCTGCTCAGTTTTAGGTGAAAGGTAGTTGAGAAGACGTCAACATGAGATGAAAACCTTTGTGGTCAAAGGACAAACAATGGCCTGCCGCCTCGAGGTTCTCCGCTCGGACCATTGTCAAGGTGCGGCAAACCAACGCTAAAAACCCGTCCAGACGCGACTCGCAACATGTCTTTTTTCTTTATAGGCGGTTCACAGCTGCGCAAGGTACGTAAGATTCACGGTACTGTGCATGAATGCGCCACAAACAGCGGAAGGGCGGTGTGCAAGGTCCCTTTGTCGAAGGGATGCCGTCAAGCTAAAAGGCGTGAGAATCCAATGATTGTTGCCTGGCCCTTTGCAGGAAAACGTTATATGAAGAGAAACAGGTGAAAGAGTAGGCACGTGGGTTGTCGAGTTCCACATTTGGCAGCCCCCGCGCTAGGCACCAGCTCCGTGTAATTGTGACGCTCCAGATGTTGTAGGACGTTGCATGGGATCTTGGAACCGGCCCCCGGGAAGATGCATGCTTGGCGCAGCTTGGAAGGGCTGTCGTTGGGAGGAGATATAGACGAATCTGAACTTGTTGCGATGATAAGACGACAGAGCGAAATTTGAAGAATGGGTTCTCCACTTCAACAATGAGAGCTGATATTTGGTTATAGGCGAAGCGAAAGTTGACCGAGCATCTACCACCTTTTTTCACGTACGAGGGACAATTGAACTGCGTTATGAACAGCTTTTGGGCCTGTACTTGGTACTAAAATACTTTGTGGCGACTGCTCGACTGCTCACGCTTCAACCCTGCACTGTACTCATCCATGCAAAAGTGGACACTCAGTGACCAGGCTGACACTGGCATGAATGCCAATCAGGAATTCGGAGCGACCATGACGAAGCCTGGATACATGCATACTGGGGATCACAAGAAGGCTTAGGTGGCCTGTGAACTAGAAAATTCGTTTCGCATAGTAGAGGTATGGCTAGGCCGTTAAAGTATCGTTATCGAACGCTATCATGTCTTATGTACGCCGAACAGAATCGTGCCCCGACATCAATCGTCCGGTTTTCGTCAATTTCATGAAGAACCAGAGGACGTCTTTATGCACGTAGCATTGCCGGATATGGAGAAGGCGAGCGTCCCCGAAGCGCGGGCGAACTAGGTCGTAGCATCGGACTAGCAGCTGCGCTCATAGCATCGAGACTGAGCTGGCTGATGGCGTTCAAATTGCCCTGGACATCTTCTTCGCTCAAGTCAAGCATCAGACGAAGCTCGTTAGCCTTGAGCTGCGAGCCCAGGCCCACCATGAGCTGCTCCTTGTTGTCGCTGCCAGGAACGTCGTAGTAGTTCCATCGATATCCTATATCCTCCAGTGCATGAGGCTCCGCCGGCGTTGTGACCTTGGCTTTTATATGTCGTACGTCCATGCCAAAGATGCCTGATACCATTGGCTCGGTGCCAATCCCTCCAAGGCTCATGTCCGAACGACCGCGCAAAGATTTGGGCACTTTGGCGTCTTGCTCGAGGGGTGTCTCGTTGAGGCGCTTCGAGGCGCCTGCATCGTGAAGCTTTGCGCGCTTGAAGGAGGCGTTCTTGAGCTCAGTGAGGCCCAAGATGATGTAAAGCGGCTTGCCGACCTTGACTTGCTCGGCGATCCACATCCTGGCCTCAGGGTCATTACACACTGCTTGGAAAGCCTGTGATGAGTGCTGGCTGGTTCGTTGAATCATTTGCTCGGCCCTGACAGTCAGCAAGTTGGGCTGTCTGAACACCCTGCCGAGATCGAATTTGGCCCCATAGTTTGTGATGAATCGCCCCTCGCTGTCGACGGAAAAGACGTCCTTGTACCGGAGCTGGATGTGGTAGTCGTTCAGATCGTCGACTTCTTCGTGTGCCGCCTGAGAATAGAAGCCGTCTCGTTCGGGATGCAGAGGATGTGTCAGAAGCTGACCGACGGTGAGGAGATCCGAAGGGAGAGGTTTCGGTAGCAGGCCGTGTTGGACCATTGCCACGTGTCTTGAAGGAAGATATACTGTAAATGGTGGTGTAGACAAGGTCGAGCTTCAAGGAGTTCTGCGCTCCAGGTGCCGATTGTAGGAAAGTGGTGAGACTGCACGTGGAGAGAGAGTACAAGGCTGCCCACATACTAAGTTCCGCGGCATGCGCGAATCAAAAGCCAGTATCTGTGCAGCCCCTTCCATCTTGGCTAATCTGGCTAGTCTGTTAGCACTTCACGTCTGTTGTTGCGGCATTGATATTGGAGGACTCGTCGACACCCAGCGAAATACAGAGCGCAAGGACTGAAAGTATTCAAATGAAAGTCCACATGTCCGCATGGGGTTGGGCTGCCATCACGTGCACGCGCGATGCGGAGGAACATTGGAACGAATACTCCGTATCCACGGTCCCTTGTTTCTCCGAAGCCCGTGGACTTGGCGCGCAGCAACGGACCGTGGCCTGCCACGGAAAAGGCGCAACGAGCCACGAGCGTAGCTGACACTGAGTAACTACGGACACTGTGCAAGCCTGAACCTCCTGCGCCTCAGAGGTCACCATCTTGCACGGACGGCATTAACCACAGATTACGTGACAACTTGACAAGTCCTCACACAAGCCTGACCACACGTGCTGCGTGCGGCATCACGCCGCTCAAGGACTGCATCTCTCAGCGCTGAGTTTCTCGGGGCTGTTGCTAACCCCCCCCTCCTGAACCGCCTCTTCGTGCATACGACGGAAAGTACAGGGATTTGATAGGAGATTTTTGAGGTTGTATCCAGGCGTTATTCTAAACGCGAAGTCGCTATTCGTAAGCTCTTAGCTAGGTAACAGATTCTGACATAGTGTTTATAGGTCACAACCTGGCTAATATCCAACTATAAGTGTTTTTGCTGTAATAAATATAATCTTGCGTTGCTTTCTTAAAATGCCGCAATTGACTCTAAAAAAAAAAGATTACAAGACGGTTGACGCCTATATCTTAGCTTCAAAAAATCACAAAGACACGAGGTAAACGGGTAGAAGGTGACGTTAATCCAAGCAACAGGTCTTTGATAGCACACAGTCACTTTTTGGGAGGGAAACTGACTTATTCAGCATATAATACTTCTGACCAGGACCCCTGCCACTTTCCATCGTACATATATTGTGGCATGCGGTAGCTGCGGCTGCGGTGACTTCCTCGGGACGCCCCACTATTGGTGAAGCAGGCCAAGTGTTCTTCCATCACTGTAGCGGTAGGCCTTCTTGCAGAAGCTGAGTAATACTGGCTTATGGCACTTGCGCATCCAGGCAAGGCAAGATTGTCGACGAGGCGCGTCTGAGAGAGGCGCCATGGGGACTTTAGTCCAATGTTTGTCGAGCAGAATCGTGACCGGCATCTGGCGAACATTGGACCGAATGCGACTCTGCTGGCGTGGTGCCACATCTAGAAATGTTTGTCACTATTTCAAATGCTGACTTGATAGCTGACAGCGCATGCCGCGCGCAAAGAGTGAGATCCAAAAAGGTAACAATGACGGAAAATGCGGAATGGTCCGTCCGTAGCCGGCCGGAGCTACTGAGCGACAGAACGAGACGTCCGCGATGTGGGATCAGTATCCATTACGGAGACGTGGTTGGAATATTCATCAGCTCGAAACAATGATTTGTGTGTGTGGGAGGAAAAGAAATGCTGTGAAGAGGCAACTCACGCGGCCGAGCTAAGATACGAAGTACCGTGACGTAACGTTGGTTAGGTTCGGGTGAAGGCCCAAGCTCCTACCTAAGCTTGACAAAGCCCCGCAACACCGTGGTGGGTTGCCTGCGTCACCTCGTTCGTGGCTAGGATAACAGCAGACCGTCGTTTGTAAGCCCGCATTTCGTTGACATTGGCCTATCATGTCTGAATGCATGACGTCTGAGCATTGAAAAGAAGAACGGAATTTCGCGCCCCTCACTAACCAGAACTATACGTCAAGGCCCAGCTTTTTTTCTGAGAGAGACTACTTGAACCCCTCCTGCCCCTTCTGTGCTAAAGTTCAATTCCTCCTCCCCTTCCTTACATCAATTCCTACCAACTCAATCCCGATCGTCTCCTCCACGTACTTTCAACATGCCCATCACCGTTCCCAAAGCTACCGAGCTCAAGGACCTCTTCAGCCTTAAGGGCAAGGTCGTCATCGTGACCGGAGCATCCGGTCCCACCGGCATTGGCACTGAAGCTGCTCGCGGATGCGCAGAGTTTGGAGCCGACCTCGCGGTACGAAAGCCCGAGTACTTGGTGCTTGTTACATCTCGAAGTAGAAACTAGCTGGGGAACTGAGGTGCTCCTCCAGGGCATTTCAAGCCTCAGCTAAGATGACTTACAGAGTAGCAAGCTCAATTGCACCCCTCTCATGTAAACACTGCTAACATGATCTAGTATGTCCTTATCTCTTGTAGTTTCGAGACAAATGGTTACACTATTGGAACATGCGCTGATTCTATCATGCTACTTTCAGCATCACCTATAACAGCCGAGCTGAGGGCGCCGAGAAGAATGCAAAGGAGATGTCCGAGAAGTATGGCGTCAAGGTCAAGGCCTACAAGTGCCAGGTCAATGACTACTCCTCGTGTGAGAAGCTCATCAAGGATGTCGTTGCAGACTTCGGCAAAGTCGACGTGATGATCGCGAACGCCGGCAAGACTGCAGATAACGGTATCTTGGATGCTTCCGTCGAGCAGTGGAACGAGGTCATCGAGACCGATCTCACTGGAACTTTCAACTGCGCACGCGCTGTTGGTCTTCACTTCCGCGAGCGCAAGACTGGTTCCCTCGTTATTACCGCCTCCATGTCTGGCCACATTGCCAACTTTCCTCAAGAGCAGACTAGCTACAATGTTGCTAAGGTAAGGAAATCCCTATGTATCGTTAGCGATATTTCTTCCACTGGCTGCACTTCAGTCCATTTGCAAGGGGCGTCCAGCGCGTACGAGCAGTCTTTTCAAGACCTTTGCTGATGTTTTTAGGCTGGATGCATTCACCTCGCTAGGTCGCTAGCCAACGAGTGGAGGGACTTCGCCCGTGTCAACTCCATCTCCCCTGGATACATTGACACCGGTCTTTCAGATTTCGTCCCCGAGGACATTCAGAACCTGTGGCACTCCATGATCCCTATGGGCCGTGATGCAAAGGCCACCGAGCTCAAGGGTGCCTACGTCTACTTCGCATCTGACGCCTCCTCTTACTGCACTGTGAGTTCTTCTGAATCCAATAGTCAGACTATCTCTAACCAGTGCAGGGCTCTGATCTCCTCATTGACGGTGGCTACTGCGCCAGGTAAGCGTATCGCTACACGGCGGACCACTGATACAATACGAAAAGCGGTGGGTCATGCGAGGAGAGAGATTTTCTTCCCTGTAGCTATTCACGACTTGATATGAACAAACGTCTTGCGATGATTGATTGTCTTCACGAGAGTGCTGAGCGCGTTGCCTTCACTAACTTCATCGCATCACACTCTTGTCTGCCTTGGAACCCAGATCATAGGTATTCTGCCTTTGTCTCTCAATCTTGTCGTATTGTCGTCTTCAAAATGGTGGTTGTCGCGGAAAGTGCTTCCATGCGACGCCGACGCGTACGCATGTCGCAACCCCGCGCTGACTCGAAAGGTTCCGAGCCGCGGCAACTCAGCCTAGCTCTTACACCTCCATCACATCTCACCCAAAGAACGCGACAATGTGTGTTGATGACTTGCCGTACACAGCATGGCGACTCCCAAGCTCCAGACCGACACGCCTCTTCCCTCCATAATAATGTCGCCGCAGAAAAGGGAAACCTTTGGCAACCTCGCCCCATGGGCTGAGCCATCGTGGTACAGCTCCCTCGCATCGCCGTACTACAACGAATCGCATAAGAAATTGCGCAATACCATGCGCGCGTACATTGACGAAAACGTCAAGCCATACATGCTGGAGTGGGAAGAGAAGGGCGAGGCACCCGCCGAAGAGCGCATCAAGTGGGCCAAGACCGGCTTTGCGTTTGGAGATGTACCAGAGCCATACCGGGCCAAGGACGTGCCGGGTCCAGCTGGCATACCCGTGGCAGAACTCGATGTCTTTCACCTTCTCGTCTCGTCAGACGAAGGGAGCAGAATCGAGGGTGGTGTTGGAATTGCCTTGGCTGGTGGTAGTGTCATTGGTGTGCCACCAGTTGTTCACCATGGCACGGAAGAACAGAAGAAGAAATGGCTCCCAGGCCTGTTTGATTGGGAAACGAGCTTCTGTCTTGGTATTACGGAGCCAAGTGGTGGTGTAAGTACCCGCAGAGGACTTTTGTCTTTTGCTTGCAAGACATTTTGGACTTGGAGGCTGACATGACAAAGTCCGATGTAGCCAACATACAAACTACAGCAACCTTGACCTCCGATGGCCAACACTATGTCGTCAATGGCCAGAAGAAATGGATCACTGGCTTCCCGTGGGCAACACACATGACTACCGCTGTTCGGACTGGGGGTGCGGGTGCCTCCGGCCTATCTGTTCTTGTTATCTCCACATCTTCCCAGGGCGTTACTGCCCGGCGCATCCCCAACACAGGCCAGAAAGGCGGTGGTGCTTCCTTTGTGGATCTTGAAGACGTTCGCGTCCCTGTGGAGAACCTGTTGGGTAAAGCAAACCAAGGGTTTAAGATTATCATGACGAATTTCAACAAGGAGCGCTTCATCATGAGCATAGGCTGCAACCGCAAAGCACGAACCTGTCTGAGCGAATCATGGAGTTATGCTAACAAACGAGAGACATTTGGCAAACCGTTGATTTCGAATCAAATCATCGCTCACAAGTTCTCGACCCTAGCACGCTACATCGAGTCGCACTGGGCATGGCTCGAACAACTCGCCTACCACATCCAGCAGTCTCCTCTGGGGTGGCAAGACGCCGAGATGGCGGGCCAGATTGCGCTTGCGAAAGTTCACGGCGGCCGCATCTTGGAGATGGCGAATCGCGAGGCGCAGCAGATGTTTGGTGGAGCAGGGTATCAGAGGGGGGGTGTCGGGGCGACGGTGGAACAGATTGGGAGAGATTTGAGGATGATGGTTGTTGGGGGTGGGAGTGAGGAGATTATTGCTGATCTGGCGGTTAGGCAGGAAACGGTTCTGGCGAGGAAGCGAGGGTGGAAGTTGTGACTTGCTGCGTGACGTTACACCAAGTACATGGACAGAACGTAGGCTTGATAGATGGACTTGTCCACGGGTCCCAGTTAGCGTAGCACCCATGTGACCGGCGGGTCGACCCGGGCATCGATGGTGTGGGTGCCTGTGTTGATGCCAATGGTACCGAGTATATCCTATACAACTACATGCCCTGCCACTTGGTGCAGACAGCATAGCCTTTCTCCTTGACCCTTCAGCCAGCTGTCTTGCCCTGCGTCCTCGTTGCTGGCTGCCCGACGTCGTGCCTGCAGTGCAAGCAGGCTGCAACGCACCGACCGCCCGTCGACATCACACCTCCGCTGACCATCTCGCATCTCGCCGGCAGCCACGCCGCTCTCAGCACGCGCTCCGGCTTCACACCGCCCGGCACACCTCCGCCCGCTCTCCAGCGCCGACAGCTCCAGCTTCATGCCCTGCCCCCCCGTCTAATGGTGCCCGCCTAGTCCTGCACAGCAAGCCCTACACCGGCACACCACCCCCGTCGCCCCATACCCGCGTCCTCTTGCTGCGGGTACGTGGAGGCAGACCGAAGTCCTGGCAAACGAAACGAACACGACTCCCCCAATCGCCCCCGCCGACCCATTCCCCCCGACCTCCCCAGCTTCTCCTTCCCCAGCATCCTCTGCCCCTCAATCCAACCCCGAAGCAGCCAATACCGCTTCCGAACAACCGCCCGCTGCCGCGCCTGCGACCCCACCCGATCTTGCGAGAGCCGCAAAGCGCAGACACAGCCTCTCCGAGAGCGACGAAGAGGAACAGCATACCCGCAGCACACGCCGGTCGACTCGCCATCTAGCTAAGCGCAGGCGCAAGACACACGGGACAATGCGCCCTGACAACAACGACTCTTCAAAGCGGTCACCATCACCCTCCCAGCACTACACCAACGGATCGTCCCGCTTGTCGGGGCCCAGATCGTCTCGTGCGAAGACGTCGAATGGAGATGGGCACGCGAGGACAGAGAGCAACGGCTCGTACACAAACGGAGGTCCGGTAGCAAATGGGAACGCACCATCTCCCACCTTCCATGGCCACGACAGGGAGGAAGTCACGAGGATACTGATTCAGAGCTTGACGGACCTGGGCTACCATGGCGCAGCCGCCACGTTGTGTAAAGAGAGCGCCTTCCAGCTAGAAGGCCCGACGGTAGCTTCCTTTCGCAGTTCGGTCATGAACGGAGACTGGATCGAGGCCGAAGAATTGTTGTTTGGCACGGATGCATACGAGGGAGGGGGAGTGGGTCTGGATTCATCGTATGGAAATTTGTGGCCCAAGTCAAGGTCAAGACCAACCTCGCAGCATTCTGGGGGCCTGACGCTGGCCGAAGGGGCCAACCGGAATCAAATGCTGTTCTGGATGAAGGAGCAAAAGTATCTAGAGCTGCTGGAGCGAAGAGATTTGGGCAAGGCGCTCGCCGTGCTTCGACAGGAACTCACCCCCCTTCACCAAGATGTCGCGAGACTGCACGCTCTCTCCAGGTACGCTCCCCACAGTTCGTCGTTCTAGCTACGGCACTGACGTACTTAGTCTCATGATGTGTCAATCTGCTGAAGATTTGAGAGCTCAAGCGAACTGGGACGGCTCACGGGGTGAGTCTCGGATACGATTATTGTCGGAATTGTCGAGTAGGTTTCAGCGACCCTGGCTCCTTTCCACCTACTCACATGCTCCAGAATCAATATCACCTAGCGTCATGATCCCAGAACATCGACTGTCTGTACTGCTGGACGAAGTCAAGGATAATTGGATTTCTAATTGCCTGTATCACAACACCGCCGCTTCCCCCTCGCTGTATGTAGATCACAATTGTGAAAGAGACGACTTCCCGACCAGGCCGGCCCTTGAGCTCAAGAGTCACAAGGATGAAGTGTGGTTTGTGCAATACTCAAACGATGGCACGATGCTCGCTTCTGCGAGTAAGGACATGACCGTCCGCATCTACGATACTCGAACGTACAGGGTCTTGTACGACCTCGATGGACACACTGGATCAGGTGTGACACATCTAGCGTGGAGTCCAGATGACACCAAGATCATCACTTGCTGTTCTCAACCAGAGAACTCTGCACGCATTTGGGATGTCAAGGTACGTAAGCGGGTTGCCGTGACGAGCACGAGCTGACTATCGTAGAATGGCGAATGTTTGGTGCGAATTCAGGATTTCACCTATCCTTGTACAACGGCAGCCTGGGCGCCATCAGGCGAGCATGTGGTAATCGGCTCGCAAGATGATAAAACAGGTTGTGGCGTCTGGGACGTCAGGGGCAATCAGGTTCACAACTTTTGTGACGATGGTTCCAAGATTCGTGCGAACGATGTTGCCATATCACCTGATGGCCAACGCCTTGTGATTGTCTCCGAGACTTCGATAACAGTTTTCGACTTTGAGAGCTACGAGAAGATTTGCGAATGGAGATCCGACGAAGCTAAGCTCACAAGTGTCACCATAAGTAAGGACTCACAACACATGTTGATCAGCATGAACCCAGACAAGATCAAGCTCATGGAGATCGATACTGGGGAAGTGATACGAGACTACGAGGGACATTCGCAGAAACACTTCATTATTCGCTCTGCATTTGGTGGTGCGGACGAGAACTTCATCATCAGCGGCAGTGAGGGTAAGTTGCACCACAAACATGAAGCACTCTTGTAAGGCTGACCTTTCTACAGACTCCAGGATTCACATATGGCGCTCGAACGGTATGCACCTCGAGGCGCTCGACGCACATATCGGCTGTGTCAACAGCGTAGCTTGGCATCCCAAAGATCCCACTGTATTCGCGTCTGCCGGCGACGATCACAGAGTCAGGATATGGAAGCCCGCCAATGCTACGAGTAGTAGGCCAAGCAACGGTTACGGGCGGTAGGCTAGCTTACGTTTGACTTGTCGCACGACCAATTTTCCCAGTGCGCAAGCATAAATGGTGGTGTCCGCAAGCTGCATTTCTTGGGCGCCATGGTTGTCGCGGGCGTTCCTTTGTAGACATGCATGCGCCTGGTTTGTATCAGTTGGCTTTGCATTGAATGGGTATATTGTTATCTTCATACATGACGGGTCATGGTGGGTTATTTGTTACCGCTATATAGTAGACTCTTCGTGGTCCTTTGGTAGAGATTAAAGCTTATTATTATGATGAAGTACCTTACTGCTCATGCACGTTTTTGAACAGGGTACTTGCAAGGGCATACAAGCTTCCGCATAGATGAAAAAGTCGGCTCTTTCCATATTGCCTACCTGGTCTTGGCATGCGGACAAGCTTTCTATCTTATTACCCTTGCATGGGTGCATGGCGATCTCCACGTACTCCGTACACAATCTATCGATGTAGCAACATACATGCAAGTGCGTCCACACTTTCGCTCTTAGGGTTTAGCTCTGCCAGAGTAGTTACACTGCATACGTCCAAGTGGAAAGGGTGCAGGTGCAATTGGTCTTGTGCCCTCCGCGACCGATGCCCCTGCGACAGGCTCCATCACTTCTCCCTCATAATCTGAAGAAAGTTCGATTTCACAATGCGATTGTACCACCCGAACGCCGCACGATGGCTCCTCATCTCCGCGATCAACATGCCGGCCCTCACACTCGCTGAGCCTTTCGTACCTATCCCATCATGGACCGTAGCCTCCTCTGCTATCATCAGCGGAAACGCTGCTCAACTGTCGCGCCCTGGAGTCGACACTTCATCATGGTACACCCTCAACGCCACAAAAGGCACCCTCATGGCCACTCTGATCGCGAATGGAATCTACACTGAAGACGACCTCTTCTTCTCTACAAACCTGCTGAAGGTCGATTCCAACCAATTCCGTGTACTGTGGTACTACCGCTCCGAAATTGACCTTCAGTTGTCTTGCGATGCCACGACGTTTTACACGCTTCGCACAAATGGCATCAGCTCGCGTGCGGATATCTATCTCAATGGACTTCTTGTTGCAGACAAGGATACGCAGGCTGGTGCGTATGTAGGACGCGAGTACGATGTGACGGATCATTTGCGCGCGAATGGGAGTAATGTTCTGCTGATCAAGGTGTATCCGACGGATTACAATCGAGATTTCGCGTTGGGTTTCGTGGATTGGAATCCTTATCCGCCGGACAATGGGACGGGGGTTTGGAGGGATGTTGGGGTGAAGAGATCGGGGCAGGTTAGCTTGAGCGCGCCGCGTGTGAAGACAGGGCTGAGTGGTGAAGTCACGGTGTTTGTGGATGCAAAGAACTTTGCGAAGAATGCGACGGCAAGTGGCGTGCTGAAATGTGTTGTGCATGATCCGCAGGGTGAGAAAGTCGAGATGATGGAGAGCGGATTTGAACTTACGGCGGGCGACTACAAGAAGCTCAAAGTCGACGGTAAAATCGAGAATCCGCGAATCTGGTGGCCACGACAATGGGGCGAGCAGCCGCTTTACAGCGTTCAGTGCAATGCGACCGTCAAAGGCACCAGCGGGCCATCAGACTCCACTCCAACTATGAATTTTGGCATACGCACCGTCATGTCAACGCTGAACACCACCTACAACGACACTACGTTCTTTGTCAACGGCAAACGCTTCCAAGTCCTCGGCGCAGGCTATACGTCCGACATATTCCTACGCTTCGACGAGCCCAAACTCCGCGTCCAATTCCAACTTGTTCTAGAAATGGGGCTCAACACCGTACGCCTCGAGGGCAAACAAGAACACCCGCGTCTCTACGAGCTAGCCGATGAATTGGGTATCATGTTACTTGCTGGCTGGGAATGCTGCGACAAATGGGAAGGCTGGGCCTTCAACGACGAAGGCTCTGGGGGGAAATGGGTGGATACAGATTACTCCATTGCGAATCTATCCATGCGTCACGAAGCAGAAATGATGCAGCCTCATCCCAGTATGCTTGGGTTCTTGATCGGAAGCGACTTTTGGCCCGATGATCGCGCGACGCAGATATATGTCGATGCCCTCAAAGCATTTGACTGGTCGACGCCCATCCTCTCATCTGCCTCCCAGCGCGGCGCCCCCGCGCTTATAGGAAACGGCGGCATGAAAATGGATGGACCATACGACTGGGTTCCCCCAAACTACTGGTTCGACGAGCAACAACGCCTCGGTGCAGCAGGGGGTTTTGGCTCAGAACTCGGTGCTGGCGTCGGGACACCGCAACTATCCAGCTTATCTCGCTTCCTCTCCTCGTCCGATTCAGCAGATTTATGGATGAACCCGGACAAAGGCTTATATCACATGAGCACCAACGTTTCGTCCTTTTACACACGAGAGATATACAATACAGCGCTCTTTGCGCGCTACGGTGCCCCACACTCGCTGGAGGATTATCTCGCCAAAGCACAAATATCAGACTACGAAGCAACCAGATCCCAGTTCGAAGCATATCTATCTCGCTGGAACCACAAACGACCTGCGACAGGGCTGATTTATTGGATGCTGAATAATGCTTGGCCGAGTCTACATTGGAATCTTTTCGATTACTACAACATTCCCGGCGGAAGCTTCTACGGAGTCAAAGCCGCTATACATAAACTCCAACACGTCGTTCTCGACATGAGCGATTATTCCGTGTATCTTGTTGATCGCAGAGTAGAGTCCAGCGCGCGTGAAGACGGGGACAGAAGAATCGATGTCGAGGTCATGGACCCGCAAGGCAGAGTATTGGTTCAGAGGAGCGTGGACACGCGTACGGAAATCAATTCCGCGAGAAAGATTACAGACGTTCCTGCACTGGTGAATTCGACTGGCATCGTTTTTCTCCGGCTCAGACTCAGCGATCCAAATGCCGTGCTGAGTCGGAATACATACCACATCTCGCCCGCAGCTGATGTGTTGGATTGGGAGAATTCAACGTGGTATCACACGCCCGTCACTTCCTATGCGGATTTCAGGGGCTTGGCAAACTTGACTCGCGCGGATGTGGAGGTTAGTGTGAAGGGAAGGACGGTGGGGTTGAAGAACATGAGCAAGGTTCCTGCGGTGTTTGTGACGTTGGATATAGTAGATGGAAAGGGAGGGGCTGTTCGTGGTGCAGTTTGGAGTGAGAATTATATCACGCTGTGGCCTGGGGAGGACATGGACGTGGAGCTACAATTCGCCAGGCCAGTGCAAGGATTGAAGATCAAAGTCGCTGGCTGGAATGTAGATGAGCTTGTACATACCGGCATGGTGTATCGGCCATGAATCATTCCATTGGACCCCAGACTCCCCGCCAGACTTGCCAAGTTTGACAGCAAGCCTCTCTGGCGACAATCAAAATCTTCTTCTTCTCAGCATGGTGAAAAGGTGAGAGGTCGTCCCTTGTGAGGCAGGGTTACCTCGACTCTGATTATTTAGCAAGGCGCAAGGTAACTAGGTCTGCAACATTAGTCTCAACCACCAACAAGACACTACGCTTATGTATCAAAAGGGGATATATAATGCGTTTAAAACTAAACGCAGGATTTAGCTTATAGTGTTTGTTACTAGTCCTAATTACACGAGACATCTACAATGCGCCCTCTTTGTACTACCTACTAAGCACTACAATCTCTACAACTTCTACCTGTAGAGTTTTATTTTATGTTAAAGCTAATTATTTACATTAATTTTGTATTACTGTTTAATTAGAGAGATTACAATCTTCTTAAAATCACCTCTAATTACTTTGATTACTTTTTAAATTACAAAGAGCAAACGCTTTAAAGATTACTAGAGTAGATAGTAACTTAATGCGTTTAGATAATAAGAATAATTATCTAGAATTAAGGACTTTATAGAGGTGCAATGTGTAGAGCGTATAAAGAATCCAAGTCTTAAGTATTAATACGTTATACTAAGTTTACGTTAACTACTACAAGTATACTTATAGACTACTTCTTAAGTAAAATACATTATACTCTAAGAATATATATCCTTCTTAATAATAGCACGCCTAGTTACTAATAGCTGCACAAATTATAATAGTTGTAGAGTGTCTAGTATCTACAGCGGCCAGCCTGCGTAGAAGATTAATAGCTTGTGACTAGCGTCGCCGCTAACTTTATGTCTAGTTACTAGCAAATGCGGCCGTTACCTAGGCACGCTAGGGTCGCGTGCAGCTGGAACGTTGTCTCTCCACCACCCGTAAGACAAAGCTACAGCACCGCCGCAGACTCGCAGTAGGTTCAAGCAAGCCCCTGCTACAAATAGCAGAACATTCTCTAAAATAGTACGTAAAAAGCTATTAGCCCTACACTCTTTTGAGCGTAAGACTACAGCCTGAAATTGCGCATCGTTCCTGCCTGATTCTGTATCGCAGGTGCGTCCCCGGCGTTCTTGAGTTTGAACCTTGATCAGATCATTTTCATTTAAGCTGCGACTCCTGTCGGACCATCACACGAACCACGCCGCATAACGAAACAAACGATGCTGCATCTTGTATTTCCTCAAAACGCCTCTACTCCATCATCGTGCTAAGTCAATCCCGCCTCACATTCGACTTCCTTGGACACGTTTCGATAAAAGCTTTGAACACCCTCCGCTGCGCGAGACCAATGTCGCACTATACACTATCGATCGGAGTCTACGGGGATGGAGAAGACCCAAATCACCGCTCTCATTGGGGTTTCCTGATATCGAAGCCCGGAGAAGTGGTCGGAAACCTCCTGCACGTACAGTTGATCTCTCTTCAGGGGTTGGTGTATCAGTTCGAAACTCGAAGTGGTCACCCACTGCAAAGCCAGACTTGCAAAGGGATGGTACTTTTGGACTACATCCAGCCAGCGAACTATAATCAGGTTGTAAAGATTATTTCGGAAGAACCAGCACCACGAAATGGCAAAGTGAGAATCCCCTTGCTCTGGACAGAAGATATTTCTGATTTCTGCAGGATCGGTGTCAGGACTGGACTCTCGAGTGCGTGATTGCACTCGAAGCCGAGGAGTTGCTCCCCGACGGCACCTCGAGTTGGGTTGAAAGTATTGTTGGGAAGCCTTCCAAGGACGTTAAGGTGGCGGTAGGTGGCAGATGGACCGAAGGCACACACTAGGCATGGGAGCAATTCAGGCGACGCGGCGCGGATGTACATCAACATCATATCCCACTGTATCGTACGAGCTCTCGCTCAAGCTCCAATAGTAAAGCGTAAACGTCGTCTGGTATCTTTGGGATTATACAATCGATCATAGACGACCACACAGGATTTTGAGCGCGTGACTTTGCTTCAAAGTATTCACGTTCAGGTATACTGAACCCCGAAACTCCCATGTCCACGATGGCAACCACATTCAGTTCGTCGTCAACAAGTATATTGCCTGGGGTCAAATCCCCATGGCAGAATACGGCGCAACCGTCACCAAGGCCCTTGATTCTTTCTATCAAGTGTGCGTCGTTGGGGTCGAGTTTTCCACCAGGCCTGGAGTTTCGGAGTGAGTCGATAAGCCCGTTGCAGTATTCTGTACGTGTTTTGAAAGGACCATATCTCCGGTCCGGCATATTTAGAGCAGGCAAGTGTTGAAAAAAGACGTCACGACATGCTTTGAACCCGATGGATCCAAAAAAGTCGCCCCGTAGATCCATCCAGCTCCTGACAAATCCCGAAAGCTGTGTGGTCACTTTTTCCAACTGCACCTCATCCAAGGTATGCAAGACCTCATAGAGCGGTTTCCCAATGACCCGGGACATGAAGATGTTACCAAAGCCATCCTTTTCATAGGCCCCAAACACTTCCGGAACAGGCACATGGGTTGATGAGGCCACAAATCGCAGTGCTTCTGCCTCTGAGACCTCCACGTTGGGCCCTCTTTTGAGTATGCGGTCCGAGTCTTGCAGGTGCCAAATCGATTTGTCGATCTTGTGCGGAGCAATGTTTTTGGCCCTTGTCATATCGATGAAAGTAGTGAGGTCGGTATCCAGTACAACGGGCATAACGGGCGTTTCAGTAAAGAACCCATCTCTGACCAGGTCATTGTCAGCACGAAGAGATACATGGCAGAACTAAAGATAGGCTTACGGAGGAGGGGGAGGGGGTGGACAAATTGGAGCCATCACAATGAGGGGTTTGGCAAGAAACAAGGGTTGGAATGTTGTGGTGTTGTGGCAATCGAGCGATACGCCACCTGGGACAACGAATGGTAGTGGGGACAGGCGCTACGAGAATAGGGACAACGCACAGGCCCGTCGCGCCGAGAAGAGTGAGGGGTTCAACATACAGCAACCATAGGCTCGCTTAAATTGCCGTGCCGTTACCCGCCCACCCCGCGTGCCCGCCACCCCGCAATAGAAGATCATATAACCAACAGAAAGTGTGTAGTTTACAATGAACTCTAGATCATGTGCCACATATTGGGAACAATTGTGTTCTAACTTCAAACAACAATCCGTCCTCTAATCAAACCCTCCATCACAATCAAAGTTCCCATTTGTCTTCAAGTTGCATGCGCTCGGCACTCCGCCACCCTTGATATCAACCCCATCAATCGTAATATTCTTACAGCTTCCGTCTCCGCAAAGGATGTAATAATTACGACCTTCTTCCGTTGCGGTTCCAGTAACATTTCTGATCGTGACATCCTGAATCAAAACGCCATTCGTCGGATCACCAGTCGGTCCTCCATTCAAGTAGTCCTGCTGGATATCAATACCGTATATCGAGATGTTCGCAACACGAATGTTCTCAAACAGGATATTCGATATGAACCCAGTAGTGTTGGAATTTGTCTTGATGCGCGCTCCGTTCTCGGCATTGAGAACTACGGAGTTAGTGAAGGAGATGTTGGTCACGTTGTTGTTGGATTTGCCGCCCACGGAGCCGATGGAAAGACCGTGGCTACCGTTACAATACATGTTGTTGACCTCGATGTTGTTACCGCTGGTGACGGCTACGCAATCATCTTGGTTGATGACTACGCTATCGCGCACTTTTGTGTCGTTCGTGGATGCGAGGTCGAAGCCTGTCAATAGAGCAAGATTATTTTTTGACAGGTTGATAGGCGACGTATAACGCACCATCACTATTATGAGCAGCTGCCAGGCCATTCGAGCGGTTATTCGGTGCATATCCAGCACTGTTATTGAGGGTGATGTGATGAATGTCAATACCGACACTATTGCTGATGCTGAAGCAATGAACGGGGTAGTTCTGAATGTAAATATTATGAACAGAGCTGTTCCCAAGCACTTTACTGAGTTCAATGAAGTGGTTTGGTCTGGGAGCTTAGTTAGCTCGTGAGACCTTGCGATTGGAGATGCACGGTCATAACCAAGTTAGACTCACTTAGCCACCCCTCCATTTGATCCGAGGCCGTCCCACCAAACTTGACCGTTGCCATCAAGGACAGCACCTTCTGTGGCGGTGATCTCGATATCCGTTCCTCCCACCTTGATGAAAGGATAGTTGGCATCAAAATACTCCCAGAAGGTAGTGCCACTGAAGGCGACTTTTGTGCCTGTCTTCAGCTTGGATAGGTTGATGGTGCCGTTGCCTGGGACAGTAATGCCATCAAGTGTGATGGAAGTACAGGCCGATGTAGCTGCGGGAATGGCTGAATAGTCCGTCACGTGACATTTACTAGGCGGTACGGCTGTGGTCGATGGTGATGCTGGAGCTGAGCTGACTGTAGTGGCGACAACTGTCTGTGCCGCAATGGCGACAGCCAGCACGGCGGAAGAACCTGGAACATGTTTGAGCAGTGACTATAACATGAAGGAGATGTTTTGTACCTTGAACATGCATGATGAAATCTTATGTAAACAGCAAAGTCGAGGTGCACAGAAGATGTTCACATTTGCAGCTCAATTTATACTTACCAGCACGCAGGCACGGATGCAACACTAATTACCCGTATCTGACCTGGGCATGTCGTTCGGGTAGACGGTCGGAACTAAGCATACCAAGCATCATCACCGAGTGAGGTCAGGGGTGGTTAAGAAACGACAAGAGATTTGTTGCAACCCTTCCGGCCTTCCCTGAGCTGTTGCCATCTGGCCGGCAAATTGGGGTCAAGCCCGGCTCGGGGCGAGCTATTTCTAGTATTTAGCATGCCACCGGACCTATTGCGGCTGCAGCTGATCAATAACGGCAGCAAGCGACGAAAGGTAGTTTGTACTGTGGCGGAAGTGTCGGAAATGAGGATTCGAAGCGCAGTCGCCGAATAGATCCCGTCCTACGGGGCGGAGGCGGGGAATTAGTTTCCGGTGATTGCGTAGGAATTTTGCCACTCCATTGAGCAGCTTCTACAAACGAGGCCACTTCGCACAAACGGCGAGTATCTAGGAAAATGACGAAAATCTGCGGTCTTCGTGACAAAGAACCCTTTCCAGGTCGATATACGAAGTCACGCGCTCATAGCCACCTTAATGGACGCTGGGAGTGATGTAGATATTTATATCAATCAAACCTACACCAGTGGCTTGTGGCCGAAGTGCCATTACAATAGAGCATGTTGAGGAACGAATGAGCTAGTTCCCTTCGCGAATGCCTCGCGGGGCGACACCAAATTCACCAGCTCTGGTAAAGAAGCCCGTACGACCAATCATACTGGGAATCTCGAATCTACAGAGGTCTAGATGGGTCGACGGAGTCTCATCGAGGACTTTGTGGCTCATTGGGGCAACTTCATCAGCTAGAGAGATCGCGTCGGTGAAGGTAGTGTCGGTTTGCAGATGATTGCTTGCATGGAGAGATCTTGCAGCCTTCAAAAACACGGAATACCATGGGGCTCCAAACGCTGATTCGGGTTGAGAACCAGTCTCTGTTATTCAAGCTTGACTTCTCTGGACCATGCCGATGTCGAATGCTTTGATGGGTAATGTCTCATCTTCATGGGTGTCTATCATTAGGGTTTCCTTGCTAGGACTCGGTTGCATGTCGTAGCATTGGCCAAGCGGTTTATGCTGCCCAGCCGGGTACCCACGAGGGCCATTTCTGCAAGGTTGGCCGAAAAGCTCCACCCGGTCTAAGAGCAAGCTTGGATTCCTGTTGAGCTCTTGAAAAGCATTATGTCTGTATACCACTTCCACAGGTTGCCTGTAGCTGATGGGTGTCGGATCTCGGCCAAGGCTGTTTAGCGCATGTAGTCAATATCGCTCGTCGGAACACAGTGCAGTGTGAGACCACATAGGAGATTGATCATGTTGTCCGGCCGAAAGTTTTTAACGTTCGACTCGGGAAGATCGGCCATACTTCAAGCTATCAGACTTCTCTGCCCCGTAGGCAACCGTGATGTACGGACATGCCACCCTGGCATAAGATTCGCAGCCGCTCTTATCAAATTGGTGAATCTCAATTGCCGGTCACCACATACCAATAGAGCTTTGCGAGCATAGGCAATTTCTTGAATGACCCAAAGGCAGTGCTGCCAGTTTCGATTTGGGAAGGATAGTATGTTACCGAGGAAAATGGCTATGAGACTCCTCTAGTATGCGAGGACACGAGTTCACCCACTGTCCTCCGCCCCTCAAAGAGATCGAGCAGTGCATTACCAGACCAGATGAGGACTCGAATGGCTTCAGCGTGTATTTTCCCATCTGCATGACTTGGAATACCTTCTCAATGGCGTTGCTCTGGTCGATGCAGATAGCGTCTACCTGTAACCAGCGAGGAGTGCTTTCTTTGCGCAAGAATCGTAGCATGACAGCAACATTGTCGTGAAGCTCCATGGTGATTTCGATCGTATCGTTGGTTTCATGAACACCCCTCGTTGTAACATTGGTACCCCAAGCGTATGGGATTGCCTCGTATCTGCTTTTTGTCGATTCAAGTTATTGTTGTCGGATGCTAGTCGTCCACGACGTTGCGAACCTGGAATACAGTCTGTGACTGTTAAATTCCTACACTGTCTGTATTCTCTCCGCAATTTGTCCGTTTCTGTTGTTTGATGCGGACGCGTATGGTATTCCCGGAGCGCGGTACAGGAAGGGGGACGAGGAGCCGCATGTCAGTCTCTGTTGGGAGAGGTCGGTATTTGAAAGCGTTTGCACGAGGCATGATGATTGCGCGCATCTCACTCAAGTCTGGCGATTAGCACTACGGGATCCTGGGCAGATAGTGGGGATACATGACAGCAAGCAGCCAGTCGCCCAGTCAAGCCGGAAACCGGCCCCAGGCGGTACCTAGTTGCCATACTGCGTAGCTATGGATTCATTGGATGGCGAGGACTAATACCGGATTGAGTAATTCGAGTGTACCGGAGAAGTACTGCAGGTTGTCAGGACCGATGAAAAACCGAGCAATCTTCAAAGCTCCATAACTCAACGTTAAAAAATCAGACAAAAACGTGCTCAATTGGAAAAGCTAGAGCGTATGAAGAGCTTCAAAATGAGATATTACATAACTAGTAATGTTAGAAGATACGAGCTGGGTAGTATGATTTTCCTCCTCGGCCTTTTCATCGGTGTTGCCAACCTGCAGTACTAATGTGCCTTGGCGAGTGTGAGGTGAAGCGTAAGCGAGTATAAGTGACACGAACAACGCGCGGGTGTGACGCGTTCGGAAATTGCCACAGAATACCCGTACTTTCGGATATCAGATAGATGGACAGATCGAAACTGACTTCATCAACGCCTGGCACAACCATTCACTTTTAGGGGTACAAAATTGCATTGATATTCCAAACAGTATGAAAATACTCTCTATCTGTGTTGTAAGATTATAGTGTGCATACCATATTCTGTCGGCAACACAGGTCTACAACAAGCCAAGTGCGGCAAGACCAAGCGCACCCAGACCAAGAGCTGCACCAGTCTGAGCAGGCGCAGCAGCTCCAGTGTTCTGAAGCGCAGAAGCGGAGCCCACAGCAGCAGAGGGGGTCACCGTGACAGAAGTCTGGATGATGGTTCCCCCAGAGCTGATCGAGGTCTGAACCACTGTTGGGCTTTGGGAACCACTCGCCATGGAAGTCTGCTGCGCACGCTGGAAACTGCAGCTGGTGAGGACGTCGTAAACATCTTGGCAAGGTTAGTGAGGATGCTTCATAAGATGCTGGGAAGAGCTAACCGTTATCGTCATCGTTGTCATTGTCCCGATTGTTCTGTCGGACGCAGAGTTCGCAATTAGGCACAAGCGTATTGGCATTTTGAGAGGTGCAAATGCACTGAAGCTCAGCCGGGTCATTGTCGTCTGGCCAATCTGTTAGTGCCTGATATCATTTTTCGGAATGTGGTCATCTCATACTATTCTCTAGGTCGCAGCGCTGGGCGGTTGAGACCAGGTCCGCACAAACGTTGTTGCATTGAGATGGAATATCGGACTGCTCGACCTTCTGTGCCGCTACAACAGCCAGGACGGCGGAAATCATAGAAAGTGTCTGGAAATGCATGACTGTATGTTTGGATGTTGTTGATTGGAGGCAGTAGTTTTGGCGTCTGGGCGATAGGAGGCGATGTTCGCTGGTGTTTGAATATGGATTGTCAAAGTGAGCGATTGAATCAGCTTTAAATGCTGTATGCTCAGCTGTGACTGTCAGTGCTTGCGTAACAAACAGGACCGCAGCAATGAGCCAAGTAACAAGACGGGGATACCAAATCGGAAAGAGGCTAGATCTATCCTACAGTGTGGGCTGAGGACAAGACAGCCAAGCACTGTAGGTCCGAGTCCCGGTAGACTCCGCGACGCGAAGGCTAAGCATGCAATTGTTGGTAAGAAACTGCGATCGTGAAATGGCTCCCGCACATCGCAATTGGCGTCCTAGTTCAAAGTGCCAAGTCAACCAAGAGGCACATCGCGGCATACAGTTGACATCAACCAATGATCACCCAGGCTAGGCGCACTAGCTAATGCCCAGCATGACAGCATTGAGCGCAGACTCCAGAGGAAGGTCGGCCATGTAGAGAGGCCTGGGGTTCCTGACCTAGCAGGGCGATCTCCACCTTCTTTCGAGCGCTCAGCGCGATGAAACACGCATTGTCGGCCTTTCAACAGCCAAATTTGTACTCTCGAGGCTTTGCAGTCCCCATGCACGGTGCCATTATGAGCGACCAGTATGCCGCAGGTGCAGCATAAAGATGGCTAGAGAACGTTGAAGCCATGTCCCGATAGGTTTCATCGATAGCAATGGCTTGCAAGGACTGTGAAGAGGAGTTCGGCCATGCTGGACATGCGTGATGAGTGTAGTTAGAGCTGGGCATAGATTGAAGCTTTTGTTCAGTTTCCAGGTTCCGGTTTCAAAAGCAATGACTTCATATGCCTAGAAATGCTCAGCATTGTGAGGAGCTACTCGCGTATCAAGTGCTGAGCTGAGGGCGTCGCGCAACACGAAACAGAGCTGCGCGCATAGCCTACGGTCGAGACTAGCTTGCACGACACGTGTATCCACCAAGTCAGTATAGGTGTATGCGTAGTCTTGATTTTCGTACTCGCAGGCTTCAAGTGATGGTCGACGAAGGAGCACAGCCTTGCAAAGGTGGGGATCACAAGCCGCTAAACTTCAGCTAATCTAGCTTCTTGGCATGTTTCTTCCAAGTTTGCTTCAATCCATCCTCACCACTGACATCTCGGACACGCGTCCGTAGATCCAACTTCGTCAAGGCACTGCTGCTGCTATAATTATTTCATCGCCACACACCGTAAACCTGACGGTCTACATCAACTAACCTATCGAAGGACAGGCCACGCACGCATGAGCAATGTGCTAGCTCCAAGGCCCAAGGGTATTGCGCACCAATGTACTCCGTATGGAGTACACCTTCCAGCTCTCAACCGATTAGTGATCCGTGCGATCGATGTCCTTCTCATGAATGTCATCGTTATCCATGAACCCAGAGGCATTCTTTGTGGTTGCATTCAACCGCTCCATGATGTATTCTCCAGCTCTTATAGGCTTCCACTTGCTCACTTCGCCTTCCTTCAGACAAGTCGGGAGTGTTTCCACTACGGTATCGTAGTTGACCGAGAAGAAGAAAGGGACACTGTACCTTGCTTCTGTACTGCGATTCACCACGCGATGTACGGTAGACTTGTATAGACCATTCGTCCAGCGCATCAGAAAGTCGGCAACGTTAACAATGAACGCATCTGGTTCGTATGCTGCAATGTGCCATTTTCCGGATGGCTTGAGGATCTCGAGACCAGGTGTCGATGAGGTGAGAAGTAAAGTGAAGCATTCGTAGTCCGAATGAGCCCCCAATCCGATCTGCTCATCGCTCGATGGCTGTGGCTGCGCTCTTCTAGGTGGCGGATAATACAACAGTCGTGCAATGCCACCTGGGTGAGTAGTCATGGAGTCGAAAAACGTTTCGGGGAGATTGAGCGAGAGTGCAAAGAGCTGGAAGAGATGGCGCGCAAGATTCAGAACCTAGAACGTTGTCATTACTCGTGGATCTACGAAGGGTGTTGATGGACCTACTGCCCCATAGTATTCTTTCACGACAGCATGGAATCCTGGCAACTCATTCTCCCTTGGCCACAGGTTGCCGCAGTATTTCGTTCCGTCCAGGTTCTGATAAAGTCCATCGCCTCCCGTGGGATCGAGGGCTTCCTCATAAGCGAAGTTGAACCCCTCTTTGCGTTCCTGATCTCCAGCAATCGATGTATACTCGCTTGGCTCCCAGCCCAGACCCAATTTGCTCTTTCTGATATGCAGTTCCTCTTTATGCTGGAGACTCAATTCATCATAGAAGCGCTTCGTCTGCTCCAGGATACCAGAATAAGCAAGTTGCGACACGCCATGATTCGTGATGTAGAAGAAGCCCGACGTAGTACAAGCCTTGCGAATCTGATCTGCGACAGTTTGCCGGTCGGTCAGCACTGCCGAGAAAGACGGCGCAAGGTCTATGATTGGTATCTCGAAGCCAGTGTCTAGTCTTTCGTCCTTCTCCGCAAGTCGTGACTGAAGGTATGCTGCTGCGCCAGTGTGAGCCTCCTCGAAAGTAGTCTGGTCCGCAAGGGGAGGCATGCCAAATCGAGTAGCTACCATTGCACGCACTAAGGGGGTCCGAGGTATTGCTTGATTTTGATAAGGTGAGATGGTATGGAGAGTGAGACGAGCATGCATGAGATTGATTGGCACGGCTGGTACTCGGATACCAACGCGGGGTAGCTCGAAGTAGTCAGCGTCCGCTGGCGGCGGCTGACCTGGGGTTTCTCTGAGGGCACGAGTAGTGCCCTGCTCCAGCTTATGTACATCTTGATATAACCCATAGAAAGATCTACACCGCAGGCTGCCACGCGGCCTTCCGTCGCTTGAACTCGATATTGACAGGAAGAGGAACCTGAAATCTAACAATCCACATCTTCTCGGGCTTCGCTGCAAGATGCTTAAAGTCGTAATTGAGTAGCAGGTGCGCGAATATCATCTTTAGCTCGTGTGACACAAAGAAACGACCAGGGCTATAAGAAATTTAGTCACTGTCCCTCAAATTCGTGAGCGGCGTACATACCAAGCATGTCTGCCATGCCCGAAAGGCAGGTGGCGGTCGCTTGTTGTGACCATTCCAGATTGTCTCAGCTTCAGTGCATTGGCTTTCTCCTTCTCTTCTGGTGTCATAGCATCATATGCCTCCTTCGCACGCGAGTACCGAAAAGCGTCAAATTCTGTAGCGCCGTTTTCGTGGAGCTCCTCATCAAGTGCAACCGGCCACCAGGGACACGTCAACAGAGTACCATACTTCAGATGTACACCTTCAGGTGTCGTGATGCCGTCCTTCACTATGATCTTTCGCTGGATGAAGGTGAGTGCGATCGGAGACACTCGTTGAGATTCGCGGATGGTGGAGTCCATTCGATGCATTCGACTCAGACCCTGCTTTGTCCAGCCACCTTCTTCGTGATATATGCGGTGCGCCTCTTCTCTTAAACTCTCAAGCACGTTGGGTTCGGCACTTAAGATGTGTGTAATAGTCTCGAAACAGGTGATGCTCGTGGTGTGGATAGCAGCAAAGTTGATCGGCAAGATCCGCTCAGCTATGCGTACAGGTTGCATCTCGTCGAGCCTACCTTCAGTCTGCGCCGTACGGTAGGACCATGTTACGAAATCACTCGGCTCTTTCCAGGTTTGGTAATCTGGATCGCCAGCGTCTTTCTTGTTGATGTCTTCCAAGCGCTTCTTGATCAGCGGAAGCGTGAACCGGGAGGATATCCAGTAATGATATGTCGAGAACATGCCCAACAGACGTCCAAGCACAGGATGAAAGACCTTCGGGAAGAGAATCATGAACATTTGCGTCCGTATTACGTCCTTGGTAAATGAGTACACAGAATCCAGGTACTTTTGCTCGCGGCACAACACAGGACCAACCATCATGCGATTGATGAACCTCGGTATCATTCGGAAAAAAGACTCCATCGCATCAACTTTCTGGTAATTTTCTGTGTCTGTGCCATATATGGCCTCCACGGCCGCCGGAACTTCATCTGCAATTTGCGAAATAACGGCGTTGAGATTGCGCACCAGATTCTTGTGGATGACATGTTCGTGATATGGGTCTCGCAAAATGATTGGCTCGACAAAGCTGTAACCTCCTTGCAGGATGTCAAAGTGTGCCTCGCTAGTGCTCATGACAGAGTCGGGTTGGTCCAGCATCCACCTCATTTGCGACCGTGGCACAACAACCTCAGCTTGCATTCCAAGCGTGGCCGGCAAAACAAAGACATTGCCCTTCTTGCTGTACTTCTCGTAACCGGTTTCCACCCATTCCTTGCCCTTTGATAGTGCGAAGAAGTTTCGTACACCTGCGATCCAGCCTTTGCCGTAGCCTTGCCATGGTATTGATGTCGGTGGCTGCGGAGTGTCGAGGGTATGATGCAACGTGGCCACAAGGAAATAGATGGCGATTGCGCCCACAAACGTTGGCAAGGTAAGATAAGAAGCAGTCTCTTCATGAATCATGGTACTAGTGAGTGTTTTGTCGCATTTACAATGTGAGGAACATCGTTTAAGAAAGGAGTGGGCGACACATTTGCCATGAGGGACGCGCTACGGAGTACCTACCGGTAGGTACCGGTACTTCCGGGTCGTCCGGCAGCCGATATGATCGTGTCCGGGGCATCCCAACGATACCTATTGCCAGCCCCCACCACAAAGACCTGCATTGGAACCTTGCAGGCACGCCTTTCCATCGCCCTCATCAGCGGTCATCAACAACAAACTCAGGTTGATTGTGTAGCGACAACTTCGTCGCCCAAGTTCTATCACGAACGTCCGTCATCTAATCCTCCAGCGGATTGTGAGTCGTTGCTGCGATGCAAGTGGGTGGGCCAATCAAGACCTGAGTAGGGGAAGATCAGCGTTAGCTCACTCTTCCCTCAAGCTTGATATCTCTCTCAATTCGGCTATGTAGTCTACCCAACCCGAGGGGTCATTGTAGCAATGACCAAAAGCGATACGCCTGTTCTCGCAACGATGAAACATTTCCCTATTTCTTCTCCTCAAATCCATACACAATGTCAGCCTTCATTTCCTTTGCCTTTTCCTCGATTTGTTTCAAGCTCTTCTCCAGATCTTCAAGGTCTTCCTTCGCGATCTGCTCCGCTCTCCACCTCAGCCTGCCCCCTGCGATGTATATTCCCACGAGGTCTTTAAATGTCATTCCCTTGACTATCTCGCGGTACTTTACTATGTCATCCCCCAACATCTCAAGCTCGGCTTTCAGGGAGTTGACGCCCGCCGCGCGGTCAGTAGCCATGATGGCAGCGCTGGCTTCGTGGTACAGGCGTGCTATGAGGTCCAAGCGCGACTTGATCTTTTCGTAATGTGCGGGGAGAACCACCCAGAATGTTGAGTCAAATAATTGCACCTGAGGGGTTTGGTGGACTAGTGGTTGAGTCGGAGGGCTAAGTGGTGTCATGGTTGTGTACACGGTCCACGTCTATGAGTTGTCTTTGAGGTATGAGTTATGTGCACTTCCTGTTGTATTTCCACGGAAGCTGCGAAGGAAGGAGGGATTGAGGAGATTTCTCAGTATTTGCTGGTGGCAAAACTTGATGTTTGTCACAGAGTGCTCAATTCACCAACGTAATGAATTATTGCAAGACGCTATGCGTCTCAATGAAGGTGCGTCCCTCCAGCTTGGTGTACTTTCTCACGTTTTCATCTTCACTCAAATCATTTAAAATATCACATTGGTGTCACATGGACTGTCAGAAGGACCGACAGTCAAGGTACTGCGTGACACATCGCACTTAAAGATGTGTTGAACCTGAGCAAAACTATAGATCAAGATTGTGGCGAGTGAAAAGACCAGATCACTTGTTCTACGGATATTCTATGTGAAGAAAAATCAGATGAAATACACTGAGCCAAGAACTGGCTTGATCAGACGGCCCGATCACAGATGGAGCCTCATTTCCTTTGTGACATGCTCAGATATCACGTGTAAAGATCCCGTGATCCCGCTGGTTCACATACTCCGTCACAAGATGCTATTAAACTCTGTCACTTTTGCGTACACTTTCACGTATCAAATCAATAGAATCTCAATAGCTCAATTTGAAGACTACCACTGCCCCGAAATAATTATGCTCACCCTAGATCCTCCCCTCATGCAATACATCGGGTTCGCAACGACAAGACGAGTCATCCAATGTGCCTTGACATTTGTTTGCAACGAAATATCCATACTTGCGACCTGAAACAGGCACTTGGACATAGAGATCTGATGTGACAAGCAAGCAACATTTGAATGTAAGTCGCTGTAAAACAGTCGTGTCAAATCCTACAAAGATTCACACTATATTCACACCTGGAGTCAGAATTATCCTGTCACAGCATATGTGTAACGTGGACCTTCGCGTTGAATCAACATAAATACCTACGTGCCATTCATATCAATGTATACGGAGTACACTACTATCAATAAATGTAGTGTACTCTTGCAATTGAATTGCGAATCAACACACCGTTACATTCAAACTATGGGATCTTTCAAGCCTATCGATGAACTCGAAGAGATGGTCGACATTGCTAACTCACGCCAGCCTGTTATGAACGACGTAATTGCCGAATTGAAGACTACTCAGAAAGACGTGGCAGCTATCTTGAAGGGAACGACAACACCAAAGGACATTGAGCGTTACGAACACAACAAGAACAATGATGTGCAAGCGTTGGATTTCGAGATCCGAACGAGGCTGGAAGACGATGAAGCGGAGAACTTTGACTAGGAATCCGAACTAAGTACTAGACTCAGGCTCCAAGCAATCACATGCTTACTCGACGACGACTTTACGGGCACGATCCAGTGGATGTGGAACTACTTCTTCATGTACTTTGAAGCAATCTGCGGCCTGGACCGCGACGCCATAAAGGGGCAATACACCAAGAAACAAGTGCAGAAGTACTTACAACGATGGTACTCTGGTGCAGAGAAAGCTCTTGAGCAATGCGAACGGGATATGGATCTTTTCATAACGGGGAAGGCTGGTTGGACGGTTCAAATTGCCTCGGTGGAATTCCTCAACGGGATAGATTACACGGGTAAAGACAAAAACAAGCGCTGGAAAGATATTACAGACGCTTGGAAAAGAGCCCATGCAGCAGATTGTGCGTTTCAAGGAGTAAAAAAGGTCTTCGGGTCGATGAAGGAGAGAGATGTAGTTAAGCTTGACCTGTAAGGTACGTATGAGGCTGTTTGCAGCTCTAGAGTACTCCGTAGATTATTAGGGATGTTGCAGATATCGATGTGATACATCATGACGAGAAATGCTGGGAGAACTTGAAAGACACGTGCAAGTAGCGGTGTGATGCATGTCCATTCATTCTTGTGTGATACATCTAGACTATACAGTTGAAGGGAGCGCAATTCGAAAAGATGCTCAGTATGTATATTTTCGAGCGCTGTGAGTCGCTTCGATATCAACCTGGAAAAGCATACGCAAGCTCGATCCACCCGCCACCCCACGCTCGACCCAGAGATGTCAGGCAGCACCATATGCACGCTACCTAACGGATTGATTCCGGAACAAAAAGAATGATATCGACAATCCCAAAGGTGGAGACTCTTGGTGGACGCTTGGAGATGTGCTCACCTAATTCTACCAACAGGGCGAATCACAGTCGGACAAAAAAAAAGGGAGGGCTCACCCAAGCCTTGAAGGAAGCCCGAGCGGCGGAAGAGGCCCGTACGGTAAACGCCGGTGTACAGTTTTAGTCACGACTTCCATCCTCTTCGTTCTCAAAGACACTTGTTCAACAATTTTTTCCCCAGGACATGCATTGTATCCCGAACATAAACACACACCACAATTCGATTTGTCTGCGTAAGCCCCGCTATTCTCGTCACGACGAACGCCAGCGACACATGACTTTCAAGTGAAGGATTCCCATGTTCCCGAGGCGTGGAAAACATCACTAACCGCTCCGCGTGTGATTGCGTAGCCATCGAGACTTTATCGTCAGATCATAGGTTAGTTTTGGGGAGTGTGGGGGGGGGAGGGTTTGTGGGACATGTGAGATAGGATTTCAAGTCGAATAGCAACATTGACAGATTCTTCAGATTTAAAACTGCATCTGGTCTTGATAAAAGTCGTGCATGGCCCACCTCTTCGCCGTGCCGTTGCCCGCGAACGGGCCTAGGCTAGGCGGCACATCTTCCGCCCGTGTGCCCCAGGTACTCTCCTCAGGACCGAGGACCAGCTCCAATGTTCCGCCGTCCAAGAAAAAACTATGCTGTAGCCAATTTCGCGTGTATACTTGCCCGTTCAAGCGCGCCTCCTGAATGTAGATATTCCTGTAGTCTGTATCAAAGTTGACATTGCGTATCGTCGCGACCTTACCCGACTGACCGTTTGTAATGGCCACGGATTCGAAAAACGGCGGCGTGATGAAATACACATCCTGACCCGCATTCGGAAAGATACCCATCATGACGAGAGCGACGAAACTGCCCATTGCGCCGCTGTCGTCGTTGCCTGGTATGCCTGCGACAGTGTCGTTGAACAGGGACGGTATGTACTGGTGTGCGCGGCGCGCAGACAGCGCGGGGCGGCCTGCGTAGTGGTACAGGAAGAGTTTGAGAAAGGCCTGTTCGTCGCCCATGTATAGGATGCCGGATTCGTGCAGCCAGTCCAGGCGTGCGAGGAAGGTGTCTGTGCCGCCGAGGGTGGAGATGAGCGTGGACATATCGCCGGGTGCGAAGAAGGTGTATAGCCAGACGGGGCCTTCGTAGGTTTCGCCGCCCGAGGGGTTGAGGTAGCAGCCTGTGAAGTCGAGGAGGGGGGAACAGTAGATTGGGTCTTGGAAGCCCCATGTGCCATTCATGTAGCGGGGTTGGAGGAAGCCGACGAAGCCTGTGTCAGTGCCGTTGATGATACTGCGTTGGTCGGGCTTGAACATGTTTTTCCAGTTGCCAGAGCGCGAGAGGTATTTTTGGTAGTCTTCTGGGTGGTTGAGAGCGCGTGCAAGGAGCGCGATGGTGAAGTCGTTGTAGGCGTATTCAACTGTTCGAGAGATGGAGCGTGTTTCCGTGCCGACACCTAGGATGTCGAGATTCTCGGTAGGAATATAGCCCAAAGTCTTCCACGAGTCGAGTCCCCCACGGCCTAGTAATGCCAGTCAGAAGCAATTCGAGAAAATATCGTGGTGACTTACCTTCAACATCCCAGTTCAGCGGCTCAACCTCCGCATCCTTGATCAGCGCCTCGTACGCAATACTCCAATCAATACCCTCCGTGATGTTCTTCAAGTATGCATCAACAATCACCACATCCGCATTCGATCCTCCTTGCGTATTACCTAGCCCATAATTAGCATCTCCATCCTAACCCTCATAGCGAGCGCTCGTACCTTTACAGTGGCTCATCCGACAATCCGGCAACCACCCCTCATGCACATAAATATCCAACAAACTCCTCACCATGAGCGTCTGACTCTTGGGATCCAGCAGCGTTAGGAGCGGATGGATACTCCTAAATGAGTCCCAGATACAATAGAAGGAATCGTAATACGGCTCGCTGCTGCTCCAATTCGGGTTCTCACCCGTGTAATCCTGCGGACTGATCATGGTGCGATACACACCGCTCCAAAACGCTTTCTTCAGGACGTCACTGACACCCCCGTCTTGGATGCTGATGACGTCGAGTTTGGCGCGCCACGCATCCTCTGCAGATCTCACGAGTGCGTCGAAGTTGTTTTTCGGGATTTCGCGTTCCGCGTTGGCACAGGCTTGGGCTTCGCTGATGAAGGACATACCTACGCGTGCGAGGATCTGGTTCTTCTTCTTCGGCGCCTCGAATTGCACCCATCCGCCTGCTGGGCGCTCGCTGGGTGTTTTGCGCATGTCGCCAGGAATGACCTTCAAGCTTGTTGCGCGGGCGGCACGTGTATTGGACCATACGCCCACATCTTTGACTTTTGCTCCATCAAAGTCGAGACAGAAGTGTGAGAGGTATGTTCCGATGCCAAAGGAAGGCGAGAATCGCCCACTTCCTGTTATGCGTCCGTTACTTGCGTAGACGGTGATGTTGCCTTCACTGCGCGTTTGTGGGAGATCGCTCAATTCGACGAGGATATGTGGATTCAAGGTAGTGTTGGGCGTTATCGGTGTTACTGGAAACGTGAAGCGGTATAAAGCCGTGTGATTCGTGACCGTCATTTCCGTGCGGATGTTGTTCGCTAATGTAATGTCAAAGTAGCCTGGTCTCGCGTGCACAGTGCCGTTGATGCGAGCCTCCTTGCGCTCATACAATGCGTACTTGCACGCATTGATATCGTCGTTCGGACACCCCGACTGCGCAAAGATCGGAAAATTGCCCAAGGACGGCGAGCCTCCCGTACCACTATCGTGCATGTGCGAGAAGCCATATATCGGACTTCCATCGGACGCGAAACCTCCTTGATTCTCGCCGTAGACATCAGGACCTGCTTTGGCCATGCCTGTCCAGCATTAGATCGAGGGGCATTGCTCCGTGGAAAACACACTCACCAAAAGGCAGCGTCGCTCCAGGAAAGACATGACCTAACAAACATCAGCTTCCCCGCTGCCCAGAGTCTTCAACTCGCAACAAACCTCCATTCGTCGTCCCAATCAGCGGATCAACCCATTCCAACCCGGACGTCGATTCGCGCTGCGCCCTCACCAGCGCCGCACAAACCAGCAAACCAATGTGTCGTAAGAATACGCCCATCCTGACCGAGCATGAAAAACAAAACGAGCAAGAATCGCCAGAGCAACACATCGCGTCGCGCGCCTGCCCCCTTTGCGCTCTATTTATACTTCCATTCCACTACGCTCGGCAGTACCACACAGCACGACGTGACCTTCCCCCCGACCCCATGATGATGTCGTTTAGCACCGAGCACTCGGTGACGATAGCTGCAAGGCAATATCACCAGCTACATGTGGAAGGTCGCCAAAGCCTGAATGACTTCATACTGCGGCTTCTCACATACCAAGGAAAATGACTGGGGTGCTGTAGGGCGTTTTGGAGGTGTTTGTCGGGCGTTGTTTTCAACGCCAAGTCTATGTTTGTAAGCCCTTGCCTAAGAGATTCTGACATAGTGTTTATAGGTTACACCCTAGCCAATATCAAAGCCATCTACATGCTTTAAGAAAGGCAGTACATAAGGCAGTTTACAAGGCTGTATACAAACGTTCTTGAGACTATTTTTGGTGTTGTACATACACAGTAGGTGCTTTCGCCGTGGTAAACATGATCTCGCGTTGCTTTCCCTGACAGGCAACTCCAAAATTGCCGCAATGTGCATCAAAAAAAAGTTTACACTCTTATAAACGCCTACATCTTAGCTTTGAAAAGTTGCAAAGACACAAGGTGAACAGGTAGAAGATGACGTTGATTTAAGCAAGAAGTCTATAATAGCATAGGACTACTTTTGAGATAGGAAACTGACTTATTCAGCATACAATACCTCCAACCAGGGCCCTGGTCATTTTCCGTCGTGTGGGCAAACAAGCACAGCGGGTGGCTGCGGGGTACCTTGTGTTTAGCGGCAGACCGTCCTGTAGCCTTATTTCTCCGCAGCCGTCGGGGTTCGGCGTGTGCATGTGCATCGACAGTGAAAGATCTTGATGATGCGATGAGATTAATTTGAGGATACAACTGTATTACACGCTTTCGCAAAAATAAACACACGCTCATTGTTGCTGCTGGAAAGAATGTCGAAATTGCCCACAAAACGCCGTACGCAATGCACTATGCAAATGCCCAAAACGCCCATCGAAGACGCAACCGGGGATGATACGAGAAGGCGTTCAACTTGATAAGAAGAGACGTACTCCCTCCTGATTTCATGCTCGGTACCAGCAAGCAAAACGGAAAATTATTATGTGCAGAGAATGTAATGTGCAAGAATGCCATGATGGTCCAAGCGCCAAGAATGGGACATGATACTCAAAAGGTACAGTGGGGCTATGCGACCGGCCAGCGAGAGCGCACACCTTGCATCCACTGTCCGTAAAGAATATCAGCAAGCAGACCTTGCTGCTCCATGCCCCGCTCCACATGGCCCGGTAGCTTCTTCTCATCCAGTGCAGAAGAGTCTTTCTGGCTATGCAACTTCTCTCCCACTACGAACGCACTCTGGCGGCGACGGTGTGACTTGAGATGCGGGTTGTTCTGTGCGAGGACGAGCTTGGCTCCCTTGAGCGGGGAACCCGATGATGTGCCCATGGGCGTAGCATTTGGGGGTTGTAAAGGCGTCAAATTCGGCGTGTGTTCCTCGGTGGATGTGTGACTGGCGTTGGTGGTCTGAACAGCTGTGCTCGAGCGAATGCGGGTGGTGCTGGTCCCATGTACAGTTGTGCCGCTCAGGCTCGTCTCACTTGTGGTCGTGTTATGTTTCCGGGGCGATTGTGCTGGTGAGACTTGGATACCTAAAGCGGATGCAAGTTTCGCATCGTTCTTCAATCGGTCGACCATGGCCTTGAGAAGCATAAACTCTCCCTGTGGATCCACTTCGTCAAGCTGTTGCCATGCTTGTCCAACACGTCCCATGGCCTCACGCTGGTGAGGATTAGCCGTATCAGAGTATGCCTCTTGGAATACCGAGTCTAATACTTTGCTGTATGCGCGGCGTCCGTACAATGCATCCTTGGTGACCTGCATGGGCGGGTAGTCGGGCGCAGGTGGGGTATTCTCATTGTTGGTATCGAAAGGGTGGTTTGAGGTTGGTGATGATGGACGGAACGTGCGAGCTTCAGGGTTCGGATGGAATCCCGCAACGGAGGGGTTGTTTGAGTTCAGGTTGCTGGGTTCGCTGGGAGGATTTGATCGAAGCGCTGCACGGCGCTCTCCGCTGGGAACCCGCTTGAAGTGACGGACTGTCGACGGTGAATTGCCGAATGTGAGGTCCACTCCAAGCGGCTGTTTTGGAACGTTGCTAACACGCCGTGCAGTAGGTGTGGCACCTGAGGGCACGCGCAATGCGGTGCCGCTGGAAACCTGTCGTGATGAGGATTGTGGACGGTCACGCATTGGTGAGTCTGTGACGTCGCCCAAGGGTGCGTCGTCCAGATCCATGCGTTGCATCAGCTTTGCGACTGCTGCAGCATCTGTCGAGGGTACGCGTGCAACCTTGCGTCGCTTGGCGGTTTGATGGGCTATCGTAGCGGTGCGGGGCCTGACTGTGTCGAAGACCCACTCGTCTTCTTGGGTTCTGGGAGAAATGTCGCGCCTGTGAAATTGTAAGCAAGAGCTGGGGCCGTGGTAGTGGGGGTACGGACATGGTCTCCTCGTAGTACTTTGGGTGTGAGGCGGCTTGCTGCTCCTTCTGTGCTTCCCACATCTGCTTGCGCTCGACAAGCTCACGGAGGGCTTCTACCTTGCCGGCACGCTGGATGAAACGGTGTTTGAGGAGCTCTTTGGCTGTTGCTCGTCGATCTGGGTCTTTGATGAGACAGTGCGAGATGAAGTCCTTGAAGTCCTTGCTCCATTGGTCTCCACCAAGGCGAGGAGCAGGGTTCTTGGGAATGGTGAAGAGCACCTTCATGGGGTGAGATCCTGCGTAAGGTGGTGCGCCCTCTGCCAGCTCCATGGCGGTGATTCCCAGGGACCATATGTCTGCCCTGAAGTCGTAGCCTGCTTCTTGGATAACCTCGGGAGCCATCCAGAAAGGCGTGCCGACAAACGTCATGCGCTGGGACTTGATGTTGGTCAGTTGTGCGGCGACACCAAAGTCGGCGAGCTTGACTCGGCCTTGATCGGTGAGGAGCACGTTGGCTGCCTTGATGTCTCGATGGATCTTGCCGGTGGAGTGGAGGTAGTCGAGGCCCAGAAGAAGCTCTCGACACATGATGGCGATGTGTGCTTCGGCGATGGGGCCGGGTGCGAGCTACGATCATCAGCACAGTACTCCGTCTCGCGGTCCACCTGTACGCACCATGTCTGCAGCCGATCCGCCGCCCAAGAACTCCATGACGATCCAGAGCTTGACGCCCTTGACGAAGCTGGTCTTGTATTCGGTGATGTATGGGCTGTGGCAGGTGCTGAGCAGTGAGATCTCGGCCTGGATGTCGGCCAGCTCTTCGCTGCTGTCCTCGAGGTCGATCTAGGCTGGATGAGCACAGGGGCGTTGGGTCATTCGGGATGCGCGCACGTGTTTGATGGCAACCATGTCGCCCGTCCGCCGGTCCACGGCTTTGTACACTTTCCCAAAGCTCCCGCCTGCGGCCTGGTTAGCAGGAGGGCCATTGTCAAGTAGAGTGTCGACGTACTGCCCAGCTCCTCCATGACCTGGTAGTTGTCGGCCATTGTGTCGACGGAGAGCGCCGGCGTGGGGTTGGTGCACGCTCAGGTTGGTGGGGTGGTTGCGAGATGCAGGGTGGGACCGGACGGCGGGGGCCTCGGGATCGTGGTGTTTGGTAGGAATAGGGTGGGGGTGCAGTGCAGCGCCGCGGTGGTGGTGGTGGTGGCGGTGGCGGTGGTGGTGGTACTGTGTATTTCAGGGTTTACCGTCGGTTTCCCCAGCGACGACCGAGCGAGGGTCCCATGATACACAACAATCGCCACCTGGGAAGCAAATCAACCGCAGTGAAATTGAATGCGCATGTCGACTGTGGCCTTGTGCGCTGTACCTGGTCCTGCCGCGGCGCCCTTGATGACAGCGGCCCTGGGCGAGCGGGCAGAGGTCACCTGACACACACGGTCACCCAGCCAGAGCTAGGCAGCGCGGACAATCACCCGTCTCCATAACAATGAGGGCGCCGAAGGTCACTCTGCGGGCTGTGACAGACGCTCCCTTGTGCCTGCGTAGAGACGGTGTTGTTGCGATGGCATCTGGTCCGAAATTGCTTTGCTTGGCTCGTACTTAAGACTGCAGACTCCAGAGGCGAGGGAGGGCTCCACAAGACCAAAGAGAGTCTCTCCGTCCGCCCTCCCGTCCGGCGATGCATCCCCCAGCGACACGGGCATGTGTTACGGCGTCGTCCTGAAGTCATGGTTGCGCTGGTTTCGCTGGTTGCGCCGCTTCCTCGGCCTGCCTGCGCTGCTGTATCTCGAGTTCTACGGCTTGCCGCCCGCCACCGTCTCGCTGGTCCTTCACCGCCTCGCGCGACGGATCCGCCTCAAGACATTTGGCTGCATGGCGAGGCGCGACGCCAGCTCCAGCGTCGGCGTGGGCCGTGCCCAACAGACCCCGGACAAGCTCCAGCAGCGCTGCACAGGAGTCGCCTCTCCCACCGCCTCTTCCACCGCAGCCTCTGCCTCCCTCCGCCCCTCTCCCTCCACGGCCTTCCGCCCCTCTCCCTCCACGGCCTTCCGCCCCCGCCGCCCCAACCCCCCAATGCCGCACTCTCGCTCCAAAACCACCTCCCACGCCGACGTCGCCGGCCAGGGCAAGCGTCGGTCGCTGCAGTTTCCCATCCAGCCAGCCACCGCCACCAGCTCGCCTGGGCCCAACCCGCCCCGCTCACGCCCTTCGTCGTGGGTAGCGTCTTCCAGGGGGCATGCCCCCGGCAGCGACGCCCCTCCCTCGGACATCCTCGCCGTCCTCGCTGCCCAGGAGCGCTACGTGCTCGAGCTCAAGGACGAGCTCAAAAGGGCCGACGCCGATCTCCTGACCCTCAAAAAGTACCATGCCGACCACGAAGCCAACAAGCGCCGCAACGACACGCGCAGAGCCACGCAGCTGCCGCCCGTCAACACGTTGATCGACATCTCGTCCGACAACGACCACGAAGGCGACCATGGCCGCAACCTGTGGATGCAAAAGGACCTGGAGCGACGCAAAGCCCTCTTCTCCAACACCAAGCCCTCACAGCGCAAAGTCTTCAGCGGCTCCCGCCATCTGCGCACCCTGTCCCTGCTGTCGCCCGACAAGTTCCACCCACCCCCGTTTCCCCAGCCACTCGACCTTGACGACGACGCCTCCACCATCAAGCCCACACCGCACCCCGAGCTTGCCCCGCGCTCGTCGACATTTTCCGACAACACGACATCGCTCATCGACATCAGCAACGAGCGCTACGACATGGCTGGCATTCCCACCATTCAAAAAGAGCAGCTCATTCGTGCCGGCACCCAAATGGCAAACGACTTCAAGAACGGACTGTTCACCTTCATCGAAGACATCCGACAAGCCACTGTTGGCGACGAAGCCGTCAATGGGCACGACGACGAACCAGGCTCCAGCGCCCGGGATGCTCTGATCAAGGGCGGCCGAAAGCCCTCCACCGGTCGACCCTCTTTGGACCGATCGGCCAGCTCCAAAAAGGCAATCCAGAAACCGGCATCGATTGGCGACGACTTCTGGAAGGAGAACGGCTTGAGTGAGCCCAAGACTTCTGCTATCCACAACAAGAACACTCACACCAACAAGCCCGCCCAAATCCCGCAAAAGCAGACGCAAAAGCTCGTGGACGAGGAAGAAGAGTGGGATAACTGGGAAACCCCCAATGACACCTTTGCGGCAAAGCCCATGGACGCCCAGGACAGCTCCGACGAGTCGGATGCCGCCTTTTCGCCAGGTCCAGGCAGCTCAAGGACCAGCACTAGGTACCACTCCCAGCGTCACGACAGCAAGGCATCATCGCTCACAACTACCAGCTCAAATAGTACCTCGGAAGATGCTGGACGCGATTCGAAGCGCAACTCGATCCCGTGGTCCGACCTGGTCAAGCTGTCACCAAACAACCTGAAGCTCACCGCATCCAAGGTGATGAAAGGGTGGGAGAAACAATTGACCCCGCCTCCTGAGTCGAGGAATTCGGTTCACTCCCATGGCGACTACATTGGTCGTTCGCATTCCCCTTCTTTGATTTGATCTCTCACCGACTTTCACACGACGATACGTCTTGACACGGCAGCGAAGCTTCGCGTATCTATTTCTATATGAAGAGTATATTTTGAATACTTTGTTATGAGTTGGCGTCCTGATGGGCTCTGGCACCGGAGCAGGCGTTTTAATTTGATACGTTGGATCGATTGATCAGCGTTGGATGAAATCTATTTGCTAGATTATAATGAAACCATACACATCCAACAACAACCATGACAAACACCGCTCTTCACGAGTATACGTTGCGGACAAAGCACTGATCTGCGCTGTACTCACGTGACCCGTGGAGAGCGTTGCCAAGCTTTGGTCACCTCCGCCTCCAACTCCGCAAAAGTTCCTGGCGCAACGCACCGCCATGGCGACACAACCCCTCCACACCTAATTACCCCCACATTCTCTCACCATGGCATCATTTCCGGGTGGCCCAGGCATGATGCCCGCTGCGATGAACCCCAACGCCGGAATGTCAGAGCAGGAGCAGCAGATGGTGAAAGCGGTATGCGACCTGAGGTGGTTGCTGTTGAAAAAGAGACTGACAGTTTGCACAGATGCAAATGGGCATGGAATCATGTCTCGGCAAGACCGTCATGGCTGGTGTAATGGGCGGCGGCCTAGGAGCCATGTTCGGACTCTTCATGGCATCCGTACGACACTCTTCTCCCCGCCCATACACATCTCCCGACTGACTCCATCACGCAGATGCGCTACGACACTCCCATGTCCCAACCTCTCCCCGTAAACGCCGCCCCACCAGCAGCAGCAACCACTACCAAAACCCCCACATCCACCACATCCGCGATATCCTCCGCCAAACCCTCAATACCTGCCCCCAACGTCGTCGCCTCGTCCGCATCCGCCGCCACACTCTCACCCTCCTCCTCCCCAGCCATAACCCTCACCCCCACCGGCACCGCCACACCCATCCCCATAACCGACCTCCCGATGCGCCAACAGCTTAAACTCGGTCTGCGCGACATGTACCGCAGCTCTCTCTCCTCCGGGCGCAACTTCGCCAAAGTCGGCGCCATATTCTCGGGTACCGAATGCGCCATCGAGGGTCTGCGCGCCAAAAACGATCTTTACAACGGCGTTGCGGGCGGGTGTTTGACAGGCGGGATTCTAGCCAGGAATGCAGGGCCGCAGGCAGTTGCCGTGGGGTGTGCAGGGTTTGCAGTATTCTCGGCTGCGATTGATGCGTACATGCGGATGCCCGAGGATGAGAGGAGTAGGCCTATTGCGTAGGGGAAGACTGGCGAGGGTGAAGGACGGATGAGCATTGCATTGGCGTTTTTTTGGGGGGAAAATCCACCACATGCAGAGCGCGATGATTTGCGAAACTCTGGCCATGGTGTAGGATACACAAACTTTGCATCTCGCTTTCATACCCCGTCCGTGTAGAATTGTACGTACCCTGTAACGAATACAATCAAAGCAACAAATCCACTTCTCAGAGAACACCCCCCTCCCCACTGTTGCGCGCACAACAAGACTTACTCACAAGCTGATATCACCCGCCTTCTTCCTCCCTTTCACCTACACCCTTTCAAATCACGTGAAACACCCACATAACAATACACCCAGAGCCCAGATAAAGTACAACAGGCAAAGTACAACGGACAAAGTATTCCCCTCAGCGGATATGAGTCGAGCGTGTTGCTCTGTGGCCGTCGGATGGGATGATGAATATCGCGATACACATGCATCACCAAGTTTTTCACACTGTCTAGCGATACAACTTATCAGTGAACTTGGGGGGGGGGGGGGGTGCCTTTTACTCATGGGTGGAACGTGTGTTTCTGTGTGAGCTAGGGTATTGAAAACGTGCTCGCAATCTGATGGGTGGGAAGTGCGAGAGGACCATCGTGTGCACAGTGAATACAAATAGCTGCCACTAATAAAAGAGACGTGCCTGATAGGCTCGGCACGTGTCTACTCATCCAATAGAATATGCGGAAGGAGATTGCTATTTATGCATGTCGAGCAAAAGGCCGTGTCGCAATGAACAGAAAGGTACGTATGATTTGGTTCGTGGGAATCGAGCGGCCGTACGTATCGCGTTAAGCAGAGTATGATAGATCTTGGAGCGGGCCGACCCTTCGGCAGGTTTTGTGGCGTCGGCAAACATGATGTGCTACCCGTGCCACAACACTTCGAGCCGATGGACTTTCGGGGCGCTTTAATTGTAGTAGAAGCCGAGATCACCATCCTCTAGCTCTGCAAGCTCTCCGTCGTTGTCGTTGTACGAGTAGACATAAACGATAACGCCACGCTTGTCGGTGCCTGCGTTATTTGTTAGATCATGGTCCAATATCCGAGTAACTCAGAATTCAGACATACGTCCGTTTGAACGTGAGTGAGTCCCCCATTCACCTCGATGCATCATCCTTGGGAGATCATTCGACAATCGTTCTGGCTTCATTGAAAACGCGATCAATGCCAGGAATATCGGGAGGTCTCCTGTCAAGCCACCATAGTTGGGATTCGGGTAATGCGAACCATGATAGATGTCGGGAAGTAGCATGCTGGGCCATCGAGCCTCAGAGTTTTGTACTCGTAGGGTGCGTTGTTCTCCCGCGTAAGTGAGCGCAGACGACAACTTCTGTTCGTCCCATTCGAACCACAGATGATGCCACGCAGCGGAGTTAGATGGGCTTGTAGCATCGCCATTCATGATGTGGAAACCATGACCGCCGCTATATATCGTGGAGTAGGTCTTGTATGGGATGCTGCCTTGGGGCGGAGTCCAACCTGGCAGGGAACGAATCTTGGTTCCGTCGCAAATCCACCATTGCCCAGTGGCTCCTCTATCATGTTTGCGGATGTTGGAGCCAGGTTTGGTTGATGGAATCCATTTGCCATGGATGTCATGCTCTGGATTGGTATTGTGGTTCTCAGTGAATTCGTCGATGCGAAAATAAAAGGGGGGCTGAAATACGTCAGACTCCGCCTCCGTGGTCTTGCCTGAACAATCGCTACTTGCCGACATGATTGGACTAAGCGTTGGACTGCAGCAGATCCTTTATTAATGGTCTGTTATGCACAGGAACGCCGAGGATGCGCCTGACTTGCTCCAAGTTGTTTGCTACTCCTCATGCTCACGGCGCTTTATCTCGCAGTCAGAGGTGTGCGGCTCTGCTGGGGCTTTGCTCTATCCGAGAAGCGATCCTGGTCGGCAGGTCATGGGGCATGTCCAGCTACCGAAGGTGGTGACGGATTGCGGGTGGATCGCTGTAGCCATCTGCTGATAAGCTGGGGGAGCTCTGGCAATGGACAACGCGGCCTGATCCTGCATGGAGTGCATGCGACTACGCGATGATCACACCCAAGGTCAATTACCCCGCTAGCTATATGCCTTCGTGAGCTTCGGGCCATGTTTTCTTATTGCTGTGTAGCGGTACCGAATCGTCGGGCGGTTGGACTTTGCACGTCCTGTCGAAGGGACCGAGAGTGACATTCGAGGCCGAGGTCTGTGGATTATGGACGCTGATACAAGACACCTCATCGTGGTCGTATCATCATCGAACAATATGTGGATCCTTGCCGAAGGCGTGTGTGCAACTGCGATTGAGTAATACTGCTTCCCGGCCAAGTATCGAGCTTAGAGTAGTGCACAGCGTGCATGTGACGGGTCTGCCACCCTCGGCCAACCAACGCATGCAGCGGGGCACCTGAAAGTGACCCTGTTATACGAAGCGCCATTATGTACTTGTCATCCGCTACGATTGGTAGTGGAGGCCGGAATGAACAGTCCGTTAGAGATGGGGCTAGAGCTGTCCTACGCGGGTGTTGAGTCGAGGCTCGTGGCAATCGAAAGGACCGGTAAACCCCCGCGGAAAACAAAGAACAGGAGTTATTCAAGCGCCAGTCTGGCTACTAGGAGTCTCGATCCGCGACGTGGTTGAAAAGGTGCCGCTATGGCCCGGATCTAGTGATAGAGGACTTGCCGGGCCTGGCGAGATGTGTTGCTACAGTCATAGTCGCCAACAACATTACTTCAGTCGCCGCAATAAGACGCGCATGTGCATATGCGTGCGGCGTGCGTAGGGAAGGATGCGGCTCTGCTCGAGTGAGAGGGGTTAAAAGCGCGAACGGACTGGCGTTTCGAGTGCCGGGAGAGTGCGGCGCTTATCAGTTGCTCGATACCAGAATCAAATGCCAACAAACGGCCGCTCAGCGGTTAGTTCGAGGAGGCAGAGGAGTCTTTTGTCGTGAACCGTTTCAGCCATGCCAGTGACGACCTGAGGGGTCATGTCAGTTAAGTAGACGCCCATGATCCGCTGACTGCACTAGGAACACTGCGGCACAGAAGCGCCGAGCAGAGTCTTGAAGTACGTCTTCTGCATGGTCGCCTCGTTGCCTTGTTGTCCTTAGTCCTCTCACCACTCCAGAGAAGCTGCTTGTGCTCGCATTGGCAGACTGACCAGCCACGCTTAGCATGGCAGACGCTACTAATAGGAGACGGCTTTGTTCGCCGTGTCAATCTGGGAACACTATTGCTGCGGCGCTCAAGGATTAACAAGACACACCTGCGGGATTCTGCCTGCTTCACCGGACTACACCCCTGTTGCCCGACGGCGACCATCGAAAGCCGCCAGATCTAGCGATTGAAGAGACTGGAACCTCACCGGTCTGTCTGAGAGATCTTGGAACGGAAATATTTCAGCACGAATCTTGGTCATGCGCACACTACGCTGACCTAGCACTGGCTCCATACGACGCATTGCGGTTCGACCACTCGGCAGAGGAGCATGTCTTTTCGAGAACCACGATTTTTCACTGCGCTTCCTCCCAGTCTTTCATCTATGTGAGGTTTAGGATGATGTCGGGGTTTTCCCCCGCACTCAGACACGGTGGAGTGACATGGTTAGTTTGGTCTCATACATTGCGTAAAGGAATCAGCTGGGACGTCGGTTATGACCGCCGCGGACACGACAACTCCACTAGTGCGCTTCGAGATGACGATATGGCAAAGTGGGCTATCTCTCGAGACGACAGCAGCCTGGAACGTCGGTACTTGTGCAGTATCGCCATGCGTGGGTCCAGTTTGGGCTCTCTGGCATCTGGCGAGCGTTGATCCTGGTTTGGAACTTTCATCAAGAGCACCAAGTAAGAGAAGGATCTACCAGGTATACGTGATGACAATCTTTTCCTGATAGGACAGAGTTGATGTATTTCCGAGGATAAGGAGTGCTGCGTCGAAACTGGTCCACCGCTCGTTGGCCTACCGACCCCAACGAACCGATTGGCTTGTAAGACAAGGCCATGCACAATGATATTAGGATGCTTCGTCCAGTCGCCGCCGGAGGTGTACCCTTGCTTGCCGGGACGTTCTTCGGGATGTTCAGATTGCTAACATGCCAAGCGAGCTCCGCTTTCTTCAATGCCGCCCGAAGTATGGTCAGATGTGAACCGCGACTTTGAGCTATTGCACTACGGTGTATTCACTGCGCTAGGCTTGAACTCTCGGTGCTTGGGGAAGGTGGTCAGCAGGGGAAGAACTGAGGGATGATGCGGCACGGTCGGAGCTTTCTTGACACGTGCAAGACAACCATGTCATATGCTACAACAATCCGAATCCGGTCTGTATGGACAAGTTCAGGCCACCTCGGCGGCTGCGAGGATTGTGGAAGATGCACCCTCCCTTCTCGCTGCCGGATCACCAGAAGACCGAGGTCTCGGTCATCTTGACTTCACTGCTGTCGCCTGTGGCGGCGCGTTCCCCACAATCCTCGTTCATCGCGGACTGGACGACGAATGAGACTGTGGGGAGTAGGATTAGATGCCAGCTTCGGAGTTGTGCGGTAGGCCAGGACGTTCGAGATTGTTGGAGGGCGTGGCCAGCAGGGAGGCTGCACTGGGCATTTAGCGATGGACACTCGACGTAGTCATGAGCAACTGTAGGCAAGCATAGAACATAGAGGTCAATGAATAGGACGAGGTTGAAAGAAGATGCGGGAGCTAATGCGGAAAGATCGGTGGGTGGTACGTACCTACCGTGACTGCTTGCAATTAGAGTAGCGTATCGTGGCCAATCAAAGCCCGCAACGGCAGCTGCCCAAAAATTCTACACCCCGCGCCACGACTACGAAATTTTGTGCATGCAACTACACCAGAGTAATTCTACACCCAACTTTGGAATTGCCACAGCTGTACAGATCTAGCCGTTGGAAAGCTCTGCAACCAGAAAGTCGACAACAATTGGCTTGTTAACAATTCCCAAAGCGCAGAAACCAACTCCACATTATTGCACTATGGCGACGGAAGCTCCCCAAAAGCCGATACACTCTCTCATTCTGGACACTGGACCATTGATCAAAAATGCGGTGCCAATAGCCACAATCATAAACTCAGCCGAGGAAATATTCACCACACCTGCTATCATCTCCGAGATTCGGGATGAGGCGACCAGGTCACGCGTGCAGACAACACTAGTGCCTTTCTTGAAGGTCAGAAATCCAAGTCCGGCAAGTTACGATGCGGTGGTCGCATTCAGCAAGAAGACAGGGGATTTTTCCGTGTTGAGCAGACAAGATCTAGGCGTTTTGGCGCTAGCGTACGAGGTGCACTGCGAACGAAATGGCGGACCATGGGGCTTGAGAGAGGCCCCGAAGCAGCCGCTGAAGACCAGACCTGGCGAAGAGCAAGTATCAGAGGAGGAGGAGGATGTCAATGAGGGCTTTAAGATTGATGAGGCAGACATGTCTAATGAGGTACCGCAGGCTGAAGAGCATGCCGAGGTTGTGGATCAGAAGCATGCGGATGAAGCAAAGGTCGTTAAAGCCGAGCCCGCCAAAGAAGTCAAGATCAAAGAGCAACGGCCAAGAAAAGAGAAGGGAAGCGCAAAGCACAAGCAAATGAAGGAAGAGAGGGAGAAGAGGAGACAAGCTCGCGCTGCTGGCTTGGAAAGTAGTAAGCAACCACCGATTGAGCAGCAGGGCGAATGTATCTCAGCAGATGGGATTGATGAGTCAACGACGCCAGCTGCAGCAGGACAAAGCAGTCCAATGGACATTCAGCCAAACTTCGACGACAATTCAGCAACACCGAATCTTGCTGAAAAGGAGCAAGAGGTGCCCCCAGCTGCAGTTCAGCGGGAAGCACAAGAAGAAGATACGGGAGGAGTTGCAGTCTACAAGACACAGAAAGTGGAAGAAACGGTCGGGGAAACAGCTCACACACAACCACCGAATCAGGCCGTCGACGAGCCAGCCCCAGAAGATTATGAGGCCACGCATGCCAACGAAGATCTCGCCCAAAACCTCACTACCCTCAACATCACCACTCCCCCCTCCCCACCCGCAACCGACGACGACGATTCAGATGGCGACTGGATCACACCCTCGAACCTCACCAAGCGCCAAGCCACCGACGCAGGCGTCCCACAAGATACATTCTCGGCGCCCCAAGAACAAATCGACGTAGCAACCATGACCATTGACTTCGCCATGCAAAACGTGCTGCTACAAATGAACCTCCACCTCCTCTCGACCAACATGCAGCGCATCAGAACCCTCTCGTCCAAAGTCCTGCGCTGCCACGCCTGCTTCCTCGTCGTGCGCGACATGTCCAAGCAATTCTGCCCCCGCTGCGGCGCCCTCACACTCCGCCGCGTAAACTGCAGCACAAACACCCGCGGCGAGTTCCGTCTGCACCTCGCCAAGAACTACCAGTGGAACAAGCGCGGCGACAAGTACTCCATCCCCAAGCCCATCGCCGGCACGGCGAACACCAAGTGGAGCGGTATTGGCGGCGGGCAGGGCGGCTGGGGGAGGGACTTGGTGCTGGCGGAGGACCAGAAGGAGTATATGCGTAGGCAGGAGGAGGAGAAGAGGATCAAGGGTGCGAGGGATCTTATGGATGGGGATTATCTGCCGGGGATATTGACGGGGGATAGGAGTGGGAGGAGTGGGGGGAGGATGAAGGTTGGTGCGGGGAGGAATGTCAATAGTAAGAAGCGGGGATGAAGTGGAGTGAGAGTACGAGGACATGTTCGCGAATGGCTGTGCATCAGATTGGCGTTCGGCGGCATAAAAAGTTGAATGGTATAGATGGGTATCAAAATGAACAATCACAAGCAAATGTCAACGTCCCATGCCCCACACGACTACGCTGCCATCTCCACCAGCGCTAGCCCACTCTCGTCTCGTCGAACAGAATGCGACTGCAGAGACTACGTCCTTCTTGCCCGTTTGGCCAGCTACTTTGCCTGCCCCGTGGATTTCGCGCATCTCCGAGTGCTTGAAGCGGTGAAGACATTCTCCGCCAAGTATGTCCCAAACGAATATCAGTCCATTGTCACTACCGCTCAACACCACGCTATCGTTCAGCCCGAGAGTACTCCGCACACGAAGGTCTTTGTTGATGAAGGCATCGTCAGTGTAAGCCTTCAAGAGTTGGCCGTTCGTACGGTCCATGAGGCGAATGGTTGAGTCCAGCGAGCTGACGAGCAATTCGGTGCCTTTTTTTGACACGTTGACGCTCGTACACGGGTTCCCAATGACATCCGCCTGACACATTCCCGTCCTGAGATCGTAGCTGCGCACCCGTCCATCGACACTCGCCGCAATTATCTCAGCGTCGTGTATCGCGACGTCGGTGATGCTGTCCTTGGCGTCATCGAGCGTCATGATGGGCTTGTAGCTGTTGGATTTGACGTCCCACATCCTGACCGTGCCGTCGAAACTGCCCGTCGCGATAATGCTGTCGCCATCTCCTCCAAAAACGCCGCGGTTCACGCGCCCTGCATGTCCGGTGTAGCGTCTTATTGTCTGCGCAGTCTGTACGTCCCACAGGAAGACCGTCTTGTCTCCGCCGGTGGACACAAACCGGTCGTTGTCTTGGCTGACGTCGATGGACAGAACCTCGTAGCCGTGCGCCGAGTACTTGTTCACGAGCCCTGGCGGATACGCATTGGCGGCGGTGGGAGCGACGGACGAGGTCGGTGCCTTTTGCGGATTGTACAGGCGGATGGTGCGGTCTGACGAGCCGGTCAAAATGTAGGACTGCGCGCCGGACGAGTATGCGACGGCGTGGACGATGCCATTGTGGCCCGTGAGTTTGGCGATGGGAGTGGTGGGGAAGACGGGCATAGCGACTAACAAGTCGGTTGCAGTTCAAGGCATCATGAATCGGGGCTCGGAGTCTATCTGACGGCGCGACACTCTCGGGTGGGAAGATGTGGCCGAGCAGTGAGGTGCAGGTGCAGGTGCAGGTGCTGGTGCAGGCCCCACCACCACAAAAAGAGCTATGACGCCTCGGCAGAACTTCGGCCCCCGACTCGACACTTTTGCGACAGCCTGCCACTCCACTCTCCAACTACCGCGGCTGCACCAATCAGAGCGGAAGCAGTTCTTGAAGCCGAGTCGCGAGAACTACGAGCGGACGAGTTCTCCCTTAGAAACATCAACATGGCGATCCAACACCTTGACAGCGCGCCCAAGGCCGAGGACTTCACCCCGCTGCAAGAACACCAGCAACAGACCCCCACCACCTTCTTCGACTCCAAACCTGTTTTATATGCGCGGTACCCGGGCTTGACTCTCTCGGCTCCAGCTTCCGACCTTCAACAGGACCCCGCCATCTTCAGGTTCAACTCAGACAGCGAGGGCGACGATGCGCTGATCAAGGACGTCGAGATCTGGGTCAACTCCGAGTAAGCTTGAGCTAGCCTTCAATCTTGTGCCATGCTAACAACCTCCAGCAACCTCATCCTCTTCCAAACCGGCTCCACGTCGACCGGCGTGGCCATCCCTTACCCCTCCATCGCCCTGCATGCGACCATGAAGTACAAGTCCACCATCGACGCGCTCTACATGAACATCTCGCTTAACGACCCCGAAACCGTCAACGAAGAAGAAGACATACAGACCCTCGAGCTCACCATCCTGCCACCAAGCTACTCAAGCGACCCCGACACTGCATGCATCAAGGACATCTTCAATGCTATGAACACTTGTGCCGACCTGCACCCAGATCCAGGCGCAAGCGGTGATGAGGAGGGCGATGACATCTTGGATGATAGCGCACCTGGAGCGAGCGGCTGGATCACAGCAGAGAATATGGACGAGTACATGGACGAGAACGGCAACTTTGCGGGCATGGTGATTGGGAGTGATGAGCTAGGTCCTGGTGCAGGCACGGTCAGGGCAAGAACAGAGGGAGACGAAGGTAACAATGGTCTCAACGGCATGGATGGACATGAGGAGAAGTACCACCGCACTGGCTAAGCTGTTGGAGAAATCAACAACCTCTTGGAATATTGAAACAGAGAAGCACCACGGCAGTCCAGCTCCAAGCTCGAACGTCCGCGATGCATTTCCTGGACAGGGCACACATCTGAGCGGCGTCATGAGATGTAGGTAGTCCTCCTCCGCGTTCAAATCCCAAATGCTAAGCGCAAACAACAGTAGAATGCGCCCACAAAATGAATACAATATACCCGATGTGACTCACCATCCACACTTCCACCTCGTCCTTGTCCGAATATCCTCAAACATGTCCTCATATCGACCTCCCGAGAACCACTCTCAAGCCTCAACTCCTCCTTTCTCCCCTCCCTCCACTCAAGCCACCCTCCTCTCCCCCTCCCCTAGCTCCTTCGCATACACCGGCGCCGCATCCTTGACTATCCCGACCTCCAAATCCCCATCTCCACCCCCCTCTTTCCGCCGCCCATCCCGCCCATCTATACTCCCTCCCTTCACCCTCCCATTCCGCCTCCTTTTCACAAACACATATCCAACCACAACCATCGCAAGTACGCCCACCACCACGCTAACAACAATCCCCGTACGTATGCGCTCAGGCGTCATAATAGTAGTGGCATATCGGTGTGTGCCAGTCGTACCCGGCACGACGGCACCCTCGTTCCGTGTGGGCATTTTTCGACCAACGTTTGATTTTGACGTTTGCTTTGCGAGTAGGGGGAAAATTCCGCGGGACGGGGCAGGAGGGGAGGACGCTCTAGCAACGGGGAAATCGGCTTGGTGTTACTGATAGGGTCGTGTACGACGGTGGTACTTGTGGAATGTAAATGATGGGCAAAAACGTCACTCCCCGTGTGTGCCGTTCCACGTGCTTTGATGCGGTCGGAGGGGGGGGGGACGTTTGAACTTGATTTGTATGCTGTGTGGCATGGCGCGGTATAGGTTTTTTGTTGGTCTGGTGATACAATGCAGGGAGAGATGGTGGTGGACTGCTTTGTGATACGGCCGATCTGTGGGGGCTTGGCGGTGGGGAACTGACTGCGCACTTGGACTTCAAGTGTCGGCGCGAGAGTGGCGTGGCTGCAGACAACGCTGTTTAGGTTGACGGTGTAGGACGGGGGATGAAAGTGGCAGACGAGGATGGGACTGCGGTGTTGGAAAGATATGCCGTTGCTTATACACTGCGCAGATGATCGCCGTGCCGCTTTAATTGAACTAACTGTGGATCAGCAATTATTGTTTTGCTCACGGCGCTGGATGGAAATGTACAGTATTGTCTTGCTTTCGCTCTTCATTGAGGGAGGCGTGTAGAGGGACAGTCTTCGAAGTAACAGGAACACGTTCCACATATTGTTTGCGCTTCCACATTGCCGTTCTGAGAATTTGAGCTAGGTAATAGACGAATGGTCCTGCACAGCTTAGCAGGGGCAACAAAAGGCGTGAGTCTGAAGGCAAGGAGATGGCGTCCTTGGCTAGGGGCTTGGTTTCGCATGTATCTCGTAAGGGTATTCCAAGTGGTGTATTGTATATACTGCCACGGGTCGGCAAGCTTTGTGGTGCTGATTTCCCCTGTTTTAATCATGGAGACGGTGAGGGCCGTGTATGTAAAGATCTGTCTACAGCATCGTCTTGATTGACGCAGGCGAGGCACTTGTGCTTGGAGGGTATATTTTCTCCATGTTGCGGTTGTAATGATGTAGAAATCAATTCGTGGGCTTGTCTGAGTGGATATGTACGCCATGTGTGATGGATGTTACAGCCGCTGCGATATCGACCATTGACGACGTGAGGTGTGTTGTGTTCGCAGCGAAGTAACCCTGGGCCTGTTCGAAGACTGACTGACATCTGAGTTACTGTGAATTTTCACATAGTATATTCGGGCGTGCACACTGTTGTCGTCAACGTCGTTCGCTCAGATTGTGAAGAAACTGGGAAGTGACTCGGCACTGCAAACACGCACTCCCTTGCATGTGTTTAAACATATACTTCCCAAGATGCACGCACGACGCTTCATCATATCCATAATTCTCTCAAAGCAATTTCCAACCCTTACCACGACGAGTCATCTTTACACAAATACCCATCCGTCCACTCCTCTTGAAACGTATCATCACCACGCGCATAGCCTCACACCCACCAGCTACAATCCGTCTATACCATGACCTCAATAGACAACCTCCTCAAACTCTCAACAGAGCTCTCGAAACTCGGCTCTGAGCTCACTGAAGTCGGCGGCAAACTCGCACAAGCTGCCGCCTCACTCCAGGAAGAAGCAGCCAATATCGCAGAGGAGATGTCGCGGCAGTGGGGCGTGGATGTTTCGGTCAACGTAGGCGTGAGACCTGGCGGGAGGAGCGAGGTCGCTGTTAAGAAATAACGATCAGGAGAATGAGCAAAGGTTGATTGAAGATGGACAGGAGCGAAGGAGACTCGAGAGTTCGTATGGATGTGAAGTGGAGGGGATTCCGAAAGAACAGCAACAGAGAAAAAGTTTCGGGGCTACATTCGAGGTTTCTTGACCATGTGTTACGTTGTCGAACGGGGTGTGTCAGTCTCGGCGTTGTTGCCTCTTTGTGTTTCATTTGGACGCGTGGTGATGTATGTTCAAAGCTTAGAGAATGACGTTGCAAGCTCCGGATATTTCGGTATGCATGTCATCGTAAATTGGGTCCGAGTAGTTGACGCCAGAGTCGCTCAGAGCTCGTCTCAGATCTCTTTCCCAATGCCCTACCCATGCCGAAAGTTGTGTTTTTTACCACACACAAATGCATTACAGGTTGGTCCGGCTCGCACTAAATGCTTGTCTGTAGTCGAATGCATCATTTTGCCGCAAAGAAATGGCTCATGCAGGAGTATCGGAATGGCGCATCGGTCTCTTAATAGCGGAACCATCCGCAATCTGGCCTGTGAAGTTTTGATGCAACTCCCGACTGACTTCATTGGCTCTAAACAGCCCATTCGTAACGACTCAGAATTGTACCTGCTTCGAACCGTTTGCGAGATGACAGACTGGAATGTGATAGTTTCATCTGAACAAGCACCTGCAAGCCGTCGAAAACAAGCTTCGGCAACTTTATCAAGTATAATTTCAAAAACTCGCGCAACTGCATTGTCTGGCGATCTGCACAGTCGGTCCCACACGCTCCATGGCAATTTCCAAAATAGCGTGCAACTTTATCAGGTCGTCTGCATGCACGTCGGAGTCGGAGTCGGAGTCGTGCAATATGCAGGGCGGTGCGACTCCCAAGGTCGCAGAGACAAGACTGCATCTAGTAGTGAAGGCTCCATGCGATTGCAAGTCTTGCAACGATTTCTCTAAAATGGCAACATCAAGTGCTCATCATGTTGTGCTCCTCCGGGTCGTTGTTTTAGAGTTGCGGATCGACGGGGTCCCCACAGCGGGAAATTTGGTACTGGTTGCGAGAAGCCTCAACTAATATCCGTGTAGCCAGTGTATCTATCGATAAAATCGCCCAGGGGATGATTGAAATAGCTGTGGCTGTGCAGGCATACTGACAGTGAATGCAGTTTTCTCGTGCAGAACGCATCGGAAATCGGGGACCGTCGTTACCGGTACAAGCGCTGACGGACTGCAGCACCGTAATACCCGACACAACCCAGTTCCAACAGCGATACCAAGACGCTGGCCAGAACAAACAGGAAGGTGCAGTTGCTGGGGCCACGGTGCAGTGCCTGGATTCACAGTGATGGAATCAGGGAGGGGGGAAAGCCGAGTCATCCAAATTTAGCAATGCGGGGCTGCGGCGATCAGCTTTCATGACAAGCACGTTGGAACGTCGTGCCTATTGTTTGACATGGTGACGTTGGGTGGTGCCCCAGCCGATTTGTACGTAATTCAGGGCGTCTGGACCACGATGCGCTTTCCACATGCCATCATACGGCGTCGTGGGAGCACCCTGATGTGTCGTGAAGCATCCAGGGCTTCACCGCGGATCGTGAGCATGGCAAACTTGTCGAACCGAGCAGTGTGGAGGCGTGATGTGGGTACCCCTGCAGCGGGTAGATGATGAAAGAAAGGGGTTGTGTGAGCGAACTCTTGGCCTTCGCTTTATCGCGGCTGAGAGGCGGCCACGTTGGCAAACTTCGCCTGGCTGCAGATCGGCGGTAGTCTGGCCCGTACATAAATGCCATGCACAAACTGAGGCATTCGCGTAAGACGCGACGCTTGCGACGTCTTGCCCAACAACGTGGTAGTGATGGCAGTCCGACAGGGAGCCGGTCGTTTCAACAAGCTGCACAGCAACCCAGTCGTGGCGAGATCCTGTCCGTCGGAAAAAAGAAGACGTGGTCCAGAATAATGAAAGGAACGTGAGTTGGTGGCGTACGGCTTCAGCATCGGGTAGTGCTGCGCGATCTAGTCAGGAGACACGAGCTGACAATAATGCGCGAATTGCTTCGAACATTCAACATAGCACCGCAGAGACTTGCCGGCTCCCGCGGGCAAAGTCTGGGGAAGCGTCGTCGTCTCTTTGGTCGATTGCGGTTCTGGCGGTGTGTGGAGCATCCAAGAAAATGGCGCACTGTGCGGCCGGCCATGGCCACGACATGACGTTTTCAACTAGAGAACCATCTACTGCCAATTAGGCTGTCGTTATGGGGCTGATCGAGATGCATGCGCCGGTGTCTGGGTTCAGAGCCTATCGTCAGTCTGCGATTCGTGCTGTTTCGGGTGTTGCGGTGAGCATAGACGTATAAAACGATCGCTGCCTGCCGCCCTAGAAGAAGCAGCTCATTACTATTCATTATTTCCAGTCATTCGAGCTCAATTCATACTCGGACACAAGACGGGATCTGCATCAGAGAACTACCTCGAGACAATCTTCAAAGGACTTTTCACCAGCCACTCTTACTTCGCATCTACCATGCCTAGTCTTCCATTCAACGCCACACCTTCTTCTTCTCCTGCGCCTTCTCCCACCCTGTCGCCTACTCCAGCCATAGTTCTCCACAGTCCCGCATCGGGTATACTTGATCAACCACACTCACGCTTTGCATCTAATCTCAAGGCAGGGAGCGCTGCACCAAAAAGTCTGCACAAGTCGAGACAGGATGCTGCTGAACTGTATCGTCTGAACATGGCGAAATACTTTGCAGCTACCTTCAACATGTCAATGACGGCTGCGCTCGCCGAGGCGGATAGCCAGCTTGCACCTCGCCGCTCTTCGAATTTTTCGGAAGCGGAGTCGTTTAGGGTCATCTAGCTCTGGTGGAGAGATAGACAAGACAACAACTTCCGCTGGGTACTTTTACGATTCCATCAATTTTGCATCTTCGCAGGGAAAATCGGCATTGGGACGGGGTTTTCGGCGCACTCGGATCGGGTCGATATAATTACAAGCTTTGCTTCTTCCTGTGCTATGCTTGACATGCGAAGCCTTGTGCTTCTGCTAACGTGATGTTGTCAGGTTCCTACGCATCACATATGTGCAGACGCCGATTCTTCCTGGACCACGTCTTGTGGACAGCGACTGGCAGCAGCGGCGACACGCGAAGCATCTGGTACTTATACTCTCTGCTGTCCATGTCGGACTCTGTTGTACCTCCGCCCTGTTCTGCCCAGACCAATCCCACACCCGCTGCTCGCTTATTGTCAGCCGGCACTCGCCCCGACGTGGCACTCGGTGCTTTCGCCGTGCCCACCAATGCACACTCGCAGCCTACGAGGTCAACATGCCAACAGCCGAGACATCTCGGCATCGGGGCCCGCATTCAGAAAAACCAGGAAGCGGCAAGCCACGTTCTTGGGACTGTCAGCCAAGATGCTTATCGAATTGCCATCATCCTCTTTGTGAGGCTTGCCGCGCTTTGGCTCGCCGGCTCTGTTGGACTACGCAACGAAAGCTGAGGCCTCTGGTCTCTGAACAAACCGAAACCGTCGCACAGATTATTTCGACCTGAGCTCGGCGAAATACCAGTGCACACATCATGTGCCCGGCATGCAGGTGGTGATGCGAAAGTGATGCGGAGCCCCAGGCCTGCTACCAAGCTTGGGAGGACCCACGTCGCACCCTAGCGCGGGCGACCCCGCTATACCCCAGGCGAGCCAGATGCCTATAAGATGACCCCCGCGAGCGCCCCCAGATGCTCTTCACAACCAACACCAAACGCGTGTTCCTGCTTATTTGAATGGGTGAAACCGTCTTGCCTTCCGTCGAGGAGTCTTCTCCCCAACTTGACGAGCCCCCTATATGTGGTAGTAAAGAGCCACACCATTCACCCCACACCAGGCCACCCCAGCCTACACCAGCCGACGCCGGAGCACCGCCAACGCTGCACACCCCGCACACACTCTCCTTCGAAGAAGTAGCAGAGAAACTGCGCGTGGACATCAAGTGAGACTTTCTCGTCTTCCCACCGACTGCAAAGTTACTGACGTCTACAGCCATGGACTCACCAACACTGAAGCCGAGTCCCGCCTCCAGCTCTATGGCCCTAACAAGGTTAAGGGAGCTGAAGGGCTTTCCCTGTGGAAGATTCTCTTGAGGCAGATCTCCAACAGCCTTACTTTTGTCCTCATCATTGTCATGGCCCTAAGCTTTGGCATTGACGACTATATTGAGGGCGCCGTCATGGCTGCCGTCATTTGTCTTAATATCGTGGTCGGTTTCTGGCAGGATTACCAAGCTGAGAAAACCATCGAGTCTCTCAAGAAGCTTACAGCCCCCGAGGCCACCATCACTCGGAACGGTGTTTCCGACCTCAAGGTCAAGGCCATTGACCTCGTCCCGGGTGACATCGTACAGCTCAGCGTAGGTGGCATTGTGCCTGCTGACCTCCGTCTCATCGATGGTATCAATGCCTTCACCAACGAGGCCTTCCTCACAGGTGAATCTATCCCTGTAGAGAAGACACCTGACAGGAGATTCGACGATGCCGACATGGGCACCGGAGACCGCACGAACCTGGCTTTCTCGGGTAGTGAAATGACCTCCGGCCGATGCCGCGGTATTGTTGTCGCTACCGGTATGGAAACTGAAGTCGGAAAGATCGCGGCCATGCTTCGTCAGAAGAAGAACCACAAGGAGCGCGAGGAATCCATCTTCATGCAACTCTGTAGGCGATTCGTCAACGGTGTAAGGACCATCCTCGGTCTTGTTGGAACACCACTACAGATCACCCTCAGCAAGTTCGCTCTCCTCCTCTTCGGTCTTGCTATTCTGCTTGCCATAATCGTCTTCTCTGCCGCCAAATGGCAGGTCGGCGGTGAGGTACTCATCTACGGTATTTGTGTTGCTGTTGCTGTCATCCCCGAGTCCCTCATCGCGGTGCTCACTATCACCATCGCCGTGGGAGGCAAGGCTATGGCGAAGGCGAACGTCATCACTCGAGTTCAGTCTGCGATCGAAGCCGTGGGTGGCGTAACCAACATTTGCTCCGACAAGACCGGAACCCTCACCCAAGGCCGCATGGTTTCCAAAAAGGCCATCATTCCAGGCGTTGGTAGCATCACCGTTGAGGGCATCACGGATCCTTTCAATCCCAACAGCGGCCATGTCAGTCTCGACGACGAGCGTCTTACCCTCGATACATACACACCAAACACACATTTGGCTCGCTTCTTGCGCACCATTGCTCTGTGCAACAACTCCAAAGTGTTGCCATCGCTCAACCTTGACAATGAGCGCTCTATCTCGCCAAGCGAGAAGAAGGGCGCTCTCGACCGTGCTATTAGCGACGATGGACGCGACACCGATGCTTCGACCATCGAGTCCTACTCACCGCCACCGACCGCCATCATTCAAAGTCCTTCCACTGGGCACTGGAAAGCTCACGGTGAGCCCACTGAGATCGCTCTACATGTCCTCGCATCTCGCTTCAACATGGGCAAGGAGGACATTCTAAGGACTGACAATATTCATCTCGCCACTGAGTTTTCATTTGACTCGACCGTCAAGAAAATGACGGTCGTCTACAAAGACAACCAGTCTAGTCTCCTCGATGTCTACACCAAGGGTGCGACAGAGTTCATGCTACCGGTCCTCAACATCTCCGAGGAACAACGCAACGAGATCATGCAGTCCGCCGAGACGATGGCCAACGAAGGTCTTCGGGTTCTCTGTATCGCCCACAAGACTCTCGTCGCTGGCTCCGACTACAGTGATCGCGCAGAGGTCGAGAACAACCTGAACTTCATCGGTCTCGTTGCCATTTACGACCCACCTCGTCTGGAGACCAAGGGCGCTGTTCGCGAGTGCAAGGTCGCCGGTATTACGGTGCACATGCTCACGGGTGATCATCCCGGTACTGCTCGCGCCATCGCCAAGGACGTTGATATCATCGACGATCACACTCCCGCCTCCGCTGTCATGATCGCTAGAGATTTCGATGCAATGACCGAGGCACAGATTGACTCTATGGAAACACTCCCGCTCGTTATCGCTAGATGTAGCCCCAAGACCAAGGTCAAGATGGTGCAAGCTCTCCACAGGCGCGGCCGCTTCTGTGTCATGACTGGTGACGGTGTCAACGACTCACCTGCACTTAAGCAGGCCAACGTCGGCATGGCTATGGGTACTGGAAGTGACGTCGCCAAAGACGCTGCTGAGATGGTCCTTACTGACGACAACTTTGCTTCGATTGTGAAAGCCGTCGAAGAAGGTCGCCGCTTGTTCGACAACATCCAAAAGGTGTGCTTTCCCCATCTCAACACTTCCCGCTCCAACCTAACTATTTATAGTTCTTGATGCATCTTCTCATTTCCAACATCGCACAAGTCATCCTCCTCCTGATCGGTCTTGCCTTCAAAGACAATGACAACCACTCCGTCTTCCCCCTTTCCCCCATCGAGATCCTCTGGGTTAACCTCATCACCTCCTCTTTCCTCGCCATCGGTCTCGGTCTCGAAGAATCCCAAGAAGACATCATGCTGCGCCCCCCGCACGACGTCAAAGCCGGTGTCTTCACCAAGGAGCTCATCACGGACAAATTCATCTACGGCTTCTTCATGGGCGCACTATGTCTCTTCTCCTTCGCCATCGTCGCATACGTCGGCCCTGGCGGCGGCAATCTTGGTTCCGGATGTAACGAAGGCTACAATGACACGTGCGACGTGGTCTTTCGCGCGCGCGCAACGACCTACGCGACTATCACGCTTCTTCTCCTCGTTACGGCGTGGGAAGTCAAGCACTTTGCCCGCAGCTTGTTCAACATGTACCCGACGTCCAACAACAGCACCTTTTCCGTCTTCAGCACGCTCTGGCGCAACCGCTTCCTTTTCTTCGCTGTCATGGCGGGCTTCGTCGTCATGTTTCCCATTGTCTACATTCCGTTCATCAACGAGAAGGTGTTCAAGCACGGCATGATTACATGGGAGTGGGGCGTCGCTTTCGGCGCTGTCGTCATTTACATTTCTGCGATTGAGACGTGGAAAATGGTGAAGCGACGCATGGGCATGTGGAGTGGTGCGCGTACAACGATTAGTCGTGAGGACGCCGAGGCTAGGGCGGGGGTTGCTGGCGCGGGCATCGTGAGGGAGAAGTAGAGATTGCTCTTTTTGGTGGTGGTGGCCAGATGAACAAGATCGTTTTCCCACCTGGCTAGTCGAGCGGGTTTTTCTTGGCATCGACCCTTGGCCGTTCTTTCTCGTATAGTCTAGCTTATCGACTTGAATACATACACTCCTTCCGCGCACGCCATTCCGTTCATCAGTCCAGGGACGCTACCTAGTAACCGTCCATCGACGTCCTGCGCTGCGAGAACCTCTGAACCAACATGAAGGAAATTATGGCGGGGGTGGCTTGAGTGCTGCACTTGTAAGTGGGAGAAAAAGGCGAATTGGTGTAGGGATTGGAGGAGAAGAGGTTTTGCGGGAGGATGGGGGTGTGATGTGGGACTGGACTGGACTGGACAGATGTATGAAAAAAGGGATAGTTTCGTTTGAAGAGGGGTTTTGGGAATGGAATGGGCTATGCCTACTTTTTCTTTTTCTTTTTCTTTTTTTGGGAGGGGGGAGTGTGGCTACCTACGACTACTACGACTAGTAGGGTTTAAATCTCGTCTTGTCCTTGTCATCGGCCTTGCGCTTTTGCTTTTCCTTTTTCTTCGTCTTCTCCTTTGTTTTCTGCTTGTGGTGGTTGCGGTCGTTGTTGGGTTCGGCGGCGGAGTCGTCAATGTCCATGGCCTCGTCTTCAGACAGCTTCCACGCGCGGACGTGGCTGTCTTCGCCGCAGGTGTAGGTCGTTCGAGACTGAATAATGTTAGTAGAAAGATCCAAGGAACGGGGATGGAAAGACGTACGTGTACGTCAGTGAACAAGTCGCGGACGATTTCGTCACCGTGGGATGCTGTGAGGCGGATTGATTGGGCTAGGTCGTAGGTGTAATGAAGAGGGCTGGTGGGGGATTGAGTGATGGGTATGAGGTCTAGGCGATTCTCGCTGGGACAAGTATTAGCAAAGTGAATCGTCGGTGCAGTGAGATCCATTGGCGTGGATATATATACCTATGCTTCCCAGCTGCAATGAAAGGCTGCGGACCAACCCAATGCATATCCACAATATACTCGCACCCTAACACTTGCCTGACATCCCCAAATGCTCTCGGTACGGGCTCTTGTTCCTCTTCCTTTTGGCTTTGCAGCGCGTAAAAGCTCATCGTTTCATCCGTGCCAAGAGCGTAGATGTCTGTGCCGGGATACATGAAGCCAGCGTGCGCAATGGCTGATCTGTGGTTGATGACTTGGTAGAGCGCATCTTCTTCCTCGGCTTGGGACGTGTCGAAGATGTTCACGAGGCCGTCTGTGCTCGAAGATAAGAGGAGTGTGGGGTGGCTTGGGTGTAGTTGCAGGGAAGTAATTGTGTCCGTGTGGGACTCGATCAGAGATGAAGTGGGTGCCGAGGGGTTGCGCTGGTCCCTTTGACTTGTCAGCGCATGTATGCCCCGAGTGTGTGCGCAGGTATCTCATACCAGACGTAGACTGGGGATGCGCCTGGGCCATCATCAGGGTTTTCGATCCCAGCTGCGACAAAGTTTTTCTCCGCGTCGCATACCAGTGCTGAGATGAGTTTGTGTGCTGTTCATGTTAGTTTCTAATGTGATGTGCTCGGTTCAAGATACATACGGCTCTCTATCTCAAGCGCTTTTTGATGACTTCGTTTATCCCAGAACCTTATGTACCCATCTCTTCCTGTGGTAGCGACCACGTTGCTCGGTGCATCGTTGGCGCGTTCGAGGCACGTGACTTTCTCGTTCACCTTCTTGATCACGCCATTGGGAAGTGAAGACAGGTTCGCGGGGTCAAGAAATCGCAACGAGTCATCTGATGATATAATAGCTAACTGGTCTAATTTTGAGTATGTGAGGGGATCTTGCCGTGGCGCTGTGGAGATGATCTTGTAGATGTACGAGTTTGGCGGCAGCCCCGCGTTAGTGCTTGCAGCTGGTGATGCAGATGGCATATTGCAAGTAATGGCGCGCTCTTAATGCTTTCGTCAAGTGCTGTAGAAAGTTGGACGTCGAGTTAACAGCCCCCGTTCAGCACTGGAAGAGCGTGGGTGCGGAGCGAAAATTTTTGCTGGCACGCAGCGCGGTGAATCCGTCAAGTCTACCGTCAAGATGGAAGGGACGTGAACGATGCTTTACATTGCGCAGTGCTCACTATACCGACTAGCAGGACTCATTGATGGTATGGATTCGCTTGGGGTGAAACCGCCGTACGATGATCGCGCGGCTGGCTACGAGAGGATACGAAGATGCAGTGGGCTTCTGACTTCACAACTCGAGCCATCTCTCCGCCTCGTGGCAATGAACATGTAGAGCGAATCAAGGAAGCTCTGCTCATCAACGATGGCTCTACAGTGTCTACAGATTTGAGTATGTTGCCTTGATATGAAACTCGCTGAGCCATGAGCTTAGACTTTACGAGCGATTAACTACGGGCGTCTCTCTCCAAACACTCCTATACCCAATCCACCGACATAACGCCAGCAGACAAATAGGTCGTCACTCCGGCAATTCAGCGCTTTTGCTCGTTGCCGGCGATATCGAGGTTTGTGAAGGGAGGCAACTCAGGGCGGACCGCGAAAACGAAGATATTTCGGGTGCATGGGGTGCATGACTAAGCCAGAACGCTTGGATACGTCCGCGCCGTGATTGGCCAACGGCAGCCTCGGGAGTTGCGGGCGGCCGTGGAGTCTGAGAGCTTGACGACATGGAGAAGACAAGCACGACGACTGTTCGACACCATCGGCACGAGCGAAGTTAACTGAGCACCATGTCTTCGATGCGACTTTTCCAGTTGGGTCTGCGGAGGGCGGCGGCGCCGGGTTTGAGAGCGCAGCCTGCGCGATCGATGGTGCAGCGGCGGTATGGATGGCCATGGCAGCATGGGCAGCTTCTTTCGTGCTGTCCAGCCTGTAGGTGCCGTACCGATGCTGACGATTTCCACAGACTCGCGACATCGCAGGCCGACAGCCCCGAAATCCTCGCCAAACAACGTCTCAACCGCCCCGTCTCCCCGCACCTGTCCATCTACAAGCCGCAAATCACCTGGTACGGCTCGGGTCTCAACCGCTTGACAGCCGTCATCCTGTCCGGCTCGCTCTACCTGTTCGGATTCGCCTATCTCGCGGCTCCCTACACCGGATGGCACCTCGAGACGCAGTCGATGGTTGCGGCTGTTGCGGCGTGGCCTGTGGCTGTCAAAGTTGCGCTCAAGACTTTCTTTGCGTGGCCATTCTTCTACCACAGCTTCAATGGGTTGAGGCATTTGGCCTGGGACGTTGGTGTCGGGTTCAAGAACACGCAGGTTATCAGGACGGGGTGGACCGCGGTGGGCGTGACGGCTGTCTCGGCGCTTTACTACACCTTTCTCGCATAGACGGGGTGTTGAAGACGGACGGTCACCTGCAACACAAGACACGAGTAAGCCTGGACGTGTGATGCAAGAACGGGGACATGAGCGGAGATGGACGGTGGGGCAGTTGACTGCTTGGAAAGGGAAGCAGGGCGGGTGGAGGTGCGAGTATGCATGTATGTCCAACAATCGACAAGTTCACTTTACGTCAGCACCTACCTGGCAAATGCTGTGCTTTAGGTGCCCTACATGAACTGCCTATTCAGTACACCCGGCACGTGAGGGCGCGTTGGCTCGGATATTGACTAGTTGGCGCGCCTGCGATAGTGGCCCCGCCGAGTCTGCCATGGCACCCCAACACCCCGTCCTGAGGATGGGCCCTCGCGATGGCTGAGTCGCAAGCTTCCACGGCGCTCGACGAGTGCCTTTTCGATGTGAGTGAAAGCGGCGTTCCCGTGCGCATGCGACTGTGTGCCCAGGACAAGGACCCCTGCACTCCCCGCCGCTCCGCCGCTCCGCAGATTACCTCACTGACCGCGCGCCACCCAGGATCCATGGCAACTTTCACAGCGGCTAAGGCAGCGCGCAGGCAGGAACCAGACACTGCACTTCACCGCGTCGACCGAGAGCCGTCGATCCGGCGCTGCTGCCTCGATTGCAGCCTCCTCTACCGCGCCGCCGCAACTCCAGCAGCAGTCGGTCGCGCGTGCCCCTCGACGCGTCGCGCCCACGCCAGGAAATGGCAAGCCCGTCTTGTCGACCCACCACAGCGCGCCGACGAGCACGGGGTGCGTAAAGAATATGGACACGGCGCGCAAGAGGCACCGCAGCCTCGACGGGATGGATGCCCCCGGCGACACCCAGCCCGATAGCCAGATATACCGACAGTACACGAGCGGCATCCACGGGTCCGAACAGACGTCCCTGCTCAGCAAGATGCCAAGTCCCAAGTCGCTCTTCACCGAGCACGTCGACGACAACGAAGGCGACAGTCTGACCGACGGCGTCCAACTGGTCGAGTCCAGCCAAGAGCAGCCGAGCCCCAACATCACGAGTCCGACAGTCCTACCCGACGACGACGACCCGATAGCCGCCCTGGCCCTGAGTCTCTATGCGCCGACGAGCCCTCTCAAATTCGAGACCCCAGCCATAGCAGCAAGGCAGACGCCCAGCTCGGCTGTACGAACAACCACCACGCCCGGCACAGTCGAGTCCGCCGCTGCCTTCCCTGGCTTTGGCGTTGGCGGCCTCGCTCCCATGTCACTCACCCAGGCCTGGCAGAACACGCAAGCACCGACATCGCCTGCTGCTCTACCGGAACCCAGTCAAGATATGGCCTTCACGCGGCCCTCGCCCAACTTCACCCATGCGCGACAATCAAGCCCCGTACCAGCCTTGTCGAGCCCGATCAAGGCCATGCGAGACGACACAGCGCAAACAGGCGCCGTCGTCCGATCGTCCAGCGAGCCGCGTGCGGAATACGTCTCAATGAGGGAGTCGCAAGAGAAGCGGAAGCATACAACGGGCCCGCACGCACCGCTTTTAGTGGAACAAGACAGCTGGGAGAAACCATCGGCTGCTCAGTTGCGCAATCGCAAGAAGAAGGCCAAGGAGCATTTCGAGCGCAGCAATGCCATGTCGTTCGCCTTCGTTTCGGCACCCATGCCTCCATCTCCACAGTCGGCAAGGCAGCGTCCAACAAACTCGAGCATATTCTCACCCATGAAGAAACGGCCTGTGCCAAGGCTCGTTGATCACGAAAGCGCGACCGTAGAGTTCGTCCACGCCATGTCCACAAATGAGTTGCATGACGACTCACCGGACGAACTTCCGCAAGACGCTACCCTCACCACACAAGTCCCCGTGAAACATGATAACAGGAACACTAAGGTTCAGGTACCCAAGACTTCTTCTCACCCCACGCGGACACCGTCACAGCAACCACCTCGCAATTCTTCCCAGCTGGCAAGCCCCTCTTCTCAACTCCAAGCACCTGCATCGCTACCACTTCTCAGAAAATCTCTCCGACCGTGCAGTAGTCGAGACTCTGTTGCTATCATGGATTCACAACCTGATGCGACTGCCAATCACGAGAGCATGGCGCGGCCGAAGACTTTGCGCTTTCCCTCTTCTCCGTCGACCAACCAGTACAGCATCAACCAGACCACAATGGCTACCAAGACTGGATGGACCAGCCAAGTCATATCATCCTCTATTCCACCTTTACCGCCCGAGCTTAGTCCCGAGGAGACAGTGGATGCAGAGGACGAAGAGATCACGCCCGAGGGTGATGAAGGCGTACCAAGTAGCCCTCCCATCACCACGAATGACGATGACGTCACCTATGATGAACATGAGCGAGGGCACGACGAGTATGGTGGGGACACTGGAGTACGTGACTCCATGGAGCCTGAGATTGCCGATGAAGAGACGTCAGTGGAAGAGAAAGACGACGACTTGCCTATTGCGAAAGATGAGCCAGAAGGCGAAGAAGACACAAATCCCAAAGAAGAAGGCGTTGAAGAAGACAATGAGATCGATGTGGTGGAGCATGAAGACGTGGATCTGTCAACAGATGACGAGGTTCCCGAAACCATGGAGCATGAGAACCCGCAGGACGCACGTTCCGAAGGGCAGGAGTCCAGCGACGAAGACGAGCCAGGTGCAGATCGTGTCAACGAAAGACCTCCTCGTGTGCAACGTCAGCACACTGTGCCTGAAACAGATGCGCTGGAAGAAACACAGCCATCATTCTTTCCGGATGAGTCCGCCGCTCGCAACGACCCACCTCATGCCCACCACTCCGCGGCCGCAAACCAAACCAACGGCACCGAACCGTTTCACACTGTGCACGAGCAACTGAATGGCTCTCAACGGATACAGGCATCTGCGACAAATCTGAGGGAGGACGGTAGTCATGATATCCAGATGAACAAGCCCATTCGTTCTTTGCAGGACATCTTCAACATACCTGATACACAACAATCGTTGGGTGAAGAGGAGATTGAGATGCCGTGTCTCAGCGGCCTGACTGACGACGAAGACCTGACGGCGACTTCTTCTCCAGCGCGACCCTCTGCAAAGCGTCAGAAGGTAACATACGCTGCGAAACGCAACGTCTTTCGAAGTCCCACAAAGCCAGCCAATGCGTCCGAAGTCGAACCCAACCAATCCTCGCTGCCGCCCAGTGAGCCTCAGCCCGCAGGTGAAGATGATCCGACTATAGCATCTACGCAACATCGAGAGCTAAAAGGTGCAAACGCGGTTTTGCAAGCCAGAAAAGTGGCACAAGCTCCTTATGCACGTCAAGCTAGACTCAAAAGAGGTCCGCCTCCTCGAACATCGCGAACCAAGACTCAGAAGATAGGCGCACTCAAGTCTGTGAACAGGAAGCTGTTGGATTCGCTGTCATCTCCAGCAGTCTCGCCCTCGAAGCCCAAATCTCATGCTGAGCACCAAGCTAGCACACCTGTTACACCCGCGAGAGCAAGCAGAGGCGCCGTTGCTGCCGCTGCTGATATGGACATGCCAGATGCTGACGACCAACGTGATGAACTGGCCGATCCATCTCCAGAGCTTGTTCAGAACGTGACCGCCGTAGAGGTAATCGATGACTCTGGCGAACAACCCACAGGAGCCATCATTGCACCTAATCGGGTTTTTGCATCTTGGCCTGGCAGCCACTTCTACCCAGCAACATGTCTTGGTCGAGTTGCTGGCCGCCAATTCCAGATCCGCTTCGATGATGGTAACAGCACCAGCCTTGAAGCTACGCAAGTTCGTGCGCTAGATCTCCGCCCCGGTGACCATGTGAAAGTGAACGAAACCGGTCTGAAGAAACACACTTATGTTGTCGTCGGGTTTAGGAATAAGATTGAAGACGTGCAGAGCGACAGCCAACCAACCACCGACCAACGCGGCTACGCGACTGTGATACTAGAAGAAAAGCGACGAGACAGCCTCCCGGCAGCTTACGTTGCGCAGCCAGTTGAGCACATCTCTGTGCCCATGGCCAACATCTACTTAACAACGCAGCTATGGGCCAGGCTTCGTGATCGTTCTTTCAATTTCTCGCCACCCAATTCTCCGAGCAAGTCTACGCCCCGCATCGGCACACCTCTCATCGTGGATCCGCTCGCTACACCATCGTTCGGCCGGAGAGGTACAACGCTACCATCGCTTCTTAAAGGAGCCACAGCCCGTGCTAACTCTGTCGCGTCTTCGTCAGCACGATCGAGCAGTGGTGTCTTCTCGAACATGGCTTTCGTGCTTACATCCACCGCCATGGACGTGGATAAAGTGGAGATCGCACGTACGATCAAGACGAATGGCGGTTTGGTGCTAGAGCAAGGCTTCCACGAGCTGTTCGACCACGATGCCAACGATGCCCCAACGCCATCCCAGAGCCGACGCTGTTCTGCTTCTGTTGCTGAGGGAACTGTAAGCTTGACACTGAAGCCCGCATATAAGGACTTGGGATTCGTCGCCCTTGTATCGGATTCACATTCGCGCAGTACCAAGTACATTCAGGCGCTCGCTCTCAACGTACCTTGTCTGCATCTTCGCTGGGTGCAAGACTCGCTGAACGCGTCTCGCGCCATGTCTTTCAACAGATATCTCCTTCCTGCAGGTGTCTCAAAGTTCCTCGATCCTAATGGCGTTGTCCGCTCACGGACCATGACAGCCTACGACCCCGCTGCCGACGACTTGTCTTTTGAACAGACCATCGGCGACCGCGACCTGCTCCTGCGTGGTCAGACAGTTCTCCTCGTGACCGGAAAGTCGAAGAAGGAAATTGAGAAACGACAACCATTTATCTTCCTGACACATGCTCTTGGATCCGCAACTGTCGGCCGTTGCGCAGATCTCGCAGCGGCGGCAGAGTTGGTACGAGATGCCCAGTGGGACTGGATCTATGTTGATAATGGCGAAGCAGGCGTCGCCGATGCTGCTGCTGAACTCTTTGGCACAGGCAAACCTGCAGCGAGTGGCAAACAGAAGAAGAGCAAGAAAAGGAAGCGCGATGAGGGTGAAGATGAACTTGTCGCGAGAGGCGAAGTGGCTGGAAAGAAGGTAAAAATCACGTGCGCGGAGTTTGTCATTCAGAGTCTGATTCTTGGGGCATTGATTGAGAAGTGAGTGGCGTTAAAAGAGGGGACATCTATCATTGAGCTAATGAGACATGGGAGTGAATATGCATCTCATCTAGCGCGGCGTATGGAAAGGCAGCAGGCAGGTCTCATAGGTATTGGATCGTAGGTTTTGAATTGATTAAGCTTCGAAGATACATACACAACCTTGTAGACGATGTTGTTGAAATGGGGTTATCGCAAAAGTCAAAAGGAAAAATATATTTACTGGTAAGAGAGAGGGAGCGTTACTGCTGCTCCAATATAGGCGCGGTATGTACTTTTACCTCGACCCCTTCGTTGACGTACATGTGTACAACGCCTTCTTGCGAGTCGAATTGAAAAGTGCCTAGGCTCTTGTTCCCGCCGGAATATTGCAGCGGGGATGAAATCCTCCGCCGTTTTACGTTTGGCGGACTGATTAATTGAGTGAAGCTGCGTTTCTTCGCTGGAGCTTCGGCTGTGCATGTTGGCGTAGGTAGCGCTGCCATGGCTGTGTTTGTTGGGGGCGGGGCGGTCACGTGTGCTATGCGCTCGGAAGTATCTTCGCGGATGAGGACACGGAGCGAGCGGGATGCGCGGATACCTTTTCCTTGGGTGCTGTTGTTGATCGAGCTTTGGGTTGAGGATACCGTGGTGCAGGTATGCTGTTGGGTTTCTTGGATCGTGGCGTCGCTCGGCTCGAAGATTCTTACGCGCGGTGTGAGTGGTGTTATTGTGAGGGTTGTATCTTGGGTTGTGTGGGGGGTCGACTGTTGAGTTGTATCGTCCGTTGTCACTGTTGCTTGAGAGTTGCACATTTCTCTTCGATAGCTGTGAGCCAGAAGTGCGACGTCTTTTGCATGGCCGTCGAGCTTGTCGGCATCTGGTACGTCCCACTTCTCGTCTACCATGCGCGCCAGGTCTTCTAGAGTGACGCAGTCTTCCCAAGTTCGATCGTTATGGAGCTTCTTTACGCGAGGATGCCGCAGCATTTCGAACGTCTCGTTCTGGACTTTCTCAAATCCACCTCCGAGGATCTCTGCAACGAAGGGCACCTTGAAAGCTACAGTCATACGTCGCTCAAATCCTCTTGAGCCTTCAACATCGAAGGCATCAGTTGAGCCGCCTTTGTATGGCAGAGCTTGCCGCACATAGCCTTGTACGTTAAGGTACTTGAAATCAGGCTTAGGTATGCACTTGTCAAGACTGAGTGTCGCAACGATCTTGAAAATAGGCTTGGTCCTACTACGTTGAACCGCGGCCTTGTTCGTACAACAGCCCAAATGGAAATGCGTCCAATGTAAAGGCTTTAGATCACTCTTTTGTGCAATTTGCGAATCAAAGCTTGCGCCGATGATTGCAAAATCGCCCAGGTCCCGCTCGCCGCCCATGTCGCCAAGATAGTCTTTCTTCAACTTGATGAAGAAACCTGCTTGGCGATGGCCCTGCTCTGTCAACAATGGGAAGTATGGAGCATGCAACGGTTTTAGTACAAGGCCCTCCTGATGATTGGCGAGACTTCGGGCAAAAGCCTGCTTGAGGTCCATTACGCCGTCCTCTGTCTTGAAGTCGAGCAGGGTCCACTCTGAACGCATCGATCGACCGGGCGTAACGTTCACAAGGTCGCGCAACACCCTGCGTCGATCCTGCAGGCAATGACGTAATATAGGCTGATCGTCCACAACAAGCACATCGAAGAAGACGATCATTAGGTGTTCCCATTCATGCGGTAGTGAATCTTGCCATGTACCGATGAATGATCCTGAACGCGAAATGTGCTTGCGAATCTTGGAGAACGGCATGATTCTCTTCTCTTTGTCGCTGTAGAGTACCATTTCTCCAAGCACGATACAATTGGATTTTATGATGCAGTCTGGCCGACCAATGCGCAAGGCGGCACGAATGGTTGAATGCAGGGGTTCGCGATCGGCAGTTGCATCTTTGCCGTTCTTAGAGAAGATTTTGATTTCGTTGCTAGCATTTCCAAGGTCGATGTGGATCTCGCAATATTCGCCATCGTACTTGACTTCCGCGGCCCAGGCACGTTTACCAGTCAACTGGAAGCAATGCTTAAAAGACCAAGCCTTGTGAAATGTCGGACGTCCCACTTTCGTCCCAATGACTGCACGTAGCTTCTGCGCCGCTTCGACGCGCAAATGTTTTTCTTCGGATTTTGGTGGAGCGGCTGAATACATGCTGAGCTCGCCTCGCAGCATACCAAAAACGGCCTCGAAGTCGTTCTGAAACATGAGTAGGTCCGGTAGAAGGAAGTGGTATTGCTCAAGGACTTTCCGCTCATCCAGTTCGATCGTACATAGATCTCTCAAAATTAACCGAACGAGCCACTTTGCCTCCCACGACTCGAGCCGAATCAGGATTTCTTTCAGCAGGGTATCCGTCTTCACGTGCCAGTCTCGCTGTCGTCGGATGGCTTCGTCCGAGAATCTGTACCTGGCTGCCAGCTGTACCAGTAGTCTGTCGATCTGTTCAATTGGAAACACATGCTTGGTTTTGAATGTGCCGTCCCACTGTGACATAGCTCTTTCTGTATAGACCCCAAGATCACCAGCCTTGCCGGTCATCCAGCCATCAAAGAGAGCCTTTTGGCCATGACCGAAGCCTAGTAGAGTTGTGAGCTTCTTCGCGAGGAGAGGAGCTTGCAGGCCGTAGACTCGATCTTTCCTCCGATGCGGAAATAGCGCTGAGAGTACAGCAGCACCCCTCGTTTGGGGATCATCGAGATGGTATCGCTGGTTGGCGAACCAGTTTTTCGTGATCTCATGGATGTTTTCTTTCTGTTGTTTGGGTGGCAATCGTGGTTGCCGCATAGAAATGTTCTCGATGCTTTGCAGAAGACTGCATATCGCGCCAAAAGTAATGGTCATTAATAGCTTCGTCGAGAGTATATAGTAATGAGCATTGACGGTGATGGGTGCTGCTGAGCAAGGATGATTCAAAAGCAGATTGCATTGAGTGCTGTTTCCATATATGCGAAGGGAAGAACGAATGTTGATTGTCAATCCAATGCTTGTGGCGCAACACGTGGTCTGCAGACACTAGCCGAAGGAGAGTTGTTCGACACGCGACAGCTGGGGGCGCCAGGCGGAAAACGAGTCAGGTCAAGATTTGAAGTCCCCGGTATCGTTACCATAATCGCGTCAGTAGAGCGCTAAAAGCATAAGAAGAATTCGCCAACAAGTTCACGAACAAAGGATTGGCAGAAAGAGTCCTTCACGAGGACAGGATGCGTGAAAGAACGAGCCATGGTGGGGCACGCGCTGTGTTGAACGACAGATTGCGCTAATGCACGACATCACGGGCACACGCGCTGCGCTAGTCCACGCGTGGACGACAACTGACTCTTTTCCTCGAGCAATGATATGGACATGTGATATTGTCTCCCTACACACCAAATGTAACAGAGAAAACACATGTGAGCTTTAACATAATCAAGCGAGTTCTACGAAATGGAAAAGGACATTAACTACTCGCTTCTTCGTAAGACCGAAGCTCGCCAAGACCTACGTCATGCACCGACCATGCATTGTGTTTATCCAGCCTCGCTGAACTGACCTTACTTCCCACGAAGCTGTCTCAGGCCAGCGAAGAAATTGACAAAAAGTTCAGAGATTGCTGGTACTCGAGGAGTTGAATCAAGGCAAGTGGCATCTTTACTCACCAATTCGAACCAAGCTAACCGCAGCAGCATGCCTTCGGCACGAGACAGTATTCAGGATCCCCGCGCAGAGGAGTCAAAGAAGAGAGATCTGATCGCACGCGGCGACTATACCGAGACTCCTGCCGGCAAAGCCACCTTCTTCGCCCTGCGCGCCATCGAGCCATACCTTCAATACTCGATTCTCGCTCATGGCTTGGGTACTTCCCTCATCCACCGTATCGGCCTGCGCACACTTCCACCGGGTCTTCCCATAAATATCGGTATCGGCCTGATCGATGGCCTCGGCCTCTCCCCGTACAGACTGGTGCTCTTCGGCATGGCAGTTGGCGCCGCGGTCAAGCAGAACATGTGGGTTGCCGCGCTATCTGGCGAGCCGATGCCCGTGTCTGCGGCCATGACAGTCGGAGCGTTCAACGCTGTCGTGAACAGCGTAAACACATACGCCTTCTTACTCACAACAACATCTGCGTCCACCGAGTCAGACTTTCCTCAGCCCGCGCTCATCATCGGAAGCACGCTCTACGTCGTCGGTCTTGCGACGGAATTGATCAGCGAGGTTCAACGGAAGCGGTTCAAGTCGGACCCGAAGAATAAGGGCAAGGCATACACGGGTGGCTTGTGGCAGTTTGCGCGACACATCAATTACGGCGGTTACACATTGTGGCGGGCTGGGTATGCGATTGCGGGTGGAGGATACACGCTGGGCGCTGTCGTGGGCGCATTCTTCTTCTGGGACTTTTCGCAGCGTGCGGTGCCTGTTCTGAACGAGTACTGCGAGAAGAGATATGGAGCGGCTTGGGAGAAGTTCAAGGTGGACACTCCATACAAGCTGATTCCGTACTTGTATTAGGTCTGGAACGGTCCTTGAAAGTCATGCTTGAAAATAACTAACCAACCTGAAATATCTACCCTCGTTACCAAGAAACATGCAACCTTTCCAACACGCATTATTGTGCATGATCCCACAAACCACGCTCCCCACTCTTTTTGGCCCAGCAAATCTTTTCCAAAAAGCCACCAAACAATAAACCCGCCAGCGCACCTTTCGCCATCCAGCTGACACCGGAACGACCCAAATTCGAGACCCCTCAGCTGCCCAACGCTATTCGGTTAGCTCCAGTCCCGAGTGCGGACCCGAGCGTCTGGGTGCTCGCAAGCTCGTGTCCTGAAGCGGAAGTGCACGATAAGCATTCTCGAGGGGGTTGCACGACAGGCGCGGGATCGCGGTCCGGGGGGAGGGGCACGGCATGAGGGGTTCGGAGGGGGCGACGGGTCTGGTTGGGGTGAGATGGAGAGGGTTCCTTTGATGGAAGCCGGATGAGTTGGATTTGTGGTCGACGACTTGCTTGGTAGAAGATGGACTACTGTGAAAGCGCTAGCCAAGCGGACCTGTCCAAATAGGATACGAGGTCTGTTATTGCCTCGAAGCTGATGTTCTCATGCGTGCCACTTCGTGTCGGGTGCTGATGGAAAATAAGCAACGCCGACAACGAACCTCCGGTCAGCTTGGGGAGCGGGTGCTCGTAAAGATCTGGCCGGATACGGGCCTGGGCTGCAATGACTCGTAACCGCAAACAGTAGCGATCGGTAACAGGTCGCCAAGTTCAGCTATTCAAGGACCCTGTGGCGGACGATGTTGCTCCAGGATGCTACGCGGCGCTATTTTCCGCGGTTTAGCTCGGCGCACTGTTAGAAGTCGTTCTCACGGCGCCGGCTATCGCGGACGAGGCAGCCTATGAAGCCGGAACGTGAACCACTGGCTTGGGGCTTGGGGGCTGTTCAACACCAAGGTTGGGCGTGCTCATGTGTGTTCGGGTGGTCAGCCAACGTGGTACTCACGAAACCACGTGTGCGGGTGAGGTGTAGTTGAGCGAGGTTGTGGACCGGGAGGGTCACCAGGGTTGAGCAGACGATTTCGTCATTGAGGAGCCTACAAGAGACGGGCCTCCGCTGCTGCGAGCGCCACGCTCCTTTGTCACCCCGCTACATTATTACATATCTACCACCTAGCAGTCCTGTAGCAGTGTAGTGCGACGCCGGAAGCAGTGGGAAGTCAGTGCACCCGGCGACGCTCGCAGGGCTCGAGTGCACTGAAAGCGGGCGCCAAGCAGCACGCACCCATCGCCTCCGCTCCACCGCTACAAATACAGTGGCTCGCCTTCACTGCGGGCCGCAGCCTGGCGCTGGAATCCCCCTTCACCTCCAGGCGCCGCACCCCCCCTGCCGCATTCACCTGGACGTCGCGCGGCGCTGACCTGTGTTTCACGTCCCGTGACGGCCAAGCGAGGGACGCCCGCAAACATGCAGACAGCAGTCCTGGCGCAACCCGCACCCGCTCCCGCCTTGGGAGCCATACCGCTCCGCCGCAAACCCATTGCGAGCCCAGGCGTTGGCGTGCGCCCGCCCTCAACATACACCATGTACTCTGACCACCACCCGGGCCACTCGCGCACGCGCACCACCAGCGCAGGCGTGTGTCCTGGCGCCGCGTCCCCCACCCACACCATGCACTCGCAATACCAGGGCGGCCTCCGTCGCACGCCCACCTCGTCCACCAGCTCGACCACGGGCACGCCAAACCGCTCCAACAGCGGCACCCTCCGCCGCTCGTCGTCCTCGCGCTCCGGCAACTCGCCGACCTCGTACGTGGCCATGATGCGCAAGCAAAAGGCTACCGTCTGGTGCGACCGGGCACAGTACGAGGACCCTCGCATGCTCGCCGCCCAGCGCCAGGCGAAGGCGCGAGCCGTCCAAGAAGTCGCTGGGGTCTCACACCATGCGCCCCCGCGAGTCGCCTCGGGAGGCTCGGGCGTGGTTGGCGGAGTCAGGTCAAAGATTGGCCGTCACCACGGCATGCCCAAGGCGTCGCTGTATGCACCACAGACGTATACTGCCTCGGGCGTGCCTGTGCGTCTGAGTGCTACCGAAATCGACGGCGATGACGAGGACAACAGTTCGCAAAACGGCGGCCCGCCTTACCACCACCGCTCAGGCTCGGGACGCAGCTCCCTTGGCTCCGCGCGTCGCATGTCCTATGCCAATCCCGTCGGCCGCGTCTCCTCCAACTCGACACCGCCTCAGAACTCTTCGCCCGAAGATCTCGGTGACTTGCAGGAGGAGCCTACGCCGAGCTCGCAGTTCGACTCCTCCGATGCCTACTTTGAGCACACAAAGACAAACCTGAGTACCGGCAGTGGCAGCAGCGAGGAGCGCAACTTTGGCAACGTCGGACGGATGCCGACAGCACTACCCAAACAGGAAAAAAAGGGCACAGACGACCTAGTGCGGAGGGGTAGCGTCGACGAGAGGACCATGACCATGAGCAATACACGGCTTTTCATCGCCAACCCGGATCTGAGCGACTGAACCAGCCCTTCTCACGGAATTCATTCTACGATACCCAGATACATGTTTTACGCAAATGGGGATGATTGGCAATGCACGACGGAAAACAAGGAGATTTGGAAGCGTTGGCCTCTTCGCCGCGCATTACTTCAGCATATGCACCATTTTCTTTTTCTAGCGAACCAGTTCTGGATAGCTTTGCCACTTCTGCAAGGTGCTGCATGCAGTGCTGAGGCCCGGTTGTACGGAGTACATGCGATATAGTCAGTACACATGGAAACAATTCACACCAACAAACATATTTTGTAAACACCTAGGTGACCCTACCTATCATTCTTGAGTGAGGACCGCTTCACGGCACCGCGGTGACGAGTTCCCGCTGGGTATATGCACCTCGGCGGCTTGTCTAACATTCCGTAACTGTTTTGGGGTAGTGGACGTCGATCGCGTGTGCCTGTGCCTGCCAAGGGTTCCGAGGCTGGGTTGCAGCCGCTGTTGTACAGACGAGATTTTAATGCAGGGGGAGATGAAACATGGTTTGAGCAACGATGAAGTGTTTGTTGTGCAGTGCTGTAGAACCAACATCTTGCCTTGGTGCCGTGTTTGCCAGCACAGAGGCCTGGTGAGGGTTGTCTGGCTCGATAGAACCAGAGCGCAACACGACACATTCGTTGATGTCTCCATTGGCCAGCAATGCAACACATTTCTTACTCCGGTATCGAGTTGAGCGAACATAAACTTCCGGCCCTTCTCCATGTACTCGGTCGACATAATCTCGACATGACGCATTCAAGTTCGGCCTCACTACTCCGTATGATTTGCCAAGATTGCCGACGCTCAGGCACCTCTTGGAACCCTATACCCTCCACCACCCTGCCATCGCGCTCTAGAACGCTGTAATTCTTGTCTGGTCTCGTGGAAACAATCTTAGTTCTCGCAATGCCACATGCCAATGGCACAGCGAACGGCGCAACAAAGCAGCAAGTGCCTATGCCGAGCTCCAAGGCTGGACACGAGAAGACAGACTATAGCAGATGGAGGCTACGAGACGACCGTGGCTGTCAGACATGGCACTATCTGAAAACGGACGAGGAGGTCAAAGCGTGGCCACAAAGTACAGCAGACAAATACTTCCTAGGCAATAGCACGGTCAGTCCACACCCAGGCCCACAAAGCTCACCTGGGATGGAAAGCGTGCACAGTCACTGACCCGACACCATACACAGGGTCTACCTGCACTCCCGTCCGCACACACCCCCCTCGCATCCGCCACCAACGGCCTCGCCTTCTTCTCCAAACTCCAACTCCCCCCAGGAAACTGGGCGTGCGAATATGGCGGTCCCATGTTTCTCCTGCCTGGTCTCGTCATCACTTGGTATGTCACCGAGACACCGATACCCAGAGATCACGCCGTCGAAATGCAGAGATACCTCTTCAACCGACAACATCCCCAGGACGGAGGCTGGGGGCTACACATTGAAGGAGAAAGCAGTGTGTTTGGGACGGCGTTGAACTACACCACTTTGCGGCTGCTGGGCATGGATGCAGAGGACCCGAGGATGCGGAAGGCGCGAGACACCCTCTGGAAGCTTGGTGGTGCGCTGAACGGACCTCACTGGGCAAAGTTCTGGCTGAGTGTTTTGGGTGTGCTCGAGTGGGACGTGGTCAATCCCGTTCCCCCAGAGCTGTGGCTTCTGCCCGACTGGGTGCCGGTTGCGCCTTGGAGGTGGTGGATACACATGCGACAGGTCTTTCTGCCCATGTCGTATGTGTATTCGAAGCGATGGTCGTATCCTTTGAACGAGTTGACCAAATCGCTCCGCTCGGAACTCCTCACGCAGCCTTTCGAATCGATTACGTTCAGCGCGCATCGAAACGATATCGCGCCCACGGACGACTACCATCCCAAGACATGGATCCTGAAGCTTGTTTTCTGGTTCCTGGTTGTCGTCTGGGCGCCGTTTATGCGCTGGAAGGGATTGGTGAAGAGAGCGGAAGAGCACGTTTGGTGGCTCATTGAGAGAGAAGATGAGAATACTGACTATGCGAACCTTGGGCCTGTTAATGGGCCCTTGAATACGTTGTGTGCGTACATCAAGGGCGGACAAGACTTTCAGCCTTTCCAAGAGCATCTCAAGACATTGCCTGAGTTTCTCTGGGTCAAGGATGAAGGTATGCTTATGAATGGTACGAATGGCGTACAAACTTGGGATACAGCATTCCTTGTTCAAGCTGTTGAAGCGTGCGGATATACCAACGACGAGAGGTGGTACCCTATGCTGAAGAAGGCCCTGGAGTTCCTTGAGGACCAACAAATCTTGGAAGAATGCAGAGATCAACATCTTTGCTACCGGCAACAACGAAAGGGCGCTTGGGGGTTCAGCACGCGGAAACAAGGCTACACCGTCAGTGACTGCACGTCAGAAGCTCTCAAGAGTGTCTTGATCTTGCAAAACGAGCATAAGTACCAACCCATTATCCCCGACCGCCGCTTGAAGGACGCCATCGACGTTCTCCTCACCATGCAAAATGCATCTGGCGGTTGTGCCTCCTATGAACCGACTCGTGGCTCCGTCCTCCTCGAACACCTTAATGCTGCAGAAGTCTTTGGCAACATCATGATCGAATACGACTACCCCGAATGCACTACCGCCGTCATCACTGCCCTTCACATGTTCCAGAAACACTACCCCGCCTACCGCCCCGCCGACATTGCCGCCTTCAAGAGCCGCGCTATTGCGTATATCTGCCGCGCTCAACGCCCCGATGGCTCTTGGTATGGTAGCTGGGGCATTTGTTTTACTTACGCCGCCATGTTTGCGCTCGAGTCTCTTGCTTGCGTGGGCGAAACGTACGCGAATTCTGAACGTGTCCGTCGTGCGTGCCAGTTCTTTGTCGCCAAGCAAATGGATGACGGCGGGTGGGGCGAGACGTACAAGAGCTGCGAGACTGGAGAGTGGTGTCAGCACCCGCAAAGCCAGGTTGTACAGACTGCATGGGTGGTGATTGCGATGCTCGAGGGCGGGTACGGTGACACGGAAGATCAGCGAGAGATTCTAAGAAGAGCTGTTCGATTGATTATGCAGAGGCAGCAGGAGAACGGCGAGTGGCTGCAGGAGGCAATTGAAGGCGTGTTCAACAAATCTTGGTCAGTTCCCCTGACGATGTGGTCGTTGAGATTGGCAAACTGACGCGATTACAGTATGATCTCCTATCCAAACTACAAGTTCATCTTCCCGGTCAAGGCACTGGGTATGTATGCGAAGCGTTTCGGTGACGAGAAGATCTTATGAGATCATGGCTAGAATGTTGATGTATAATCAAAGCTGGGCAAAAAGCAGCGTACATAGCAGTGAAAACACGACGCGGCACGAGCATTGTCTACAGGACGCGTTTGAACCACACAATTCGTCTTCAAATCTTTCGAGCTTGAGAAAAGTGAGACATAACCCACAATCCTCGCATGCTCTTCCTGCTCCTTTCCGCAAACTCAACTGTCTACCGCATATACTTAACGCACTCCGCAGCACTCCTTACTCACGTATACCGCAAAATGGCTGGTTAGTCTTCCCCATACACATGAAGCACAAGCCAGAAACTGATCAACAATAGCCTATCGCAATACTAACAATCAAGTCAAACACAACTATGCGCCGCTTATATACTTGCCAGCCACTGCAACTCATATCACGCTCCACCACGCTCCTCCAAACTCCCCCCCCCGCCTCAATTCAGTCGTTAACCCCTCACCTCAGACTACATCCTCGGCTTCGTCTCGCCTCACACACACACATCTCGCCCCCCCGCCGAAACACCGATGACTTCGCGCCTGACACATGTGCCGCGCGCCTCGTCTGCGGCCCCCACCGCGACGTCCGAAGCCCTTGGCCGCGATCTGGAAGACGGCGAAAGATTGTTCGACAGGTGCGCAGACGCGCAGACGCAGGCGAGGATTCTATGCCGATATGGGGGCGGAGCAAGACGCGGGGCCTTGGGCGGGCCAGCGGGGTGTTCAAAGTGGACGGTTGCAGCGGGTACAAAGAAGCGAGATGTGTGGGGTTGGGGAAAGAATGTTCCGCTGTGGAGGATATGCTGCGAAGAAGGAGGGAGAAGGACGCTGGGGTGATGTGTTTTGCTTGGGGAGTTGTTTTGCTTGCTGTGTTGATGGGGGGTTCGGACGGTGGGGAGTTGTAGGCTTGAGGTGTGAAACACGTTGCGTCTAGGTGGATTGGCTGTATACACCCTGCTGTATACAATGGACTACTTGCTCAAGCTGTTCGAGATGGGTTTGGTGTATTTGCTATTTTCCCGCATGGGCCATAAGTGCGGTGATATCAACGTGTGTGAGTAATCACGCCTCATTGCACTGGCGCCTGCGTTTTATGCTTGTCGTGCAGGAGTCTGGGCACGGCAGCCATGAGTAGTCGCCAAGATGTCCATGTGTTTGGTACAGATCATTTTTACTACGATGCTCAGATCCTTCGCCATGGCAGAACTCACTACCGTCTTCGGCAGCACGGGAAATCAGGGCGTGCTGGTTGTTCGCGCGATCCTGAATCATCTTGAGCTGAGTGAAGAGTGGAAGATTAGAGGTATTACGCGCAACGCAAACAAGTCCGATGCGCAAGTCTTTAGTAGCGCAAGGCGTGGAGATGATTTTGCTGTGTCAGAGATGAGAGAACGAAAAATAAAGAAACAAGATTGGTAGCTAATATCATGTAACAAGTCCAGGCCCATCTCAACAGCACAGAAGACTGGATTGCACCCGCTCATCGCTGGGTCTGATGCTGTGTTTGGAGCGACGAATATCTGGGCAAAAGTACACACTTCCCTATCTCTATCACTCTTCTGTTCCTATACTATTTCGCTCATCTCAGGCTTCTCTCGCCCACCAAGTCCAACAAGACAGAAACCTCCTCACCGCCTGCGCCTCCGTACTCATGCCCTACCCCATCTGTTCTTCGTTCCAAAATTGCGTCTGGAAAGCTACACAATCTGCATCACTTCAACAACAAAGCCACCGTCGAGGAAATCCATGACTTCCGCCGGGCGGCCCGCGAGTTTCATCAAGCTGGAGTCTCCCAGGGCGAATATCACTGTATCCATTCAATCGATGGGAAATAAGTGATGGAGAAGAGTATACGCTGCGTTGGTCGTTCCATCCCACCACTCGCATCATAATGCTCGGTGTTCCGAGCGAGTTTGGCACTTTCGTTGCGTCAACTCTTCTCACCGGCTGTGCCACCTCGGCTCGACATGTCCTCGCACGCTCGGAGTGGTTCACGCGGCTGGATGTGCGTGCTACGGTGGAAAACGTGACGGGGAAAAAGTTTGCGGGTGGTTGGTGGGGTTGGGGAGTGGGATGGATTTGGAACGTTTGAGGGTTTTTTGAGAGGGATTAGCCTTGGTGGTTGAAGGCAGAGTGGGAGAAGGGCATTCTGGTTCGGTCAAGAAAGGTACATGAGAGATGGGTGTGCCCTACTGTTTTTGCCTAAGTGTTGTGGAAGGACGCCATGACTCAGTTTTGGAACTGGGGCGCTTGCGCATGACTAGTTAGTGTGCCCAGCCGAAATCGCTTGTTCTTCGCTGCTCACGTTTTCGTTGATCAACCCGCAGCATCGCTGTCCTTTGCAACCCCTAGTTCTTCAAGCTGAAATCTGATGTCATGGCTACTCAAGTGGTATGGCATCTTCTACCGCCCGACCTCATCGAGCTGCAACTTGGCCAGATCGACCTGCTGTTGGCCATGTATCCAGAAGAAACCACGATTGATCAGGACTCGCAAAACACCATTGATGTTCTAAGAAGCCTGGACGACGCGAGCCTGAATGGAAAATTCGCGACTGCACCTTCTGTACCGGTACTGCTACAAGTTACGATCGCAGAAGAGCCGGTCAAACAGAGGCTCGATCTTGATTTCATATTTCCTTTTTCTTATGAGAGTAGCACGCCGCCTGAAGATCCACCTGATTTCAAGGTGCGGGTACGCCAGCCATATTGGCTGCACCGAGCGGCTACAAATCAGCTCATGGCAGGTTTAGCCACGGAAGAAGATTTGCTGGGGACGATTGAGCACATCAAAGAAGCGGCTATTGAACAGCTCGAACAGTCTGCAAACACAACCGCTGCTTTGATCACAGCAAAGTCCGGGACAATTGACAAAGGAGATCTGGTTCGAGTGTGGTTCTACTTCCCCTCCATCTCCACCCGCTCCAAGCGCGACGACTTCATCATTCACGCACCCTCCTACTGCCTCACCGGCTTCCTCTACGCAGGTAAGCCTGGCTTGTTGTGTGTCGAAGGCGGCTCGCAGAGCATAGACGACTACATGAAGTTCATCAAGACGGAGAGCTGGGGTGACATACCGGCACACCACAAGAAAGTCAGCGAACGCTACCGCGAGACAAAGGATGTGGAAAGAGTGTTTCCGGACATGACCGAGATCACGGACATGGTCGGCGAGAGAAGAGGTCAAAGAGCGAACAGAGGCGATATGAAGGCTATGGAAGAATGGCTGGCGGAACGGACACTGGGGGATGCATTTGCAAAAGTTTTGATGTGAATAATCTACCCTACCGGTCGGAAAAGCTATGAGACCCACAAGACAAATCTGTCCCGCTTAAAGCACAAAGCAAATCTACTCAATCAAGACACAAAATGAACCCACGCCACCCAAGAAACACAACACCAAATCACGCAATCCAAAAGCACAAACTCGGACACTTGCCAACCCCACCACCATCTTTCCCCAGGAACACTGTAACCTTCTTAATCTGCGTGGTTCCCAACTCCCACTTGTGCTGGATCAACATGTACGCTGTGCTAGCACCATTCGGCGTTCCGAGAATTGCTTTGCCTTCTTCGCTGTCCACCTCAATCATCAGACCGGGCCACTGGGTATATCTATCGAGCCCCTTTTCTTGCCAATATTTTCAAAAGTACTTTGCGCGTGGCATTGTTGGTCATTGTCGATCGGACCACATATTGGATGGGCTTCGGGGTGGTGCCGCCACAGATCTTGAGCCATTGCAGATAAGCTACGTCGGACCAGTAGCGCAATTGGGGAAGCAGCGTGATGTTCTTCTCTTTCGCTTCGAATGCTGCAGAGTGGTTTGAGGCGGCGATCATGACGCCATCGGTGGGGTTGCAATGTTGGTGGAAAGCTGCTCCTGTACGCTGTTTCGATGTGTGATTAGCAAATGCATCGATCTTCAACGAGTGACTTACTGGATACTGGGTTCCGTCGGCTTCGGTAGTATTTTGGTCGTGCTTGTGCTGAACCATGATGTTGAAACCGCCGTGATCAGCCAATCTAGCGTTGACATTGAGGTCTTGAAAGGCGGACGCGGAACCTGCCAATTCACATTCCTCTGAGCCCGAGGAGAACGCATACTCGGTATACCCGTATTTAGACAAGTCTCCAATGGTACTGAAGAAGCTCGCGAACGTTTGATCGTCAACAGCTCGCATCATTTTCAATCGATCTGTACCTTTTGTGGTGGCATCTTGATATTCTTTCTCTGTGGCAGGTTTATTAGTCTGGAGAGTTCCATGGCACTTTTGAAAATTATGTCAGAGAAAGATTTAGATGGGTAAGTGATAGTTCATGTAATGTAATACAGAGGTATGCCTATTCAGGTTCCAGTCGTTCCTCTATAAATGTCAAGTGTTCAATCTTGCTCCCCAAACTTGGTGTCAGGCTTACAAACTTAGAAAGGTGCGTGAGCAGATAGCAATTGTTTTAGACTCTCACGTGAGCACAGTCGTACATGTTTTGAAGCGCGATGAGAAAGTCAGGGGGCAATTCTCAGGCCTGAACGTGAAGACACGCGAATCCAAAGCAACAAGTAGCAATACGTTTTAGGGTATCGTACGCTTCCAATGCTAAAAGCTCGTCGCTATGCGTGGGCAAAAAGCTCTAGATCGCCGACAAATGTCTATCCAACACCTTCCCTGCTCTTCACCATTTTTATCTCTCAGCTACACTGTCTCAAATCGCCATAATTGACTCCCCGCCATCAAGCGTAACCCTGTTCCTAACATTCACCTTCAACAACCGACCAGTAGCCTTGATCAAACTACCGTCTTCATTCTTGCCAAGCACCGCATTCGGAGCATATACTAGCGCCTCTCCAGTTTCCAGACCTTCAATCTCGTGCATCCTCTCTTCGTCATCGTCCATCGCGCTGATGTGCTTCTTCAAAGCACTATACCATGCAGGGCTAGTGAAGCGGTGTATAATTGTGACGGAGCAGAGAGCGATTAAATCGGTCGAGACTGTGGGTTCTTGCGTTGATATGACTATGCGAGCACCCTTGTGGCGCTGAAGACGTATCACGCTGGTGAGGTGGTTTGTAAGGAGTTTGGAGCCGGGCGTGTTGATCATGTACTAGACTGGTTAGCAGAGGTCGCCAAAAGTAACGCGCAGGGTATACGAACCTTGTGAGCTTCGTCGAGAACAACTAGCTTTCCTTGGGTTGGATTCTGCAAGAAACGTTCGAGGCCAAGCTTGAACAAGATACAGGCCGTGTTCGGACTGATGAAGGCATCTGAGAGGTCCATGATGGTGATCTCGCCTGGGAGGAAGTCTGGCTGCGGCGCCTTATCTGTAAGGTCCAGGAATGACTCCAGTAAGTTGAGTCGCATGTCGAGCATGTTAGATTGTGTTGCATCAAAGCTTTCGAGCTCCAGTGCCTTCTTGAACTTAGTGTAGTCGAGCGATCCGTCCTTACTGTTCGCCGCGATGGAGCGGAGAATAGACTCAACTTTGGCCATGTACAGTGGTACAGTTGATTTCTCGTCAATAGCCATGAGTGTGCGCAAAGCGCTGATGTCGAGTGTCTTTGCCTTGAGCTTGAAGGGTACGATTTGAACGTTTGGGTGCCTCTGGTATAGCTTGTTGATAGCGAGGTTCGATGGCGAAGTTAGAACCGTGACACGCTTCACTTGGTGGCCTGGCACTACCTTGCTTGGTGTAGCCAAGTACGTGGCTTCGGAGATACTGAAACCTGCGCCTCCGCTGGTCCATTCGCCGTAGCTGAATACCAACGTCGATACCGGGCTCTGCAGTTGCCCGAGATGTTTTGATGGAATGACAGCATTCTCAATGATACAAGAGGTAGTATGACTTTTGCCGCTTCCTTGCACTCCGCAGATGAATGTGGAGACCGGGACGTTTGTGTTCAAAAAGATCTGGGATGATGGTGAAAACGAATCCTGGCCAGAGAGATATCCCAAGACGCCATACTGCGGCACAAGATCGAGGGAATGCTCTTCTACAATACTACCTGATACTAGTGGTGCTTGCTTGATGTATCCTTCCACACCTTTGCTTGACGTGTCGATGATCCCAAGGCCATTTTTCTTAGGTGCCATGAGCCGTCCAAACATGGAGAAATCGGGCGTGGAGCTGCACGTTGCTTCTCCGGAAGAGGCTTCTACAACAGGCACTTGGGAAGTCAAGGAAGTACCCTTCGTCTTTGATTTCTGCGATCATGTCAGAAGTACTCACGTATCATCCTCAAAGCACCAACCTTGATTGCATCTGGAACCTGTTGTGCGGTTCGCAAGGGGAGGCTTGTGCTGGCAACTACTACCTGCACAGTGGTATCAGATTCGGACTGGTTACTCAGAGGCGCTACTGGAGCCAGACTTGATGAGTTAGAACTGCCAGCAGTAAACGTAAACGTCGAAGGCACAGCGCCGGCGGCCCCGAGCTGCACTTCGGGAGCTTTTTCCGTCGCGAGCTCACCATCGGAGTTAAAAGTCTGAGGCTGTGCTCTCTCGACTTGGTTGTCTACTGGCTTCCGGCGCGCTTCCGACTTCATCTTCTGTACCTCGAGCGGATCCCGCAGGCTATAGTCATGTCCCGGTTGACGTACTTGGTCAAGTGCTTCGGCGATTCGAGCTTTCTGGTCAGGCCTCTGAGCAGCCAAAGCCTTTTGGAACTTTTTCCACCCAACGAAACCTACGGAAGTGAAGGCAGACTCAAGATAGCGATCGTGTATCCACTGATAGAGCTGATCATTTATGCTCGCTGTTGCCGCCTGCTGCGGATTTTGTTGTGACACTGCGGTCCTGGCTATGCGCAGTGCAGTGGCATTGTTCCTTTCGATGCTAGTGCACATAAGTAAATGCAACAAGCGGCTGGAAGCAAAATGTTACTCACCGCTTCACAATAGTCCTCCGCAATTTGTAGTCTACTAGATCAGGTCGAAACTCCTGCAGCCTCATCTGTGCACGATCGGCGTCTAGGAATTGACCCTTGTCATCCTTAGGATGGTCGTCGAGTAGTTCCTCTGTAGCATGAGCGAAAGAAAGTATTGTGAATATGAAGACACCACTCACTGAACATAGGTCATTATCTAGCCTAAACCAAGATTAGCGGCCTTGAATCAAAAGTTGAAGCTATTTGTACTCTTTGACTACCCTGGCGATGGCTTTAGCTTCATCAGGTCGTTGTGACATCAAGTTCTTTCGGAAATCCTCAAAGTTGACTGTGGGAGCAATCAGTTTGCCTTTCTTGTTGCAGTAAGCCTTGCGATACTGTGCCCGTATCCAGACATCCATTTTGACAGATTTGTGAGTCTGCTGATGGTGTTGTGAGAAACAGGTATTCAATTTAACCAAAATGAACTTGTTTGCGATGTACAAACATTTCTTGATTGCGATGAAAGACATTTGCGCGATGCCTCGCTTGAACCCCTGCAAGCAAACATGGTCTAGAGCGGCCCCACCACCCCACTCTTGCACCACGCCAGGCGTCGCGCGCTCGCGTTTCGACCTCAATTCACCTTCCGTCTTACTCCGTACATGCGCGACGCCATATGTCGATCCATCTTCGCTACTTCAAGAGTCGTCTTGCCTTCCAGGCGGCTGCTTCAGCACCTCCAGCTATGTCTCCCTTTCGCCCTCCTGCGTGCTAGTACTTGCATAGTATCCTACAGCACATTCTAGCCAAGACGAATCTCCAAGTTGTGAACACTCAACTTCTTAACGCATGTTGCGCTGCTTGTAGCAACCCTTATTGCCTCAATATTTCCCTCGGCCAGATGTTGCATCAACCAGCTGGATATGACATAATGATACGAGTCTTATGTTAAGACTCGCATTGCTGCACCATACCCACATCAGGAGCAATCCAATGTTGTTCAATTTTATCTTACCTACTTAAGATGGAACCTCAATTTTCGTATAAATTCTCAGACACGTTACCGGCCTGGGAGACAACAGAGGACTCTGTGGAATCCATCCAGTCTGGAAGGACAGAACGTGACGTTGATGATGTACTGGTTGCAATAGACAGACTAGTCAACTTATTGCCGACGGTCCAGAGGTGACAGGATTTTCAAGATACCGCGTCTTTAGAGTTGGATCAAGCTCCCGACAAAAATTTCTACCTTGACTCCACTGTACCACTAACCTGTTCCAAGCCCTGTTTGCTGCGTTTGGAGGGCCCAGACCGCCGGGTATTTAATCCCTCAGGCATACCAGCGTGAAAGCCGCCTATCACACTGGACAGAGACGTCCATATTTCGTTGAGAGGACGGCAGAGCTGTTGCTCGACTGCAATACCATGTACGAGGTGTCGAAGGAGACGCCGTGGTCACGTGCCATCGAGGAGGCAACGTTTGAGTTCGAAGCGAGACTTGAAATTTGCGAGCTTTTCATTTTTTTCTTGCGACTTAACTACTACCACGCTCGTTACCATAAGAAGACTACAATCAACGTGGCTAGAAGCGTTCAGGAGTTGCGTGACGATCTTGGCGGTACCAACGGCTATCTTATTGCTGAAGAACTAACACAGCTAACGGGTGTTATCAATGACAAGTCGGGAAGTCTCGAGGACGAGCTCAATCATATAGAATGGGTAGAGGATGATCCAAATATTGTGGTTGAGGACATATCATCACCTGTTGAGGATCCTGACGGACAGTATTGTGTAGTTTGTCACGCCGGACTTACACTGCCAGGTGTGCATACCAAATCATGCGGGCAAACATACTTCAAAGAGTGCTTCGAGTTCTCAATTTACGTTGGGGAGAACAGCAGTCATAAATGCAGGTATAGTCGAACTGAACTGTTCCCAGCGCCATCCACCCATGTGCATCAAGGATCTGGGAGTCGAGCGCGGCTGTCAGACCAGGCACGATGCCATGCAGCCTTGTCTTGAGATGCTCGAGGCTGCATTACTCCAGGTTAAGAACGAAATGCAATTGCAAATCAAGTTGGAGCAGGGAGTGGGGCTGCTCCCTAATGTTATGCCCTGAGAGGGAACCTATTCAGATGACCGAACAATCGTTGGATGATATCAGGCTTTTCTAAGCTTGCTTTTTATTTTTATTTTGAGCCCTGACGTGCACATTTGAACGCTGAGGCGGGCTACACAACGACATATAATTTCCGTAGGGGACTATCGAATCGCAAAGCTCTTGATGCCGTGCAAGAAATGCTTCCTGATCTGAATGTCCTCGGCCGCGCCATATTTCACTTGGATTCCACTAAATTGTTGCAGCTGCAACGAAGCACTTGCCAGATATGTTGGGAACCTCGAAGTCTTGCGTAGTAGCTCGGCGTGTATGTGCTCAAGTTGGCGAATACAACCTCATGCGCCTTAGGCGCGGAAACACCGCCCAGAGCAGTGGTGGGTAAGTTCTCATGACTACGCTCCAAGCTGTGCAAACCAGTATCAAACGCCTACACTGTTATAGATCGAGACCGAGCCCAATCAGTTTATCTGCCGTTGATGCCTTGCATGGTCGTTCGGCTTGCCATCCTTCTGATTAATACACGGGACAAGGAGGCGAACTGTGGAATGATTTGATTGTCGCGAGGTGTACATGAGCCCAACGTACTGTACAGTAGGCCACGGAAAGCCTCTTGCACAATATTACTCACGCGCCCTCTTGGAATGAATGTATCTCGAGATGATCTCTGATTTTCGTGAGCACCAACGTGCTCGATGTCGTGCCTGAATCGCAGTATTGGTTAAGGGTAGGTACAAAGAGCGGGAAGTAAAGGAGCAGCAGCGCGTACCGATAGAAGGTGCGACCACGTGCGGGGGCACACGACCCACCCCCACCACACCATCACGGGTACAAACATTCACTCCAGGCCACAACGTCTCTTGCTCACCGCAACACTGTAACCTCTCGCACAACACCTGAAACCTCAAATCTCAACACAGTGAGCGAGCGCGATGGATGACACGATCGATCAACTCATCCAAAACAAGCAGGTTCCAGCAGCTACAGCAGGTAACACATCCTCGTTTGGTGCACGCAGGGTTACTCGCAGATCGAGATCGCGAACAATACACCGTCTAAGCCGGAATTCTGCCACTGACAGTGACTAGTATACAAGGAAGTCCGACGACGATTTCGGAGCCTCTTTGACATCAAACTACCTCTGAAGAAGTCGGGTAACGTCACTGCAGCGGACCCTCATAGTGGTCGCAATTCAAAGGTCTCGTCGCTGCCCACCTTTCCGTCCGAGTTGAAAGAGTACCCAGACGACGAGGACCAAGATGGTCACAAGCGAGCCCTCGCATGGATCAGCGAAATGCTCGCAAGTCATGCTAGAGTACTGAAGCGAGAGCACTATATTCGCATATTTCGGTCCGCTATAGAGAAAGAGGCGGTGGGACTTACGGAGACGTGGTCCGAAATGGAAAGACTGTATATGGCGCTGACAGAACCGGACATGCCGGGTCCTAAAGAGAGACTACACAAAGCAGTCATTCTGGTCGCCAAACTGAATCTAGCAGAACAACTATCAGGTATCAGCACTTTGGCGACGCAGCGTCGCAAAGCTCTTCAGCGTGTATCTACACTGGATAGAGACGCACATGACATCCGCAGTCAAATCGTCGATCGCACCCAAGACCTCAAAATTGATCACTTCGCCTGCGCCATACCGCTTTCCACTATCAAGCTGCGTCCTGATATCGTCGATGACAACGAAGGCTGTTGCCCCGTCTGCCAGAACTCGTACACAGATTTGTCTACGAACACGGTCCCGGAGCTGCTGGCTGACTTTCCCGTTCGCATCAAATACTGCGGCCATATCATCGGCAAAGCCTGTTTAGAGCAGTGGATGAGCACACCCAAGATTGACGAGGCTAAATACCCCCACCGTACATGCCCACTGTGCCGGGTGAAGATCGAAGGCATACCCGGCCCACCATACCCTGCCAGCCTGAAAAGACACATCAAGACGGATCTGAGGGCAGCAGAAACACTCAAAGAATTCGTGTATGGCTGGGATATGGATGTGGAAGAGTGCATGGACACGATTGCAACGTGCATGAGCGAGGAAATTGTGTGTGAGGAGTTATTGGTCGTCATCAAGAACATGGCGGGTAAGACCCGGTGGGACTACGAGAAGGACCAGAAGATGCTCGAGGACAAGATGAAGGCACTGAAGGAAGAGCGCTGGGTCTGGGGCTTCAGAGGGGACCATATATGGAGACGAATGAGAGACGAGTGGATGCAGAGTGGAGTAGTACGAAAGGAGTGATGGCGGGGTATTAGTGTTACACTCCGATCCACCCCAGGTTCCGTTGTCCAAGAAGCTGTTTGCTGAGAAGTTGAGAACAACAACACTGTACGGCAATCGACAGAATCATGTATTCTATAATCATGCTAACTTTTTAGACACCCGCTGAGGTCTAGCCCTTTTCCATTTGCCAGGACGCAGCTCCTTATTCCTGTTCCTGTTTGACTTGTCACCAGTTGTTACATTCTTGAATGACGTCGTCATATCTCGGCGGCTTGGCACATGCATGACGACGGTCGAAATGCCAAAAATTGAAAAACAATTCTGCTCGCGTGTTGTTTGCAAAAGCATCAGCTTTACCACATTCCACAAAAACATAATGGGGGTCAACATTGTCGAAGTGGGCGTTTCAATGGTCCGTTCCCCGCGTTTCCCTGGGCCTTGCCGTACCTACCCCTGCGCTAACAACTCCACAGACCCTGGGTGACCGCGGCGAGCAACAAGACAGATACATCTGCTTTGAGCCACGTAGCCTCAAATCACGCAAAGAACTCGCGCTATTCGCTATCTTCGACGGACAGTATGTCTTAGATCAGATTTACGCCACGCGCTGCGACACGCGGCTAACTTACGCTCAGTGGCGGAACCGAAGCAGTTCAACATATCCACGAAAACCTCATCAAACACCTGGAGGATCACTTCTCATCAACAGAAAAGAGGCCATGCGCAGAATCTTATAAGCAGGCTATCCAACGCTCCCTCAAGGCCGTGGACCGAGACATTGGCCGCGAGGACCTCGATGGCGGCGCAACAGTTGCCCTTGTTCTAATCGACACGAAGCAAAATCTCCTCGTGGAAGCCGACCTCGGCGACTCGCACATCATCTTTGGAAACCACTCGGATCACCGCGGCAGCCTCGATGGCAGAAAGAGCAGAGATGATTGGGACCTCAATGTTCTCAGCAAAGAGCATGCGCCCGACGCACCAGAAGAACAACAACGAATTGAAGAAGCTGGCGGCGAAATCAACTTCACTACCGGTACAGCACGTGTAGGCGCAGTCAGCATGGCTCGTGCCCTTGGCGACATGGAGTACAAGAAGCCCCGCGTGAACCGTCTCGCTGGACACGATCTCTCGGATCTCGATGGCGTCGAGACAGGCGTCGCACCTGGCGCAACGGTAACCCACGATCTCGTGTCAAACAAAGCGCACTTCAGCACGCGAGAGCTATCTGGACAGTCACTTATCATGCTTGCGTCGGATGGCGTCGGCGATGCTGAAGAGGCATGCGAAGACGCACGTGACGCTGTGGACATGTGGACTGAAGGCAAAGAATTGAAAGAGATTGCAGAAACCCTGACCGCGCGTTCGGGCAAGATGAAGAACGCGGATAATTGTACCGTGCTGCTAGTCGTTCTTGACACCGAGGGCCACGGCGAAAGGAGAGACTCTGGCTCCGGAATGCTCAGGAAGGGAAGCTCTAGCAGTTCGCGGAGAGGCTCGAGGAGGAGCAGTATGAGCAGTATTAAGGAGAATATCAAGGACCTGCTGAGGTGAAATGATGCAAACGAGTCAATGCAAGTGGGACGAATATTATGTTTATGAAGAATTGGAGCACAAAAGCCACTCCCACGAAAGAAGGCACTACGGTGGACGAACGACTGCTCTGAGCATCACGAGTTAAAAGGAGGAGTGAAGCATGATGTGATGGATCAATTGCCCCAAAAAGGGTTACACTCAAAACATTATGTATAACTTTTACACCAATTCAAATCTCGTATATACATTACACCTTCTCATTGAAATCTACTCACGGCATGTTCGCATCCGGCGCCCTCCCACTCAACTTGAAATGCCCCGGATGCAGCCTCTGAAACACCTGCTGGGGATCATACTTCCTACTAATCGCCCTCAACCGCTCCACATTCCGGTGATACCTCCCCCTAGGACTAGACCGGGAATACAGACTGGTGCCATCTGTGAGTAGTTAGCACCTTGTAATTGAGAACGTCAGGACAACGTACGTGTCCGCCCACGACGCCGATATTGGACTTCTCAAGGGCGGTCTATACATTGAACCAGCGGTTGCCAGGCCCAATATATGCTGTAGTCTTGTCGCTTGAGACGGCAACTTTCTTGAAGTTCTCCATCAACACCGTGATACCATCATCAATGCTTGATGCTCCAATGAAGGCGGCATGGCCGCCAACCTTCACAGCAAAAGGGCACTAGGTGAGACGCTACAATAGCACCATAGAAGAAACTTCCAGAGCGGATTCTGGCTTGAAGACGCATCTCGGTATGACAGGAGCTTGCATCGCCGACCAGTAGGCCCCTGTGAAGGACTGTCTTTCGAGTATGTACGATTCTCAACTGCAAGGCAATGTTTGAACTGCGAATGAGACACTAGGCTGTATTAGAAATGATTTCGATACAGTTACGACACAATCTCCCAGCTCTTGTAATTTAATAGCGGAAGATTTTGCAGTATTGTGGGAAGAGGCGATCCATTCACATGTTCCAAAGGTACTATATCTGCGGCGTCGAGTGGGCTTGTAGGATACCAAGATGTAGGGGTCGTGCAGGCAGCGGCCTTGGATTCAGGCTAGCCTCTACCGGTTGGCCTGCCTTTGACCTCCAACTAGACACTTGGTACTCGGTACTCAGTACTCGGTACTCGAGACATACTCGACGCCATGAAGCGCGCTCGCTCTGACCGCGACCCAGAGCCCACGCCCGATTCCGCAGCACCACCTGCCAAACTTCCTCGACGCCTTCCCCTCTCGCGCGGGGCCCTCTCAAACGTCCAGGCGTCGCAATCCGAAAACGCTACGTCAATTAAGCTCTGGATCAGCTCATGCATCCGCAACGCGAGAATGGATCTGAACCAGCCGCACCCGCGATTGCAGACTCAGGCGTCGCGACGAGCAAAAGCGCGATTGCGAACACCGAGCCCCGCCAAGAAGCCTCCGCATTCTGCTACTCCTGAATACCGCAATGGGACCATGAAGCTAGCTCTTGTCTTCGTTGAGCGCGACCCTGAACTGCCTGCACATATCGCCGCAAGCGTCCAACGCATATTGGGCATAGGTACAACGAGGAATACAAGCGGGCAGAAGGATGAGGAAGATGCCGCACGGGACGCACTCGCAGCCACCCTTGCCGACTCGTATAGGGCCCAATGTCGGTCGCTTGCAAGCGATTGCTCCGGTGAGGGTGAATGGCGAAGCTCTATCTACTCGACCTTGATAAGTCCCCTCAGCAAGCGCTGGGCGCCCGTGCTGAAAGTAAGCGCGTCTGAGAAGCGTGAGTCTGTTGCTCCCATTTCCATCAGCGCCTAACTTGGTAAAGCATGGAACAAATATCTAAAGCCCACCGTTCTGCAGTTGCCTACTCTGGCTGCAATGCCACCCTACCCCCTTGTCCTTCCACTGCCGTCCTCAGGCGTTTTCGGCGCAATTCCCTCACCAACTGCTACGTCCTCCCCAGACCACCACCCCTCTACTAGCAGCGCCTTATCTACAACGACTAGCGATTATTCAACAGATGAGACCTTACACCTGTCTACACCCAAACCTGATATCACTGTTGGCCTTGCATCGGACTGCATTAGAAAAGCCCTGAACCTCTCACAGGACCTCCTCCTGCATCTGCAGACCAATCCAAACAACCCGCAACCTTTTATCAGCGATCCGCACCAAGTTCCGCTTGGTCTCCGGTTCCCCTTCCTAATCGTTGAAGCCAAGGGCTTGAATACGGGCGGCAATCTCATACACGCGCAGAATCAAGCTGCAGTAGCCGCGGCATCAGCCCTCAACATCCTCAGCGCTCTGGACGCGCTTATCCTTGGCCCAGATACAAATGCCGAATATTCCAACTCCGCTGTTGTATTTTCGCTTGCGACTGAAGGGCCCACCCATGAACTGTGGGTGCATTACCGACTGGAGAATGAATATCATATGTTTTGTCTCGAGTCTTGGCGCACTACGCTGCCTGGTCATGCGGAGAAGCTTGTCGAATATGTCGGCCGAGTAATGGAGTGGGGGGCAGGCGATTTCAAAGACCGTGTTGTTGAGAAAGTGGGCACGCTGTGGACGGGTCTATGTGGGCCTCAAGAGCCTGAAGGGTTGGGCCGATACTCAAGCGAGGAATAGGCAATATGAACATGACGGGCTATGCGAAGACTCAGCGCGAAGAGCTGGAGTATCCTACCCGAATTTAGAGTCCTCGTACTCGACATCACTATCCTTCGTTTCGTATTCAACGAAATCGTATTCGTCCTCGCTATGTATTACGTTCTGCGCATCTTTATGCTCAAATTGCTAGGTCTATCAAGAAGAACATCCTAGACGCTACTTGACAAGTGTTGATAGCAATATCTAGAGCGCGAAGAGGATGGTAACTTATTGCGCGAGGCAACTAAAAAGTGGGTAAATAATGTTGCTGTGTACTGCTACTACACGACTGTTTTTGTAGGCGCTAAGGACAATAGCATCAGCGCAAATATTTAGAAAGGCCTGAACATAAGAAAGGTAACAAACTATAAGCTAGAAAACCTAATACTGCGACTAAGCACAACTATAGATATTGCGCCTTAGTAGTGACCGTAGGGCGGTCGGTTGAGCATCATGATCTGATGTACAAGTTGTGTTAAAGTGCTTTCACGATCGCACGGTGACAGACCATGCCTTTTCTTGATGACTGACGAACGTTCTGATCTCCGGCTTAGCAAACGCTTTCGTACAGACAATGTGAGTTATGCCTCGCACGCCGCCTCAACTGTGCATTATCAGTGGAAGCTCATCACAATGGCGCGCCCCGGTTCTCACGGGGTTTTGTGCATGCAAATGCTCGCGACCACATATGCATGCCTTCTCCACCCATACTCTCCCACCACTTGACAGTCGCGGAACTTGGTGACTATCGAAAATCGATAGGAAGCCAAATCTCAACAACATGGCCAAATGCAGACCACGAAGACCTTGATCCTCCTAGTTCATCTTCTCATTTCGAGTGCAGATGCACACAACACCTCTGCAACGTGCTCAGACATCAACGATGCCGTGCAGCACGAATCCACCTCCACCCACCCCATCCAGCCATACTTCATCGCAGGCCAAAATCCCAACAGTGGTGCCTTCCACCTCGTAAACGACTCCAAACTACCAGCAAACATTGTTGCTGTGCACCAGAAACTCCAACATGACACTCATCAGTGCGCGCCATCCCACGATTCAACCATCGACTGATAGCATCAAGTACCAACAGACGAAAGACATTTGTGCAGTGTAATCTAGAGGATAATAGCAACGTGCAACGTCCTGCCCAGATGAACATGCATCGAAGCACAACGCACGAATTTCCGCAATACCTTCACCACAGCCATTGCGCACAGAGACGTACCAGGGCCCGAATAACTCCTTGCCTGGACAATGCGCGGGGGATTCGCTCAGGCCGCAACTTTCCAATCGGCGTGAGACTCATCTCTTCCACCCCTCTCGCAACTCTTGTTGAACACGAGACCTGTTTCAACGACGTAGTCGCAGGAAACTTGAATGTGAGATTTTACTTGGCGCTTGAGTGCAGAGGCATCAGTGCATCTAGTACACACTCCCTGATTGCTACAGAGCGCGTGGTGTGTGATTACGCAGTGCGCTTTCCTGTCATGGATGGTGTTTCTTTCTTTCTGAGTCGCCCGAGTCGGCTGGGGAGATGTATTAATGGATGGAAGCAGGATGTGCGGATTGAAATAGTGTGTATGGAAAACGAGCAGGATAGTGCTGAGGGTAGTACGGTTTGGCCTGGTAGAGCGAAAATGTTGGAGAGAGGCCGCATGCGAAGTTTTCGACCACTGGTGCGGCGAGTGCGGTAGGGGGGGATATTGGGGTGGTTTAGTGTGGTGTTTATGAGGGATATATGGTGTTGCGAATGGATGGACGTGTGGTGTGATACGACATGTTACTTGTTTGCATTATACCCAGGCCATTTGAATGGAAATTTCGACATGAACCTACCGAATACTTCCCCACAACAAACAAATTTCAACAACGCTCCAAGTCCCCCCCACACACAACCCCATAACCTTGCACACCATCAACCCCCCTCCCACCCCCTCGGCGGCCACACCCCCATCTCAACAAAACTTTTCTCCCCCTCATCCCCACATATAATATACATCATCTCGCCCTCGCCCTCCTCCTTTTCCAACAACGTCATGCAATCCTCCACCAACCTAAAATGCCTCAGCGCCGACCAAAGCACATCCTTCTCATCCCTGTCCGCCTGCACAACAACCTCCTTACACACCATCGCTCCAACAAGAGCATACAATTGCTCCGCGCTCGCCCAGTCCGCCAACAACATAATAGCGACTCTGCGCTTCGCGCGCTGAAACAGCGACTCATGCAGTGCGACGGGACACGACGACGACGACGATCCCGGCGCAGCGCGGTAAAGCATTGCAGAAACAAACTGGTGATACGCAGTATTTTCATCGAGCCACGTGCGCGCCTCGATGGCGCCGAGTTCGATGACCAAGTCTTCGAGCGGGAGTTGTGTGAGGATGAATGGGTTGGCGGTGGTGTATGCGTTGAGGTACTGGATTGGGATGTTGACGTGCACGTGTCGTAGCTGGTTCTTCAGGGGGCCGAGACTTTGGAGGGTGGACTGGAAGGTTAGGGTGTGGGGGTGTTGGAGGCGGAAGTGCGTGTTGTTGAGTGCGGTGGTCATGGCTTCGCCGTGGATTTGTCGGCATGTGGACAGTAGGGATAGCGGGTTTGTGCGGCGGTGCAAGCGGTTTGAGGAGCATGGTGGATGAGAGAATACGAATTTGTAGATGAGGAGGCGGATTTCTGGCGGGAAATTGAGGAATTTGGACTGTTTCTGCGCACTTAGGGTGTCTGGACAGAAGGTGTGCTTTCTGTATAGTGAAGCAAATGTCTCGGTGCCCAGGCGTTTGTCGACCTGGAATGCTAGGCGCGCCAGAGCTTGCATCTGAGCGGTTCTGCCCGAAATCGGATGCAGTAAAAGGTTTATTCCTTTAGGAGAACAAGGGGGCGTACGAGTAAGACATAGGCTGCGTTGTGAGACGCTAGAGGCAAGCGCAGCGGTGTACCATGGTACCTATCGCAGCGGGAGTGCAATTTTACAACTTCACGCTGCGAGTGATGTCCGTTTACATGTTAAGAAATGTTCTTTGATTAAGTAAGCCAAGCTCATTTTGAACCTTGGAGCCCGGTGGTCTTTGGTTGATGGCTGCGCACAGACCGTGCGACATTGTGAATGTTTGGGTCTAGATACAACAGGATTTCGCAATCACACACCACGGTCATTCGCACGGCAGCCAAGCATCTTGTGCGTATGCGTACAACCTGCTCACGCATAGGTCAGCGGCGCTATGGCAATAAGCATTACATGGGACAACTGAAATTGCCAAACAATTCCCAAAAAAGTTATTGTTGTCATGTATCACGAAGCTTGCACAATCATCGAGTATGCTTCAGAAGCCGCCGTGACCTGAGGCCACTCACTCCTCCACCCGTTTTGTCGCGAAATCCAATCCAATCTAGCCCACCGTACCCCTGATGCACTTACTTCGGTGCCCTAAAGACCGTCAAAGCCGGCTCACTCTTCTTCTTCGTCCTCTTCGCCTTCTCCTTCGTCGCCACGGGCTTCTTCTCCACCTTTGCCTTCTTCGTGACCTTTGGCTCATTGATCTTCCCGCCTGCCCTCTTAGTTCCCTTCTTCTCTTTGGTACCATCTCCATCTCCATCCTCATCAGCCTTCTTTGCGCCCTTCTTCTTCTTCTCCTCCTTCCTCCACAGCCCATTCTCCTTGATATAGAAAACCACATCGAGCACCGTGTCACAAAACTCCTGCACACCGCGAATCATCTTGCTAGGCTGCTTGTTCGACTCGACGCCCGCGCGCCACCGATCAATCACCGCGAAGAAAATCTCATCGGGGTCAGCGTCCTTGGCGTCGCGTACACGTCGATAATCTGTCTCGCTGCGATCATAATCGTCGTGCCAATGGCCTCTACCGGTACCCATCTCGTCGCCAATCTCGAACTGCACGAACGCCTCGATGCACATCACCGCAAGGGTGTGGAAGTTCAGGATCGCGACGGCCGGGTGGGGATCGGGGACTGCGAGGGCTTGTTGACCGGGCATGAAGATGTTCAGGAGCAAGTTAGTTTCTTGCTCCGGATGGTCGGGGGAGAGTAGGAGCTCTTCGCGATAGAGGCCGGGGAGAGAGATTTTGGCGACAGTGGGGTCATCTTTGGATTTCGGGAGTTCGAATTGCGCGTCGTATTTGGGAAGCGCCCAGTCGATGCTTTCGATGCTGGAGGTTGAGGCATCGTCAGGTTGGGGCTGGATGGGTTGAGCAGGTTCCTCTGGTGTGGGGTGAGCTGGCTGGGTCTTGGGAGTCTGCTTGGGTGCTGCTTTCTTGGTCTTGAGAGGTTGGAAGCCCATTTTCGGCTGAGACGAAACCAATTTCGCGTCTTCATTTTGGCCCGATGGGTCGTTCTTTTCTGCAGCTTTGTGCGCTGGAGAGGTGCTACCATGGACTGGCTCGCTGATAGCAGAGGGATGGCGCTGCACGCGAGACTTCAAAGGCTCATCGTCATCCGTAACTTCTTCCTTCACAACAAACCGATCAGGTTGTGCCTTGCCCTGATTCGGGGGTGGTTGCATGGGTCCAGGAATGAGTGGTATCTCTCGCTTTGCAGGCACAGGCACATAAGGTCGAACATGCTGAGCTGGCAAGCCGTACGCTGGTAGGGAATTTTCAATCGGAGTATAGTCCTGAAAGTAGGGGTCTTGCCCATATGGCTCCGGCCCGCGGTGTGGACGTCCAAAGATCATCCCAGACCGGTCATGCGGAGCTTGATCCTGATAAGCCACTGGTGCTAATGGCATCATCTGAGCTGCCGAACGCATGTTCATAGGATCGTATGGAAAGGCATCAATCTTCGGACGAGTATGGTATGCTGTGGTTGGATAGGTAGATGGAGGTGGTCTACCATACTGCCCACCTTGCATCGTATTGTGATGATCAGGAGCAAACTGGTCATATCCGAAGGGTGGCTGCAGTTGGATTTGCCGCATGACGGTGGGCATCTCCGAGTCGCGAACGTTTTTGGTGTGTGTAATTGGCGTGAATTGAGTATCGATGGTGGTGTGGCGAGCGTCTTCAAAGCGCAGTGTGGTTTCACGAAGTTGGTTCTTCGCCTTAGCCTGAGCGACGCGGCGTTCGAGCTGCGACTGCATGAGCTGAACTCGGTCATCCTCGTCATCAGCCTCAGTCTCATCCTCGTTTTCCTCTCCATCTTGCTCATGGTCTTTTTCAAACCCAGCCTTCATCTCGACGCGATCGTCTTCCTCGCCAACTGAACCACTCCACTCCTCCCATGCCTCTTCGTCAACCGATCCCAGACCTTCTTTATCGAAAAGAGAAGCTTGGTGTAGCTCATCTGAATGGTTGCGAGGAAGCCGACCAAGGAAGCTGTCCTGAGTGCGCTCTCGATGACCAGGAAGTGCGGGTGGCGGCTCCTTGTTATGGTCCTTAACCTTCTCTTGTGCATCTTCGTGCTCGGCATCCGTTAAATGCTCATCTACGTCCGGCTGCGCTTCTGCCTTGACAACATCAGACGCTGGAGACTCGTGGCTTGTAGCAGTCAGTGAGTCAGAAAGTATGTACGGATCGCCCCTGAATAACTCTGGAGTAGCGGCCGAAAGTTGACTGCCAGAGGCTGCAACAGTGGCAGGGTGGTCGTCGACCGCAGCACGCTTGTGTTCGTTTGATGCTGTGATTAGTGCGGTGTGGTCATTTTTACCACGGTCGTGCACAGCGGATGAGGAAGGATCGTTGAGAGTCGGCTCTGCTTCATCTTTAAGCGGCGAAGCTTGTGCAGCTGGCCCGGAGATGGAATTCTGACCATTGATCTCTTTGATCTCTTCGTGAGTGGTGGTGTCCATGCTCTGTGGGTTCTTTGCGGGCTCTTCCTGTACCTGGAGAGTCACAGCTGGTATGGTCGAAGACGTTGTTGGCTGGGCGGTGAAATCTTGGACTCCATCTGCGGTAGGTTGCTGCTGTGCCGCAATTGAATGTCCGCGTTCTGCATCGCCGGGCTGAAAATGATTGTCAAGGTTGCTAGCCTCGTGGATTTTCTCAAGATCTGCGCTCGCCTGCTCTTGCGCGATTTCCGGAGGCTCGAACTGCTCTTGTGGAGTTTGCTCAACCATGGCGTCATTGGATACCATCGTGTGCTTGAAGTGAGGTTGGGTGTCGCAGAGCTCGCGCCCAAAGCTTATCGCGTTGATGAGTTGAAGCGGATAGTCGTTGTGGCAGTTGAAATCGGGTAGTATCGTGTAAACGCGACGTGGGCCAACGGGCGGAAACTTTTATGACGACCGAGCTATATAGGCAGCGGGAGAAGGCCCACCTTTACCTCGTAGCTCAAAAGTGGTTAGGCACTGAGAGGCAGCTATTATAGCGACTCGATCCAGTATGGGCGTGAAAGGTTTGTAGCGACGACAAGCAGAGGTGAAATAGCGACAAGACCGATCGTATCCAGAGGATCCAGAGGAAAGACGGGAAATCAAGTCAAGTGCGAGTGAGGTGCGAGTGAAGTGCTCGTTCCATCTCTTCTCTACGCCTACGGTCTATCTTTTTTCTTGATGTCCTCCACCAACCTCGTCACAGCCTACGGTCTGTCTTCTTTCTTAATGTCCTCCGCCAACTTCGTCGCAAAGCCATCAAACAGCGGATACAGCGAGCAATCTCTGTACTTGTCCACAAACAACCCCTCTTTACTCTGTCCCTCGTTCTTCTTCTCTTCGGAACTCAGGTCCCTCCCAACCACGACCGTCCCCTCGGGATATCGTGGCCGAACGCCCTCCTCGACCAGCTGCACAAACGCCGGATCAATCGGGACCGAGCCCCAAAACGGCACGTGGAAGTCTCTCGCCATGATTTCGCCGCCGCCTTTGCTAAACACGTTGGTGCATTCCGAGCAGTTCGGACACACAAAGCCGGCCATGTTCTCGACGACGCCCAAGACGCGGACGGCCGTCTTGCGGCAGAAATTCAGCTCCTTCTTGACGTCGGACACGGCGATGGCCTGCGGGGTGGTGACGACGACGGCGCCGGCGAGATGCGGCAGGCCGGGCCGCGGCACGGGCGACGTGTTTTGCAGCAGCGTCTCGAGCAGCGAAATGTGCTCGTCCGAGGTGCCGGGCGGGGTGTCGATGAGCAGATAGTCGAGCGGCGGCCACAGCACGTCGGTGAGGAACTGGCGCACCATGGCCGTCTTCTTGGGGCCGCGCCAGATGACGGCGTCGCTGCGGCTGGCGAGGATGAAGCCGAGTGACATGCACGAGAGCGCGCCGACTGCGTGTGGGCCCGCGGGGAGGGCCTGGCGCGCGTGCACGGCGACGGGCATCCAGCCGCCGGGGGCTTGGCGCACTTTGCTGTCTTCGAGGCCGAAGAAGCGCGGGATGCTGGGGCCGGTGAGGTCAATGTCGAGCACGCCGACGGCGTGGCCTTGCAGCGTCAGGGCGAGCGCGAGCTGGGTGGTGACGCTGCTCTTGCCGACGCCGCCTTTGCCGGAGAGCACGAGCACGATGTGGCCAACATTGTCGAGCGGCATGGTGGCGTGAAGCATTGCACACAGCACAACGTTACGAAGGCCTAGAGGCTGGAGATGGGTCGATACCGTAAGCGAGCTCGAAATGTTGTATATTCCGTATCGTCCGTATCGTATCGGATCACGTAATAGTCGTATCGTATCGGATCGCGTATTAGTCCGATACCGTATACAGTACGGATATCGCAACGCTAACCAAAATAAGAAGATGGGGATTCATTAGGATCTTTTCACTCTAGCATCTTGCGACTGTTGTGAATACGACTCTGCTTCACTTTTAGACTTACGGCACACCTGAATCACGCCTTGCACATGACAGAGCTCAAGCACAACATACATTCACGCCATACTAAATTACGCCCTCCTACAGCTCCAACTCCTCGATGCAAGGCTCGCATAAACAACCAGACATTACAAAAATTCATTCCAGTCCCACTCTTCTCCTTCCTTGTCTTCATCATGGTACCATCCGTCTACTGGCACTGCGGCCTCAAAAGAACCTCGGAACAAGTCTGGTCGCTGCAAACCTTGTCGCACACCACGCCCTCGGCCGTGTACACGTACGGCTGGCTCGCAAACTTGAACTGCTTGCTAAAGTCCTTTTCGTTCCACGCACCTGCCCTGAACCCTGCACGGCACGCACAGTAGTACTTGCCGTTGCCCGTCGTCGTGCAGCTCGACGTCATGTCGCACTTGTTAGCCGCGGGGTCGAACGGATTGCACTGCTTGGGGCAGACTGTGTCAAGAGTGCTGCCTGTGTAGTCCTTGCTCGAGTCGTCATAGTAGCCGCTTGCTGCCGTCGTGGTGGACGTGACAAAAGTCGTCTGCGTTGCGGTAGCAGTGCTATCATAGTAGGCCGTTGTATCGTAGCCACCGGTTGGTGATGCATCGGGAGTGAGAACTGGAGTGTATGACTCATATTTGTCTGGGACTGAGCTGGCGGGATATGGCTCCGAAGACCACTGCGGCTTCGTCCAGGGCCGCGTGTTGTATCCGCCAGTGCTCTCGGATGGCCTTGTGCTGTAGCAGCTTGCAGGGCACTTGGGTCGGACAGCCTTGCAGGCCTTATTCTTCTTTCCAGATGCCTCGTACAGCCATTCGGGAACGTCTTTGGTGCACTCGTCCGTGTCTTTCTTGGACTGGGCACCTGGCCATGAGAAAGCTGCAAATCCTCCGTCGGACGAGGGAGCCTGACGAGGGCGGAACCAGTTGATCATTCTCTTCACAAGTGACACTTCATCTTCGCTGTCATCCTCTTCTGCATCTTCACTGGTCACATCGCTGGCCTCTGCTTCGTAAGGCGTGGCGCTGTCATCCGCATCGTATCCCTCTTCGAGACAGTACGCTGGGCACTCGCTGTCGTCGAATTCGTATCCATAGTCCTGCCCATCGTACTCACTATCGTCCTCACCAGTCCAAGCACCAGGGGAGTCGTATTCAGCATTGGCAGCGCCAAATTCACCGGCAGCCGCAGCAGAGATGTCTGATTCAGAACCTAGGGTGACATCGGGTTCAGGAACGGCATCAACACCGGTTGGTGACAGATCAAGCGTAGACGAGCTTTCTACTACCTCTGGCTGAGTGGGGTCTTCAAATATATCGACAGTTGGTACATAGGTCTGCTCCGGCGCAATTGCAATTCCATTGTCAACAGCTTCATCATCTACCGAGGTGACATCGCCAGTCGCTTGTGCGGCGCCAAAACCAGCCTCAGCGCTAGCAGTAGCACCAAAGTCGGGGAAGGTAACTGGGTCGGTGGCAGTTTCAAAGGCATCGAAGGCGGTCTGGATATCGGTTGGTTCGATAATGGCCTCGCTCAAGGTAGCAAAGTCTACGGCGTCCGATTCAGCAACCGAGGCCGCATCAGTCGCGAAGCCGCTCAAGTCGTCGGTGAGAGTAGCATCGGCAAAATCCACGCTGTCACTGAGACCGATCGAAGCTTGAGCATCAAAATCTGCATCCGCGCTGGCGGTAGCTGGAGTTCCAAGACCAAAGTCATCCGTGGCTGTGGCAACCTCAAAGAAATCTTCTGCGGTGCTAGCATCAAGTCCCGACCCAAGGTCATCCGACGATACACTCTCCAAGTCCACAAAATCGTTCTGAACTGGCTCGTCCACTGCACTGAGTGGTGTTGGGGTAATTTCTGGTGCCAACACTGGCGTGGGGAAGTTAAATTCTGAACCATCAAAAACAACACCATCGACCGCGCTTTCCTCTCCGCCGAATGTTTCGTCCGTTATTGTGGGATCATCTGTCGCTTCCGTGGGTGAGGCATCCAAAACTACGTCTTCGGTACCTGTTGGAAGAAAGTCGAAGGATTCGATTTCGGCGTTGGAGCTACCGGTAGCATTGGCGTCGGCTTCGATAGTGGCCTCTGTGCCGAGGTCTTCGATTGCAGCGTCTGTAGGGGTTCCCAGCAGATCTACCTCTGCAGGAGCATCGCTGGCAGGAGTAAGTTGTGGCGCCAGTCCATCACTTGTGGCGCTGGCGTCATCAGTTACTTGTGCAACTAGGGTCTGCACCAGCAGCGCCCCAAACACAAAAACCTTCATGCTGGCCAGTCGCTAGTGAGACAGAACAAGGATTGTATGCGACGCGACCAGTCAGAATGAGCGCGGAAGGTTCGAAGGAGTGACGAGAAGAAAGCTTGGCCTAGACATTGTACGAGATACGAGAGGTTAGAAAGATATAGATCAGCTTATTGAATTCTTCAGGATCGAGACCAAAACAATTCTAAATAGCATATTACTGGATGTAGTCCTTCCCGGCCACGATTGGTATATGCCGTGGTCGACATGTCGGCATGTTGCACAAAGCGTGATTTCGGCTCGTGGAATGCGTCGTCAATAATCAACGGTCTGGGTCGCCACAAAACGAGATTACAAAGCTTAAAAGTGCAATGCATTCCAGGTTGACATGGGGCGTACAGAATGCGTCCTCTGGTACAGACATAAATGCCTTTGAATGAGCGCTTTCCCAATCGCTTAAGGCATGCCAGCTCGAAAATCCGTTCGCTCGTTGAAACCCCAAGCCGTGGACGACGCATCGTGCACTGTTGCTCGTCGCATATCGCGAACGTATTTGCCTTCAAAATTTCCGCGACACGCTTTGTGCATCACCGCCGTATTGTCCTGCACCTTTCAGCAATCTTCAGGAATTCATGATATTACACCTATCCAGACGATGATGTCTCCATCCATCTCCCACTCCACTTCAAAAGTGTACTTCTCTCGTGTGGCATGGCTGAGCAGGTTTCTGATGACATCTTGGCCCTCCTCTTCCGACAGCCCATCAATGTGATGAGCATGGTGAGCGATGTACAAATTCGCACGTCCACTGGCCTCATGGGTTTGCACGAGCGCATGACGCCCCATGAAATGGTCTTCTGGGCGTATGCTCTGCAGGAACTTACAATCAGGAGCAGCCAAGCGACGACTGTGCCACAAGGAATGGCTAACGACATAACCGTTGATCGTTTCTTTGGTATTCTCGTCGAGCTCAGCGTAAGCTGTTCGAGTGTCTGCAAAGGCGGTCGCTCCACCTGTGCCCCTTGGTGGCAACTGATGAGCCCTCAGAATGGAATATCCCGCGCGGCGAGGGTTGAACGCAGAATCCACGTGGAAGAGACCATTACCTAGACCGAGCTGGAACCGCAGACTGTCCGTCGACACAACATTCCCCTCGTCATCCAGATTACTTACATCGAACAGCTCGGTGTATGGAGCTAGACGCTGCTTCCTTCCCGCTTTGATGTATGGTGTTGAATCGTCGAGCTCGCCTAGTTGAGCCGCAAAGGCAACATGACGTGCATCGTCAAGCTGGGCCTGGCGAAAGACAAGCACACCGTATGTTGCGAGGCCAGCACGAATCTCGTCCACGGTCTTGGTCTGCAGCACGTGAGCAAAGTCTACGCCAGTGCATTCCGCTCCGAATGTGGGATGCAAGGGCACGAATGTCAACTGCGAAGGGGCCATGGTTGTCCTGAAAAGGTCAAAATCTGTCGAAGGATGGTTGCTGCGGCCATCTCCAGGGACTCTGGGTTTATCATCTCTCTCATTGCTGTTCCCCGAGGTGTACGTGCTACTTTTATGTCCGGGCTATTGCCGTCACTGGGGTACAAATGCGGTGTTAAATACCCAGCGCGGTGTTAATATACACCGCAGTATCGTGTAAATTCACTCTTTAACACCGCACGTAGGGGATATTTACATAGCTGCGGGGTTTTTTACACTAAGGTAGTGTTTTTTTACCTGCTACTTTTATTAGTATAAAATTTTTTTGCGTTATATGTAAGATTTTAGTGTTCACTGCCAAGACTTTTTCTCGCTTATTTTTAACTCCTCTCTATCTCTACTAATTTTCCACCTTTTCTTTCTCTCTCTGTTTTAAACCTACTAAACCCTAGATTTTAACCCGCGCACGTAGTATTATACTCCTGGGCAGGCGCACTTTAGAGAGGTAGTGTAAGGCAAGAAGAGAGACGCAAAAGAAGTAAAAAGAAGAGAAGTAAATGTAGATTAAATAAAGAACAAATAACAAAGTTAAGAATAGTAAATATTTATTGTGTAAATTTACCTGGACCGTGTAAATATAGACGACTTTGCGGTGTTTCTAGGGGGAATTCTGCGGGGTTTTTTTACACGATTCTACACGATTCTACGCGGGGTATTTAACACCGCGTTTGTACCGCAGTGCGTGTAGTACCCCCATTTTCGTCAAGTGTATGATTTAATCTCCTTTTTCAACGACACTGGTACCCAGCCACCCGCCCAAGATCTTCGACCTTGGGCCATGGGTTGGCGAGGTGCGCAGGTATATTTTTGAACTCAACGCATCTCCAGTTCCCGCGAAAAGGACGCCGGAAGGATACCAGTCTTAATCGCCTCCTCTACATACACTCGACCACTCGACACCATGATACTACCATGGGGCTCGCTCTTCTCGTGCCTGCGTGCAACATCCATCTTCACCTCCATACGTTGGTGTTGAGTTAGGTTGTGCCGGCGAGTCCACCACCCAGCCCTCAAATTGCTTCGCATCCACTGATAGCTCGTCTCCTCTTCCCCTTTGACGCTCTTCACCCACACGATTCCTTGCGCAGAATCCTCGTCCCAGTTCGTCCATGGTCGCCAATCGCGGAGATGAGCATATCCCGCTCCTGTCATGAATTGCTCAAAGTAGTCGCGCTTGTCAAAGTCGAACTTGTAGTTTATGCGGCGAGTATTTGGTGGCGAATCCGTGTCCATGCCAGTAAGTGCGACCATTTGACGAAAGGTCATCTGCGACATTTCGTTTCGATTTTCCCAAGCGTGGACCATGCTGCAGTCAACCCTGATGGTGATGGCATCGAGATGCAGGCGGAAGAGAGGTAAGAAGCCGCGGAGGGTGCTGAAATGTCCAGCTGCCTTGGAATCTCGACCTTGGAAAGCCTGCCAGGGAATATTCAAGGTGGTGTGTCGCATCCTGGAGAATGACAACGGTATACCCAGGTACACATTATTAATTAGACACCCTGTGTGGACAAGTGTTTGAAACGTTTTGCGTAAATGTCTTTCACACTCACTAGTCATCTCGGTGTGAATGACCTTGCAGGCAAGATACAGACCACGGTATGACCAGAAGGTGGCTTGGGAGAGGTTTGCAATGTCCTTGTAAATATGGTATCGTATTTCAAAAGGGAGACTAAGGAAAGGTGATTGATGTTGCTCGTATGGAATGCTCATAGTGTTGGAGGAGGCCATTTCGATATCCTGAGATGTTTTCTTCACAGATGTCGATAGTATGATTTTCTTTCTGTCCCTTTGAATTTTGTTACCCTTTATGAAAAATATGTGAATACATGGGCTGCACTGCTACTAGGTAGCAGGTACCACACTTTCAACTAGCTGAACCATGGATCTAGGTACCGAAGATGATCACAAAAATGTTGCTCAAACTAAACCTCACTAGTGACACTATTCTGGCAGCCCGGTAGCCACAGCCTCAAGCATAGGTTAAATATTATGCGGTCTTCAAACTTCAAACTCCATGGGGAATGCAATCATTACATCCAATATTATCATGCAAGGAAATAAAATGGAAGCTGATAGTACTGAGCTACCTGTAAAAGAATTGTCAAGCCTCAAACATCCATCTTTACTTTCCTTCCTATAGCCTCATTCTCAAGGTCGCATTCCCACCCTCTTCATGCTCCTTGAACCACCCCAAGAATTGGCTCATACTCGCCTTCGGCACCCTCTCCAAACTCGTGTAATTCAAGTACTGCAATCCAAACTTAACCCCTGTCCCAATCGACCACTCGAAGTTATCGTAGACCGACCACCCCCAAGCGCCCGTCACATTGACCTTGTCCTCATGAATCGCCAACAAAATGTTATCAAGGTACTGCTGAAAGTAATCTGCGCGCCGAATATCCCACAGAATCGGATTCAAATCTTTCCACTGCCCCTCAAACGGTTCCGAAAATCCAAACTCGCTGACAACAATGTCTGGAATGCCGGGGAAGAGGACTTGTGTGATGTGTTTGAGGAATCGCCGGACGCCAGTTGGTGCGGAGTAGAACCAGCTCATGAGCGGGTCGGCTGCTGGGCCAATGGGAAAGCCGCCCGGACTTATTGATGCTGAGCCTGCGCAGTCGGGGAAGGAAGGGTGTGTGCGATTCGACGTGCAGTTTTCGAGGCCGCCTGAGACTTCAAAGGCGAGGAAGCTGGAGTAGGGGTCGATGGCGTAAAAGTCGCACGATCCTTTGATCATGTCTTTCTCATCCTGCGACAAGGTGGGGAGCAGGTCGCCTAGGGTATCCTTCAGAGACGCGGGATAGTCGCCATCTGTCCATGGGCCGCCGAACCAGCCGATGGAGAAATCGAAATTGCGCTGTCGTGCAACTTCGTCTTCGGGCCTGGTGCTGTTTGCTTCATAGTAGTTTCCAGAGTTCTTGAATGTGATGCGGCCTTTTCCTTTGAATTCTTCGTGGTACCATTTGGCTACTTTGGCGTGTGCGAGAATGGTGTGGTGGCCGCAGAGGAAGCGCGCTTCCACGCCACCCGTTACACCATTTGGAGCTGGATAATACTTTCCAGCTGGGTAACCAGAGTACTGCCAATTCTAAGGGGGTACAGTACAGTCAGCGTGTTTCTCGGACAGAGTACTTAGCTGTTCAAGATTTTTTGTAGAGCTGCCGTGGTTTTTGACTTACTAATTCAAAAATTAGTAAAACTCCAAGGGAACGAATGTTTTGAATAAAGTACCACAGTATTGAGGCTCATTTATGGTAAACCATTCGTCTACGTACGCGTCGTAACGTGTGATGACGAATTTGGCGTACTGGAAGAAGTGGTCGACAATGCGGCGATCAGTCCACGCCCCATACTCGTTGAAAAGCGCTAGTGGCGTGTCCCAATGAAACAACGTAACCGCAGCATGCAACCCGTTTTCATGCATCGAAGAAATAACGTCGTCGTAGTGCTTGACGGCTTCTTCGTTTACGGGGCCATGGCCGAAGGGGAAAAAGCGCGGCCATGAAAAGCTGGGACTGAATGCTTGGAACAGTTAGTGCTACATTGATCCAAGCATTATAGGCATGCTTTTACGTTGTTAAGCTCCTCTGGGGCGCAGGCATACCTCTCACACCCAAAGCCTTCAGCCTGGCGAAATCCTGCTTATACAGGTAGTAGTGGCTCGCAACCACATCACCCGTCGTGTTATCCGATACAAAATTAGGCACACGATGAGACAACAAGTCCCAGATACTTGGTCCCTTCCCCTCATCTTTGGCTGCGCCCTCGATCTGATATGACGATGAACTGAAGCCCCATTGAAACCCGGCCGGCAGCTTCAGATCGCGAGTCTCAGGATAGGCGCTACCAATCAGACCATGGTAGAACTGTCCATCGGGCTGTGGATAGCTGCTGGGCTCGGGTGTTGGAGCTACAGTTGATGTGACTGGTCCTGTTGCGATGGGACCGACTTGATCCCACAACGCAGCGAGGGCATTCTCCGAAAAGTCAGTGCGATTGAAGGGCGTGGGTTGTGCAGAGGCATTGAAGCTTCTGGTACTGTAGCCTGATGGGAGAGCGTAGGACAAAGTTGCTGTGGCGTTGGTCTGGGCAGAAACTGGGGACGACAGAATTAAGAGGCTCATGAATGGAAGTAATTGCGCCATCTCAACAATTGGAAAGAGAAGGAGGAGACGTCGAGTGAGATCGTATCCTGACGGTATCATGTCAGAAGTATTTAAGTACTCTCCAAATATGCAGGTTCCGCTCGACCAGGTCAATCATCCTAGGATAGGTGCTGCTGTGCTACACCGTGCCGCACAATTCCCAGGTAACCTCGTCCATACTTCGCGAAACATCTCTTAGCCACGTTGAAAACCCCTCTCGATCCGCATCCGAGTAGATCCAGCATCATGGGTACGTGTCGCTCGTTGGCCAGTATCTCAACGCCAAGGTCCACTCCAAGCTCTGCCGCGACAAGAACGAATATACAGCTTGGTGTAGGACCGTTGACTGCAGCCAAAGGACGTCATTGATTGGCAGCACGGCGGAGGAACCAGGGTAAAAGATCCGTGACTAAAATGGCAAGGCGCGCCTGCGCGCATTGTGATTGGTGGACGAAAAGCTTCGAGAAGGGTGAATATGCAGGTGACTGCGGGGAGGTGAGCAGTTCGGTCGTGCTGTAGAGTGCTTCAAACTGCTGCGAATGTTGTGTTGTGTAAATATCTCCATCTTGTTTGAACTTGCTGTGTACATACCCTCCTTGTTTCAACGACATTTAGCTGGGGTCGATATGTGCTGGGATGGGTTATGATATAAAAGTCGCAGCACGGTCAGTAGGACCGGTTATTGATCACGACAACAAATGTCCGATGTGGTCCCGCAACATCGAAACGAGACCGAGACGGACCGTATGCCAGACTTGGCGAAGACATGTAATGGGCTAGATGGATGTTTGCAGGACACGAGAAGAGATCGAATTGCCTATTGTTCTCGGTATGTCTTGAGGTGCACCGTGGTATCCAAAATGGCACACATTTTTAGGGTACGATGTCGATGGATGCAGCCTAGGAATTTGGAAAGCTCAGCAAATTGCCTAAGCCTCCACACGACGCACTCTACTTCTTGCGCTGCTTCTTAGCAGGTGGTGATTGACCCTGCTTGCGACCTTTGCCGACCAAAGCTCGGATGTCAACCTCTTGATCGGACCCATCCTCTTCCATAGCGTCCGCATCAGAATCAAAACCCTCGACATCGAGGTCCGAGAGATCTTCGTCGTCTTCCTCATCGTCGAACGTGGCCTCTGTGACTTGTTAGCTCTTACTTGACAATGCATATTTGGACCTCATACTGTAGTATTTGATTGCGTTTGGCCACATATCCTCGGCGATGATTGTGACAATTTCGTCGGCCTCAGGGAACACTTCAATCTCTTGGTAGTCTTGTGTATCCTCCTCTTCGTCCTCGTCGTCTTCAGTCTTTTCGCCACGCCTGATCTTCTCGAGATTTGCTTTGTCTTCCTTTTCAACCTTCGCCGACTCCTCGGCACTGATCCATCGGTATCCCGATACAAATGAGAATATACCAAAAAAGCTGACCGAGGATTGCGATGAGGTCTCGATCAACTCAACGAGCTTTTGGTATTCCGGTAGCTTTGTTTCCTTCCTTCTTGCAGCCATGTCAGACGAGTCGGAAGCTAGCTTCCTCCTGGCTTCTCCAAGCTTGTATGCCGCATCAGTCAGACCACCTGTCAGGTCCTTGCCCTTCTTCCAGTGAATCTGCACTGGCTCAGAAACAAGACCAGCCCAGTCTCGTGACCGCCTGAACCAGAACTTCTTCTCCAGGATCCCGTCCTCGAAGTATTCATTCTCTTTGAAGCCAAACTTCACGGAGAAACTGCGCGGCGAGCCGTTTGGGTCATCGATTTCGAACCGCGACACTTCAAAAGTATCGAAGCACTCGGCGAAGACTTTGGAGTCCGAGGGTTGTATGAAGTTGTCGATTTCAGGAGGTGCTTGCTCGAACACAAGCGACCAGAAGTGTGGGATCTTCGCGATGAATTCGGCGCGCTTACTGTAGAGAGGCGCATGAAGGGCTTCAGCTTTACGAACTGCGTGTTGTTAGCCACTCGCACTCTCTCTGTCGTCGTGGTCCCTGTTTCACGTACTAATCTCCAGCTCGACGTCCTCGAACTCTTTCTCGAGGACGCTCAGCTCCTCGAACCGAGCCATAAGCACCTCTTCCGACTCTGTTTGCATTTCGGCCATATTGGATGTGATTGCAGTGGTGATCTACTGGGAGCTTAGCAAATGTAAGAACAGACATGCGACATCGCGCAGCCCACCTGAGATCTGAGGAGCTGATTGTACGGTTTCAGTCCGTGTTGGCAATTTTGCGAATGCTGCTATAAATTTTGGACAAGGATCAGCGCACTGACCATCGAAAGATGTACAGTACATGTACGTCAGTCAGGGTCTGGCGGAGACTTGCCTTGCCTTGCATTGTTCACTGTGTGGCTATTGTTCCGTTAACCGTGGTTTATACCTTATGAGCTTCGATTCTAAGCATGCGATCCCATGTAGGATACAATGCCCTATATCACGTCTCTACGCTTAACGTCCGATCGATCTCATGCCTGCATACTCCGTAACGCTTGATCACTTACACATGCAGCTGCAGGACAGGACGGCAAATAACATGGCAGCCTTGTTTCACGCCTGATGGCACCTTTCACACACCATCCAGTCCTTACACACTCACAAGGAGTCATAGTGAATCAGCCTTCTTGTGGCTGTGCGGGGCTCTTAAGTGTCATATGTTCCTTCTTCTGCCCTCTCAACCCTTTTCGATCTTGTCAACTTTTCTGCTGCCTCGTGTCACAAGAAAAACACAGTCCTCGCCGCAATGGGAGGCAAGACATTCGCTAATGTCTCGGTGCCACGCATGTCGCCAGAAGTATATCAGCGACTATCCGCAGAATGTCAGGCTAAGCTCGAAACGCTGTTCGACAGAGTTGTGGTGCCACGCGACGCACCTGGTAAAGCAGACTTCGGCGACATTGACTTCTTAGTCGAGAGCATCAGAGACACAACATCAACCAGCAGCGATCTATGGACCCAAGTTCAAACCCTCCTCGGCGCTGAACTCTACGTGCACAACGGCGGTTCCCACTCCTTCGCCATCCCACACCCAGACATACTCAACGCATACGCACAAATCGACGTCGAACTATCCCCCGGCAACGGCACACCCCACGGCACCGAACTCTTCGCCTGGACCCGCTTCATGAAAGGCGACTCGGACCTGCTGCAAATTCTCGGCATCGCCCATCGCGCCCTAGGCATTCTCTGCAACGACCAAGGTCTACACATCCGCATCGAACAAATCGAGCCATACAACAAGAAAAAAGCCCTATTATTCCTGACCCGCGACCCAAACGCCGCGATGGACTTCTACGGCCTCGACAAGCCCAAGTACTGGGCAGGCTTTGCGAACGAGACGGAACTGTTTGATTGGGCGACAAGTGGGCGCTTCTTTTCCCCGCAGGTGTTTGAGAAGAGAGTGGAGAAGAATAACGATCGCGCGAGGCAGGCCAAGAGGCCGATGTACAAGAGGTTTGTGGAAGCGTATATGCCAGCACACGCGGAGAAGAATGTGGAGAGTACCTGGACTAGAGAGCAGGTGCTTGACGAAGCGATTGGGATGTTTGGCATTAGGGCCGAGTACGACGCCATGATGGAGGAACATAACTTCAAAGAGGCTGAGGAGGAGTTGTGGAAAGAGGTCCGGGGAGCTGTGCCTGTTGAAGGCAGCTCTTTGATCGTTGCGTTGAAAGGATTGAGGAGGTGGGTTACATTCGAGAATGGCGGTCCTCGGCTCGCTACTGTTCCCGACCTCGACGACAAACCTGCTTGGACGAAGCTGATGGCGCCTGGAAGCAAAGAAAGCCTGCTTATTTGGGTCAAGGAGAATTGGGAAGAGGCGAAGGCGTTGGAGAAAGCACGAGCGTCTGCGGCGAAAGTAGCTGCATCGGCTTGACTCAGCTTGTGAAGGGTCAGCAGCACGAGACAGAGTTCGCAGCCTGTACGATTCAGTCACGAGATTCATCGCAATTGTTGAGATCATGCATTGTGTCCCATTTGATTCTAGTCGTTCTGTTATGTCGTCTTGATCATGTCTTCATAGCCAAGCGGCGCACCCGTCAAAGGCCCCAGACAGCACAGAATAATTGCAGGCGTGGCAGCTAGCATACCTCGCCCAGTTGTCGACCTTTCGCCGCCTCAACGACTACTCCATCAACAACACTCGGCCAGCATTTCACCGCCCCCCAACAACTCCTCCATGCCAAGAACCTCGACACATTGTGCAAGAAGCGCTTACGGCTTCTCGTAGATCCAGTCGTTCTGAGCCAGCTTCCAGCTCTGGACCTCGCCATCCTGGAACCACAGAGCAATCTCCTTCTTGGCGTTCTCGACGCTGTCGGAGCCGTGGCACACGTTGCGGCCGACATCGAGGGCATAGTCGCCGCGGATGGTGCCAGGGGCGGAGGCGAGGGGGTTGGTGGCCCCGAGGATGGAGCGGCCGGTCTTGACGGCGTCACGGCCTTCCCAGACCATGGCGCAGACGGGGCCGGAGCCCATGTCTTGGGGGTGTTAGTGCTTGTTTGTGTGTCGTAAGGGTAGGTGTGTGCGTACAGGCAATTAGACCGGGGAAGAAGGGCTTGTCGCTCAAGTCGGCGTAGTGCTTCTCGAGGTGTTCCTTGGAGGGAGTGACGAGCTTGATGGCTGCGAGCTTGAAGCCGCGGTTCTCGAAGCGGGAGATGATGGGGCCAATGAGGCCGCGCTGTGACGGGTGTTAGTATCGTGTTGACCAATGCCAGTCTTGTACCGTAGAAAGCTGGGAGATAGCGAGGGAGAGCAGCAATCGACCTACCTGAACGCCATCGGGCTTGATCGCAATGAAGCTGTTGTGGAGTTAGCCTGACCATCCCATCCAGTGCCAGCCATGGCAGAGACGCACGTCTGTTCGGAAGCCATGTTGATGATGTTACGTCTCGGCTGCAATTGAGTGTAATGGGGAAGAGGGAAGGGGAAGGAGTGGGAAATTTTGAGACCAAGGTGGGGTTGGCTCTGCAGCGCGCTGCTGGCTGGCAGAGCTGGCCTGGGCTTTCGAGGGGAGGGGCACGTGAGGGGTAAATTGAGTTGGCTGCACACAGTAACTCTTGTGCAGATCAGGGCCCGATTTGTGCAAACGCGCCCAGCTTCGGCTTACGTAAGGCTGAGCTACCCGTTTCAACCTCGACAAGATGCCGGAAGGGGCTTGTGGCCTGTGTCTTGGCTGGCTTGCGACTTCTGGCTTTATTAGCTGCCGGCCATGAGTTCTTTATCGTATAGTGCCGCTCCCCGGTGGACGGCCGCGTTGCTGTTATGGGCAGCGTTGTGTGGCCTTTTCGTCCCAGCTGGTAGGTTTACAGCTCTCGAAGCTGCAATTGCAGCCACCGGCAGCATGGAGTCAATGCTGACATGATGCTGTAGCTGCGGTCAAACACGAAAACTTCAAAACTTGCGACCAGTCTGGGTTTTGCAAACGCAATCGCCAATTCGCCGATGACGTCTGCGCCTCGAGTTCCTGGACCTCCCCATACAACCTCGTGCCCGCCTCGTTGTCATTCAACAAAGGTCAATTAGAGGCTACCGTGCTCAAGACCATCAATGACGTCGGTGAGAAGGTCCCGCTACCACTCACAATCACGTTTCTCGAGTCCGGCGTTGCACGTGTTACGCTCGACGAGGAGAAGAGGGCCAAGGGCCAGACCACCCTGAGACACGATAGCAAGGCGCGCAAGGAGCGTTACAACGAGGCCGGAAAATGGGCTCTTGTTGGAGGACTGGACCCTGCCGAGGGTGCGGCCCTGAGCGAGACCACAGATGCCGGATACACCAAGGTCGTCTACGGCAAGGGTGGTAATCACCAAGCTATCATCCGACACTCTCCGTTCTCTATCGACTTTCAGAGGGATGGTGAGACACAAGTCAAGTTCAACGAGCGCGGATTCATGAACATGGAGCACTGGCGACCAAAGGTAGAGAAGCCCGTCGAAGAAAAGATAGAAGGTGAAGAAGAGAAGAGAGAGGAAGAAAAGCCAGAAGAGCCAGAGGGAGAGGATGAAAGCACGTGGTGGGAAGAGACTTTCGGTGGAAACACGGATAGCAAGCCAAGGGGTCCCGAGGCCGTTGCGCTCGATATCTCCTTCCCCGGCTACGAGCACGTGTTCGGCATCCCAGAGCACGCAACAAAGCTGTCGCTGAAGACAACAAGGTATGAAGAACAGCCGAAGGAGGGAACCATCGCTGACGTGTACTTAGGGGCGGAGACAATGCCTACACCGAGCCCTACAGACTGTACAACGCCGACGTGTTTGAGTACGAATTGGACAGCCCAATGACCTTGTACGGTGCCATCCCATTCATGCAGGCACACCGCAAGGGATCGACTGTCGGCGTCTTCTGGCTGAACGCCGCGGAAACCTGGATCGATATTACCAAGGTCAAGAACACGGCGAATCCTCTCGCGCTAGGAATGAAGGGTCATACGGACACACAAACCCACTGGATGTCCGAGAGCGGTATTCTGGACGTCTTCGTCTTCCTAGGTCCCACTCCTCAGGATATGACTCGTCAGTACGGTGAACTTACCGGCTACACTGCCATGCCGCAGTCGTTTGCGATTGCCTACCATCAGTGTCGTTGGAACTACGTTACCGACGAAGATGTCAAGGACGTTGATCGCCGGTTTGACAAGTTCAGCATCCCGTACGACGTCATCTGGCTCGATATTGAGTACACTCAAGAGAAGAAGTACTTCACATGGGATCCCCTTACTTTCGTCAATCCAGATCAGATGCAGAAGCAGCTTGACAAGCGTGAACGCAAGCTAGTAGCCATCATTGATCCCCACATCAAGAATACTGACAATTACCCTGTCATTGACGAGATGAAGAAGAAGGACTTGGCTGTCAAGAACAAGGATGGCAACCATTACGAGGGCTGGTGTTGGCCTGGATCGTCCATGTGGATCGATTGTTTCAATCCTGCCGCTGTCGACTGGTGGAAGAGCCTTTTTAAGTACGACTCGTTCAAGGGAACTGCGCACAACACATTTATTTGGAACGACATGAACGAGCCTTCGGTGTTCAACGGCCCAGAAACAACCATGCCCAAGGACAACTTGCATCATGGTAACTGGGAGCACCGTGATGTGCACAACATCAACGGCATGACTTTCCACAATGCTACCTACCAAGCCATCACCGAGCGTAAGAAGGGTGAAGTCCAGCGCCCCTTCGTACTTACTCGGGCCTTTTACTCCGGCAGTCAGCGTAGCGCTGCTATGTGGACGGGTGATAACTTGGCTGAATGGGCTCATCTTGAAGCTTCACTTCCTATGGTTCTTAACCAGGGTATTTCAGGCTTTCCCTTCTCGGGCGCAGATGTTGGAGGGTTTTTTGGCAACCCAAGCAAAGAGCTCCTGACGCGTTGGTACCAGGCCGGTATCTACTACCCCTTCTTCCGAGGACACGCTCATATTGACACTCGCCGCCGTGAGCCCTACATTGCTGGATCGCCCTACACCGAAATTATTACCCAGGCCTTGCGTCTGCGTTACCAGCTTCTCCCCGCTTGGTATACAGCTTTCCATGAAGCCTCCACCACTGGCGCTCCAATCGTCCGACCAAACTTCTACGTTCATCCCGAGGACGAGAACGGCTTCGCTGTTGACGACCAGCTTTACATCGGCTCCACCGGTCTGCTGGCCAAGCCGGTCACCAAAGAAGGTGCTGATAGTGTCTCCGTGTACATTGCCGACTCCCAAGCCTACTATGACTACTTCGACTACACAACCTACAGCGGTGCAGGCCACCACACTGTTCCTGCACCTCTTGATAAGATCCCACTCCTCATGCAAGGTGGTCACATCATTCCACGTCGTGATCGTCCTCGCCGCTCCTCTGGTTTGATGAAGTATGATCCCTTTACGCTTGTTGTCGTCCTAGACAACGATGGCAACGCATCTGGGACCCTCTACATCGATGATGGGGAGACCTTTGACTACCAGCAAGGCGCCTTTATCCACCGCCGGTTCGACTTTGACGGCAAGCGCGAAATTCTAACATCCGCGAATCTCGATGTCAGCTCGCCGAACTCAAAGGCGCTCAAGTATGTCAAGTCAATGGAGAAGGTGCGCGTTGAAAAGATCATCATCGTCGGTGCGCCAAAGGGCTGGAAGAACAAGGAAAGCGTCGTTGTTATGGAGGAGGGACAGAAAGAAAGCAAGCGCAGAAAGCCTACAGAAATAGAGTATCATGCTGCGGAAGGCAAAAAGGCTGCGTGGGCGGTAGTAAGAGCACCCAAGGTCGGTATTGGTAGGGGATGGAGGATTGATTTTGGAGACAAGGGCGCTGGCCACGAACATCATGGTCACGAGCATTGAACTTCAAAGCGAAGACCTTTCAGTTAGAGGATCCTACATATCTTGAGTAGAAAATTGATCTTGTTCAACATGCCAAAAGATTTGCGCTCCACTGGGCTCAATATGTAGCGTTACCCCCTCTCAGCCTCCCGAGCCAATCTCACTCTCAATTACCTCAGGACCCCAGTAGGTTTTCAGGCATGGAGCCTACATGCCCTTTCAGACCTACGCATTTCACATTTCGCTAGTTGACACAATTTACCGCACGTGCCTCCGCGCCCGTGGAATTGTTGGCGTTGGCGTTACCGAGGCTGCGCTTGAAAATCGTTACGCTGATAAATCATATTGGTCTAGAAGCTGTAGTGAGCGAAATGTACGCGACCGATTTGCTGCGCTTCATTGGCGAGGATGTGAGGGGGGATAGGTTCGCTATGCGGGTTGCCGGGGGTTGACTGGGGAGTTGGTGGTGCAGGTTGGCGAGGGAAAACGGGGAGTTTGTAGTGTAGTTTAGTAGATAGCGTGTGGGAGGCATTGGATGGCGAAAGGGGGTGGCTGGAAGATTGAGAAGGAGAGCTTACGAAGATGTACCACAATGTCGTATTAGAAATGAGCACTAGATGCGTAGAGCATCTGCCTGAGACACAGGACTGGATCTAGGTATGTCGATGATTCTATCATCACGTTATTGTACCTTCCAAGAGAGTCTCATGGCAATGACATGTGTTGCAATATGCGACAAAGAGCCCGTTGAATTCCAAGTTTCCTCGCGTTATAAGCATGTCGGTCACTGGCCCTGGGTATTCTTTGATAGGGACCCAAAGAAGGCCATGGTTGGCTCAAAAGCATCCCGAAAGCGAAGAAGGGTGCGAAAGCTGGCGATGCTAATGTGTTACAGCTAGAGAAGTGCCTTCCTGTACGTTTTAAATCACCACTGTACCACATCACGCCGTGACTTCCGAGCTGATTCAGAAAACCCTACGCGTGACTTTGCCCTGGGAATGGTGTTGAAGGACGTTTACGAGACAGCGCTGCCACTTTGCGTTAACTCAATTTGTGGCTGCTCATGACCATTCGCGCCTCGTAACAAAGCCGGGCACGCGACAGACATTTCACTTTCTCTTGGTTGACCGACGATGATGTGGGAAGTTGCAAGACCTGTTCATGGACTTCTTTCTCCTCTCTTATGATTTGCACGTCTCAAGAAAGTTTTCGGAGGTATCCTGCTATTTTTGTCGCGGGTTGTGATCCCAGCCAGACGCAGCAAGATGTCCTTGATGGCTTCTTCATGGTTGGTCTTCATGGTGGGTCTTCTGTCGCTAATCAGGCTCACCACCAAGCTGGGCACGATCGCCAGGCTGTCCGCAACAAACGAAGTCACTTGCACCACGTTCGAAGAGGCGCATTCCGCCCCAAGATTGCTCAGGTCAGCACACAGCGACTTGTAAGTTGTCATGGCCTGCCAAGAATTAGCGATGCTTTGGGACAAACATGGGCAGATCACGTACTCGTATTCTGAATCTTCATCATCGCTATCCTCGGATTGTGCACTAGAATTTTCTCTCTTCTGCCGCTGTGCCGTACTTCTTGTCAACTTTTGCGGATCCTTCTTCCTCCAGTTCCGTGGCTTCTTACCCACCACATACCACAAGGGAGCTTTATATGGAGTTAGCAGATGCGCTGGAGTCGGCAGACAGTCTGATGCCTACTTTCGTTGCAACCCCATTCGCGCATGACACCTTCGATCGTTTTCCAGGTGTCTTTCCTGGCCGCCTCCCTTGGAAGTCCAGCACGCAGTAGCGTATCGTAATTGCTGTGCATATGGCGTATGTGCGCGATGACAGCAAGGATCACCTTCTTGTGCAAGGGTAGGGAGCCTGTTCTTCCCACGCGTCCCGAGTGCTTCTTGAACCCGTGCTTGAGCACCAGCCCTTTGTCCTCGCCAGGGATAGCGGGAAACTGTTTCTGCAACTCCGTGGTGGCTTTGCTGACGTCAGCGTCATCCCGTTTTTCGACCGCTGCGCGTCGGGTTGCCAGAGTGACCTTCGCCTTGAAGTGGACTTTGGAGACAATTGCTTGGGGTGCCCGAAGACCGAGTGTTTTATTTTTGTCGACAACAACGTAAAGTGACTTTCCAGCTTCCCGCGTAAGTTTTCGGCAATGCAACGTTTTATAAGCAATGCCTTTAGGGACAAACGCGTAACCCTTAGGCATAGGCACGCCAGGCGACACTGTGATTTCGCGATACATTTTAGTTGTTGTGTAGATGTTGCTCCCCTGAAACTACGGTTCAATGAGCGTTCCAAGGTCCAGTCCTGCTATGTCTTTCATGGCGCGATGCGCGTGCAACGAAGGTCGATGAGTGGAAATTGTTGAAAGAACATTGTGCGCACGATGCCGAAGCAGCTTGTTTATCGTGGAATCGTGTTGCTTCGTGCAGGTCACAAGATGTGCTGGACAAAGGCGTTGTTCACTGATGTGTGAGACGCGTCACGCTAAGTCATTAAGCTAGACTGCGAGTAACTTAGCTGGCACGTGACTAGCGTATAACCCCACATCGCCCACGAGTTATCGGTACTCGTGTTGAGCTTCATCCCACTTTTATCTAGTCTGAGGTCTCTCCTATCAAGGAATTTATCCTTATGTCAGCTGCATACCATTTTAGATCATGCAACGCACGTGTAGTAGTTGCAGATACGAAAAGTCGGATCAGCTGGTACTCGTCAGTTGAACTCCATAGCAACGGATCACCTGGATGTCGCAGGACAAGCGCGACGCAAGAGTGTGCGGATCAATTCAGAGCATCTTTTCTGGATATCCCAAGCCGAACAAGGAGCAAGCGAGAAAGTAGGAATCAGTATCATTAAAGCGGCCAGACACGATCAAGAAATAGTCACAAGATGAGGAAAGTTCGACTGAGATGCGATGTATCTCAATATTATCGATACATCGTCGGACTGCTTACTATCGAATGAGCTACATGAAATTCGCCGATTTCCAATCGCACGTCGCATCTACTGTAACGCAGCCAAGACCTGGTTGTAGGATGCCTTGGCCTTGAAGCTGGAGTCGAACAGCAGAGGGTTGCCTTGAGGCCTCCAGGAGTCGTTGTCACGAACACCCCAAACAGTGATACCAACGCAGTTGGCTTGGTTCAAGCAAGCCTTGACAACATTGGTCCAGTCGGAGCTCGAAGCATTCTGGATATCGACCTCTGTGAGTGCGCACTCTGGAGCTGCACCGCAAAGAGCTGCCATGGCTGCCAGAGCATTGGCACCCTGGCCGGCCGTCAAGTGAGCCTGCGAGCCAATACCGTCGATGGGAACGCCAGCGGCGATCCACTTCTTCACGTTCCTAACCATGCTTTGGGTTTTGGCATACGACGCCTGGTCGAGGCTGGATCAAATTAGCACAAAATACAACCAAGATTAAGGGGTATCGACGGACTTGTAGTCGTTAATATAGCGCTTTGCATCCGGGTCAGCCTTCTTTGCCGCCTCGAATGCGATCCGCACGAAGTCTTCGCCGCTTTTAGACATCATATTAGCACGGCAAATACCTAGGTATATGTAACATCACATGGGGATGCACTCACAGGACGTTGTAGAAGACGCTTGATCGGAAATTACCATTCTCCTCTACAGATCAATCAGTCCACAGTTCGTATACTGTTTAGAATAGGCAATCACCTAGAATTTCATTCAGTACGTCCCATGCGTAGACCTGTCCTTTGTACTGTCCAATCAATCCATTCACGTGATCTTGGATGACGGTGGTCAGGGTAGCCTTGTCACGGATCTGGCTGACCCAGCCGGGCAACTGCGAATGCCAGACGGTAGTATGGCCACGAATAAGCTGGTTGTTATCTTTGGCAAACTTGACGGTCTGGTCGGAGGTGCCAAAGCTGAATTTTCCACGTGTGCCCTCGGTGGCATCCCATTTCATGCTACATCCGGTCAGCGCCATACACAAATTCGCACTGCAATTACTATAATTCACCTGTTCTCGGGTGTGATCTGACCAAAGTTGGCTTTAATTATGGCGGCGTTCTGGCCACTGTTGAATCGGTTGGGGTCGGTGCAGGTGCCGAAGTATTTTCTGCCCTTTGCCTTCATAGCTGCGTCGATGCTCTGGGCTGCTTGACGCTCATCAAGCATAGGCTTTGGGTCTGTAACCAGAGCAGCGGTCACCAGAGCGCTAGTGGAAAGGAAAGTTACGAGGAAGAGCTTCATGGCGGCTGACTTGATCGAGTGACGTTTGAGCAGGTAGCGAAGGATACCTTCCCACTATTCGGGCGACCAGCCTTATTATACTCATCCATGTATCTGTCTTTGTTACTCGGTACAACCCACACATTTCGCCTCCAGTAATCTCGATCAACCAACTTCGGCCCATTACCGTCATCACTTCATTGAGGGGCGCATAAGCGATAGGACAACTACATAGTGATCATCAATTTTTCGCCGTGGGAAGCGCGTGCCGGTGAAACATTCCCTGCAGGGGACACTTACAAAGAGGACGTGACTGGACCCCAAGCAATCTCTTCGAAGCTTCCGGTGGTTACTTCTTGTCTCTCTTGGCATATATGGGGAAATGCGGCGGCTAAATAGAACCTCTTTTGATTACCGATCCCTGCTAGATACTATATCTGGGTACCAGGTGTCAGTTGTCTGACATTAAACGAGCACCGTAGTCGAAGGCAATGAGCAAAATGAATATGTGATAATCTTACGAGCGGACAGGCGACCATTACAGGCAAAAAATCTATTGATAGTCTGCAGTTTTCTTACACCGCTATTTCCTCGAAACGACTTCAAACGCTCGTTGAACATTGGTAGGGCTTCTTCTGGGAAGTAGAGGCATACTACGTACGTCCATCTACCCGAGGTAATCCTAGAGCCATACCCGTCTTGAAGTACCCCTAGGGAGCACATAAACGGACGGTAAACCAAATAATCAATCAATCCATCTACCCGAGCGTACACTGTGGACGAGCAAGATTTCGTAAGCTCGACGCCTTGGCTCGTCGTAGTTACAAGATGTGCTTGAGCTGAACTTCTGGATTCGTTTTCTGGTAGTCTTCGAGTCGCTGCTTGACGGCTGCTCACGACTGCTCGCGGTATATTCGACACCATGGATCGGCTTTGGTCTTCACACGCCAACCCTTGGCAACTATATCTGATTTTCTGGGCAAAGCTCTGGTCTTTCGCTGTAATACTAACGATATGCTTAAGCAAATGGAGATTCCTTGGTTCAGGTCTTGTGAATGATGAGTTCCTTGAAGATTTGGGGATTTGGTTCGAGGCTTGCCGCCTTCTTCGAACCTGAAAGACGTCTAGTGGTTCCAGTCCCACGTTTGGCTTTTTTACATCAAGTTCGCCCGATTTCAGTGGTATTCTATGCTTGCACTCTTTGCGCAGAGTCAATATGGAGAATTCGTCCTCCAAGATATGCACTTTCATTATTCGGGGGCCAGACGCATAATTCGGTGAAGTTCTTCTGGTGGTATGAAACCTTCCCCTCGTGGGTCCACCGTCACCCAGGCGTCTACGAATTGACGGATACCAGCTCTTCCAATAGGTCCGTTTCTGAGCACTAAGTCCTGGTACACTTTCGAAAACCTCTCGTATACGAGCGATATGGAAATGCTGGTGAAGAGCCACATGCTCAGGGCTTTCCAAACTATGAGAAAGATACATGCCAAGACGGTATCTCCGCAATCGCATTCGAAGTGTGTTCACCAACAGTACAATAAGGGAGGATCAGTGCTTTGGCCATAATCTTCAAGTTCACTTTTTCAGTCTCGTTTGGTCCAAAGCGGGTGAGTCCGAAAGCTTGGGCGAGTCGAATGGCGAAGATAATAATAAAGACAACCAGATAGTTAGAAGCGTGGAAATCAAACCCAGGGTGACCGCGGCCACTTCGAATAGCTCTTCAAGGCGGAAATGTTTGGTATCACTTTGCTCAGCTGCTGGTGATCGTGATCGCGACCCACCACACAACGCTTGTGTCGAGAGAGGCAAAGTCAAAGTCAACACGCATTGTCTTGTAAGAAATCTCGCATTCGTGATCGAGTGGGTAAGTAGCTCCCGCCATCTGCATAAATGCTTACTTGAAAAGCCGTTGAGATTCGAAAAAATATTTTGGACCGGTACCCAGATATATTTGAGGCCGCAAGGAGGAAAAATTTATCTTGGGCTCTCGGGTCTTCAGATTTCACCCAGGTTAACTCAGACAAGGTACATATCATGCTCGTTTCACGAACGGGTGTCAAAACAGTCAAACGCCGGATCTGCTCCCCGAGATTAAGCTACATATTACTCGTCTGGTCGATCAAATCCTAGAAGGTCCAATAGACGCGAAGTTTCAGCACAAAGCTATGTACTAACACATGCAAGACTTTAAGAGGTTAGTTGGCGGGTTGGAAATCATTTCGCCAAGGTGGTTGATGATAACGGATGTAAATTTCAACATCCTAGTCAATGAAATAACTGCAAGGTTAGACCATGTATCTCGAGCTGTGGGTTCGGTAGAGATCTTAGGGATAGCTTTGTGGGAGAGGGTAAGGCTTCTTTTGACAAAGAGGACGAGGAAATGCTAGCATTGCTGTCGGGCATCTGGGAACGAGACTCTGGCATAGAAAGATAAGATGAATCATCCGATCAGATTGTGTAAATTGGTGATAGATTTATGCTTTCGTAGATGACTATAGATTCTCGTGAGTTCGTAAAGTAATGTCGTTAAGATGCTTGTTTGGTGGAAGAGATATGAGCTCGCCATCCTGCACATAGTGTTAACAAAATTTCTTATAGCGATTGCGCATGGGCCATACCTGAAAGTGCTGGGGAATGAAGTCTTTAACCATTGCTGCAAGTGCATCCTTTCCTCAGCGCAGGATTTGTGTTAGGCCACGGTACGCAGAGACGACTCCGGCACACCAACCCATTAACCCCACAGTTTTCCGCCGAACAGGGTCCAGTATAGCCTTGCGGCAACGGGTCGGGCATGGCAATAACAGTGCTAGCGAGGAGAGTCGCAAAAACAACAGAAAGGCGCATGATGGCGGCTAGATGTGAAGATAAATTTTGCGATTTGGTGTACTATACATCCAGGGCCCCATGGACACAACGACTTTATACTCCCTCTCTAACCTCTGTGTGACGTTGACTACCCGTAAGCCACCGGACGTCAAACGTGTCGACTGCACCAAAAACGGTACACTAAGACTCTGATCCGCAGCAGGCATGTTACCAAGCAAACACTATCCAAGAAGTACAGGACAGGGTGTCCCTGAAACCCTCTAAGCTCCGCCGCCTTATGACGCAGGTAGCCAATAGAGAATTACTACATGCACTAGTCTCCGGTGAGAGCCTGGGCATGGGGGAGGTGGTTGCATTGCAGCACAACATACCCCATCAGCTTTTATCATTGGGTTGGTTTTACAGCTCTGATGTGCTGAACGAGCGCGCCGGTTTCTGTTTCAACACCTTGCAACTCTCGCCAAGGCTCTCATCGGAGGCTATTGTATGTAGTAGGGCTCAGCAAGTGACACATTTCATTCGACGTATGTCATTCTTCAACAGACCGTCGAGGTTAAATGAAACGACGCAAGAAGTTTCATTGTGTTGTGGTGAGGGATGTTTTTAAGGCGACCAAGGTGTTGTACCGGTACCGATACCTCCGTGCCATGGAACTTGGCGACTTGGCTGTTCCAGGATGTAATAATCTGGGAGATACGAGACCGGAGAGTCTCTTGGCTGTCAATCTATTCAGCGCACGTACGGAAAGTTGCGTTTTCTTTTTGCCTCTGGAAGTGGGTTGATAGGCGACACACCCGCCAATTGCAAGCTGAACAGAGCGCAGATTAAGCAAACGGTTGAGAGGAGAAGCGTGCCAAGAGGAAAGCTCCGAGATGGCCAAGATCATGCGTATGCGTTCAATATACGCAATATGCGTGGCATAGAATGACGATTGTGGCGCTTTTTTGTTCGACAGGTGATTGATGTTCATGATGTTCTGAGGCTCGTATGTACCCTAGGCCAACGATGGTGCGCGCATTGTTGGTTACATGTATTCGGGTATATCTTTCCCCTCAATGTAGTGTTGATAAGAAGCTACGATATCATAGCGATGCAGCGCGAGGGTCCGGAGGAAATAGTTAAAAATCTCCAATACATCGCGAGCATCTCTACTAACAGATGGTCAACAAGCCGTGTACACTGAACTACGAAACAGCCCCAAGCATTGGCTATTACTATCGTGTATCTCTCTGCTCTGGTGCAAGTGTACACGGGAGTTCACCAACATGCTCTATGGCCTCTATTTCCAAAGCTGCTGCATCAGGGAACCTATTCTGACCCTCCGAATCTAATTTACCAATTGCCTGTCTATTCTTTTCCACAACCTTTGGCTTGGCAGTGCTTTTTCTTCTGCCTATCCAGAGTATTGCGAATGTAATCGCAGCGACAGCTACCACACCACCAACGATAAGACCTGCTATCCATGCTTGAAAGTGGCTTTTGCTTTCCCATTCTGTATTTATTGTAATTGAAGTACTAGTTGAGTGTCAGAGACAGCGGCGTAGGTTGCCAATGCCAGATCCATGATAATGTTCGTTGTGTTCTGGAGATAGTAATTGTTGTAGCCGCCTGCAAGAGAAGACTCGAATTGGGGGCCTACACACTTCTTTATACTGGATACGCAAGCATGCACATAGTAAGTCAAGCTCTGCACAGGCACACTTGTGATGTTTGAGCCCATGCTCAACCGTCCGCATCCAATTTTGAAGCTTGTGTGGGATCTAGACCCGGCGTGGGTTTTGTTGGACGGACAGGGGAGATTTATGGGATCAATCCCCGTGATTGTAGCTGCATGCATGATGCGCATATTCAAGCAAGGGTTGCTGATAGTTTGGAAGGTAGTCCTGGGACGGCAATTTGCGAAGCCGATTTTGAGGCTAGAGTTGTAACTCCACCCCAACAAAGAGGGTGCTGGTCTATGCAGGTCCTTAAATACTCTTCCAGTGACCTTGGGTGGAAGATATTAGTGGAAACGCCTTGCAAGAAATGGGTACTCAGAGATGCATTTGTTGTTCCCATCAATGAAAGTTCCGCAGTGTGCTGTGTACTTCATGCCTTCAACTCCAGGTAGGCTGTTGATTGAAATGTTACTCTTTGGACACGCAAAGTCATTACCAATCATCTCGCCGCTCGCCAGTAGTGCGGAGTGATGAAACTCTTTAGATATGAGTCCTGAAGTGGAGGTCGTGCTATTCCTCAGCCAGCATCGCGTGTCGAATTGAGACCAGACAACACCGAAGCAGCCTTCTCCATTGCCTCAGAAGTATTCTCTTCCGTAAGAGGGCTTTGTGCACCTATGTCCAGTCAAATCGAGATTCCTATAGCGAGGCAGAAATTGAAGTCATGATTGTCCTGGTTGATCTATTGTCAAGTTAAGGCTGTTCCTTGCCACAAAGAATTTAGGAAATTTCTCGTCCGTAGATTCTCGTATGTCGAGGTAATGACTGAGTGTTGGATGTGGAAAGCTCTGTTTCTAATGTATCAGCCTGGTTTCTCGTGGTCCGAACCAACGTCGGGGCAGCATCATACGTGAGAACGCAGCGCTTGCTCACAAGCACACTAAGTGAGTTCGTCTTAGTGCTTGCATGTTTTGTTGACTTGCTTCCAAGTCGCACTATGTGGTCTTCAGTCCGCCGGTTTGCACGGGCGAGATGAAAGGCTCAGGTTGTGACAGTATTCGAAGATAGTGAGCAATCAGCAGTGAATATGGATGCGCCGGTGCCATTCTTGAGGAGATCACGTTTCATGACGATGGGTGGAGGAACGATTGGCCAGCAGTGGTCGAAACACTATACGCGTCGGCACGTCGCCATCGCCGACTTGGCGCTAACTCCAGACATACTCGGTACCTTCACCCGCCATTCCCCACATTCATCATCGATAACACTCGCACTCGCAAACTTCAGCATCACACATTATGGCTAAGAACGACGACAATCCGAGACGCAATCGCGACGAACTCGAAGACAATCCTTTCATCGCGTTCCGCCGCTTCGCCGATTCACAAGTCTCATCGCTGCTCAACACCGTCTTCACACTTCCCGCCACCATCGCAAATTCAAACAACGCACATCAAGCACGCGAGGCATGTCTCTTCAGGAAAGCAGACAAGATTCAATGCGAGAAGCTTCACCAGCTAGAGAATGAGATCGCAGGATTGCGACAGGAAGGACGGGAGCTGTATCGTGTTGGCGACTTAGAGGAGGTGTTGGAGAAGGGCGAAGAGCTCGTGAAACTTAAGCACTACGCAGATGAGCTGCGCAAGGAGATTGTTGGACAAAGCGATGAAGGCAGAAAGACTGATGACACGAAGGAGTTGGTGCAACGTGTAGCCAACAGGAAAGGTCAGGAATGGGGATGGGACTGGAGCTGGGGTTTCCCCAAACCCTTCGATGATGACAATCAGTCGTCTGATTCGGATGCATATGCTCATGAGGTCGCCGATAGAAACCATGAGAAGAACATACGCGAAGCCGTAGACAGATACCAGCAGCAGCAAACGGCGGCGCTGAGACACTTCAAGGCCGAGGCCAAGAAGATGTTCGGCGGTGAAGCATGGGAAGATGCTGTGAAAACAGCCATGGGAATGTTGGACTCGAGTCCCATGCTCCGCCGACTCTTGGGAGATAGAGCTTGGGAGGAAATGCTGAGGCTGATGAACGAGGTCGAGGGGCACGACTCGAATAATGAGCGACGGGAGATTTCTGAGCAGAAGAGAGCAATTCGGCAGGTAGCAATGCGAAGTGAACGATGGGCATACGACCCATACTCACCGGAGGCACTGGTCTCGAACAACCAAATGCGCCAGACCGGCGTAAACTGGCGCGAGGCGTATGAGGATCTTGTGCGCACCCAAAAGGGGGGAACCAGTGCCGGACCTTGCGTCCCATGGGCGGACGAAAGCTCGAATGACGAACCAAGTTACGAGTATTCCCACGATCACGAAGATCAGCACGACGATCCACCGACACCTAAGGCGAAGCCAAGTGAAGCATGGTGCCACCCTGCACAGAACCAAATTATCTCTGAGAAGCGCGAAATCCAAGAATTCCTACGTGAGCAACAACAAAATGGCCGTCAGCTCGGTCTTCGAGGCGACCAAGCTACATCTGAAGAATGGTGTGTCCCTGCACATAGCCAGACTGCATCAGACAAAGTCCACCTGCAAAAGTACCTACAAGAACAGCAGGAGCAGCACAGCCGATACTTGGGCCTCCGCGATGCATCCAGTCCTGCTGAGACTGAGCTCGACCTATATGAGCAGTTACTCGAGCAGCCCAAGACTACCATGCCAGTTCTGACCGCGAGCAATAGCCAGCCTTCAATACTCTCGACACTCACTACTACCGAACGAAGTGTTGCACCTGACGGCTCAGTCACAACAAAAGTGGTCCTCAAGAAACACTTCGCCGACGGAAGAGAGGAGAAGTCTGAGACTGTACATACGCAGCGCGGACATGAGATGTATCCGTGGCAGTCAAGCCGGACGACGTCCGTACCGCCAAACGAGAAATCACACGAGGAACAGGATAAGGGGAAGAAGAGCGGCTGGTTTTGGTCAAACTAGCCGAGCGAAATATCAATGTTGTAACCACAGTGGGACACTTGATGATACGAATGATGTTATTGGTTAGCGTTGGTCTTGGATTCTCTCCAATTGTTGGTTAACACTAGCACATACTCCTCTCCACCAAGTTTCAATCAATGTTCTCTACACTTTGATTCTACGTTTTCGCTTGCTCTTTCGATTTACAGTATGGTGGTCAAGATTTGATCGACTCCCAAGGATTATGGTACCGTGGCAATGATCTTCGAATCTTGATGTAGAAATGTACACACAAGGCTTCCGAACGCTAGAGAATGAGAATCTAACAGGAATCAACAGGGCGTGTTTCAATATGACACATTTTCAGGAATCCAATTCTCTACAACGCCTCGCTGGAAAATAAACACAACTCCCGAGGTAGTGACAACCCTGTTACCTGTTCCCAACTCAACACGTCCCTTGATTGTGGTCTGACGTGCAAAGCAACACCAACAATACGGTAGGCATAAAGGAAACACTCGTGGACCGAGCTGAGCTTCGCCGCTTCTCACCGGGGAGGATTTGACAGATCAGCAATCATTATTGGAGCGCAAAAACTAGTGCGGGGTAATGCATTCCATCCATCCACGTTCCACTTCTCCTAAAACCTAAAATAACTATCTATCCCATCTCATTGCTGTCTTCTGCCAAGCGTTTTAGGGCGGCAAAGTGGTTGCAACCTTATCTCTACTTACTTCCCACCCACATCGTGCAGTACTTATCATGGAAACCGATGAGCGTATAGAACTCGCGCAAATCATCCAGGTTGATTTATGGGAGGACTGTCTAAATAAAAGTTACCGCAGCGGCCGCCTTTGCGCGTGGGTGTATGGCTTCCATCACCGCTGCCTACCATGCAAGGTCGAGCACAACAAACTTCATCATGTTCAAGTTCATCTTTGACGATGGCACTGCCTGGCTGCTTCGGTTCCCACGCGTCGGTAAGGTCCATGGTAGCTACGCGGATGAGAAGGTTGCTATGGAGATTGCTATCATCAATCTCATCCGCGATAGATCTACAATACCATTTGCGGCGACCTCGGCTTAGCAAGTTTGATAGTTTCAGTGCATGTCAACTCTATATAGCAAAGGGAAGACACAAACAGCAGCTTCTTCTTTGTCCTTCTGCTCGCGCTCTTCCTTCGAGGAGTTGGCGGCATCGTGGATACGATTGAGGTCGGCAGTGCTAGTATTGGCGATAGCCTGGGTAACTTCCTTTCCGGCAGATGCATTCGACACGATGGACAGGTTGAGGTAGAAAAGTTTCGTAATTTGGTAACTGTCAAGGTGAAGAGTCGATTGCAAACTCATGGGTGGTTTGGACTGCACATAGGTATCATCGAAAACTACCAGTCAAGAATTTGCATGCATGCTACGAACTGTAGTAGGGCGTGTCCAGCCTGCACCGGTCGAGAAGTGAAGGGCGGTTTCCGAGTAAAAGTGTCAAGTCGCTTACTAGACGCCGAACTACGCAGAATCGCATAGCATTGCATGTTGCGCATGCACGAGCCGCAGCTGTGTGGAGGTGACCGGTCAAGAAGTTGATATTCACTTCGATGTTCTTGTGTATGCTTGTATGCCCTCGCTTGTCAGCCAATGACAAGTCCGGAAGCGAAAGTTAGCCCCGCTGACTGTTGAGCTAAACTAAACCCAACTTTGTTGCAGGATGATTCGATAGATCTATTTACCTCAATCTAATGAGCCCAAATATTGACAAGGACGACAGGATTTTGCAAGCACTTTGACGGAGCCTTTGGAAAAGGAATTTGACAGTCGCATATGGGAAACAGTCCGAGCGCAGCAGAGTGAGTTGAAGACATATTGAAAGAACAGCATCTACATCTCATCCATCATTATCAGTTTTTGGTCGAGGCGGTTTCTGCCCATAAACCAATGATCTATCAAAGTCGTCAGCTGCGAATCATTTTCATAAACAACCACCACTTACACTTCCTGGTAGGCATGAATCCTGCGATCCCTCAACGCCTGCCTCACTTTCGCAAGATATACCTGCACCTCCTCAACACTCCACTTCATCAGCGTCGTGAGCAAATACATGCACCACCCCTCAATGCCTTGCTCCCAACTTATCCGATTGTACTGGCCAATCTCCTTGAAGCGCTTATCGACTGGCCAGCTGCCGATTGGTAACTTCCAGCGATGCTCAACGACATTGATGAAGCCAGCTGCTTCAAGACCAGCTTTGGATTCGTCGACTGTGTTTAGAGATTTGCCGAAGAGTTCACCGAGTTCCAATGATATTTTGCCCCATTGTTCCATTATGGATCCGGGTAGGACGGTGCCGTCGTCGGATTTGGGAACGACGGAGAGCTCTAGCTGCTCGAAGTAGCCGCCTGGTTGGAGATGGCTGAGGCAGTTAGTAGAGTCATTTGTTTTTTGAACATGTGTTTTCACCTACTCGAGAGCCTCTTTGTAGAAGGCTGACCAGTCGGCAACGCAACCGTACAAAGTTCGTGCGTGGATGAAGTCGAAGCTTTCCTTGCGGAATAGCCACGGTTCGGTGAAATCGTCGACCTCAAAATGGAGGTTGGGCGGCACAAGTGATGGTTGTGTGGGGCTCAGATCCGTCCCAAGTACCTAGGCCTGTTAACTGGATGGTGCCTCGGTTGCCTGGTGCGCTCACTTCGGCTGATGGGAATCTGTCTGCAAAGTCGCTGTCGATGGATTAATTGAGTAGGTCGCACTTGTACACGAGAGACTAACATGGCCCAGATTCCTAACCAGTCAGCTCGTTCGTTGCCTGGGCCGTATTGCTTGCTTGTTTAGCTTACCTGTGCCAGCTCCTAGATCCAAGACGTGCTACAGCAAATTCCCGTTAGCACTAGTCGGCAAGCACACATTGCAAACACACCAAGGGGTTTTCCGTGATGGGTGCCAGGTACAGCTCGCCATCAAGCAGCAGCAGGAAGATGTGGTGACTAATCGTCAGCATGTTTTGGTTACATAGCTCGCAAGACCTACGTGATATCTAGCTGGTCTGCCTGCATTTCGTCATTGGGACCCCCTGCGATCGCTTAGCAACCATGTCGACCGATGCGGCGCGGGCAACTAACAATAGCTGCCCTCCTTGTAGGCATGGTATCGTCGGCCGTTGCGGTACTTGTAGTTGAGAATGGCCGACTTCAGCGACGTTGTGTCTCTTCAGTCGGGTCAGCGCGAGCCTTGCGGGGTGGTGTCGAGGCAGTTACGAAGCCGTGTCCCCAAAGGCGGAGTCGGTCTCGTCCGAGTCCTGGCAGGTGCGTGGTTAGCGATGCGCATGCGCCGGGGCGCGCAGTGGGCATGTCGTACGATGGCGATTTGCGCCTCAATGTCAGCCATTGTGCCAGGAGTCAACAATCGCTGTCAGTGTCGGGGTGTCAGTGGAGCGGTCGGATAGCATGTGACGGCCTAGGCCGCCCAGCGTGGCCCTAGGCCCGTTCCCCATGCATTGCCCACATGGCGGATCGACGGGGCCAGCATCGCCACACGTGACACGGCACCAGTGCCGCCGCAGGGAGGCTCCGCTTGGCTGAGTAGCGCCGAGCCCCCGGCGCGGGACTTCACCCTTGGTCCTGCAACAACAAGAGGCCCCATTTTTCTGCATCGTCTACCATGCACGACTCAGGCACCTTGGCGGCGCTGCTGGCAGCCGCGTGTGCGACGGTCGTGGCGTACGCCCTCTACACGACCGTCTACAATGTCCTCTTCCATCCGCTGGCCAAGTTCCCAGGCCCGCCCGTAGCTCGCGCAACGCTCTATTGGAAAGCCTATGTGGAATGCATCCAGCATCGCTCTTTCTGCCATGTGCTTGCTGAATTACATGCCCAATACGGTGAGTGCCGCGAGATTCACGGTACAGACGCGTGACTGATGGGAAAGGCCCTGTTGTCCGTGTCGGGCCCAATGAGGTAATACCACACACACACCCTTGCTACGACCCAGCCGTCTGGTACAACAACTGACTGCGCCGTAAAGCTGCATTTCGCCAATCCCACAGCCTACCATGACATCTACAGGAACAAAAATCGATGGGACAAGGAAGCTCGTCTGTACAAGAGCTTCAACGAGGACAGGTCGAGCTTCGGCTTCCTCACCTATGCTGAGGCCAGGAACCGCAGGGATGTGTTGAGCCGCTCATTCTCGCAGGCCGCAATCGAGGGCTCCGAGGGCTTGTGTGTCCAGTTGACCAACGAACTCTGCGCGGCTTTTGCACGACAAAGTAAAGCCGGCGGCGTAGACCTGCACTTTGCCTTCAAGTGTATGGCCATGGACATGATCATGACTCTGTGCTTTGGCAAACCAATACATGCTGTCGATGCACCTGACTTTAAGGCTCCAATTGTCGTGGCCATGGATGCATCGTCGCCCATCTTCATCCGCTTCAAGTATTCCGACTTGTACAAGAACATGATCTTGAAGTGCCCACCAGCACTATCAAGGATGCTTAGTCCGGAAACGGCGGGGCTTGTCGACTTGCAAGAGGTACGCATCTGTATGCCATTGACCTGGAATGGCGCTCTAATGTTTGACAGTTGCTTCGTCGTCAGATCAACGGCCTCTGCGATGACCCAGAAAAGCTCAAGCAACTTCCTCACAACAACACCATCTATCACCGCCTCATGGATGCCAAAGCCTACCGTGATAAAACCGTACCTTCGCCTGACAGTCTCTATGAAGAAGCGCAGGCGCTCATGTTCGCTGGCGCCGACACCGTCGGTAACACACTCATGGTCGGCACACATCGCCTTCTCCAGCACCCTGAAAAAATGCATAAGCTCAAGACAGAGCTTTTAGAAGCCTGGCCAGTATTAAACGAGCGTGAACCAAGGCTTCGTGATCTTGAAGGACTACCATACTTGAACGCCGTCATCAAGGAGTCTCTGCGACTGTCGTCAGGTGTGGTATCGGGCTTGTTGCGCATCGTACCTCGTAATGGTGCTACCATCGCTGGGGTTTTTACCCCGCCAGGCGTATGTTCATCTGAACCCTCTCCTACAGGTGTCACTAACCGAGCGCCAGACAATTGTTTCGTGTGGCAGCACATTTGTCCACTACAACGCCGACATCTTCCCCGAGCCCAATCAATTCAAGCCAGAGCGCTGGCTCGAATCAAATGATCTAGACAACTGGTTAGTCGCCTTCTCGCGCGGTCCGCGTGCATGTCTAGGTATCAAGTAAGTGCGCTGTACCTTGAAGTTCTCCAGGATTGATGCTAACGAGTGTGACGCAGCCTTGCGTGGGCAGAATTACGCCTTGGTTTTGCTCACGTGTTTCGCAAGTTTGACATATCTCTTGCAGGAGAAATGTATGTTCATCAAGTTGCTGTTCCGCTCCGCGTGATGTTGTGCTGATTGATCGTTAGGCCTGAACAACTACCTTACCGCGACACTTTCCTGCCATATTTCCATGGAGAGCATCTGCGCGTCAACATGAAGCTTTTAGATTCGTAAAATTTATGTTTCAAGGAGTTGAGGGGTTGCGTGGTGGACAGCAAGAGTGACTCGTGGACGGAAGGGTTCCGCTCTGGCGTCAGGCATGACTCGATGAATGTGGGACTAGATAGCCAGTACGCAAGATGAATTCATGTCTCCACATCACTATCATAACGCCTAAATGGCTCCTGAAAGCAGTGTTCATACTTCGCGCTCGAGCAATGATCCATTTCATCTTCTTCTTCATGAACCCTGCTTCAGCCATGCGGATTAGGCAGCAACGCGGGGCTGTCTTTACCTTTCGTCCCGAGTAACTAATCTCCCTTACAATAATTATACAAGGAAAAATTGACAGAACCTCACCATGCTCTGCGATTCATGTCAGTCTTTTTTGGAAGACATCTGGGCGTCGAGGTCCAAACCGTATCTCTGTAAATTACTCCCCAGACTGTGCGCTTCGTAACTATGCATTTGCCTTGCATATCCTAACGAAAATAGTTGGAAAAGAACGAAGATACACGTGTTTCGGTGGCAGAATATGCTACATTCGCGCCCGTATACTTGCACGATGGAGAACGAGGAGTCGCCCGTCAGACTTCTTCGACGTATTGCAGAATCTCACCGGAGAGTTCTGCGAGCTACCAGTCGCTGTCAAATTTCATGGACCTGCAAATCAGGACATAATCTTCCAAGTTCCGAAAGGTGATCTTGATATTGCCGAAGCGTCTGATTTCCAAGGTGCCCGGCAGTTGGAACGCTTCGTGCTTAAGAAAGGTGTAACCCCGCAGGAAACCCCACCCCTCAGCTTCGATACACACATAGCTTCGTGTGGGAAACAAGTATCCAAATGGCTGAAGATTTGCTTCGAGTCCCATAACGAATGCCCGACTAGAAAACAGCCCGACTGGTACCCTACACGCCTCTTGGACTTGGGTGACGCGAGTGCTCATTTCGCATGTGGTTTCCTCAAGCTAATCGAGACACGGTATGCGCTTCCAACAAGACCTTACATCACTCTTAGCCACTGTTGGGGAAATGCGACAGTATCGAAGCTTACGAGGGGCTCGTATTCTCGGTTCAGACGAGGTATATGGCTCGCAGACCTACCCAAGACTTTCCAGGATGCTGCAACAGTGGCAGATTATCTTCAAGTGAGATACATATGGATCGATTCCCTGACTATCATACAAGAGGATGCAGAGGACTGGATAACAGAGTCATCGGCCATGGCACGCATCTATCAGAACTCCCTATGCAATATTGGAGCCACGGCATCACCCGATAGCCACGGAGGCCTGTTCTTTCCTAGACGACCAGAACTTCTTCTACCTGGAGCCTTGAAAATTGACGGCCAGGCTTTTCAGCTAGTACCGGAGTACCCGTGGGAGGATCTAGAGATGCAACCTCTGATGAAAAGAGCATGGGTAGTGCAGGAAAGATGGCTATGTCCTCGCATGCTACATTTTTGTCATAACCAGATCTACTGGGAATGCAGGATGGGGGTTGCTTCGGAAATCACGAGCATGACGAAATATGCCAAAAACATGAGGCTCGCTGCGCATTGCTCGAGATCTAGCACAGTGACTCAGATTGCGAGTGCTTGGAACCAGATGGTCTTGTATTACTCCCGCGGTAACTTGACATTTGCAAAGGATAAGCTTGTCGCGTTTAGTGGTATGGCTAGAGTCATGCAGAACACGCTCAAAGACAGATATATTGTCGGCCTCTGGGAAGAAGACTTTCTATACCATCTTTCATGGATGGTGTCGCCGGAGAACAATCTTGCGAACGAGGAGGTACAATGCTGCCGACCAGATGAATATGTCGCCCCGACTTGGTCGTGGGCGTCGGTGAATGGGCCCATCTGGTCATGTCCTACGTGGGAAGAAAAGCTAGCTTCGGACATGCGCCATCATGCGACTGCGCTCATCTTAGAAATCCACGTCGAATACGCAGGACCCGACACTTTCGGCCAGGCCAAAGCCGGTCACGTATCCCTCGCCGGCCCTCTCGAACAAGTCACCGTCCACCGAAACCACGAATTATCTAACAAGGACGGTCAAATAACAGCTAGGGTCCGGCTCGACGTCACTCAAGACCAGGCTGCAAATAACCTGCCGCTCGTTTGGATCTGCCTTTACATGCTTGCCTACCCCGACACGCCCACTCGCTACCACGAAGCCTACGGCCTCTTACTCCAGCGCACTTCCGGCCCCCAAAACCAATTCGCCCGCGCAGGCATGGCGTGCGTGCACTCCCCACCCAGCCCCATACTCTACGCCCGATCGCCCTCGGAAGAAGCAAGCGACCAGCACGCACAACACTTCCTAGCAAGACAACTGCACGCAAGAAAGACACCCAATCTGCCCAACGCCTTCTTCGACCCTGACTACGGGTACGCGATTAACATCATCTAATCAAGCAACTACACCGAACATTGATCGTAACATTCACCAGAGCTCTGTATTCACTGTAGTCGAGTTTCTACATGGATGGCTCACGGTACCGGAGCGTCGACACGTCCATCACCACACGTGACACGCCATGGTTAAACCCCTCTTACGCTGTTCACGTGACCAGCCTTGGCATCAACCTTTGTGCGCACTGCGATGTGTAATAATAATAATAATAATAATAATAATAATAATAATAATAATAATAATAATAATAATAATAATAATAATAATAATAATAATAATAATAATAATAATAATAATAATAATAATAATAATAATAATAATAATAATAATAATAATAATAATAATAATAATAATAATAATAATAATAATAATAATAATAATAGTAATAATAGACAACTGAATCCATGCGTGCTAGTAAAGCAACGGAAAACATTTGTCAGGTTTGGTGGACATGGATGTGCGTGGTGTGAGGTATGTGATTCAGCGCGTCGGTCGCACGAGATGGCTAGTTCTGCGTGTATGCTCCTTGTGCTGGGTAGAGATATCAAGAATGGAGATTGGTGGTATTTTGAATCCGATTCTTTACAAAATCCAAAATGTACATGGCGAGATATCATTGCTATCCTTTCAACACCTCTTATTGTACTCAAAACTCCCCACCGCCACCGCCCATGGCAGCAGCACCCCATATCCCCACCAGCCCCCACACACCCACCCTCCAACCCCTCCATAATCCATGCAGACCCTGGCCCTTGCGCATGCGACTCGGGCGTTCAAAGCCCATGGCCTTTGCGCTCGCTGCTTTGGCTGCGTCGGGCGTGGAGACGGAAATGCCCTCTTCGCGGGCAATGAACCACATGGAACCCAGAACGCCACGGTACGGGCCTGGTTCGACAATGGTTTTGAAGCTCTGACCATCAGAATCGTACGCGGGGCTCTTTTGGCGCGACGATGCAGGCGGCGCGCGATACGCGGCGTTTGAGCCTTCGTTCTCGTGGTCCTGTAGGACGGCGACTTGGCCCCGGCGTAGGACGGTTTCGAGGGGAAGGCGCACAAAGAGTTCTGCGGCGGCGGAGAAGAATGTGCCCAAGGAGTAGGTGGTGGGCGTGAGGATGGGGTCGATGCTAAGGGTGGAGCGGAGGAGGAGCGGGGTGGATGAGGACATCAATGTGGGTATGCAGGCGTGGAGGAGCGTTGCTGGGAAGAGACGTGGGGAGACGGACCAGGAAGGGAGGAGGGAGAGACACGGGTAGATGGAGCGCGGGGAGGAGGAGATGGGTGTGACGATGAGGCGTGTGCGGATGAGATCGAGGGGTGCCAGGATAGTGGCTGCAATGGCGGTCGCGGCGACTGCGACGCCGAGCGACATGATGGGGTTGGGGCTGTCTATTATGTCGAGACCGCCCATGCCGCTTGCCGAGGCGATGAGGCCAGGATCGGGGACGTTGAGGATGGCGGACAGGGCGCTTCGGAACCAGCTCTCCGTCGTCTTGAGCAGGAAGTTGTAGATGAAGGTGACGTTTGTGCCCTTCCACACGCCCCATGCCGACTCCTTCTGCCAGAGCTGGGCAATGACGTCAAGCAGCGAGTCTGGGCGGCGGAGGTCGAGCTTGCGGTGGGCTGGTGGGGGTGCGCGCGTTGGCGTCTCTGAGCGAGACCGGCTGCGGGGCTGGCGAGCGCGTTTGGCGGGCGACGGTGCTGACGCAGCAGGGGGGGCGCAGGCGGGTTGTGCGTGTTTCGGTGCGGTCGAGGTGAAGTACCCTGGCGAGTCTTCGTCGCTGTCCTCTTCAGACGGATACTGCCCAGCTTAGCTGCGTTCACGTGACGTGCCGGACATGCAACACGTACGTCTTGGTACTTGCCGCTGTGGAAGCTGTCCGGCCGGCTCCTGCTGCCCCAGTCTTCCGCCGTGAGTGTGCTGAGCGACGGCAGCTGCCCGCCGGCCGCGTGTATTTGCAGGAGTGTCTTCGCGACGTCGAATGGCTGGGCCAACAAGACGCTCGTGTAGTTCCACAGCGCCTGGTCGAGCAGCCGCTTCGCGTGCCCGGCGACCGTGGGCGAGGTGTCCGGAAAGTACGAGTCGTAGTCGAGGTCGCTCAACATGTCGCGTGCCTGGCTGCCCAAGCTTGGTTTTGACGTGCGGGGACCAGACGCGGCCGCCGCAGTCTGATTCTGGGGCACGTCGGGCGGCGGGCCAATCGAGGGCGGGATGTAGTAGGGGCGCAGCGGGTTGGGCGCATCGCGTGAGGTCGCCATGGTGGGTGGCGGCGAGCGGGCGTTTGGGAGGCAGAGAACATGGATAGATCGAGGATAGATACGAGCCCAAGGTCCGCGCACCCATGGACCGTTGACCTCTCACCCGTGCAACCACAGCCGCCTTTTCCTCTGGGGCCCGGGACTGCTTTCCGCACATTCTTTTCCTTTGATTTCCCGCATCATGGCGTCGCGCACTTGCACCAGCGTGTTCAGGCGGCCAGGCACTTTTGCATCGTCGAGTCTACCACAGCTGAACTTTCCAAGTCGATCGAACCACTCCACCGCCACACCCCCACCAAGCCTGCACCACGCAAAGCGACGAATCCCGCAATGCTCCCAACCGCTCCTTCCCACGCCATCCACCTTCCTCCAGAACAATCGCCCCTTCTCCTCAACCCCCGCATCCCGCCACGGCCACCTCGACAAGCCCAAGCCCGGCGAAGAGTCCGTCCCCCCACCCCGTTGCCCCCTCCTATAGCCCGGCTCACCTCTCCCACAGACGCACAATCACCTTCATCGACAAAGACTTGCAATCCCACACCTTCACCGTCGCCGACGGCGCCAACCTGCTCGACATCGCGCAGGCCCACGACCTCGAAATGGAGGGCGCGTGCGGCGGTTCCTGCGCCTGCTCGACGTGCCACGTCATCGTCGCCGACGACGCCTACTACGACAAAATGGAGGACCCCGACGACGACGAAAACGACATGTTGGATCTGGCCTTTGGCTTGACCGAGACGAGTCGCTTGGGGTGTCAGGTCGTCATGAGCAAGGCGCTCGATGGCCTGGTCGTCAAGCTGCCGCGCATCACGAGGAATCTGCAGGCAAGCGATTTCCAGTAAAATCATCCATGAATCTTATACCCACTCTGCTCCATTGCCGCCTCTCCATGACTTGCCATGCTTGATTTGTCTTGCTACATAGTATCCACGTCGTCCATGTCTAGGCTCCAACGGTTCCCTCCTTCTTCGCTCCGCCCGTGATCATATCAAGGAAGCCCTGCTTGCTCATCTCCTTGACCTTTTCTTCTCTCTGATCCATGCCAACGATATTCTGTGCCTTGGATTCCTTCTCGGCAAGTTCGCCCTTGACTTGAGCTGCTCGCACAGCGTTGAACAGCTTGATGACACCCTTCTGCGCCGTCCTTCGCAGTGCTTTTTCGGCCGCCGTAGTCTCTGCCGTGCTGATGCTCGCGTCATTCAAGCCGAGAACATCCTTGACACGGCCCTTGTCCTGCGCAGCTTTCCTTTCCGCGACAATTTGACGCCGGGCTTTTTCCGATAGCTTGCTATCCGCAATCTCCTTGTTGGCTGTCTGCGCGTCCTTGGAGCGGGATAAGATTGGCTCAGAGCGTTTCGTGGTCGTGAGCTTGGTGTTGAGGATTTTCGACATGGATGTCGCGAAGGCTTCGGGGTCGTTGCGTTTCCGTACTTTGCGCGCGGCGACCGTTGAAGTCTCTGATCCGTCTGAGGCGTCTGATTCCGAGTCTTCTACGTCAAACTCGTCCGCCTCGAGTTCTGATTCATCCTCCTCGTCGTCACCGGGTGAGTCGTCTACTTCGTCGCCAGCCTCGAGCTCTTTCGCCGGCGCAGTCTTCTTGAGAACAGACTTTACAGACAGTTTCAGCGAGTGCTTTGGTGTTGCTTTCACGGGTGCGCTGCTTGAAGCCATCGATGCTGGCTTCGTGACATCTTTTGGTGCAGACTTGGCAGCTTTCTTCGCAGATTTCGGTGCATCCTTGGGATTTGGCAGCGTTGCATTTGCACCGGTGGGCTCGAATGGCTCGTCGTCACTCTCTTCTACTGCGCGCTTGTAATCGAGCGGAGCATCTCTCGCGCCGCCTTCGTCCTCACTCGAACTGTGGTAAAACTTTTGCTTCTTGACCTTCTTCTTCTCCTTCTTTGGCACCTTTCCGCGCAACTGGTCTTCGGTCCGTCTTCGTTTCAGTGACGTGTTGACCATTGTGGCTGTCAAAGTCGAAATCGTTGTCGCAAAGACCAAAGTTCGCGCGACAGAAAAAGTTCCCAATCATCGGCGTTCCAAGCGTTCATTCACCGACGCCAAGCGCGGGGCCGACAATTCCCCACACCACACCTGCATCTCCCAGCCGTCGTCACGAACATCCACTCCTGACGACAACTAAGTACAACCACAACCATGGTGCTTCAAGATCTCGGGCGGCGCATCAATGCCGCGGTCAATGACCTCACGAGGTCGCAAAACCTCGATGAGAAGGTAGGGATGCCTTCGCCCCTATGGTAATCTAACTGACAGTCGCAGGCCTTCGAAGCCATGGTCAAGGAGATCTCCAACGCCCTCGTCGAAGCCGATGTGAACGTCAAGCTCGTTATGAACCTCCGCCAGTCTATCAAGCGATCCGTCGACTTCAAGCACCTTGCGCCCGGCGTCAACAAGAAGCGCGTGATCCAGAAAGCCGTCTTTGATGAGCTCGTCAAGCTCGTCGACCCCCACGCCGAACCATTCAAGCCGCGCAAGGGCAAGGCAAACGTCATCATGTTTGTTGGTCTGCAGGGTTCCGGAAAGACCACGACATGTACCAAGCTGGCGCGATGGTACCAGGCGAGAGGCTTCAAGGCGTGCTTGGTGTGCGCGGATACCTTCCGTGCCGGTGCTTTCGACCAACTGAAGCAGAACGCGACCAAGGCAAAGATTCCGTACTTTGGTTCTCACACACAGACAGATCCAGTCATTGTGGCTGCCGAGGGTGTCGACAAGTTCAAGAAGGAGCGATTCGAGATCATTATTGTGGATACTTCAGGTCGACACAGGCAAGAGCAGGACCTGTTTGACGAAATGGTGCAGATTCAGAACGCTGTGACGCCCGACCAGACCATCATGGTGCTCGATGCGACAATCGGTCAAGCAGCGGAAGGTCAGGCGCGCGCGTTCAAGGAGGCAGCAGACTTCGGAGCCATTGTCATCACAAAGACGGACGGTGCCGCCGCTGGCGGTGGTGCCATTTCAGCCGTTGCAGCAACACACACACCGATTGTCTTCATCGGTAACGGAGAGCACATGCTGGACCTCGAACGGTTCAGTCCCGAGCCGTTCGTTTCGAAATTGCTCGGCATGGGGGACGTCCAGGGGCTTGTCGAGCACGTACAATCACTCAAGCTCGACCAAAAGGACACCATGAAGCACATCACCCAAGGCATCTTCACCATCAAGGACTTGCGCGACCAGCTCTCCAACATCATGAAGATGGGGCCGCTATCGAAAATGGCTGGCATGATCCCCGGACTCAGCAGCATGATGGGTGGCATGGACGATGAGGAGGGTGGCGCCAAGCTCAAGCGCATGATTTACATCTGCGACAGCATGACCGAGAAAGAGCTAGAATCCGATGGTAAAATGTTCGTCGAGCAACCCACACGGATGACACGGATAGCACGCGGATCAGGCACTTCGGTTCGGGAAGTCGAGGAACTCCTTACCCAGCACCGCATGATGGCTGGCATGGCCAAGAAAATGAAGGGCGGCATGGCAAACATGCAGAAAGCGCAGGGAGCCATGGGCGGCGGCAACAAGCAGCAACAACTGGCGGCCATGCAAAAGCGCATGCAAAGTATGGGTGGCGCAGCCGGCCGTGGCGGCGGTGGTGGCATGCCGGATCTCGGTGCAATGATGAAGATGCTGGGAGGTGGTGGAGGTGCAGGTGGCGGTGGAGGTATGCCGGACATGTCGGCGCTAGGCGGCATGGACATGAACGCCATGATGAAGATGATGGGCGGAATGGGAGGCATGGGCGGAATGGGGGGTATGGGAGGTGGAAGCCCTGGTGCTGGTCGTGGTGGAAGACGGTGATCCCAAGCCGCCTCATTGTTCTTCAACTTGAGTGTTCCTTATTATGCATAGCCTCGGCGTTTGGGCTCAGTCGCGAATTTGAGAGAGCTGCACATGCTCAACATGGCAGCGTGTCGACAGCTAGTGCAATACCAGTACGTGAAGCAACCCAATACTCGTTCACACCAGACCTAGCAGTCATTTGTGTTCAGACGGCTGCATGTTCTGTCCTAGTCTAAAGCCGCCTGTTCAGTGGCCGGCTTACATATGTTCTCGGGGGTCTTCCCCAACATCGGAGGACAGAGCTTAGCGGTGGATGGATCTAGGAATTCTGACTTCACACGGTCAGCTCTGTGTGTCAATTTACTTCGTACATTCTCCTCCCTTTCCATTGCTCGCGGTCGACTATAGGTACTGGATCTTAGAGTCACGGGCTGCCAGTGAGTCCTGAATCATTCCCCATCGCCAATATGTTTGGCTGGTCCACTCTCCCCCCTCATCTCATTGCGCACCTCCCCGAGTTTGACCGGTACATGATTCACTCACGACGTCGGAATGTGTTTTGCACGCCAAGGCAACGTTTTATCATGTGCTCTCGTAACGGGGGTAAGGTGACATGAGTTTTGTGCAGAGGTTTTGGACAGGTATGGGGATAGTACATCACCCTTGCAACCTCGCTCACAGTGCAATCTCTCTACTCGCGAGTCGCCAGCATCGTCCTAGCCCCTTCTAACCTCCCCCGATACCTCAAGTGCCCCACTTCGTCCTCAATCCCTCCACCTGCGCCCCCGTAATCGGCAACACACTCCCATGTCTCAAATTCTTCGGCCACTCTCCTCTGTCACTTGCGCTCCACTTGCCGCTCTTCACATCTACCGCTTCATACGGCCTATATCCGTCACTCCCGTAAAAGTCCAACAACAAGTGTGCTTTGCCAGCGACTTGATTATCCCAGTACACCGCGGGGCCCTCGACGCCGCTTGCAATGACTGCGCTGGGACCCGCTGGACGAGTCCATGTACCGAACAAGCCGTTGGTGCTGATTTCCGTGAATACTGTCTTGGCAGATTCGTCTTTCATGAAGCGCGCGTAGGCGTTGTTGCCGAGGGGCAAGATTTCGAGGTCGATGATGTTGGTTGGAGATTTATTGATGTAATCTTGTGGAGCCGAGAATGTTTTGAAATCAGATGTATATGCATGACGTATGCGAATAGACGATGGAGAACCGGTGTGATTTGGGTCGGATGTTGGATAGAATTTTGATGCCCAGTGGACAAAGTACTGGCTTTTGGAGTCGTCCCAGATGGCGCTGGGCGCCCAGACCATACCTGCGGTGGCGTCCTCGACGGTGACGAGGCGCTCGTTAGTCCAGGTGACGAGGTCTGTACTTTCCCAGACGAAGATGCTGCGAGAACCTTTGCGTTGAGCGGCATCCCACGTGGTTTTTCCAATGTTGAGATCTGTGCCGATGATGTACCACCTCTTACCCGCCTCTGCACCGCTGCCTGGTATTATTGACGGATCACGTACACCGGTCGTTCCCTTGGTGGGGTTAATGACTGGCTGGCCTTTGTTGAGGGCAACCATGGAGTTGGCATTGTTGCCATTAGACAGGAAGAGGTACACCGATGGTTTGTCGCCAAGAAAGAAGACGCCAAGGTATCCTGTAAGTGAGGCATCGACACGTTGTGCAATACGGTAGCTAGTGAAGTCTAGTGGCCGAGAGGGTAGCGCGAGGATGCTCGGTAGCAGCGCAAGGGCTGATAGTAGTCGCATGATTCCAGTGCTGGCGACGACGAATTTAAGGGGAGAAGCGCAGTAATAAGTCAACTAAGTGCTGATGATTCGTCTAGGTACTGTTAGTCCACGGCAAATGGGCATATGACACCTTTGTAGGGACGATGAATGCAGCATCTTGTCCCTCGGTACAGATACGACCTAGACGAATAGTTTCGATATAGCAACTGCGGAGAGACACACCTGATCTATGCGAGCGACGCGGATAGTGTTCCAAGGTGTGGGGATATATTAACGTAGCATGGAATATGGATACTATTTCTCCGTCGTGCAGGGGGCGCAGGCACCTTTCGAACGTCTGGAATCTCGGAACAAAGTCAGTGCGCGAGCAACGATTCGCAGGTCCCTCTTCGACCACTGACTCTAGCAAGTACTCGACATTGTACTACCATGTAGTGGATGATTGCCTCGGGCAATTCAGAATGCGTCGATTTTGTATCAAATTGCGCCAGCGAATTTAATCACCGAGGGAGAATGAGATAGCAAATCAGTCGTCGTCGCTGTCGTAGCCTGCAACAAGCATGGTAGACAGCTTAGAAGCTGGTGCTGGCGCCTTGACGAGTGGCGCGGGGCCAGGAGCGGCTGCTTTCTTCTTGATGCCAAGCGCAGCTCCAAAGTCCTTCTTCTCCTTGGGCTTCTTGGAGAAGGTTGTTGTAGGAGGGGCTTCCAATGGCACATCCATCATGTCTTCCTCGATGACTTCCTCGCCGAGGTCTGGCATGCTTCGGCTAGCAAAAGCCTGTCGCGCAGCCTCAGCATCTTCCTCGTCCTGCCGTTTTCTCCGGTCTTCTGCCGGATCAGGCTCAACCGTGGGCTCTACACCGTCACGGTCTGCCTTTTCCAACCGAGCATTTCGCGACCTGATCTCGTCGAGGGCGTCTGCAATAGCCATCTCGGTCTTGGCATCTAGGACCTTGGTCTCGAGCTCTTTCATGGCATCTCGCTCTGCCTCCTCCTTCTCCAGCCTGTCGAGGCGCTCCTCTTCGGTCTCCTCTGCGAGCTTCGACTCTCGCCATGGCTCGAAATTCCTCTTCGCGCCCTTCTCGCACTCATAGTCCATGTTCTTGGGATCGGTCTTGAAGGTGATCTCGCCCGAGCATCGCGTGCAGCGGATGTAGAAGCGGAAGATGGTGATGTTGTAGTATTTCTCTTCAGTCGTCTCTTTGCGCGCGTTGAACTTGCGACCCTTGTAGATGAACTCGCCGCAATGCGTGCACTTCATGGAAAACGGGGCCATGAGGCGGACGGTCTGCAGTTTCGGGCCGGCATTTTTGGGGCCGCGCTGGCGTGTGATTTTGGAGGGGTCGAAGTCGGGGGGGTAGTACTTGGTGAGGACTTTGCGTTCCGACATGACGGCGGTGTGGAGAATGTGAGTGAGGGTGCGTGAAGGTGCGTGAAGGTGAAGGTAGGCGTAAAGGCGGAACCAGCTGACTAAGACCTGACTAAGGCGGCTTCCCTGTGGCGCTGCGTCACCCCGCGTCCCGCTCACATGCTCGCGCGTCAGGCTGGCGCAACCACGCACGCAGAAGCCGCAACACCAGCACACGCGCAGCAACCGCAGACCCGACCCGTTGCAGACGTATTCTTATGCAACATAGGCTAATACTTTGGTGCATGACGCAGACAGCATGGAAAAATATCTGCGCGACTGGCGGCAAGAGGCCCTCAACCGGCACCAGTACGACACGGCCATATTTGTAGCCGACAAGCTGCTGGCCCTTAGCAGTACGCGCCCCGAGCACATGATGCGGCCCTTCACTGACACCCGCACAAGATGACGACAACGACGCGTTCTGGCTGGCGCAGGCCCACTTCAACACGGGCAACTACAACCGCACACAGTCGCTGCTTGCCCGCGGCAGCCTCACCGGCCGCAGCCCCTCGTGTCGCTATCTCGCCGCGCACTGCTCCATCAAGCTGGGCAAGCTGGACGAAGCCCTGCAGATCCTCGGCGACAAGAACCCCACCCACCTCATCTCCGCCCCGGGGAGCGCGCGGCAGAAGCTGCGGCATGTCGACGTCAACGCGCGCGCGGGCGCCAGGCACGGCAAGACGGGCGCGCGCAACGAGCGGCTGCCCACGAGCGAGGAGCGCGACCACGAAGACACGGCCAGCATCAAGTCCGAGGCCGGCATGTGCTATCTGCGCGGCGTGTGCTTTGCCAAGCAGAACTCGTTCGACCGGGCCAAGGACTGCTACAAGACGGCCGTGCAGATCGACGTGCAGTGCTTCGAGGCCTTCGACGCCCTCATGGCCAACTCGCTCATGTCACCTGACGAGGAGTGGACGTTTCTCGACTCGCTCGACTTCGACACCATCACCGTCGCCAACAACCCCTCGCTGTCGCAAGAAGCCGCCCAGTTCACCAAGACGCTCTACACCACCCGCCTGTCCAAGTACACCAAGCCGGAAGAGTTTGCGAGCGCGACCGAGACCCTGAGCACGCACTACAACCTCGCCGCCAACCCCGACATTCTTCTCGCAAAGGCTGACCTCATGTTCACCCACTGCCGCTTCCGCGACGCGCTCGCGCTCACCTCCTCCGTCCTCGAGAACGACAAGTACAACTTCAACGTCATGCCGGTACATCTCGCCTCTCTGCACGAACTCGGCCAGACGAACACGCTCTTTCTTCTTGCCCACGACCTCGCCGACTCAAATCCACAAGAGGCCTGCTCATGGCTTGCAGTAGGTGTCTACTACCTCGCCATCGGTCGGATAGCAGAAGCACGCCGCTACTTTTCCAAGTCTTCAATGATGGATCCGCACTTCGGACCGGCCTGGATAGGCTTTGCGCACACCTTTGCTGCCGAGGGCGAACACGACCAAGCCATCTCAGCGTATTCGACAGCCGCGAGACTATTCCAGGGCACTCACCTACCGCAACTTTTCCTTGGCATGCAGAACCTGCAACTCAACAATCTCTCCCTCGCACGTGAATATCTCAAGACTGCATATGATCTGTGTGAGACGGACCCACTCGTGCTCAACGAGCTCGGAGTCGTATACTACAACGACGGCCACTTTCCCGAGGCCATCCAGTTCTTCCGCCGCGCGCTGCACTACTCCGAGCAAAACGAAGCAGAGCCAGACGCTCTCATTCCCACACGGATAAACCTCGGACACGCACTGCGTCAGCATAAACAACTCGAGGAGGCTCTTGCCGCTTTCAGTGAAGTTCTGCGTGGATGCACGAAAGACGTGAGCGTGCACACATCAAAGGCCATCGTACTCATGGAGATGGGCGAATCCTGGCTTGCAGTTGCCGAGCTACACAAAGCTCTCGCCGTCTCGCCCCAAGATCCCATGGCCACAGACCTGCTGAACCGCGCCCTCTCGGAGACCGACATCCAGAAGAAGATCGAACACGAGCATGTGGAGGAGTTGGCAGATGACGACAAAGGGGACGAGGAGATTGAAGAGATGGATCGCAGACTCCACGGCCGCTTGAAGGAGATTGAACAGAATCGCGTTGCTGGTCGACGTGGAGGACGAAGAAGAAGACATGCGCAGGGCATGGCGGCGGAGGACATGAGTCAGCTTGAGGAGAGCATGGTTGTGGACTCGGATGATTAACGCTGCAGGCCGAAGAGCTGAATGAGACAAGGTGCATATACGGCGTTGATGAAGATCCTTTACTTTTTGGATATGAGCATAGCGAGGCGCTGAGCGGGTTCACGCACAAAAGCGTGGTCTGCACACGAGCATCCCATCGTCACATATTTTGAGACGCTTACCCTTATTTTCTCTCGCATGTATTATACTTTTTTTTGATCCCCAGAAAGCTTATGTACGTGCATTATTTGCCTGTGTGTACTTTATCTCTCGGTACCCGAAGAGATGAGCTCTCAGCTCAGTACTAATTGTCAGTTCACCGGCTCTACAAGCTTCAGCGCACATGGCTCATATGTCTCGCTCAGACGTAGATGTGTCATGACCTGGAGTGACAGTCTGCTGTCTAGGTAAGTAGCAGCTCGGCTCTCCTTCACCACTCAACACAGTCCCTATTGCCACGAGTGGTCCAAGCGTACGCGTCTGCCGCTAAGTCTTCGCGCTGCCACTCTCTATGCAAATCACGTTATGTGGTTCGCTTGCAACGCCAACAGTCGCCGAGCATTTGAGTCACTCTCCCATTCCTTTTCCCGAGAAACCTCACTCCTCAAAGCTAGACGTCCATTCACACAATTGACTCGTTCGCTGGCTGGCCGCTTGATCGACGACCCCTCTGAGCTATTCGAGTACACCTCGGGGCGATAGATGTTTGTTCATCTCATTCTTACAAGTTTTGCTGATACTGAGTGTGGCCTCAAGCTGGAATGATCTCCCGAACCACGCCGAGAGAAGACGTGCTTTCAATGTACCAGAATTTAAGCGCCTTGCAGCAGCAGCCGTCATTCGAAAAGTGCAAGATGTGGCTAAGTTTGAAAAGACTTGCTGAGGGGGGCTTTAATCGAACCTTTCTTATTACCATGCGTGATGGCTTTCAGTTTGTCGGACGCATCCCTTACCCCGTTACGGAGCCAAAGCACCTCGTCGTAGCCAGCGAAGTCGCGACGATGAATTTCCTCCGCTCGCACAATATACCGGTACCCAAGGTTTACAGTTATTCTACCACACAGGAGAATGCTGCTGGAACCGAATACCTGTTTATCGAGCTGGTTCGCGGAAAGAACTTGGGTGACATCTGGTTTGACCTGTCTGAAAAAGCTAAAATCGATGTCGTCACTAACCTTGTGGAATTGGAGTCTCGACTCTTCACTCTTAAATTTCCGGCAAGCGGTAGTTTGTACATTGATGACCTGCCAGCTGGGTTCAACAAGATCGATGTTCCGATCGCAGAATCTGCACGCGATACCCGCTTCTGCATCGATCCTGACACAAGACTTGCCTTGTGGCATGAAAAAAGGCTCAATATCCAAACCGATCGTGGACCATGTATACATTAGCCCCATCGTTCTACCCTCTGTTTCTAGTTTTCGTTTACTCGTAACTACTTGATACTCTATTTATAGCCCAAACTGATTTCCCACAAGACTCAGGTACAGCAACCACCCTTCAAGCTGGGGCCAGAAAGGAGATTGCATATCTAACAAGATTTAGGCGTTCGATTCACCCCTTCCATCGCCTGCATCAAGAGATTTACGGCTATCAGAAGCAATCACCCTCTGAGCATTTAGGCGACCTGGGGAAATACTTGCAGACCATGCCATATCTCACACCAAACAGTAGAAACCTTACCCGCCCAACGCTAAGACATCCCGATCTTCAGCCCAACAACGTATTTATCTCTGAAGAACTCAGTATTACCGGCCTGATCGACTGGCAACACTGCACAATACTCCCGCTCTTTCTGCAATGCGGGATTCCAAACAGCCTCCAGAATTATGGCGACAGCGTATCAGAATCACTTACAGGCCCTGAACTACCACCCTGTTTCGACGAGCTAAGCAATAGCGAACAGTTTCAGGAAGTCTTGCTCCTACGTCGGCGTCAACTTCACTACTTCTATGTCGCAACGACGGAAACGTTAAATACAGTACACTATGACGCCCTAACACACGAATTCAGCACTCTAAGACGCAAGCTCTTTGACCACGCGAACTCGCCCTGGGAAGGCGATAGTGTGACTCTAAAAGTCGACTTGATTAATTCGACCAAATCTTGGAATGAGTTCACAACTTCCACGAGCGACCACGCAAGGCCTCCCTCATGTCCAATCGCCTTCTCAGAAGCTGAGGTGAGCAAGTGTTTGAGTCTGCACGCTTCATAGGTTGAGTCAGACGAACAGCTTCAAGCTTGCAGGAATGTTGTCGGCGTTGGGCCCGAAGGGTGGGTGCTCCTGGAGCAGTACGATGAGATAAAGCAACGGGAGATAAAGCTGAAAGCTGATGCACTTGAAGCAGCCGAGTCTGCGGAGGAACGTGAGAAACTATGCAAACACTGGATCTTTGATGACTTTGATGAGGAAGAGTTTCCATGAGAAATGTAGCATGGTGAAGCTCAGGCCAAGTGTGTCGAGCACCTCTTTCTGGAGTATATGTACCTTCTTTTATTTTCTATGCATGTATACTGTTATTCCAATAGATGTAAAGGGGTAAACACGAAATGAGCTTATGTGGAATTTGGAAAGTTCCTCAATTGGGCTTACTTAAAATCGTAAAAAGAAATTCATTGAATCGGTCATTCAAAGTTAGCTACAAGCCCAACCGAGCTTTAGGTTTACTCCACTTTACTTTAAACCCAATTGTAAGACGACCCGCCTCAAGGCCATAGTAACGAAGGGCCGTGAGCTGTGTATGGCGGGCCTCATATTTGACACTATAACCTTCATTAGTCGGACCAGCCCCTACCCTCTTCAACATCCCTGGGCTTTTCTCGGTACTTCGGATGTGGAAGAAAATGATCGACCCGACTTTGTAGCACTAATGTCCATCTCTCCTAATATCTTGTCCAAGTTTCCTGCGAGACGTTGCACTCGTAAGCCGTAAGAATTGAAAGCACAGTAAAGATAGGGCAACTGAATATGGTTCCATGCAGACACTCTCCGGTTTACTGCAGAAGCAAGCCACTCAGGCCTCGCAATTGCTTAGGTTAGACGTAGCAAGAGTAATCACTAGGGTACAAATGCGGTGTAAATTCACTCTTTTACACCGCAGCAGACACAAATCAAATATGTGCAAAAAATGATTCAGATAGAAAGCATGTAATCTACTCAGAAACATGCCAGTTGAGCTTAGAGGTCTATTAGCTACTGTGATTAGTGATATTAGACTCGGCCAAACTTCTCGCGAGCGCAACCAAATTTTAACTTGTAGCGGAAGCCAGCTGGAAAAGTCAGTACTAACCGTACAACCATGACAACCTGAAATACCACCTTGAGTCTTACTAAGTCCGATGATGAACGGCACAGGAGTAGGTGATCTCTGTCAGGTGGACTGATGAACAAGGCACATCTGAATAGGTTAAACTATGCGACGTTACTCAATGTAATGCTAGCGCCTTCAGGACTGCAGGCTGAGAAGTGAATTACATTTTGCTCCTCCTGTACTGAGTCAGTGTAGGGTTTGTGTTTTCGGAGTAATGTTACCCCGAGCTCATCCTACCGGTATGTATTTAGCCCAGTAGCCCAATCTTTCAATCCCCACACGACGCGGGGATGCAGATCGGTTAATCACCCCACATGAAAACGAAGAACCTACAGCCGGTGTGGGGTTTGGACATCGTTTACCGCCCTACCTTCGCAGAATATTACTTATTCAGAACGAAACAAGAACCACCAACTTAGGACACCAATGATCCGATATGTTGCCAACCTCGAGAGGGCAAGTGATATTCTGCTCTCTTCTAGCATCAGTCACTGCGGTCGATGGTATCATCGATCGTAAGTCCATCGTTCAGAAGTATAATTTGCAGCTCAATCGATCGCATCCATACAGCCCTGTGCAAGTTGGTAATGGCAATTTTGCGTTCGGTGCCGATATTACTGGTCTCCAGACATTCCTACCCCACAACACTTTATCATCATGGGGCTGGCACAATTCATCCCTACCGACGACACCGAATCAAACAGAGCCTGAGGATTACACTGGTGTTGAGTGGTGGACACACGACCGGCTGGTCAACTATGCCGCTATGCGCAACCGAATCCGAAGGAAGCAAACATTAGTCAATGGATAATAGCCAATCCGCATCGCATCAACCTAGGAAGAGTCGCACTAGGGTTTGGAGACGAAAATGTGACCGAGCAGTCGTTAACTCAAAAGGCACAATGGTTGGAACTTTAGGAAGGCAGAGTTTCTTCCTCTGTTACCTTGCATGGCTCTGAGATCGAGGTTACCACAATTGCGAGTCCTGGTTCAGATACAATAGCTGTAAGTGTGTCCTCGGATTTGTTACACCAAGGCGGTTTAAGTGTCTTCCTTGACTTTCCGTGCGCGACAGGAAAGAACGAATTTGACGCTCCTTTCGTTGGCCTCTTCAACGCTACCTCGAACCATACGACAACCCTACTTACTGGAAGAAATCAAGCAATCATCACGCATACTTTGGACGCAAAAACATATGTAGCGCAAGTCGTGTGGCAAGGTGACGCTGCAGTTTTACGGCTAAAAGAAGATGAGCACAGATACATTTTAAGCCCCGGTCACAATGTAGATAAGCTCAAGTTCACGGTAACGTATGTACCTCAAGTTACAAACACTACTACAAAATCCGAACATGTTGAAGAAGCTGCCAAAACATTGTAGGCGGATCACGGGTCCTACGGCGCCTTTGTATCTCTCCCAGTAGCAAGCAATTCTTAGCTTACGAATTGCAACGTCGCATAATCTTGTCACAATATCTACTTGCCGTAACGGGGATGGTAGAGATACTGCTCAAGAATCTGGTCTCGTCAGTAACGGCTGGTACGGCAAATTTCACCTCGGAATGGTCTTCTGGCACCTTGCGTACTAGGTGTTCTAGTGTAAATGGGACCCATACGATCGCAGCATTGACGTATACAATCGCTTCCTGTCGTCTAGTTTTGATCGTGCGAAGAAGCAGGGCTACGATGGCGCCAGGCTTGGCAAGATGAGTGATCCAAGTGGACGATCCGCGCCTGGCGAGATCAAAAGTCTTCTCATCTGGCAACAACCGCATCCAATGTATTTTGCCGAGATAGAGTATCGCTCCTTGCTCACAACTGCGACGCTGCAAAAGTGGGATAGCGTCCTGACCGGCGTTGCGGACTTTATGGTCTCCTACGCCTTCTTCAACGAGAGCACCAAGGTATACGATCTTGGACCCCCCTTGTACCCTGCGTCAGAAAATACAAAGCCAAATGCTGCCTTCAACCCGACTTTTGAGCTGGCATACTGGCGCTTTGGCCTCGATGTTGCGTCTAAGTGGCGCATGAGACAGAACAAAACCATCCCGCCCACGTGGACAAACGTCTATGACGACCTCGCTCCATTTCCAGTCGAGAATAACACATTTGTCACGTCCGAAGGTATACCATATATATGGACTACCCCATAATACACCAAAGACCACCCTGGTGTACTGGGAATTAGAGGCTGGCTGCCGCCAGACCCCCGATTCAACGAATTGGTCTTCGAAAATACTATCGCTCAAGTGCGCGAAACATGGAACTTCCTGTTCTCGTATGGTTGGGACTTTCCGCTCATAGCATTCACGGAAGCTAGACGCGGTGATGCTGAGCGTGCCGTTGCGCAGCTGCTCGACGTGAATAATGCATTTGATGAGATGGGAATACCGGTTGGTGGGACGAGAGTCCCGACACCATATTTTCCCGTGGCTTCAGGCTTGTTGCTTGCGGTGGGTATGATGGCGGGGGGTTGGGATGGAAAGGAAGGCATGACGTGGCTGGAAGGTTGGGCTGTTGAGGCCGAAGGCTTCGTCAGAGGGATGTAGGAAGAGTCTGAAGTTTACATTCAGACAGGACAATTCCACTGTTATGCTGGGATAATTGAACGAATTGCTCCAAGGCTGGTGACGCGAACTGGACCAACAAAAATGACTGTGTAAACTGAACGTGAAACTGAACGTGATTCATCGAGCGACACTCAAGAGAGAAACGCAGTCTCAGTACTCTGCACCCATAAAACGGATTCATGAATTCAGCGAACTACAAAGTGCTACAAATCGAGTGGTCCTGAAGGCTTATGGAGCGTACTCCGCAAAAGAGCAATATTACCGTAGCCGAGCCCCGCATGCTCGCGTGAAACTCGAGGGGACAAGTACACCGTCCGTCCAACATCTCAAACACAGATATACAAGAGATACCAAACCTCTTAAAAAGCCATCTTACATACTCTAGACTGTCCATAATTCTTCAGAGATAGCAGACGCAAGCATGGTCATTGAGAAAAACGACAGCCAGCTCACTGGCGTACCGGACAAGATGAAAGCACTGCAGTAAGATCAGGCACGCTTGAACTGCTGGGGTATATGATCTGGACTGTTCTGAAAAGTGCAGGTACACTGCTGCAGAGACGTTTGCTGTGGTGCAGATGTCTGTCCCTGAAATAGGAGACGACGAGGTATTGGTAAGTCCACGCTGTCCGCATAGCAACGACAAGATGAGTAACGCAAGGCAGGTCAAGATTTCTGCGTGTGGAGTGTGTGGGACGGTATGTCCTTGATGCACTAGCGCTTTGAACGATTCTAACTAATCCCTCACTAGGATCTACATTATCACAAAGGCGAATTCCTTGCAAAGGAAAGTATCCCACGTCTCTCGCCATGTGAAAATATCGCTAATATCTTGGATCAGTGGCCGCTCATACCTGGTAATCTTCAGCCACTGTTTTCAAGTATTTTGGATTAGCAACGTGACTTACCTCCTCAGGCCATGAAGCAGCAGGCACAATTGCCGCCATCGGGGCCAATGTCAAGAATGTAGCTATTGGTGACCGCGTAGTCGCCGACCCGATGCAACCTTGTCTAACATGCTTCCATTGCGTGCGGAGAAAAACGCTACTATGCGAGAACATGACGGCGTTTGGTGGGAACGTACCAGGCGGCTTTGCGGAATACTGCAGATATCCTGCTAGATTAGTTCACCCGATCGAAGACCTACCAGCTCTCCATGCCGTGCTGCTAGAGCCAGCTGCATGTGCTGCGCACGGTATTGAGCGAATGCAGATTGAAGTTGGGAACAGAGTGCTATTGTTTGGATGTGGACCGACTGGCATACTGTTAGCGCAGCTTGTCAAGATGAATGGCGCGGCACATGTAAGCTGTCGCCTGACTTCAAGAGCAGCACAAGTTGATGTCGCTTTTAGTTGACCATCGCGTCCAAAAACGGACCAAAGCTCGATCTGGCACGCAAACTCGGAATCGCAGACGAATACTTGACTATCTCGGATGACGCGCCTGATGAGCAAATGTCCACACTTGCATCCCTCAACCCCCACGGTTTCGACATCGTGATTGAAGCTACCGGCTCGCCCCGCGTATTAGAATCATCGCTGAACTTTGTGCGCAAAGGAGGCAAATTAGTAGTTTACGGTGTGTACGATGAGAGCGTCAAGATTTCATGGTCGCCGTTCCGTATTTGGGAGCATGAGATCACCGTTCTGGCGAGCTTCTGTAGCATGGGACATATCCCGCACGTGTTGGAGTATGTGAAAGCTGGAAGACTGAAGCTGGCTGGAGTAGTGGACAAGACTTTTAGGGTGGAGGAGTGGGAGGAGTGCTTGGAAGTCGTTCGACAGGGCACGGTAGTCAAAGCTGCGATTGTATTCGACTAGCGCGATGAGCTCTGGAAGAGTGATGTTGATTCAGCTTTCTTGCTTTTAGACCTCAGCTCATGAACACAAGGTGGCGTACTTGGGAAGCGGGTGTTCTTGAATCGGTGACAGTGTATCAAATACAATGGTACTGAACTTTGCGCGTGCAGCCCACGTGATTTATTAGCCACTATTCGACGATGGCTCTGGCGCAGGCGACTTGAGTATTCTATCTCAATCACGCTTGAAAGCTACACCAGCGTGATACGTGAGAAGCGGGAAGGAACTGGGGTAGTAGATGACGGTATACTTCAACTCCTGGCACAGAGTGGTACCTGGCTGCCACTCGGCAGTTGCCGTATTGATATAAGAAGCTGGTGTGACGTCTCAATTATAAAGAAGCTCATAGAGACCGTTGCCGAGTCACTGTAGCAACGACCCAGCTATGATTCCAGAGCTTGCATGATTTCCTACCAGCCACGCTTCTAGTCTGGCTTCAACACACTCCCGGAAGAACCCTAGCATGGTGTACTCCGTGTCTCGACTAGCAGTTCCCACTGGCCATCATAATAGTCATCAGGCTGGATTGTACTGTGAAGCAGTACGTGTCCGAAATGATCTGGGAACATGGCTGCGAAGGTCAGATCAAAGGACATCACCATATGACCGGCCCCAAAAGTGTACTCAACCATCTTCACCCAGGGTATGCAATATCTTGAGCGTATCGCGAGTGAAGGATGAGGTACCTGTATAGCTAGCAATATAATTTTATCTTCAGTGTTAAAACAAAAGTGCTGCACGAGCATCGACAACTGCTCGCTGCGTGCCTGGAAGGTCAAGCTTGCAAAGAATTTTTGGAGCTGTAAATATCGCTGCTAGGAGATGCATACGTATAGTTGGAGAGGAATAAGTATCGGCAATATCAAGTAGTGTCCCTGTGGTGTAGAGGTACACTAGAGCGTGAGGAAGAGAGCATTTGACATGCTGGAGTACGCGACTACAACAGTACCATTAGCTGCTGACACCACAGTCCACGACGGCATGGATTTGCTGACTCGAGATCTTCCGAAGCTGCGTTGATGTTACGACGTCTTCATTGCCTTGGGCTTGCGATAATTCAAAGGGCTGAGCGCCGCAAAAGGTAGTTGTGAACACGGTGGGATAAGTGCATGTTTGGATTTTCTTTCCTCAAGTTTTTATTCCTCCTAAACTGGCATATCGAGTCAAAGCCTAGTCTTGACCAACAAGAACTCGATAATTCATTCCAATCCTCTCCACATTGCCTCGCCTCTCATCTCCTCCCATACCTCTCCCAATACCCACTCTCCACCAACCCCACCGCCCTCTCCGTCGCGCGATCCACCTCCTCCTCTGATTCACCCAGCAACCCCAACCGCCGATTCTCCAGCCCATGCCCCTTTTCAAACAACCCCGCATCCTCGTAAAAATAGCGCGAATACAAACACCTCCCCAACATGGCAAAATTCCCCTTGCGCACTTCCCCCCGCGCATCCACGAACCGCTGCTGCGCCGACACAGCCGTAACCTCCCAGTCCGATTCAGCAGTATCCGTGACGCGCCGCAGCGACGCAAACATATCGTGTTGCGAAACGGCAAACGAAGAGACAAACACCATGCGATTACGATACGCGTCGAGTGAAAGCCGAGTATCGTGCTCATCGTGCGGCAAGACAGGCAAGGACACAATGTGCGCGACGGCGCGGGCCGTGAAAGCCCAGGTCGAGGAATTGAGTTTCTGCAGGCCGTTGTCGAAAAGCGTGATGCGGCGGTTTGCAATGTCGAAGCCGAATAGCTCGGGGTGCGAGAGCGAGTGTTCGTACCAGAAGCCGCAGGTAAGTCCTATCCACGAGAGATGGAGCGATTCGATGAGGGCGCGGTCGTGCGTCTTGCTGGGCCCAATGGTGTCGTTTTGCGCCGAGTCGGTGTTGTACATGCCGAATTCGTTTGGGAGGATCCAGGGGATGCTGGCGGCGGCGGCTGCGTGGATGAGTTTGGCTTGGGTGTCTCGTGCGGCGGTGACGCTTAGGGTGATGATGAGGGCGTCGTGGCCTTTGAGAGCGGCTACAATGGTGTCGGTGTTGGTGTAGTCGACTTGTGCGATTTTGACGCCTTGGGCGAATGTGCTTTTCGAGTCGGTGCGGGTGACGGCTGTCACGTTGATGGTCTGCTTTGACAGGAGTGCGGAGACAATGTAGGATCCTATGGTGCCGCCTGCGCCGACAATGGCGATGTTTTGCAGGCGGTTGACGAAGCCGGGAGCTTGTTGAGAAGCGTATAAAGGAGCCATCGTGAAGTGATCAAGACAGACGGCAGGTGTATACTCTTGCAGTGGGATCAGCCGCGCCTTTATACTTTCACCAAGCCACCATCCCGCATGCCCATTTCAGATCCAACGCCCTTGAAGCCACCCTCCTTCTCTTCATCGCATCCGCCTTTCAAATCCGCGCAGATACAATTCGGGTCCGTCAAGTCCGCACGCGATCGACGAGCGTGAAAGCTACTTCAGACGATTGATGACGTCACCTGCACTCAACGATAAGACACTGTGCAGCGATGCCAATCTAAGCATTTTACTATACTTACAGCGTGTGCCTGATCGCGTGTCGTGACCACAGCGGGTTAGAAAAAACATGTTCCCGACAAGACGTACACGGAATGAACACAATCACATGTGAATGCGCAATCGTGTATTCCTCAAGGAAGAATAAAAAGGCGCCATGTAGCGAGCACACCCGACTTCAAACTCAATGCACGAGACCTCTCAAGGAAACAAACGGGAAACAATCTCATCCAGCCGGCACAGGCCCAACGTACTCGAAAACATTCCGTCATTCTCGCGTCAAACATCAAAGCACACACTCGCGTCACCATCACTCACATCATCGACTTCCGACACCTAATCGCTCGCCGTATTCTCATTCTCGTCGTCGTTATTCATGAAGATCCTCTCAAACGTCTTGTCATGCATGTCCGTCGGACTAACCACGCCATCGAAGCCCGGAATCGTCGCCATGTAGTAAGCCTTCTCGGCAGCTTTTTGTTTCTTGCGTTGCTCAAACTCCATGTAATTGCGCTGAATCTGCTCCTGGGATAGTGCTTCTGTGGAGCTGGAGCTGGCTGTTGCAGGGGTATTGGTTTCGTCCGTTGGGCTGGAGTCGGTGGTCGAACGTCGAGACTGAGCCGTCATCAAGGCTCCACAACGAGGTGGACCACCACGCCATGTAAATGAGGTTCGCTTGTTGCTTGCCAGGGCGGCGGTATGGTTCCTGGGGCCGGCATAGACCTTCGACGCTGAATGAGGTTCGACATCTTCTTTCTCGGACCAGTAGGGGCGGTCCAGCGTAGGTGAAGACTGTGCATCTCCCATCAGGCCAGTGCTGATGCCGGCGAAATGTGCGAGCAGGGCTTCATCATTGGCGTCCTCCATGGACAAGTCGTTTGCCTCGTCGTGATGGTCGACTTTCCGGCGTTTAGGAGTGACTTCGGAATCGAAAGGCAGAGCCTTGTCGAGTGCAAACGACCCACGGGGGTGGATGGTCAAACCAGCTGCATGGCAACCTTTGCGCTTGAATGACGAACCGTCCATGACCGAATCGCGACGTGTATGAATCGTGTGACTGCAGCTCGGCAAGTTGTCCTGGAACGGGTGCTGGCCAATTTCATCATCTTGGCAGTCTGTTGCTTCTTGCTTGAAATTCTGGTTATTCCTACTCGTGTTCCACTGTCGCACAGGCACGCAATCGATTTTGGAAAGAGGGGTGGTGGAATACGATGGGATCCATGGAGAACCGTGCTGATGCGAAGAGCCGGCATACAGCTCTGGTTGTGCCCTTGACTGGTACGCAAGGCGAGCATCATGCTGAGAAGCGTCTGCTCCGTGCATAGGCTTATCGACAGGCATTGCGTGAAGCGATTGACTATTGCAATTACGGGTGTCGATATGCTTAGGCTCATTCACTTCAAGCTTGATGCTATACCGAGAGACTCGTTCGAAATGCACACCGGCATGAAACGGTGTCGTAATCTTGGCAGACAAAACAGTTTCAAGCACACCACCATGGCTCTGCATATGTCAGTAGTTGTCAATGTCGGGGACTTCTTCATCGACCTACTTCGATACCATACTGGACAGGGCCGTGGAAGCATTCTAGCCAAGGGTCCCACTGCAAAGCCAACGGTGACTTGGACAAGGAATACGTGATCTCATCTCTGGCCAAAGAGAAGCCATCGCTACCAGCTCTGCTGAGGGTCGCGTCGCTGTGGTGAGGCGTGATGTGGTACTTCTCCCCGTCCGACAATTGGGTTGGGAGCGCAGAAAAGGTGATTCTCGGTGCTTGCCAGTGTATGTCCGCGTAGACTGTCAAGACACCGCCAGTATAGGTACCGACGACGTCGAACAACAGATAAGGGCCGCCGATCGTGTGGATGAAGCAATCCTGCGCCCGAATGAAGTTGTAGACCAGGCTGGGCAGCTGTTCGCAGGACAGTGACCACGCGAACCTGCGGACCGTAGTTTCGTTGCGATACATCTTATACACTGACGAGATCATGTCGTGTACCAACTGGGTCATAGAGACGTCGAGCAGTAGAGGCTGCTCGCGGACCAAGGCATCGGTCAGCCGTGAGACAAGGAGGGACTCGTTCAGCGGATCTGGAGGGTAGTCAGTATCAGCAGCCGTGGAGTCCCGAGACCAAGATCACAAGGCCGAGTGGAAGAAGTGTGCGTACCGGGAAAAGCCTTGAGCTTCTCAACAAACTCGTGTTGCAGGCGTTGCTTGATCTGGGACACCAAGCTTTCTTTAAAGAAATCCTCCCACATGGTAAGCTCTAGTACTGTTGAGAACGACAGGCCTTTCCAGCACGACACGACATCGAGGTGCTGGACAGCTCCATCACCGATTGCTGAACGCCGGACGCGAGGAAGAACTACTGCAGATGTTGGGGGAAGATCTGCATTGGCTAGACCACGTAGGACAACATGGAGCTTCAAGTCGCGGACGCAGGCGTTGACATGGCATAGTGCTTCGGCTGACGTGTCTAAGCTGTCGACACTCGCAGGATGAGCATGGCCGGTGACGCCGCTGTTGGCTTCAGCAGCACACTACATCAAGGTCAGTAGACGACGAATTAGGACATGTAGAGATCTTACACTAGTATAGGTTGTCATACTGAGCACTGTCTGCTAGCCAAGTGCTAATTATGTTTTCTGGTGTAGGTTGATGTAGAGTTGCAGGTTACCAGGGCGGAGAGAAGGTGTGCGTCGATGGAGAAGGAGGCATGCTGGGCGTCCGGTCTCAAGCAGGCGCAGATGTCCTCACGTGCACTAAGCTCGACTTTGACCATGGAACCATCAAGCAGGCGCGGCAACGCATTTTGGTTACATTGTCACCACGACCATGGTACGAAAACGGGAAAAATTGAGAACTAGCCGCCAGATATGCTACAGTCAACGGTTGGGCCAAGGTCATATCGCGTCCATGGATGCTCTTGTGGTCAGGCGCTCGTTCTTGTTGCCGAGCTTGGAAATCTGGAGGAAGGCGTCGGCGCCGTAGCCTTCTAGGCTGTGGATCTCGAGAGAGCCTGCCCAGTATTCTGCGTACAGCCTCGACATGGGCAGGCCAATACCAAGGCGTAGATCTGGGGCGCGGCCGGTAAGCGACGAAAGCGAGCCATGGTGTGTGCCAGCGTCGCCGTGCTGCGAGGGCGTGCCGAGCTTCTGCTGCAGCTCGGACGACAGATGCGGTGCAGGCTCAGGAACCTGCAGCTCTTGTGATGTGCCAAGAAGCTTGGGCACTCTGGCGAGATTCTCGAGCCTCTTCTCGCGACGTGGTCCCTTGCTGAAGCTCCACAGATACGGCAACAGTTCGTTGGGCACGCCGCCTCCCTGGTCGGAGATCCTGATGATGACGTGTTGGGTGGTTTCGCAAATCAGCACCTCGATGGGCGGCGGCTCGGCATGTTGGCAAGTGGGCTGCTCGATGACGGCCTGGATGGAGTTGCGCAACAGCTCGCCAATGATGTACTCGAGGTGAGTCGGCATGTACGGGAAGGTGGCGTCGAGGTGACCGGAGAGTTTGATGTGCGGGATGTGGACGTTCGGGCCGTATGCACGCCGGATCAGGGCCTGCGTGGTCTTGCCGCAGGCGTGGACAATCTCTCGGGCATTGCATCGCAGCAAGATCTCGCCGACGGCTTCCTGGTCGTGCAGCAGCTGCGCTTGGGGGAAGTGCCAGGGCGAGTGGAAGGTTTGGGTCAGGGCGAGATGCTGTTCGGCAATCACGCGTCGCGAGATGCGCTGCACGTGTCAGCAGGGGGCGCGGTCGGGCGCGGCGCGGCGGCCCTACCGATCGCAGCATGGTGGTCATGAACCTGTCCGTCTCCTCGGGCTTGACGAGGCCGCGCACCTCGAGCACGCCCGTGGCCAGGCGGGGGATGACGGTGGCGTGCTCGGCCAGCGTGGCCTCGAGCAGCTGGCAGTAGCTGTCGTTGTCGTCGAGCGAGCGGACGTGGGGCACGCGGCGGAAGCGCTCGAAGGCGCGCAGGTACGACTCGTAGACGTGGGCGAGGTGCGGGTTGGCGACGACGACGTAGGGCAGGGTCTGCATGTCGCGCAGCCGGTGGGCCAGCCTGGTGGGCAGCTCGAGGCGGCAGTAGTTGGCCGAGTCGAGCAGCCGCGACTCGGTCAGCGTCCTCCCGAAGAAGGTCAGCTGGCGCAGGCTGATGGGGCGGGCGTCGCGCTGCACCCATCTGGAGCGCGGTCAACAGGCGGTGCCGTGGCAGCGGGGGCGGGCATGTTCGTACTGGTCGAGCGCCGAGGAGGGCCTCCACGCCGCCGCTGTCGACGAGCGAGTGCAGCGCCGGCCGGCAGCGGAGCGTGTCAAGCGTGTCGAGCGTGTCGAGCGTGTCGTGGCGGCGTGCATGTTCGATGCTGGACTACATCAGGCGGGTTGGTACTCTATACCCGCTCCACAAGCTGACCGGAGGAGAGCCAGGCCCGTATTTTTCAATGTTACCTGTTACGCAAGCAGCGTGTATTGTCTAGTGTTTTGTACGCTCGCTTGGCAAGTATTAGTCATACAATACCCGTCACACACACTAAGCACCTCGGGTCAGCTGGTCGAGCGGGTATAGCTAACGCGAATTGGTACAAATGCGGGATACAATACATGGAAATTCCCTTGGCGCATCGGCAGCTCAGACGTGCCCACCCCACCGAGACACTAAGCGGAGCTTCCCTCTCTTCCCTGCGCCCCAGTGAATGCGCCCCCCCGACCAGCAGCCCCGCCAATGGATCAGGTAAGCTCTCTTGCGCCCACCACCCGCGAGCCATGCACCCCGCAACACCACCGCGCCCGCGAGCCATGGACGTGCTAGACCGAGACCTGCAGCAGCTGACGCTCGACGCCCCCAAGATCGGAAGCGACATGCTCGTCGACGACGAGTACGACGAGAAGCACCATGTCGCCATCATCACCCCCGACGCCGACGCCGACGACCCCATGGACGACGCCGACGCCGACGCCGACGCCGACCCCGAGCCCCGTGCCGACGACTTCGATGCCTTCGTGAAGAAGCACATGCCCGAGCTGCCGGACCAGGAGACCGACGCAGAGACCATCCACACGTGGGAGATCAACGACTGGCGCTCGCTCAACAAGCGCGAGCATGGGCCCTTGTTCGAGTGCGCCGGACATCCATGGCGCATTCTCCTGTTTCCCTACGGTAACAACGTCGACTTCGCCTCGCTCTACCTCGAGCAGGCCTTCGAGGAGAAGCACATGCCCGACGACTGGCACGCCTGCCTGCAGTTTATGCTGGTGCTCTGGAACCCGCAGGACCCGACCATATACACCACCCACACAGCACACCACCGCTTCACCGCCGACGAGGGCGACTGGGGCTTCACGCGCTTTGCAGAGATCCGCCGGCTGTTTGCCAACTCGTGGGACAATCGGGAACGGCCCCTGATTGAGGACAACCAGGCCAACATCACGGCATACATCCGAGTGCTCAAGGACCCAACCGGCGTGCTGTGGCACAACTTCATCAAGTAAGCACTCACCACCTCTGCCCATGGCATGGTCATGGCATGTCTGACCTGGCTAGCTACGATTCCAAGAAAGAGACGGGCATGGTCGGCCTCAAAAACCAGGGCGCCACATGCTATCTCAACTCACTGCTTCAGTCGCTGTACTTCACCAACGCTTTTCGTCAGGTACGCATTGATTTGTTCCTCTTTCCAACCTTGCACAACTGATCCTGCAGGCCGTGTATCAAATACCGACTGCCGAAGAATCCGATCGCCTGAACAGTGCCTATGCTCTCCAGCGCCTCTTCTACCTCCTGCAGTCATCCTCCCAGGCCGTAGGAACCACGGATCTCACACAGTCGTTTGGCTGGGATTCCAAGCAGATTTTCGAGCAACAGGACGTGCAGGAATTGTCGCGTGTGCTCATGGACAAGCTAGACGAGCGAATGAAAGGCACCCAAGCTGAGGGCGCGCTGACCAACATGTTTGTCGGAAAGATGAAGACTTACATTTCCTGTATAAACGTCGACTTCGAGTCCTCGAGGATAGAAGATTTCTGGGATATTCAGCTCAATGTCAGCGGCAATAAGAACCTCGACGACAGCTTCAAGGACTACATCCAAGTCGAAACAATGGACGGAGAGAACAAGTACTTCGCCGAGGGATTTGGCCTGCAAGATGCGAAGAAGGGTGTCATTTTCGAAAGTTTCCCGCCCGTCCTCCACCTCCAGCTCAAACGCTTCGAGTACGACTTCCAACGTGATGCCATGATGAAGGTCAACGATCGCTACGAATTTCCCGAAGTCTGGGATGCTTCGCCATACCTCTCCGAGGGCGCCGATCGATCCGAGTCGTGGATATATCACTTGCACGGCGTCCTTGTCCACAGCGGCGATCTCAATGCCGGTCATTACTATGCTTTCTTGAAACCTGCCAAGGATGGACACTATTACAAGTTTGACGATGACCGGGTCACACGAGCTACGCTACGGGAAGCCTTGGAAGAGAACTTTGGTGGCGACTATCAGCAAGCCAATGGCAATGTCGGACACCGAAATCCGTACACGCGAGGATGGTCTTCAAAGCGATCCATGAGCGCGTACATGTTGGTGTATATCAGAGAGACTCGACTGGATCATGTGCTCATCGACAGCAAAGGCGTGGTACCACCCAAGCATCTGGCTGAACGCCTTGCGGAAGAGCGCGCTGCTTTTGAGCGGAGAAAGAAGGAACGCGAAGAAGCCCATCTCTACATGGATGTTGCTGTTGCATCCGAAAGGAATTTCAAGCTGTACCAGGGCTTCGACATTGTGCCATGGAAAGGCGATGCCGACGAAGACGCGAGCCCCAAACTGTTCCGGACCCTCCGCACAACCACCATGGCCGAATTCGTCAAGACCGTGGGCGAAGATATCGGAATGGACGCTGACCTCCTGCGCCCATGGTCAATGGTCAACAGGCAAAATGGCACCGTTCGGCCGGATACTCTGCTGGAATTCCCAGACATGACTGTGGAAGAAGCTGCCAGCAAGCACGGTACGAAACAATCACCGTTCAGACTCTGGATCGAAACCACCGATAAGCGAGACGAGAGCGGAGCGCCTCAATTTGGCGAAATGTTGATCGACCTGAAGGCGCAACAGAGCAACCGGCCTCTGATGCTCTTCTTGAAGCACTTTAACACCAAGGCTCAAACATTGTACGGAGTTGGCACTTTCTACGCTGCGCTTCAGGATAAGGTCCTGGATCTCACCCCCACCATTTTGCAAATGCTAGATTGGCCGGCCGGTACGCAAATCAAACTGTCAGAAGAGATCAAGCAGAACATGATTGAGGCTATGAAACCAAAGGTTACCCTAGCCGCCTCAGAGATTCAAGATGGCGACATTCTGACTGTCCAGCGCGTCTTGAACGAAAAAGAGAGCAGCCAAATTACGGCGACTGGCGGCTGCGTCGAAGCCAAAGAGTTCTACGACTACCTCCTAAACAGGATCAGCGTCGAATTCGTTCCAAGAAATGCCGATGATGACGAGCCTTCTTTTGCTTTGGTCTTGAGCAAGAAGATGACCTACAACCAGTTTGCCGGCAAAGTCGCCGACTATCTCGGGACAGAAGCCAGTCACATGCGCTTCTTTACAGTCAACGCTGCAGGAAAGGCGAAACAACCTGTCAAGTACAACGTCAACGCGACTTTGAGCAACATATTATTCCCAGGCCCCTACAGCTATTCCGCAAACCAGAATCAAAGATCGGACGCATTGTTCTACGAAATTCTAGACATGAGTTTGACCGAGCTGGAGCAACGAAAGCCGATCAAGATCATATGGTTACCCGAAGGGCTCAGCAAGGAAGAGGAGTACACATTGATGATACCTAAGATTGCGCAAGTGTCAGAGCTTCTACAGGCCCTCCAGAAGAAAGCCAACATCAGCGACGAGGTCATGGCCAAAGTTCGCGTCTTCGAATCATCCATGCACAAATTTCACAAGTTGCTGCCACCGGAGTTCCAGGTCATGGGTTTATACGACTACACGCAACTGTTTGCCATGTCGCTACCGGAGGAGGAAGGAGCAAAGAAGATTCTGGCATTCCACTTCGACCGGGAGCCTTCCAAGGCGCACGGCATTCCTTTCCCGTTTACGCTGAAAGAGGTAAGGGACGCAGATGCTGAATTCCAGGGACATGACTTACACCTGCCAGGGCGAGCCGTTCAGTGAGACCAGGCAACGACTATCAGACTTCACCAAAATCAAGGGCAAGCAACTTGACAAGATCAAGTTTGCCATTGTCGCCCCTAACGCAAAACCCGAGTACATCGAAGAGGGTGAGTTGCGTCATCTCCCCATCTACGACGGTACTGACCCACGTATAGATGATGTCTTGACCGACGTGCTTAGCGGCAAGGACAACGTCGCACTTGGCCTGGATCACGCGAATAAGACGCGAGGCTTCTGGAGCAAATCGGACTCCATCTTTATCAAATGAGTGCAACTTTTGCATGTAGGATACACATGACGACTTTGATCCCTTTTTTCGCCGTGGAAATCAGCTTAGGATTGCGTGGCGTATGATTCTGATTGTCAGGCATTATTGAGTCTGATTACTGCACATACATGACATAGTTAAGGCGTAAGGGGGACCGGATCATTGCGAGGAGTACCGCATGCTGGCAAAAAGGGTGTTGAAGTAGTATGGAGCGGCGGCGTGCTTTTGTATGTTGAGTGGGTTGATATTGTTTTATGCAGCATGGCGCAATGGAAGACTATTTTGAAAATCCCCTGGGCCCCCAGCAAACTACAGCGTCGTCAGCGTTTTGGCTGCAAGTGAGGGTGAGGGTGAGGGTGAGGTGAGCCGTGCATCCCTGCGCTACCTAATTGGTCAACCCATCCCCCGCGGCGCTCGACCCCTGCATCGGCGAGACGACAGCTGTAACTTAGTTGACACGACATCGACCTTCGCAGAACAAACACTCGCAACCGCCCAGTCCGGCGACACAGGCTTCACGATGCGGACCATACTTGCACTTTCCGGTATTTTGGCATGCCTGATTTCGACGGCATACGCGACGGCGCTTACGTATCGACTCGAGGCTCACGAGAAGGCGTGCTACTTCGCACCGGTCCAGCATAAGGGAACGAAGCTTGCCTTTTACTTTGCGGTATGTTTGCGCGGGCAGAGGGTGGCCACAGGTAATCGAGGAATACGACGCTGATGAGTGACTTGATAGGTGCAATCTGGCGGTTCGTTCGATGTCGACTTCTCCGTCGCCGGTCCCACAGACAAGGTCATTCTCGATGGAACGAAGGAGCGACAGGGCGACTTTGTCTTTACGGCCAACGACCCCGGAGAGTACAGTTTCTGCTTCAACAACGCGATGAGCACATTTGCGGAGAAGATGGTGGACTTTGAGATCGCTGTACGCCGTATACACCCATTCTCCAAGCACCAGATCCATTGTGGGACTAGATCAAGGGCGTTGTACTGACACTCGGCCCACAGGTCGAGAACGAGGCTGCTCGCGCCGTCATCCCTGCCAAGCAAGGGTCCTCTCCCGAACAGACATCCGTCCTCGAGGAATCCATCCTCAAGCTCTCAGCGCAACTGAGCACCATCTCGCGTAACCAGAAGTACTTCCGTACACGCGAGAACAGGAACTTCAGCACCGTTAAGAGCACAGAGGGCCGCATCTTCACTTTCAGCTTGATGGAAAGCGGCCTTATCCTCACCATGGCTGGTCTGCAGGTCTTCATTGTCAAGTTCTTTTTCCAGGGCGCGCGTAAAGGTATATTATGATCCAGTCGAGGCTGTTAGGAGATGGAGGAGATGCGCCATGCTCGAGAGAATGAAGCCGCTGACTCTGTTGGCAGGCTACGTATGAGTATTGTTCGATTCGGTTGATTGTACGCTCAGAACGCCCAGGGCATCACAGGCCTATCGGCGCATTGAGGGAGAGTTTTGTTGCATTCAGCGCTTTGGCTGATTCGGCGGCGCTACAGAGTGCAAACATGTACCAATATCACGGCATCTTTATGACATTGCGCAAAAAGAGTAGGATGGCGAGCACCAAAGCGTCGCACTTTTGGACTTGTGTTTCTCTTCTCCGGTCGCGTGTAGCCATGTGCCTCCCTAACCACACCATACTGACAGAACCAAGGTGCAATGACGCACTCTTGCATGGACAACTTGATTTCCTCTCACTCTCACTTGTCTTTTGCGTATTATTGTCTCTTTCACTATCTATTTGCTTGAAAAGGTGGGTGACCAAATCGGCGCTAGTGCGTTCGGTTCCCACATAAACTCCCCAGGTCCGTCGAGTAGCCTCCCCCAGAAACTAATGGTTGGCAATCACATACCCCTCAACCGCAAATAACTCACTCTTGTTCTTGTCAATCTTGGCTCTCCTCTTCTTTCCATCTTCCCAGTGCGTCGGTGACTAGTCGCTGGCGTGCGATCCCACTTGGAGCGGACACATTTTACTCACCTTGGTCTGTACACGACTCGCTCGCCGAGCGCTCTGCAAAGTATATACTTGGAGCAGTAGTGAGTATATATGGACTACGTCAACAGCGCTCCCGCTGAGCGGCGCGACTCGGGGCATTCATCACACATGCCGCCGCAACCTTCGCCCGCAATGGGCCCTCCACCTGTGCCAGCTCGCTCTCAGCTGTACTACTACACCCGCGTAGGCCATCGCTACTCTGAGCATCAGTTCTGGAAGCGGTTTGAGCAACTCAAAGCCATGGCTAGCGCTGGTACACTGCCGGTCGAGTCTTATCAGGAAGCAATGTGGATGTTGCAGCAACACAATCCGCACCACATTCTCCTCCAAGGTCGGACTTTTTTGCCGCCGCCTGGTACAGCGCCTCATGTGTTGCGACGACTTGATCAAGAGGCCGCGGGGCGACAGCACCAGCAGCGTCAACAGCATCTACAGCAGCGCCCGCCTGCGCCTACTGCGAATATGATTCCGACACATGTCCGCCAGAGTGTTCGGTCCCAGTCTACCGACCCGCGAGCCGAAGCTGCTTACGGTCAGCGTCTTATCGATCCGAGGCTAGCAGCACCAAGGGCGCCTTCGCAGATGATGGGTCCGCCTACACAGCACGCAACCCAGACGCGACCGCAGGCTGCAGAGCACCAGATGAGCAATATTCGGATCGACGCCCATTCTTTCACTCCCTCGTCTGCATCACTGTCAGGATATGTGCGTAACCCAAACGGCCGCTCCACTGCGCAGCTTCAGCTTCCCAGCGGCTATGTCCCCAATCTCCCTATCCGGGCACCGTCACAAGCTCCGTCTGTCGGCCGCACTCAAGGTGCCTCATACATGCCGCATCCCTCTGAGGTTCGATCACCCTCACGACCTTCACCTGACGCCCCCAAGCATGGTACCCGCCCGCTGTTTTCGAGTCTCTATCCCGGCCCTGGCCCTGTCTTCAGCCCTGAGTTCCAATCACTCTCCCGCCCTTCACCTTCTGCCCCCAACTATGGTGACCGCCCTCTGTTTTCGAGTCTCTCAGACGGCACAGACTCTACCTCTAGGCGCCACACTACCCCGGCCTTCCGAAAACCGACACCCATCCCGACTGCTGCACCAGGCTCAGCTCCTCAAATGGGCATGTTCGCTGCGCCGGTTTCGCGAGCTTCGAGTCGACAGAGTAAGAAGGCACGAGTGCAGCAGCAGAGTGTCTCCAAGTCGTCTAATGCGCAGGGTGATACGGCTCCCGTTCAACAGCAGCCCAATGGCTCCCATTCAGCTAGCGCGCAGAGCAAAGTTGTACATCGTCAGCAGGAGAATATGCCACTTCCATTCACCGTGCAGAGCAGTCCCGCAGGTGTTCGGCAACAGAGTACCGCACGTCCGTCCAGCGCGCAGAGCGACACTGGACACCTCCCGCAGCAGCACTCGCAGGTCAAGGGTGATCAAGGCAATGCAACACGCCTCCCGCAGCAGAAGAGTGTCTCGCGTCCGTCCAGCGTGCATAGCAACATCTCCTGCGTCCAGCAGCAGAAGCCCACGCAATTCAGCGGCGGTGAAGACAACAGCGCACGCCTCATGCAGCCGAACCTCCCACGTCCTTCCAATGCGCAGGACAATACTGCACGCCTCCAGCAGCAGGAGCACTTGCCAGCCAAGAGCGATCGGGGTAGCAGGCCAATCAAAGAGGCGCACAGCCGCATCTCGCAGTCCCAGGATGCAGCAAAGACGATGCCCACGCTCGAAATGATGACAGGGAAAGCAATCAAGGTAGCGCAAGCACTCGAGTTGTTGAGCCCAGCCCAAGCTATAGAAAAAGCCGGCAAGATGCGAGGCGATCCCGTTCAACAACGGCGATTTATAGACCAAGTGCGGGAAGCCTTCGAGGCTACCAAGAAGTCGCGCGCACAGCGTGCTGCATCGTCAACTGCTTCTTCGAACGCTATCATCGATTTGACTGCTTCAGGAGGTAGCAGCAACAAGCGAAAAGAGCCTCCCACCAACATCGAGCAGCCCACTGCTAAGCGCCAGGAGGTCATTGATCTCACGGGGAACGATGAGCCAGTACGCGAGCCGCAGACACAGCGCAAGCAGCAGGCACTCACGGACATGACCAATATGTCCCAGCAGTACCCAAGCCTCATGGATCTGGACGACGAATCCTCCACGATCCATCCTCTCCACGGCCAAGCCACCACCCAAGGCGTCTCCCTTGTCGACATTGCCCACGGGCACGATTACCACGCGTTCCCCGTCGAGCCCGTCGAATGCATGCTCGACCCCCCCGAAGCCGTGCAGGAGGGCATGCGCCGCAGGAACGCTGCCCGCAAGCCCGATGTCTACGTCGCTGAGCCGTCCATCGCCGCGGCGTACAATGCGGTCAAGACCGGCAAGGTGGATTTCAGCTACTCTGGCAACAATGGCGGATACATTGCGCCGCTGGAGGAGAAGGCGTGGACTGATATCGAGCGGTACACGCTCCGCGATGCGGATGGGTCGCTGAGGGCGAGGAACGAGCGCACTTTGAGTGAGGAGGGCGCTATCGTTCGATATGAGTTGATGATGCACGGTCTTCGGTATGGTTGGTGGCCGCGCCTCCGAGACTACGGTTATGTGATTTGAGTTTGGTGTGTTGTGTTTTGCTTTGCTTGTCTTTCCTTTCTCCCCCTGGCCCGCACCTTTCCACTGCCCTCCTCCTCTCTTCTGCCAGGCTTGAGGTTGCTCTTAGGTCGTAGTTGCTTGCAAGAGCTGACTCCCTCTGGGTGACTTCGCTAGGTGGAAGGGAGGGGTTGAGTAGCGGTGGTTAGGTCGGGCATTCATTACTTCTTGTACCATTCTCGTTTGCATCGGCTTGTTTTGTTCACAACGCGCTGTCCGCTGAGGACTTGGAGCGGTCCCTTGACGTTACTCATACCATCCCCTTTGCTCTCGGCGTTTGTTCTGGAAACGAAGATACCCCACGACCCCGGAAAAGGGCGTTTGGGTTGAAGCATCACGCGGGTTACAAACGCGATTGGTGCGCAACACTTCGTTAAGCGACGTGTACTTCATCGTAGTAGAAAATCAACACGACAAAAAAAACTCCCCTGGTTCCTTGCTGTGCTGTGCTGTGCTGTGCTGTACTGTCCCGTCTCCCCATGCCACCATGTTACGCCCGAGTAGGAAGCAATGTCAGAAACATTTCAACAAATCATTAGCCTGACCAACACACCCAGTAACATCACCACTCGCATTTTACAACCCCCCCCCCTTCCCCCTTCCGCATCAACAACCCCATTCTCCACCCCAACACCTCTATCGACCCTTAAAGCCAGCACCTCTTTCCCTTCCACTCCAGTGTCCCACCTAAATACTTCCCGTCACCCTCCACCAAGCAGACAATAGAACTCTTGGGCTACGGAGACGCAACAAGATCTGGCGTCTATAGCGAGGTGGGTCGGAAAGCGGGTACGCTTGAAAATTAGTAGTTCCAGCTGTTTTCGTCGCGGGCGCTTGGGTCATTGGTCGCAGGGGGGAAGGTTTGTCTGTGTTGCGGGTTGTGTCCGGGGAGGAGCTTGGCAGGTTCGAGATAGGTTGCTGTCGCTGTGTGTTGGTGGCGACATTGTGTGTGGTCTGGAAGGTTGTTGGGTGGAAAGTTGTGTTTGGCGGATTCGGGCATGTTGGGCTGTCGCGCCAACGACGCGAAATTTGGTTGCTGCGGTGGGGAAGCGGAGATTGGGGGGTTTTTGCGCTCTCTTCGCGGCTGGTTTTGGGATGAGATGGGGAAGTCGGATGGAGAATTGCTTCTTCTTCTTTTTTTTTGGCTGGAGACTTGCTAAGTATTCGCCATGTACAGCCAACACCCGCGCTTGCTAATGCTTTGCGAGTAAAAGCAGCCTGGTCACTGCCAGCGCGAAACTTCCAGTCTGCTATGTTGCTGCTGCTGAAAATAATCAAGACATGATAGACTACAATGGAGCATGCGCATCGTCATAAGCCGTCGCCGACATGTCCATGCGGCAACTTTCTCAGATGCAGCGCTGAAGCTGCGTAGTCAGGCCGTGTCGAGCAGTGGAAGTTCGCGCACAAGCATCAGCAAGACATGACCAATCTTTGGGATTCATAGGACTGGGCGACACTGGGCTACACCATTGCTCAAAAGGCTTGGCTCGGCTTCGGTATTAACATACTCTATCACGATCTTTCGCAAGCCAGACGATCTCGAGAAAGCGGGGCATGCAAATTTGTACGAGAACTTGGACGACATGCTGGCTGAGGTGGATTGTGCAGCGGCCGCGACACCTTTCTTGGAGAAAGGTATTTTGCAGAGCGTTTGCGGAAATTCAAAAAGGGCAGTCCATGCTTAAACATCGCGCGAGTAACACCAGTGGAAAAGGATACGCTGGAAAGTGGCACATATCTGCACTGATCTTGACTTTCGTGCCAGCCCACGAGCTCACGAGGATGAGGATTGTGACGTTGACATGCCACGTTACCGAAGATGCGTGGGATACAGCAGCTGGATGTGAGGGATTGGTTACAGAGATTTTGGAGGCGTTCCTGGTTAAAGGAAAAGTGTTGACGCCAATCAACGCGCACATGGTAACTGCGAGACATAGTAATGCCCCGTGATCGAAAGACGTACAGCCAGAGTATCGTGCTTACATAGAGGCGATTGAATCCAGCTACGAATCTTCAGGATTCGTAAACCTTCTTTCCCTCGAACCATGTTTCTTTGACGCTAGCGTTCAGTAATTCCTGACCATTCCAATCCATGTCTATCACGATAAAGTCGGCCAATTTGTCGACCTCTAAGCTGCCTACTCTATGCTCAGCAAAGCAAGAGTAGGCAGCTCCCGAGGTCGCGGCACCTATTGCCTGTGCAAGTTCGAGTTGGAAGTTGGGGTTTACGGGCGCATCCTCTGCGTTTGGCTGTCGGGCAGACTTGCGTGTAGTTGCCACATACAGGTTTGGTAGAGGGTTATAGGGCGCCGTTGGTGAGTCAGTGCCAATGGCCAAGGGAGCACCGTGATCTGCAAAGTCAGAGTATGCAAATGCACGCTTCAGTCGCTCAGGTCCGAGCAGCTTCGGCCAGGCTCTGAGTATGCTGGGGTCAGCGTGCACTGGCTGGATACTCGCTGTAATTCCCAATCTGCCGAGTCGTGCCGCATCCTTGGGTGCTGTGAGTTCTAGGTGCTCGATTCGATGACGTTGACCTGCCTTCCCATACTTCTCGAGAACGTTGACGGCGTTATGAGCAGCTTGATCTCCAATTGCATGTAGAGCACATTGCAGCCCTCCTTCAGCCGCCGTCCTCACCACTGGGTCTAGCATCTCAGGGGTCCAAATCGGACCTTCGAAGTGCCTGTTGGACGTATATGGCTCGGCCAGAGCTGCGGTGCAAGCATCGATGACACCGTCGCAGATGAGCTTGATACCGACAATCCTGAGGTCTGGGCTCGTATCATTGTTGAATTGCTTGTTCAACTCGATTGCTCTTGCAACTTGTCGCAAGCGATCTTCTGGCCCACTGCCAGGATTCACACACCAGTGTGCAGCTACACGAAGTGGTAATGTGCCACATTCCGCCTCTCGCAATGCGAGAATCGCCTCCCAAGCGCTCTCATCCATAGCCATATCGATGCATCCAGTGCAGCCAACCGCATGATACGCCTTGATTGCTGCCCTTAAGGCTGCCATCTTGTCCTCCAAGGGTAGGGCTGTCGCTAGGAACGGCCATACGATTAACAGGATGCAGGCCTCGCTCAACAAACCTGAAGCTTTGCCGTTAGTATCTCGCTCAATGGTACCGCCCGCCGGGTTCTCCATCTCTTGGACGCCCATCTCTTCCAGCGCTGCGCTATTACACCAGCAGGAATGAAGGTCCTTGGAGTCGATGTATATAGGTCTTGAATCCAAATCGTCCAGCATACTAGCTTTTGCTTCGCCATCTGTCATGCTGTGCATCCATCCAGAACACAGAATGCGCTCTTTGTCCGGATGAAGTTTGGCCCAGGCTGTGATGCGAGCCCGTATATCTTCAAGGTCTTGGCTTCCATCCAATTGCACTTTGTTCAGTGACTGGCCAAGTAGCATGAAATGCATATGCCCGTCAATGAATCCAGGGAGGACGTGCCGTCCGCCAAGATCTCTCACTTTGCTCCCAGCATTGCTGAAGTTTTGGACCTCGGGGGTATGTGCATCGCCTACGTACGCAATCTTGCCATCTAGCACAACTAGTGCATCATGAAAGCTCGTTTTAGCGCTCGTCGTGCCCTTCTGGAAGAATCGCCCGTTGATGAAAATCGTCGCTCTAGATTCTGCCGGCATAATGGAGAGTCGTATCTACTCTGTGGACATTGTCCTTGGAATGAGGGGCCTCGTATCAGATCAATCGAGATCCTAGATCCGAGATCCGAGATCCGAGATCCGACATTTGGCCGAATGCTTTGGTGTTTCTGTTACCACCCGCAACTTGGCAGCACGAACGAGAGCCTTTGGTCCTTTTATCTACTTCAGGAGCGACACAACAGTGAGCCCAGATGGCATCCCCTCCACATTACCAGATATTGATTGGCGTATTCGAAAAAGTTGTGACCACTTCGGTTTGCCCTCGCAGAATGTTTTACGGCATCTCGCTCGCCACCGCCATCAAAACGACGAGGCCTTGGATACATAAAGCGACACCCCCTACCGACTGCAACGCTATGATGCAAGAAATTTTCGAGAAAGGGCTGATGGACGACGCTTGTTTGTAGCTCTATGCCGTTCGAAGAAGGTCGTATCAAACCTGGAGATGGGGCCGGTGGAGATCTACAGCACCAGTGCGCCAATTCTTCCGCCCAGGAACACCAGTTTTCCTCCAATGAACGGCATTGTGCCCCAGAGCCTCAAGCTCCGGTGACACGCATCATCCGGGGTTTCCCCTCGCTTTTTGCTCTTTAACCGGGGAGACTTTTCGCCAAAGTGGCACTCGTACACTATTGACCCGTGCGCCAAGATGAAGCATGAGGGGATGGTCAACAATGTTTCGAAGTTATATATATGAGGGGGAAGTAACTTCATTGCGGATCGGCGTCGCTCGCATCAATCGACAACATGACTATCCTTGGTCGAGCGCTCGTTGCAGCTTCGTGCATTGCTTCGGTTTTCGCCGTTGACATTGTCGTGCAAAACTCTGGCGGTAACCTCACTGGCCAATTTGGCTTCAAATATGGCTACGGGTTTCTCCATGAGGTTTGTAGTCAACTACCACCAAGTAGTAATTGATGTTGATAAAGACTCAGGACATCAACAACTCCGGTGACGGAGGTATCTACGCCGAGCTCATTCAAAATCGAGCGTTCCAATACAGTCGCAGCTTTCCTGTTTCAACAGCACATTACTTCCCAGTCAATGGCGCTAGCTTAAGCATTCAAGAACTCGATGAGCCGCTTTCCAAGGCCCTGCCCGCGTCCATGCGTGTCGCTGTTGGTAATGGCACAGGCAAGACTGGCTTCAAGAATGAGGGATATTGGGGTATGGACGTCAGGCAACAGAAGTACACTGGCTCTTTCTGGGTCAAGGGCGGCTACGAGGGTACTTTCATCGCTTCTTTAGAGTCAAACCTCACCTCCGAGGTTTTCGGATCGGTTGACGTGCCATCGAAATCAGTGGCTGATGAGTGGACTGAGCACACTTTTGATCTCACTCCCGAAAAGGATGCACCCAACTCGAACAACACTTTCTCCGTTACGTTTGATTCGGCAGGAGTCTCTGGTGGTGCGCTAGACTTCAACTTGATCAGTCTCTTCCCTCCTACATACAAGGGCCGCAAGAATGGGTTGAGAATCGATATTGCTCAGGCTCTCGCTGACATGAACCCTGTATGTTGTCCTACATCTTCGTAGTCAAGCAGCACCACTAACCAGAATTGTAGCACGTGCTTCGCTTCCCCGGCGGAAACATGCTCGAGGGACTCACCAACGACACCTACTGGGACTGGAAGAACTCGCTCGGCCCTTTGAAGGAGCGTCCGGGTTTCCAGGGCGTATGGGGTTATCAGCAAACGAATGGTCTTGGCCTCATGGAGTACCTAGAGTGGTCCGAAGACATGGGTCTCGAGAGGGGTAAGTGTCGATTTTGAACGATCATCATTGATGTATGCTAACATCGACGAGTTCTCGCTGTTTGGGCAGGCCTCGCACTTAACGGTGACACAACGCCCGAGGAAGACCTCCAGCCCTTCATCGACGACGCGCTCAACGAAATCGAATTTGTCTGCGGTCCAGCCGATTCCCCGTGGGGCAAGCGTCGTGCGGAACTCGGACATCCCGAGCCATTCACCCTCAACTACGTCGAAATCGGTAACGAGGACTGGCTTGCCGGCTACCCCGGTGGCTGGGATGCTTACCGCAACTACCGCTTCCCGCTATTGTACGAGGCTATCAAGGCTGCGTACCCTGAAATTCAGGTCGTTTCTTCTTCTGCTACTACCGATCCAGTAAACGGCATACCTATGGAGTACCCCGAGGATGCTCTAGGCGATTACCACCCGTACCGCGAGCCCAACGCTCTTGTGGACGAGTTCGATCGCTTTGATAATGACATTGGCCATATTATCGGTGAGATGGCCGCGACCCATCCCAACGGCGGAACGAACTGGCAGGGCCAGCTCATGCCGTACCCCTGGTGGATCGGTGCTGTTGGTGAAGCTGTCTCATTGATCGGCTATGAGCGCAACTCTGACCGCATCCCGGGTACTTTCTACGCGCCAGTCTTGAAGAACGAGAACCGCTTCCAGTGGTCCATCACACTGCTTCAATTTGCTGCGGATCCGAAGATGACGACAAAAGCCGTTACATGGTATTGCTGGAGCTTGTTCGCACATCATCCAATCACTCACACTCTGCCGACTTCGTCTAATAGCTCATATGGCCCTACCTACTGGGGTGCCGGCGTTGACGAAACGAGGAACAACGCGATGGTATGGAAGGGCGCGGTATACAACACTACCAACAGCTCATCTGTCCCTGTATCGGTGCACTTCCAGGGTGTGACTTCTGGCACCAAGGCAAATTTGACAATCCTGACGAACCCGAGCGGAGATCCCTTCGCGTACAACGATCCTTTTACGGGAGTCAACATCGTGAACACAACGACGACAATTCTAGAGGCGGACTTTGGCGGCGCGTTTAAGTTCGTCATGCCTCAGCTGAGTATTGCTGTCTTGGACACGGATGTTGGAAGTGCTGGTGGAAACGGAACTTCCGGCAACTACTCATAGAGCGACAATATTAAGTTACGCGTGGAAGTTAGATATCACGTAATTTAAAACGCACTGTTGCACAACATCTCAATACTTGGGCATCTTGCACCAAGCATGTACAGTAGCTGAGACCAAAGAATGATTTGGAAACCTGCTCCGCCTGCACCGTGACACTTGCATGCTCCATGCCACATGCCCAAGCAACATGTCAACACATTCATCTACCCATGTACTCATATTGTGCCTAATCTCCAGTCTTCTCGTTCAAGATGTCTTCAGGCGTGAAATTGCGGCGCAAAAGTTCTTGTAGGAACTCCCTATTACCTTGATGGCTATATGTTCCTTCTTCAGACTATATATGTCGTTTCACACAACGCCGCCTGAATACAGACCTCATGCCGCATGCGCTACACAGGCGTACCAATCCATATCCACTCTGGGAGCTTGAGTTTGGATGCCCATGCAAGGGGAATAAGGTTCGGAATGATTTCAATTGGCTTAACATGTCTTTCGACAAAGTCTTCCACGGGTGTCACACCGCCCTGCCATTGTGTCCGTGAGACACGCACGGCGTTGATAAAGCTGACGAGCGCATCTACGTAGTAATCTCAATCTGCTTTCTATTGCCCCAGTTGCATCGCATGGCTGATTTCTGCGAAGCTTTCGTAATCATGCAAGCGTCCTGGATTTGGAGGCTCAATATTTATTTCTGGTTTAATACAGTGGCGAATTGAGGCTATGCAATCGTTGTAATATGCGTTGAGCTTGTTTTGATCTTCTGTCAACGATCCACATTTCACTTGGTCCTCCGCTATTGCGGAGAGATGGGTCAAAAGCTTCTCACGAGGAGTGCTTCAACTTTATACGATTTGATGCGTTGAGCTTTGGTAGCTACGTATGTGAATAACCAATATTTGTAATACTGCCAAAGATTTTCATTATCGGCGAACCGTATATTAGAACTCTTGTAGATGATGAGACAATATCAGGGACAGCAATGGATTGACCACGCAGACGGGCGATGAGTGCGCAGCCACGTTCGGCGTTCTCTGCTAGCGCACCCATAGCGAAGCAGTATGACAACAAAAACTTATAACACAGATGCCAAACTATATTTTGGCTACTGAGTAAGCTGACCTCAGCGATGTCTTTGAGACTAGTATGCTAATGCAGCCCCTGCCGAGTACACGACAATGGCGTTCGTGCGGATAGACCAAGGAGCGAGCAAAGCTATCATATTTAGTTTAGATAATGAAGTGGATTTAAAGAAAATGTGGAAACTTGTTTTACATGCAACAAATTGGAAGGTGGCACCGAATCTAGCAACAATTCGTGATTGGACGCCGACGGGTCAAGCCATAAGGCCTAGGAAGTGCAACCTTTTTACCTTTTAAAATATAAACTGGTACCTTTTAAAAGATTAAAGTGTACCGCAGAGCAAACAAGGTCTTTTTGTTTTGTTATTGGTTGACAGACGTTACGTCAAAACCTTTGGAAGCTGAAGAATGACATGGCGCCAAAGAATTTGCGTGCATAGACAGATAGATCTGGTACTCGTGTGACTTACAGGCTTGCGCCAGTGAATTTCATCGTAAAGTTCCGCTGCAAGGAGCCCCCTACTTTGCGACGGCTTTGCATTGGGGTATCTGGGTTTGGCTCCTGTGCATTAGCTACAGTAGATCAACTCTCGTCTTGACAGAGAACCTTGATGAGTGGCTAGTGGCGGACTTGTCATCGATGGCGGCTCATGTATAGCTGTACGCACACACATCAAACCCGATTGGCTATCCAGCAATCACATGCATGTTAATTGCATTCAGTACTTGCTTAGACAAGAGTGAACGAGTCTCACTCACATCATTTGCACTTGGGTGCCAGTGAGCTGCTCCAACAAGTTTGCACATATCAACGAGGTCTATAGGTGCTGGTCCATTCGGTAGCAGAATGCTAGGTAGATATTGCGCGCTGTGAAGGAATTTTGGAATGCACCATTATATATTAAGCACTGATAAAAACCAAGGTTCGAATTCAAAGTGTGTTTGCTTATGCTGCAGCTGATATAAATAAACAGCCATGAAGTCATCTTTCCTGGCGGATACGTGCAGACCGTCCTTCATCATGCACCTCTAACATTGTTTGCCTTGTCAACCATCCCTTTTATTTCCACTCGAGGATCTTGATTACTCACAGAGTATTCGCAAAGTATTGCTGAGCGGATGATACTTCCATAGCGCAAACTGCCCTACACCAACTCGAAACTCGTAGCTGGTGAGCACATCCTTAAGGGTCAATATGTGTAGAACCACAAGAAACAAGAAGCATCTGGCACAGTGTCAAACTCGGGTTGACTTGAGTATTCCATGTACCGTCGAGGTCACAATGAAAGCCCGGGGCTTTCGCCGTAGACACCGTTGCTAAGCGAGCAGCAAGAGACCGGGAAACACGTCAAATTAGGGGGTGAGGTTCGAACAAGCCAGTAATGTGCCCGTAATTGTCACCTTCACGTGTTAGTAGCCAATGGGACGCGCAGAATTCGCGATGATGCGACTCGACCATCGAGGTGCTCAATTGGCCGAGCGCACAACGGTAAGTAGGACTGCTCAAAAGCCATCATGGTATCTACTGTTGTTGGGGAAAAGTTTCCTTTCACTTTCAGTATTCTTCTAAACTTCACGACACAACAAAAATGGCTGCTTCAAAGCGGAAAAGTACAGGTGGAGGAGACAGAAAGACCAAGTCGAAAGACATACCTCGGAAGCCACTACCAGTGACTATACTTTCGGGGTTCCTGGTACTATAACACGTGCAATATGAAGAGTTCATACTGAATGTACCTAGGGAAGTGGTAAAACGACTCTCCTTCGTCACATTCTCCAATCACCCGATCATGGCCTACGCATTGCTGTCATAGTGAATGATATGGCAGCCATCAATGTCGACGCAAATCTGATCTCTCGAACCAACGATACAAGTTCAAAGAACAACAGCACCGGGGAGATAAGAGTGAAGGAGAAAGTAGTGCAGATGCAAAACGGATGCATCTGCTGCACTCTGCGGAGCGACCTTCTCACTGAGCTCGCCCGCCTCGCTTGGAGCGAAGATGGGTTTGACCATGTCGTTATCGAGAGCTCTGGTATCAGCGAGCCCCAGCAAGTTGCTGAGACGTTTACTACCGAGTTGACTGAAGCGATGATTGACGCGGAAGGCATGGAGACCGAGGAGAAAGAAACTTTCATGAAAGTGTACGTGCTCAAGTCCGTTCTTGCGGGATGAAATGGCTGACATGATTCGAGTGCAAAACTCGGTGGCCTCAAGACCATCGCCACGGTCGACACCATGGTCACCGTCGTCGACGCCTTTCGCTTCTTCGCCGAGTTCGACACCGCCGAGTTCCTTCAAGACCGATTCGGCAAAGAGGAAGTGCCGGATGAAGATCAGAGGACCATATCAGATCTTTTTGCCGACCAGATTGAATTTGCAAACGTCATCATCGTAAACAAGATCGACCGCGCTGATGCGAAAACTTTGGGACGCGTAAAGGCATACGTCAAGACGCTCAATCCAACCGCGAAAATCATCGAGGCCAAATACTCCAAAGTCAATGTTCGTGAGATGCTTAACACGGGAGTATTCAATTTCGCAGAGGCCATTACTAGCCCAGGCTGGCTGAAGAGTATTCACGAGATGACTGTCATGGATGTACATGGCAAGAAACGGCTTGCGCCAAAGCCTGAGACCCTCGAGTAAGTCCTATTCCATTTCTCAGGACCCATCACTGATATAGTAAACTAGATATGGTATTGGCAGTTTTGTATATCGCGCACGTCGGCCCTTTGATCCGCTGAAGCTGTACCGACTCATCGAAGGCAAGTTCATCCTGCTCCAAGACGAAGTCGAAGACGATGAAGAAGAAGACGAGGATGAGTATGATGAGGAAGTTTCCGAATCAGATACTTCTCATCCGTCAGCAGGCGACTCTGACGAGACAGACGAGGATGGTGAAGCTGAACCTCTCATGGACGATGCTACTATCCTCGCGAACAAGAAAGCCAGCCCTTACTTCAAAGGTCTCCATCGCAGTAAAGGAATCTTCTGGCTGGCTACTCGCCCATACCAGATGGGATCCTGGAGTACTGCAGGCGCCATGCTCACTCTAGGCTCTGAGATGCCATGGTTCTGCACTGTGGCCGAGGAAGACTGGGGCGCCGACGACGACACGATAAAAGCCATCAAAGCTGACTTTCAAGGCGAGTGGGGTGATCGACGCCAGGAGCTGGTTCTCATTGGCGAGAAGCTCGATGTCGATGGACTTACGAAGCTTCTTGATGGGTGCTTGTTGAGTCGGGCCGAGATGCGGAAGTGGGAGAAGGTGATGCACGACAAGAGTTTGGACGAGGAGGCGAGGGAACAGAAACTCAATGACATGTGGGATGATGGGTATTGGGCTGAGTGGCCGCGCGCTGATCACGAGCATGATCATGACGGAGACGATCACGGCCACAGTCATTCGCATAGACACTGAAGCATTTCTTGGAGCCAAAAGTGGTAACTACAGCGAAGCTTGCATCTTCCTTTCTCTACGACAGCCTAGAATAACAACTCGTCCCGTTCCCCTTCCGACACTTCAAATCAAAATACTCCAGCACCAAATCATCCTGATTCGGAATATCATGCGTGACCCCCTTGGCCTCATACGCCTCAAACTTCCCCCCATACCTCCTCCTCGTCCACCCCTTCAACGGCGTATCTTCCTTGACCTCGGTGGGTGTCTCGCTCACCCCAAACACACTCGTCCACTGCTTAACCTGCTCGACCAGATTCTGCGGATACAGCACCGTATCCGCAGAGCCATGTAGCGTCTGAAACTTTGGGCGAAAGCCCTTGTAGCCCGGATACGCAGCGCGCACCATACGCGCCCAATCACTACCGTCTCTGACAATTTCCCCCGTCGCGCACGCATCGCTCCACACAGCGAATCCACTGCCCGCAAAGCATCCAAACGGCACGCCGGCCCACGCGCTGCCCGCGGCGAATACGTCCGGGTAACTTCCCACGAGTACGTTGGTCATCATAGCGCCTGAACTTGTTCCGGAAACAAATACGCGGGTTTTGTCCGCGCCGTGCGTTTTGATTGCCCAGCGTACCATGCTGATTATACCCAGCGCGTCACCGCCCCCGTTGTGCGTAAGCGACTCTTTACTGCTCACGTCCCAGCACTGATCCGCTTTGTTCGGAGAGTCGGGGTAGATGGTGATGAAGCCGTATTTATCGCCTGCGGAGGCCCAAGACCGGTATTCAAAGACTTGTTGCGCGGTGCCGTGACACCAGTGCGGGGCGACGAGGATGGGTGGGGAAGGGGCTAGTTTGGCGGGAACGTAGATGTACATTGAGACATTGCGGGGGTTGGGGCCGAAGGAGGTGATTTGAGTGAGTTTGGAGGTGAGTTGGGCGGAGGTGATGGCTGCTGCTAGGAGCAGGGTGGTGAGAGAGAGCGTGAGCATGGTGGGTGGAGGTTTAGTGCTACTGAGATGGGGGGTGAATGACAATGGATTTTATACCATCTATAACATTTGATGCACCAGCGAGATATTTGCGGTAAACGCTAGTCGATGTTTTCCATATTATGGCGGTTGCCACGAACCGGGTCCAAATGAGCATTTAACTGACCACAGACCGGGTGAATGTTCTCGGATTCTTCTTCCATGCTAATCCATATTGGACGCGGAGAATGCGGAGTTGATCAATATGCAATCTATATGTGCGCTAGAACAATCTTCCGCGACTACTAGTTTCGGTCGAGTAGCCTCCGTGACGCAGGGTGCAAAGACCGTACGATGCGGAGTACAAGCACGGCGTCAATACATAGGAATACTAGCCAGGCCAGGAAACATCGAGGTTGCCAACGTAACTACTACATCACTAAACTATTCCACTGTGGGCTGTGAAAAGAGCTTTGCGCTCTTTAGCATTCTCAACTCTCTTCTGATAAACAGTGTATATCATACAATCAGACAAAAGGAAAAGAAAAACATTGTACAAAGCGACCTCCGTCGAAAGAAACACCATCAGCGCCATCTTAAACAAAGATGCATCCTAGCCACGAAATGCTCCAATTAGAAAACGACATTTTGTACCCCTTGAACACCATATGCCATACCATATGTTTCCTCAATCTTACAAGTACCCCATCCAAAGCGGATCCATAGCACTCAGCTTCCTTGGATCCACCGCGACAGCCACGAGATCCACCACCGTCTGGTTCGCGGGCAAATTGTTGACGGTCGGCAAGCCGCCCAACGCACTGGCTCGCTTGACCACCATTTCACTGTTACTCTGTACGCTCTCTCGCATAACCTCTGGAGTAAGTTGGCTACTCTTATGCTGCGACGTGAACCAATGATTCATTTCGTCGCGCATGAAGATACTGAGCTGCATTTCCAAGGTGGAATCGCCTTCGGGTTCAATGAGACTGCGCGCCACCGTCATGACAGCGGGCGCGAAGATGCCTTCCATGTTGAGAGGACCCATCATTGTTTGCAGGTTGGGTGTGAGGCGGAAGGGAACCGGCTCTGAATTGTGCAAAATGGGTTTGCCGACTGCCATGCTGGGGATGAGTTCGGAGCCCCAGACGCGGCCAGATGCTCGGCTGATGCTCATCTTTTGTGGGAAGCGCGTGTTCATGTGCATGACGTAGGTCATGAAGGTGAGAGAAGCAAGCTGGTAAGACAGCGTGCGACGGAACAGCCAGAAATCGGAGAAGTGTGGGAATGTGGCGCGGAAGAAGTCTTGGACAACAGTCGGCGGTACGTATTTTTCCTGTATGGCAGCGAAAGTTTCGAGGCGAATCGAGTTTGCGTGGTCGATATTTTTCTGATCACCATCAGTCATCATGTCCGTTCGGGCTGGCGAAGATCCTGGAAGAACTTCATCTGTATCACTTACTGGTTGCAGTGCCCTCAACTTCTCGATTGCGTATAGCACAGGCTCATCCTTATTGATACCGTTCTTGCGGCAGTAGTCCTCGTAGATGCCCTGCATGCTCATGTAGCTGGCGTCATCCTGCACCATGCGCACACTAGGTGTGATCGGCACCATGAGCGGGAGATGGAACTGCAAGTTGCGCCTCCTCGACTCCTTTCGCTTGGCCAAGATGCCGTTGAAGATGCGGAACAACTGCAAGATGCGCTCTTCGCGCCGTGAACTTCTAGCTGCTGGGAACTGGATGGCGAATGGATGAACACTGCCATCGTGCCCGCGAATCTTGAGACGTCGATGACATATGCCGATACCGCGAACAAGCTCCACATCCGGAAGGAAGCATTCAATGCGCACGAAGTCAGAATTCTTGTCCCGGTGTTGGAGGTATTGGCCAGGAACTTCCACATCATCGAACTTGAGGAAGCGGAACTCGCTAAGTTGATGTGTGTATTGCTCGAGCGGAACAACGAGCTTCCTACGATCAAGTCGCTCCTCGAATCGATTGCGCCACGTACGTAGCTTCTGGATGTACTCGTACATGGTCGGCTTATTGGTGACAAAGTCGCGCTCAAATGCCTTTCGAATGTGCGGCGGTAGTACTGATTCGGCGAACCGGGTGATGTTGGCTTCTGTCGAGGTGGGTAATTTGATCTCCCGTGCGTAAAGGTTGGGTTGACGTCCGACGTAGGACAAGCCATCGTTTAGCAACGCGACGATGAGCCTGTAAGCGTCTTCATCTGGAGGACACTTGAAGTTCTTCTGAATCTGATCCAACATCGTCTCCATAGAAAGAGCGAGTAGAGGAAACGCTGTCTTGAGGATTGCGCTGATTTCTTCCACGTGGTCCCAGGGCTTCTTCGGCGCCGGAGGCGTGTCAGATGGAATCGCATTGGCTGCGCTTGGACTACCCTGCTGGCCGCCTTCAGTCTTGACAGTACCACCTGGAGTACTATTGGTAGCAGGCTTGCTGTCGCTAGTTGCGGGTGCGTTGCTGCTGGAGCCTGGTCGGGCTTCTGGCGATCCTTGCTTGGGTGTTGGTGAGCCTTGTGCTTGACCTTGTTGCTTCACCTTAGCTGCCTTCTCCTTCGCTTGTTGTCCCTCGTGGTTCTTCTTGAGCACCACCATATCTTCCCTCGTCGTGCGCAAATGGCAGTAAAGCGCTTGAGGATAAGTCTTTGCCAACTTGCCCAGGATTGATCGTGCGATAGGTGCCTCTTGTCGGGAAAGACTGTTGAGTAGCTGTGGAATGTAGGTGATCCAGTACCATGCCGGTGTATCACCCTTGAACTCTTCAAACTTCTCCGCCAACTTGCGCTCCGGATTATCCAAGCTGAGCAACCATAGCACTCGTCCGAGTAGCTTCCTCGACTTTGCGTTCTTGAACTGGCTCGCAGCCTCGAGGTAGCAACTGAGGGCTGCTTCTGCTCGCTCCAAGTTCTGTGGCTCCTCCTTGAAGAGCATATCATTGTAGCGACCCCACTCAGCCCATGCCTTTGGTAGCTTAATATCAAAGTACAACGCTGTACCAAATGCTTCACCAGCTTCGTTCTTCTGTCCCAGCTTGGCAAGGAACATACCTTTGAGTGTGTAGAACTCTGCCTTCTGCTGCGGACCAAAGTAGTTGAGGTTGGTGTTGTTGATAACATCCAGTCCGCTATTGAGGTCGGCTCGGATTTGGTAATGGCACTTCGCCTGCTCGCGCAGCTTGAGGAAGGCCTCTTGAATTTCAATGTTAGGCAGAGTGTAAATGCGACCCAGCTGATTGATGCAGACTTCTGGCAGGTTGTGCTTACGCGCAACATGTGCGAAGCGATTGATGATCCAGGCAGTCTCGTGGTAACCTCGGTAGGCGAAGGAGTTGCCACCGGCATTATTCTGATTCTGAGGCAAAAGGCCCAAGTAAACACCATTAATCAATTGGAAAATGTGCTGGCGCCACGTCACGAGGTCTTGCCATGCGTTGATATCGTCCCAGAAGTTCGGTAGTCGATCCCGCCAAGTACTCAGTAGCAGCTTGAGCTCTTGAGACTTTTGATCCAGGTTGAGTTGCGTAGTGGACGCAAGACTCTGACAGATGACGCTAGCATCGTGCAGTTCCACTAGCTGCTGGAAATGTTGCAACAGTGGGATATGTGCCTGCGTAATACGCCTGGGAAGCTGATGCCACTTGCGGATTGACAGCTGAATCGACTCGTCGCACAGTCGGTGAAACTCTGGCTGCGATTCCTGCTTGTTGTGGAGTTTGAGCAATGACATGAAAGTCTGGAAGAACACTCGGCGCGGCGTAGGAGCGTCGCTCACAGCCTTGATGGTCGCATCGAGCTGTTCTCGTGTCTCTGCATTCTGCCATGCATCGAACACGCGCCAGGTAGACTCCAAGTAGAGGTCGTTGAAGTTCTCGTGCTTGGCGAAATCACTGAGAATCTCCCACTGCTGTAGCTTCTGCGCGCAGATGACCCAGTGGTCTTCCCACAGCATGTACTCCCCAGACGAAAATGGCAATACAGAGGTTCGAGCTTTGATTTGCGCGGCTTCGTACATCTGCTGAGCTTTGTCCCAGATACCACACTGCTCATATGATAAGGCAGCGTTGCTCTCGATGAATTGACACCTTCGTCGCCAAGTACCATAGAACAGATCGTCTTCTTGTAGGCCACTGTAAATTTCGAGGAGGGCATCGAGGTTGCTTTCCCTTAGCTTCTCAACGTCAACAACAGGCGAGATAGCGGAGTCTTCCATGTATACAGCAGCGGTGTACCAGGCATTGTAAGTTTGTGCCAAATATTTCATGATGTGTGGCGGGAATTTAACCCGAGGGCGAGCATGAACAATAGCATCAAGCATGGTCGCGACACAATTTGGTCGCTTGTCGAGCTGACGCGAATGGTAGTCCTTAGTAAGCAGCGCTGCCATGCCTTTCTCCAAGTCGCTCTGGTCGTCTCTCGTGAGAGCTGTCCAAGCCAGCGGAAAGAAAGCAATCCAGATGTCGTGAGCAAGAGCACTGTCGGTGTGCTGTAGATGTCCAAGCGGCTCGAAAATGTCCTTGATCTTGACGTCTGCTAGTTGGTTGCAGAAGCGACGGTGGCCATTAACCAAATTCTCCAGATCATCATCGACCATGATGTCCGCGATCCTTGAATCTTTGCTGTAGGTACTGAAGAACATGCTGGGTTGCATCAACCGGGCATCCTCGGAATGGAGCTGAGCCGGTGTGTTCATCTCTACCGAGCCAAACATGAGGTGGATGACTTGGCTCAGCCAGTAGCTGTCAGAGAGTGTGTCCCAGTTCTGGCTAGCAAGCACGTAACTCAGTCGGCTGGCAGCCGTCCTGCTCAAACTCTTGTCGAAAATGGTCATATATCGATTACGCATCTCGACATCTTGCGCTCGTGTGCCGATTAGAAAAGCATGTTCCATTCGCACAGTAAGCTCCGATCGTGTGATTTTCGGGTCCTCGTAAATCCGTATGACTAGATCTAGGAAGCGTGTGAGTAGCGAAGTATCTTGTCGGTGCTCAAACAGCAACATCTTGCTAAGAACGGCCGTCTTCTCCTTAAGAGTTGGCACAGGTTCAGTCGAATGAAAAATCCAGTCTTCAACCAAGTCTAACACCTTCATGCAGACAGAGTTGACTTGTGACCGCTCGACAAGGGACGCAAGAACGCTGAGATACGGCCTACGATTCTCGCCCAGTTCGGTCATGCGCGCCGCAAGAATGTCCACAGCTTTGAGGACCAGATCAGTCTGAATTTCGACCTCCCGCGGATCGGTGGGTGGGTTGGCTCCTTCGGGTCGCATGTTGGGCGGCGTAGGTTGTCCTGGCATGCCACTGTGGCCAGCAAGATGATCCTTGGCCATCTTGCCCTGGAACGCCTTCATAATCTGCGGAATATGCTGATCAATCTCTTCTGGTCGCTTCTGGCATAAAGTCCAGAGTATGTTGATGGCGCAGATATATGATCCATTGGAAAGTGCTTCAGTCGCAATAGCACCCAGGAAGTTGACGAACTCGGTTGAGGATGACTCCTCCATGTTGCCTTCGTCGTCAGTGACAGGCTCGGGCATGACCTCCAGAATTCGCTTCAGTGTAGGCTGAAGCTTCCTTGACCCATCCTCAGACTCATCAATCGCATGTAGGCTGGCCTGGACATCTGCATTCTCGGAGCGGATCGGCTTCTCCAAGATCTTTTGGAACTGTGGAAAGCGCTGTAAGACCCAATCATCAGATCGGACGTTTACTATGACCTTCACAATCTGGAGAGTGTTGATCATCCGGGTGTGGAACTGGTCGGGTTTGTCGTCCTGTTTCATTTCCGTAAGAAGAATCTCTTCAATCTTTTTACTGAGCATGAGATCAAGGTCCAGGTCATTCCATAGTCGTGGAGAAAGCAGATCGTGCAGTAGCTGCACAGCCTTTCTACAAATCTCAGCAGGCGGTGTCGATGGCACGATAGCAGTCGGGTCTTTTAGTTTCGGCGATGCCACAGGGTAGCGCTCTGGTAGGTAAGCGATGAACTGGATGAGGTACTTGATCAACATCATGCGAATGGCAGGCGATGCAACAAATGCTTTGGTCAGCGGGCCAGGAGTCGCGATGGACCCATCTGCTCTCCTCTTCAAGCTCTGAGGCGACTCTGATGCCCTATCGACTGCACCACCAGTCTCACTTGCTGTGCGTTCTTCCCAAGTCCTGATGAGACTGATAAGATTCAATGCTAGCTTCTTAGCATCGGTGGAAGGATTTGGTGGCTGTGCAATCTTGCTCAGAGCTGTAATGATGATGCTCGACAGATGCTCTCTGCCCTCGTAGAACAGGTCTGGATGCCTGACGATGAAGTTGAAAATGCTCATGAGCTGCTGCAGATTCGAGCTTTCCTCAGATAGCACCTTGCGAGGATACTGAATCCATCGGGGCATCTTGGGATCGCCACCACTCATTCGCTTCTTCAAGACCGGAGCCATGAGCTCGAGCGCTTGCATCACCAGTGAACGTCCTTCGTTCTGATGCGCCTTGAGAAGAGCCTGGTAGACTTGAATGGCAATCTTCATTGGCGTGTCGAAAACTGCTATGAAGAATGCGATGAGAACGTATGCTGCGTACTTGTTGATGATGTCTTCCAGCTTAATGTAATTCCACGCGAACTTGATAACGTCCTTGCGCGCTTCCTGTATCATGCCCGAATAATGCTTCAGAAGCAAGGTCGTCAACTGAAGCAGTTCCATTCGAGAGTGATCCACGCCCAACTGAGCTGTCTCCTCAGAAGTATCGGTCAATGACTGCGGCCTCCACAAGCGGTTGTGTATGATCTCAGTCATGCTGCGGTCCATCAACTTTGTGCCCTTGGCCTTTTGATCAAACAAACTATCCCAGTTGCGCTTGACGTCCATGGCGAAAATGGGGTTGACGATGTAGCGGAACAAGAATGTTTTGGTCTTTTGCGAAGAGTTGCGTGACGTGTACAAATCGATGCATTTGTTGATTAACGTCTTCCAGTAATCAACCGATTCGCTAGACACAATATGTTCGTAAATGAAGTCGTATAGTCGAGGAGAAGCCTTGAGCTCTTCAGCGGTAATAGCATCAATGAGCTCGAAGAAGAAATCCAAGTTCTGAGGTTCGTGCTGAAGGTAGGTGGTAAAGACAACCATAATTTGATCACCAGCTTGTTCTGTTGCAAGGCGCAGCTCGGGTTCAATGCTGTTAGACCGCAGGTTCTTCTCCAAGGACTTGGCTGCTTCGAACAAACCTTTCCTCAAATCGTCGTTCGAGGCGAGCCACTTGCTCGACTCTTCGAACAGGCTCAATGCATAAGCAATGTGAATAGCGTTGATTTGGGCTTGGCACGTCTCCTTGTCGGTCCCGTCTGAGTTCATCGCAGCCAAGAAGCCGGGGACATCGTCCATGACCTGATTTCGCAAACCTCCGCTCGCTTCGTCTTCGAGCAGCTGTGCGAAGAATCGACCTTTAGTTTGATCCTTGAGAGTTGCCGCAAAGTACTCCCAGGTTTCCTTGGGGTACATACAGAGATACTTGATCAGAGGCTCTCGGAAGGGACTGTAGTGCGTCCGCCTGAGCGCAGTCTCCAGTTCAATAACCTTCTCGATTATCTGAGTCAAAAACGTAGCAGCTGCTATCGGTAGCAAATGAAAAATGTTGAAAATGCCAGTGATGATCTTCATCTTGGGATCCTGCTCAATCATCTTGAATGAGGTCTTTTGCAAGCTTTGTTGATCGGCGATGCTCTTCAAGTGATCGAGAAGACGCGTGCCGATTTCGACTTTGAAGTAGTTGGTCAAGAGCTTTAGCAGTCGTGCTAGGCCGTCCAGATTTTCGACCGAAAGCTTGCGGGGATCTTGGAGGTTGACCAGGATAGGTCGCAGACCGCTTTGCAATACGTCCTTTGGCAGCTTATTGGTTGCCGAAATTACGCCAGACAAGCCGATGTTGGCTGCCTCGATGACTTCGGGAGACTTGGAGTACAGACACTTGAAGAATACCGCAATGATGCGCAGGAAGGTCTGGTTCGGTGGCGTTGTGCTGAACTCAGGGAAGCTCTGTGCAGTCGAAAGTAGGCGTATACAAGCTACTCGCAAGTTGATGATGTGCTCCGCGTTACGCTGCTCGAACGGTTTGCTCGCCAAACCTTCGTCTTCGGCATCAGCCAGAGCTAGTGACTCCATGAGAAGCCTGGTCAGCTGGTCATTGAACTCCAGAATGTTGTTCTTGAGCTTGAGGCAGAAGGTAATGGCATCAATGTAAGCGATCTGAATGCTGAAGGGTAGTGCCCTAAGGGGCTTGGTCCAGATCGGCATGACAAGTCTGTCCTTGACGGGCATTATCAATTCATGAACGCCGAGTCCCGTGACATCAGACAAGACATGGAAGGCATTCTGTGTTGCTTCTCGTACATTCTTGTTCATGTGTGAAAGATCGCCAACAAGCTGCCCACACAGCCGTAAGGTAATATTGTTGGTGCCGGGCTTCTCAAAGTCCTCCTTTGTCGTCTTCTTGTGGCACGTGCGAATGAGCTCTTCGATGAGTCCTTCCGCTTGTACCCGTGTCTTCGAGTCCAGATCGATAGGCATGTCTTTCATGACGAAATTGAGCGCCCTGATGAGCTCGAAATGCCGTTGAACCATCCAAGTCTGAGGAAGACCTAGCTGCTTGATCATGATCTCGATACCCTTTGTACCACCAGATTTCATGAACCAATCATCAGCGTGGCAGTTATGGCAAAAGGTGCTAGAGAGCTCGTTGAAGAAGGCGAATTTCTCGAGGTCTTTGTCGCTACCGAAGATAGCTTTGACAGCATCTCGTATTGACATGATAGCATGTTCGGCTGCTTCTCGTACTGGTGTGTGTTCCGATGCCAAAGACTCTCCAATGGCCTCGGATATTACCTCGCTATCGATCACAACAGGTCCTTCACCGGAGTGAACGTCGAAAGGTTTGCTCTTGTGCTTCGCAGTTGCGAACTGCGTGCCCAGCTCCAAAAACGTAAAGTGCTTGGCTAGATGAGTTACCAGGGCCTCGGCATCGGACTTCAGTTCCGGTATTGAGACTGCGAAGATGCAGGCTTTCAGAATCTTCTTCAGTGTCTCACCTTCGACGCCCTTCTTGACAATACTCTTCTCTCGCTCGGTCGCAGTTAGGATATCGGCACCGAGATCGAACTTTTTCGCACACAAGTCGTTCGCTTGCAAACGCACTAGCTGCGCAAAGTCCTCCGGCAGACTGTCAAAGCCTACCAGAAGTTTTGTGTGCGCAGTGATAAGTCGAAAAGCTTGCTGCTTGTGGAAAGTGTCGGATTTCTTCGCAGCAGGGAGCTTAGGAATCTCGTGTAGTTTCGCGATGGCAGTGTCGATGCCTATAGCTGCCGGGAACGCACGGTCCTTGGTCGAGCCGATGAGTCGGATGTCGATAGAAGCTTGATCATCAGAGTAAGGCTTGTAGTCTAGCTCCGGTGGACCCGTGATGAATTTTCGATTGCGCCCACCAAGCTTTCCCAGTATGCGCATGGTGGTATGAGCATGGAAGTGACTGTACGGATTCGGCTTCAGATGCTCCCACAGAGCAGCCATGAGCTCATCAATGACGGGCGCCATGATCGGGTCCAGGTAATCAGCGGTGAGATTATCGACACAAAGCTCTAGGGTGCGCAAGCCTTGACCTACGAGGTCGGATCCGGCTCGCAACGCAACGACCAGAGGCCTCATAAGGTAGCTCAAATGTGGGAGAAGATTACTCAACCGCGCTGGCACTGTCAAAGACAACTCAACGAAGAGGTCTCGCTCGGCTGGTTTGCGCGCGGTTAAAAGGAGGTTGTTGAGAACGTCCAATAACATTTCGAGTAGCGGCAAAATCTCCTTGTAGAGATGCTCGAATCGCCCTCCGCCAATGCTTCGAAAGAGTGACCTCAGAAGCAGGAAATAGTTCATCGGCTCTTCCGCCGTTGTTGACAGCTGTATCGACTTCGTGATTATCTTGCTGACATGTGGTAACAGAACCTGCTCATTTTGTGCCGAAAAGAGAGTCACAGCCATGAAAGACAGCTTGAACAACCGTAGCAGTATGGACGACTTCTTGACGTCAGCAGTACCAACCTCCTCGATGCGGTCCATAAGAAATTGTAGCAGCATGCCAGAGAAAGCGGGCGATGTGGCTTCCGAAGCCAGAAGAAATTGTGGAACGTGCAGAAGCGCAGGATGATCGAACATCATGCCGTACAAATGGGGTATCTCAGAGGAAAAAACTTCGTGGAATGTGGCTGGGTCAATGTGGTGGAATACTGTCGCAAATGTCTCAAGAAGCTCCTTCTCTTCTTTGCCGCTTGACATCATGTGCTGGTTTCCCATAAGATCTCCAGGCGACAAGCCTTGCGTATCTGAACTCTTGTCGGTGCTATAGTAGCGGAATACTTTAGCGCCCTCTCGGAAGAGTTTAATTAAAACTTCCACTTCTTCTGCGTTGTAGCCAAATGATACTTCGTGCCAGTTAGCTGAGGCGTTGGCTGTATCAATCTCATCCTTAATTTTCGAGGGATTGCAAGCCCTGAGCTGATAGAAGAGGTTCTTGAGTCCATGTAAAAGATTCTTGAACAGGAACTTGTTATCAGCGATTGGGTCGGAGCTGCGATCGCGTGGGTTCGAAGTCTTGATAGGTGTGGCATTGAAGATGTCAATCTCGTCCCAGTCCGGTGGTTGTTCCTGTACGGCCATGTGGTTCTCCTCCATTGCGTCAATAGATGGCTGACTGTACTGTGCTGAGAGTTTCACGGCATTGTGATATTGCCGATTCATCGCAGCAAACTTGTCCCCAATCGCATTCAGTATCATGATCAAGAAGTATCGGGCGTCTTCCTTTGGCTCTAGCTTCGCGATGCACTCAGCCATGTTGAGTAAAAGCTTAGCGCTCATGGTTTGGAAGCTGGTACCGGGAAACGTGTCGTGTAGATTCTTGGTATAAACCTCGACGGTGCGGCGAATCTGCTCCTTTGATAACGATTCCCGCAAGTGGTGTATCAGGTCGGCCAGCATGCTATATGCTAATGGTCGCATCGTTTCGTACACGGTAAGACCGTCGCCGATCAAAGTTCGCTCATCCAATAGCTCGTCGATCTTCTTGAGGAAGATTTTGCGGAAGTTGAAGTTGATGATATGCCTGATAGCCACCAGAAGCTCTTTTCTTGCACCAGACTTCTCTCGTGGGCAGTCCTTGAGCAATCGTACGACGATGTCCGGGAGGGTGGGAAGAAAGTCGTTGAGCTGGTTCGCATACACTCGGAGCAGGTAGGCCAAAAAGCTCATTGTCTTAACCTGAGCTGTGATGAAGTCGCCGAACGCAGCTCGGTTGCGGATGTCCTTGCTGACACCTGTGAACACAAATCCTTTCTCCTTGGCCTCTTCGTGTGCCTTTTCTTGCGGCTTCGCCTGGAGCAGAAGGACATTTTTGATGAGTGGGACGAAGAGCTTCACGTTCTTGTTCACGCAATTCCTATATGCCTGAAACAGAGACACGACGATGATCGGACACTCGGCGAGAACCTTGAAAGATTGCATGCCCTTGAGCAGCATGCGCGTCTGTTGGTGTTCTGACCCAAGATCGCCGGCTGAGCCGGATGTGAGAGCGGTTGCTGGTGAGCTCGGTCGGGGTGACTGCGAATACTGGTGGTTGCTTGGTGTGGAGGGAACACCCTGTGCAGACGGGGCTGGTGTTCCGCTATCGAATGTATCGTGTACCGCCTGCTCCATCGTTTCGAACATTTCTTGAATGAGATCTAGAAACGGCTGCACTCGGTCCGCGAGCGCCTTCGTCTGGTGTCGCAAGAAGTCCATGATGATCTTCATGCACAGTACTGCATTGTCTTCATTCTCCAGCTTCACGAGGCTCACAAGCTTGTCGGTAATCTTCGCCGCGTGGGGCTCGACCGCTTCGATTGGATTCATGGGCAGTCGGTGGAGAATCTCGAGGACGCAATTCCGTATTCGCTACATCTGTTGTCAGAGAATTCCATATGCGCAGGACTTTGCGCTCACCTGTTCCGGAGAAGTCGAGATGAAGACTGGATTGCCGTCGAGTATCTTGAGAAACACGGGCACGAGATGGTTCAAGAACACAGCGTACTGCTGGCCTTGGCAGTAGCTCTCGATGTTGTCCCGTATATCGATCGCTTGTGTCCCTCTGGCCCGGAGATCTGCGCGCAGTCAGCTTGAGCGCTCTGATGGTGGCGCATGCGCTTGGAGAATGTGTTTGCGCCCGAATGTTCGTACCAGAATTTGGGTCGTCAAGCTTCGCGGCCATGGCCTCGAAGTTGTGTGACGCCATGGTTGCGGTGTTTGCAGCTTGAAGCTGCCTGCTTCTGTGGTCTGTCGTTTATTGCACGCAGCCTGACAACGTCTCGGCTAGTTGCTGGTGGTGTGGTGTGTGTGGTGACTGGGCGTGCATTGGTCGCAAGGCTTTGGTCGCCTGCAGCAAGCGATTGCTAGAACTGCGGATTTCCAGGAGTCAGCAAATTGAAACGTGTAGAGAATGTGTAGGCTGCGCAGCCTAAAGGTTCATTAAAGTCGTTGTGTGAGAAGAAAGCTTGCGGGGTGGTGCTGCAGTCGCGTCCAGCATGCGCTGTGCGGAGATTCGCGACTTGAAGCTCTGCGCGGAGGAGAGGGTCGGGCAATGATGGGGCATGCCCGGGCGCGTTTACAATGGCGCTAAGCCACGCTTACCTGATACATCCACATGCGCCACAGCGCCACAGCGCCACAGCGCCACAGTTACTATAACTTTCCTCAGCGCCACGATTGCCGACCGCGCTTTCACCGAATCCTGATATGAATTTGAGAAAAGACTGATACCGTTCTCGCTGCTACATTGCTACCAAGAACCTTAGTGACTGGGCTGCACCTGTGTATAAAACAGGTTCGCCTGTCCTGTGGAGATCAAATCGATCGCCTGTGGACCTGTCGTATACTAGGCTGTCAGAACTTCCTACGTGCGTATTGATTAGGACGAGAATCCACACATCCAAGCACGGCGATCAATGGCAGCGGTGAAGTCAAAGAGATCTGTACATCTACTACGGCGGAATACCGCACATCTACCAACCACCACCACCGCCACCACCCCGCGCACCAAAAAGCCGCGATACCCGGCTTGCTGGTCAAAGAAAATAGCACACAGTAGTACATGATGTCCCTTTCCTTTCGTCCATATAGTAAGAAATTGATGTGTGGGCTTGTGCATGGGCCGATGGATGGTATCCATGATAATTCTGTAGCAAAGGGAGACGCGTGACCAGTTTACTTCTCGTCGGGGTACATGACCTCCTTCAGTGGGATGCCGAGTTCCTCGCGGAGCGGCTCGAGCTCCTGGAGGTATTCCGTGTATTGGCCCTTGTTCTCGACCTTGAACTTGACTCCTACAACAGGTCAGTGTTGGTGCTCCTAGTCCTCAACCCCCCACGATTGAATATTGCGCGGCAATGGTTCCGTTGCATATATTCACAGTGTTCGCAATGTTGTGGTGGGTATGGAACATACCCTCAAAAACTCGGACAGCCGAAGGAAAGTCATTGACACGCCTTGCGGCGCGGATAGCAGCGGTGAGGACGGAGGGCGAGGGGACAAGATCGTAGGCAAAGCAGTTGTTCAGGTTTCGCTACATATGATCAGCCAAATGACTCAGAATATTGTTGTAGCGGCTCATCCCACGCTGAACGGATATGCTAGTGTGGGGTCAAGTCGGGTGTCACAAACGTACCTGGAGCTCGAAGACGTCGTTGACTTTGTCAAATTCCTTCTCGTACCTGTTCCCAAGATACACACGTTAGCTCTGCAGCTCCTGATAAGCTTGAACACGGCCAATGGCTGCCGCTCGATCTCGGCCATCTCCTTCCCCAGCTTTACGACAAAGGCCCTCCACGGATGCGTCATACCTGGCGGTGAACTGCTCGAAAGTCTCTTCGTCATGCTGGTCATTTTTCCTAGCAGCCGACTGGGAGAAGGCGCGCTGGGCAGTCCAGACAATGGGTGTCGCTCGGGACGCCGGGATTCGCGCGCCCACTCTGCTGGCCTGCAATGCGGAGCGCACGAAGGACATTGTGCGTGACAATTAGCTGGCAAATGGCCGCAGCAATAGTTTGGGGTGATCAGGAGGGTAGGTGACGGCTCGGTGCGACGGTGGTCGGTAATACTGGTGGTTTGATTCTCGGTGAGTTTAAGATCAAAGCTAACTCGCGCCCAAGCCAAGAAGTCGGAAAAGTGGGCCGCACCGTTCCAGACACTGACGACATGGCTCGACTCTCTCACGCTAGCAGCGGCATTGGTGAACGTCAAACTGTTCAATCCAGTATGCCTGTTATATTTAGATTTCATGCAATACGACTTTCGAGAGAACACAAGCATTTGACGTAGTTCTGCCAAAAATTATGGCCACGCTGCTTATCCGGCACTAATCACATCGTACGATTCGACGAGCGCATTCCATGTCCGTGTTTTCCATAGGTTACCCCTCCCCTAGGAGTGCTCTGCCCTTCCATGGAAAATGATACATCTACTATTTGCTCAAACACGGTAGAGCCCTCCAAAAGGCGCAGGACCTTCGGAGACTCCGCGTACAGACATGACGGGTACATCACTACCATCATCATCGTCTTCAGAGTCCATCTCATCTGCAGCGTCTTCACCATACCGTTGTGTGTCGAAATCGTCCTCTTCTTCATCGTCGTCGTCCTCTTGATCGTCGGCCTCTTTGTCGCCTTCATTGAGAATCGCAGCGGCCGTGTCAGGTACCTCCGTCATGTCTTCAGGTATCGCCTCCTCTCCCGTACCATCCTCTTCCTCTTCATCGATCGACGCTGCGCGTTGCTCGTCGGTAGCCTCCATCTTCTCGAAAGCATACCTGGGATTCCTTGCGGCCCAACGTACCCTGTGCATAACTTCGTGCTCCTTCTTCTTGTCTTGACGTAGCTGGCGGTCATCAATCTCGGCCTTGTAGGTAGCCGCTACCTCTTCATCGTCCCACAGCTCCGGCCAAGACATAATGCGCGCGTAGGTTTCGTCATCTGGTGTTCCACCAGCAATCAACGTGTTCATCTTGTCCTTAAGTATGACTGTCACCTTTGCCCACGTCCCGACATGGTACCATCCTTGGAATGTTGGCGCGCAAGAAGTGCGTATGTCCGTGGTAGCTAATATCTTCGCTATAAGAGGATCAGTCAGGTCGCAGAACTGAAATAGACTACCAGTGTCTGATACCGTCTTGCCGTCGAAGATATGCTGTGTCTCGAGCTCCTTCGTGGACATTTGGCTGAGTTTAGCGACATGATCGTCAAAAGTCTTCCCGTGCTTTGCTCTGCCGGACTTTTGGTACGACATGAATGACACCGTCTGGTACTTCCGGTACGCTGGATCAGTGCGAGGGTCAACACCCCACTGTACGAGTGCTTCTCGCCATGGCCCACTTTCGAAGAAGAAGCCGCAGTATATTGCAGCTTGTCGCAAACGGGTGCGTCTGTCCCAGCCGAGCTTGTTATAGAGTAGGTGTCGGGTGATGATGGGCCGCTTATCGAGCTCTGCTCGGATCTGTGCAATCAGGGTTTGCAAATATGGCGTAAGAGTCGATATTGGAGGTAAACTAGATTTCGGCCCAGTCGGCACGCTGTCATCGGTCGGTTTGATGATGGTGTATGAGTTGTATGCCAGACTTTTCTGCAGGTTGACGACACCTTGGTCAGTGTACTTGACGTAGGTATTCTGCTGGAATCTGCTGACGTTTAGTGCTGGTCTCGAACTGCTGACGGCAGACCTACCTGTAATTGAATGCTATAGGCATCTGCATGAACTCTGCTGAGGGCCCAACGCTTTTGGTCAGATCCGCTCCAGGCGTCAAATTGAGCTTGTAGTGCTTGATCTCGCTGTCTGAACAAGCGTAAGTAGGCAGACTAAACGATCAGTTCAGTGATACTTGCATTTCTTGGGCAGAATGTGGTCTCGAAGGTTCACCATAGTGTCATTGTGCGTCGCAGAGTACTGCAGATCAGGCATAGCTAAGGAGCCAGTCAGTCAGTGGCTGCCAAACGGCGCACGCTGCCACACCTACTTCTAAAGCGATGGGTCTCGTCTATCACGCCTGCCAACGAAGCGTGGTATGCGGAGGCATTGTCTTGCAAGCTTCTGAAAATGGTTCGGGCGTCAACGTATGTGTTGTTGCCATGCCGCGGAATCTCGTTTGGGGCCCCTCCGTTGCTCTGGAGCCTCTCTGGGTCGCCCAAGAACGGGGCTGAACTACCCCGCCTGCGTTTGCGCCCTGTTCGCTTGGGTACAGTGACCTTGAGGAGTAGGTTGTTGGTCGTGACGGCTCCAGCGAGCAGGCGCTTGGCAAACGGGTCGTCTGGACGGAGTGAGACAGAGATGAGCTGCCTGAGGTCTTCCTCGTTGTCGCCATCAGCCGTGCTGTCCGGTTTGGATCGTAGGCCCTGGCTGCAGTGTCAGTCGATGCGCTCTACATGCACCTCTCTTCGTCTTGCACCTGCCTTGCTCAATTTGACCGGCCCGCCCAGCGAGCTGATGCCCTTGTCGATGTTTCTGACGATGCATGGGTGCTCGACAACCGAGATGGCGCGAGACGGTATGGGCAGCCACGGCGCAAGCGGCTGCCCGTCGAGCGCCATGGTGTCTTCACGTTCGGGGTTCATGGTGGACGCGCTGTGGTCACGATGGATTGCAGGTAGAAGTGCGGCATCGTGTCAATCGCGCTCTGCGCTCTGCCGCTCTCCCGGACTGTGCCCTGGGCCGCTCCGCGTGCAGCCACCGCCGCCGTGCTCTGGCGTCTCACCCGCGCGCCGCACAGCATCGCCTGCTGGTGGGGTTTTTTTGCCAAAAGCACGGCCACTTGCTCTTCGCTACCAAAAGGGCTAAGTGCACATGGACTAGCACCAGCGCAGCATCACGCCGTCTGAGGGAAGCCCACTGGCAGTCAAACGTCCCACCTGCAACGTCGTCCTTCACACGCTCAGCACGCAGCCCTCTGCCCCGTTGCCACCCCGCGTGCGTCACTCCGACGTTGCTACGACACGGCTGCCGCCCGCCCCCTCCTCGCCCGCTCCCTCTCCACCTCCTCGCCGACCCCGTGCATCGTCGACAACTCCCACACCAGCGACCATCTGTCACGACACGCGTCCGTCGCCCATGTCGATCTGACCCCGCCGTCCTTGCCGCCTGCGCTGTCCTGTGTGCGCTCCTCCCCATCTGCACTGCATTGGCGCCGTAGAGCCGCGACTGCACCGCCGACGCCTCGAGGGCCGCCCCCAGCTCGCACCCCTTCTCTCCGCCAGACCCCCCCCCCCCGCCGCCTGCCGTGTTTTTGCGCCGGTCGCAGCCATGAAGGGCTTTAGGCAAAGGGTTGTAAGTCCCCAGACATGCCCTCCCAGCACCCAGACCCACGTCTCCGCAGCGAGATCCCCCTCGGTGCGCAGAAGCTAACATGTCTAGCATGAACAGCTCTCAAGAGCCAAAGAGGGTAACAAGTCATCTAAGAAGAAAGACTCGACCTCGGGCACCGCTTCGCCCTCGCAAGCCGCCTCCAACTCGCCCTCCAACTCGGCTCAAGCCACGCCTTCCTCGTCACAGACAGCCCTCGCCGACGCCCGAAGCAAGATCCAGCCTGCCGCCGACGGAAATCCTCAGCCCGGCTTGATGACACCAGGCCAGCCCAGCGCCTCTGCCTCAACGGGCGGCGCACCTCAATTCGGCGCACAGCAAGGCATGGCGGGCCCTAGCAATGCTGGCAATGGCGGCGCCTCAGGTCCAGGCACGCCCTCTAGGCTAGGCCTGCCTTTGGCACCGAGTGTCGTTATCAGTCCCAGTGCTCCTGTACGTGTTACATACCGTTACGACAACGCGACAACGCGATGCTGACCTGCTTACCCAGCACATCCCCCCTCCTGGCGCGGCCGAGACTATGCCTGGAGATCTTGCACCTCCCAAAGCTGGCCAAAAGTCCACCGTCTTCGACCGTCTTCAAGCAACGCCAAAAGACAACATCGAGGGCATCAGGACACCCAAGCGACAGCACTCGTCGCGTTTCGACATTTCAGACCAGCGTCAGCGCGAGCTCGAGAAGCTGCCGGGCTTCCACGAAGCCCCACCGAACAAGAGAGAAGAGCTTTTCATGCAGAAGATTGATCAGTGTAACATCATCTTTGACTTCAACGATGCAAGTGGTGACATGAAGTCCAAAGAGATCAAGCGCCTAGCCCTGCACGAGTTGCTTGACTATGTTGCCAACAACCGCCAAGTCATTACGGAGAAGATGTACCCGCGTGTGGTCGAAATGTTCGCCAAGAATCTGTTCCGACCCATCCCACCACCGATGAATCCGCAAGGCGAAGCTTTTGACCCAGAAGAGGACGAGCCTGTCCTGGAAGTCGCGTGGCCGCATATCCAAGTTGTGTATGAGTTTTTCCTGCGGTTTATTGAAAGCCAAGATTTCAACACCAACATTGCCAAGGCGTATATAGATCATAGCTTTGTGCTGAACGTAAGTAGCCATTCTGACACGCTGCTGACCGACCTTGACTAAGATGTGCTAGCTGTTGGAGTTGTTCGACTCGGAAGACCCGCGAGAACGCGATTTTCTCAAGACCACACTACATCGCATCTACGGGAAATTCCTTAACCTCCGCTCGTACATTCGCCGCTCCATCAACAATGTCTTTTTCCAATTTATTTACGAGACCGAGCGATTTAACGGCATTGCCGAACTTCTCGAGATTCTCGGTTCCATCATCAACGGTTTTGCGCTGCCGCTGAAAGAGGAGCACAAGCTGTTCCTCACCAGAGTGCTCATTCCTCTGCACAAGGTGAAGAGCCTCAGCATGTACCACCCACAGTTGGCGTATTGTATCGTTCAGTTTTTGGAAAAGGACGCCGCTTTGACAGAAGAGGTATGCTTACTACCCAGACTTGACGACCAAGCTAACGAGTACAGGTGGTGCTTGGCCTTTTGCGTTATTGGCCCAAAGTAAACAGCACAAAGGAAGTCATGTTCTTGAACGAAGTGGAAGACATCTTCGAAGTCATGGATCCTGCAGAATTTGCAAAGGTCCAGGAGCCGCTTTTCAATCAGTTGGCCAAGTCAGTCGCAAGTCCTCACTTCCAAGTTGCTGAACGTGCACTTTACTTCTGGAACAACGAGTACTTCTGCAACCTTGTCAGCGACAACGTGGAAGTGATTCTTCCGATCATGTTCGCGCCGTTGTATGAAAACTCCAAGGGGCACTGGAACAGGTTTGTCGCCCTCGACTCTTCTTACTTACCCGCTTGCTGATGGCCTGGCTCAGAACGATTCACGGCATGGTGTACAATGCGATGAAGTTGTTCATGGAAGTTAACCCGCAGCTCTTCGATGACTGTTCGCACGACTACGCCGAGTCACAAAACAACGCTGGTCAGAGACAGCAGAGTCGACAAGACCGATGGGACAAACTTGCGAAAATCGCCGAAGCTCGTCAAAACGGAAAAACTGATAAGCCAGCCATGGCAGTCTCCGGTGCAACTTCACCGATGCGCATGGACGACGCAGACCCACTCAGTCAAGGTCGCCTAGAGAATCTCAGACTACAAGATGATGGCACGAGAGAGCGACGCCCAAAAGAGTACGAGCGTCAAGGCAGCCAGACTTCGGTACGTTGATTCTTGCGTCGTTGGAACTCGGGATGAGCATTCTTCTACGGCCGAATCCATGTACTCTTAATTCTATTCCTAGATTTCCTCTCTGGGTGTTTTCTCCTTGTTCCGAGAGTTGCATATTGGGTTCCGGTGGATCTGACTCGTCTCTTGCTTGCGTGCTTGCAGCGCCGGCAGCACACACAGCAAGTTGAGCATGATGCATGGTCGTCTGCGCGGCGCTCGTCTGGCCGTCCGCGCAGCAACCATGGTGGCCACCATGGTCCTGGATCGGCTGGCAGCAACGTTGTGTCTGCGCGTACAGGTGCCCCTTATGGCAGGGTGCGGGCAAACTCTGGGTCTTCGTCGTCGAGCATTACTCTGGTTGCGCAAAACACTTCTTGATGAGCGGGCGAATGCACACTTTTTCCCCTTTTTCTTCTTCTTCTTGTCCGGATCGATGATGCAAGCCATGTACGGGTTTCTTAATGGCATGGCAGGTGTGTGTGTGCGCGGGCCAAGCTCCTTTGGTGGATTGGTTCCTCAAAAGCGGAGGGATTTCGTTACAGGTGTTTTGTGCTAGGAGATGGTTCCATTGGGCTCTCCTTGACCGCTATAGACTTGGAATGTACCGCTAGAATCGTTGCTCCTGGTGTTGCCATGGTCTGCTCGGCCGCCAAGACTTCCGGCCGGTGCTTCCCGGGGCATCGCCGACGGCCCAATCAGAACAGGAGAAATTCTCATGTGTTTCCAAGCCTGGAGTCCCGATGAATGAATGCATCCCCTTCACGCGTGCTGGGACTGCCATGGTTTCGCCCTACGACGTTGCGAGCGACGCGACGCGCATGTCTCAGTCGGCCTTCACCGCGCTCGAGGGCGTAGGGCTGGCAGCACGTGATGTGTGTTTGCAATACATAGGAGAGAGCGGGACGCGGGTAGTGCAGCCAACCAGAGAGCGAACTGCGGCCTCGGCCTGCACTCGTGATGGTTCGCACGCAACGGCGCGCTTCATTTCCGACCTCCTTTCCCGCCTGCTTCCAAGAAAAGAATCGCGGCCCATCAAAACCCAGGCCTGTGCTGCGTACACGACTGCGCTCACTCACCGCGTCCTCCTGTGCTGATCAGAGGTCTTGTCTTCTTCTCGTCCCTCTTCTTCCGACGCTCCTTCGGCCACTGCTGCCACCTTCTCCTTTCATCGCCTTTGCATTGTTTACCTCACTTTCTCGAGCGAAGCAACAGCCTTCCGACGCACGTAGCTGGCATTCCGAGCGCTTCACGGCAACCGGGTCGCCTTGACGAGACTGCGAACAAGCTCGCATCGCATACATTTTGTATCTTCCCACGCCTGCGCCGCCACCAACCCTGCGCCTCCGAGCTCCCCCCGGGCCTCGATCACCGCTCACAATGGGCCTCCCAACCTGGATCAACTATGGCGTGCCCTCGCTCGACCGCCCCTTCGGCCTCGAGCTGTGGCCCATTTTCGAAGCAGCCTTCGAGCCAATTGTCGGCTACAAGCCCCAGGACTTCCGCTTCGTCCCCGGAGAGACGCCGCTGTCTACGTTCAAGACGTGCGCCGTCACGCTTTTCACGTACTACGTTGTAATCTTCGGTGGCCGGGAACTCATGCGCAACCGCGAGCCCTTCAAGCTGAACTTTTTGTTCAAGGTGCACAACTTTTACCTCACGGCGATTAGCGGCATGCTGCTTGCGCTGTTTGCGGAACAGCTCATCCCCACCGTAGCGCGGAAGGGCCTTTTCTTTGCAATCTGCGACCACGAGGGTGGCTGGACCGACAAGCTGGTGATCCTCTACTACCTCAACTACCTCACCAAGTTCGTCGAGCTGATTGACACTTGCTTCTTGTTCCTCAAGAAGAAGCCGCTCAGTACATAATCCCACTCGTTGGTACAGGCGCTCACAAGCTAATCTTGACAGCCTTCCTCCACACTTACCACCATGGCGCGACCGCTCTCCTCTGCTACACTCAGCTCATCGGACACACTCCTGTCTCATGGCCTGTCATCACCCTGAACTTGGCTGTCCACGTCGTCATGTACTGGTACTACTTCCAGAGCGCACGAGGCATCCGCATCTGGTGGAAGAAGTACATCACCGTTGGTCAGATCACTCAATTTGTCCTTGACCTCGGTACGTTTCTCCGTCCATCCCCAAACCCTCGCTCAGCATTAACGCATGTCAGGCTTCATCTACTTCGCTTCCTACACCTACTTCACCAGCACCTACTGGCCCCATATTCCCAACATGGGCAAGTGTGCTGGCGAAGAATTCGCTGCCATCGCCGGTATCTGCATCATCACGTCGTACCTCTTCCTCTTCCTCGCCTTCTACTTTGCTACATACAAGAAGCCAGTGCCGAAGGGCCGCCGCAGGGCTACAAGTGCGTTAGTGGAGATGAAGGACGAGAAGGTACCGACCGTTGGTGAAGCCCGCAGGCGTCTCTCCACAAGCAGGGTTGCACCTCAGTTGTCTAACGGTGTAACCACAGGAGCGAGCCCCAGTGGACGTGCGACGCGAAGCCGCAAGGCTTAAGCCCATCGACCCACGCAGCAAGTGGTTTGGCCTACAATGACGATTGAGCATGGGCGCGGCAGATGCTCCACTTGAGTTGGTCGACAGCCTCCGCCACACCGTCTGTCGACAGCAAGACCAGCAGTCTCTTGACTGCAGCAAAACGGGCAGAAACTCCCTACTACGACCACGGGAGCAACATTGACTTGCCATGCTCCCAAACCTGTTCATCTTCCTGTCCAACTTCCTCTCACAAACGAGGAACCCTGGCGAAATCCACATGTTACTTTTTTTTCATATGTCCATTGTAATTGCTATGTCTCGAGGGGTGGTAGTCTTTGATTTTTTTCCTCTCACACCCTGGTGTTACGATCAAAAGGCATGTTAAGAGACGCTCTGGCCGCGAGGGGATTACGAATTGAGGGAATTCGGTCACAGATATGGGGTGTATTGGCGCGTCGAATGCTGGACTGCTCGAATTAGAGTAGTTGGGTCTTGACTAAAGTATCTTGATGCGTAATCTGTACCCGAATTCAAATCTGGCGCGTGCGCTGCGTGATGGATGCGTGAAAGTGATGCGTGAACACTGGCAGGGAGATGTGACACGAATGAGACTGCTGATTCAACTCGTCACTACCAAGCTCAACAAGAAACACACAACGACTGGTGAACACCCAGGGCCCGCGTACGCCCTGCCCTGGACCATCTTTGTATTGTGATATTTTTTCTCCCATGTCCGCTTTCTCTCGCGCCTGAAAGCGCCACGTCTAAGCCCACATGGTTCTAAACTTTGTGTCAAAGTCCTCCTTGAGCGCCTTGAAGCCCTTCAACACATTCAACAAGCCCGCGCCCTCTTCCCATGCCGGCGCCTCGTGCTCCGCCTCATCCGCATCCCAGTCCTCCTCCACGCTATCCTCGTCGGCCTCGTCGGCCTCGTCTTCCCAGCTATCCATGACTTTGGCCTTTTTCTTCTTCACCTGGATGGGGAGGTCCTGTTTGATCTGTGCGCCTGTGCCAGAGTTGAGCGTTGTGCCCGAGAGATTTGTGATTTCAGATGCCGCGTCGTTGGGCAGGAATTTGTCTTCTTTTTCTTCGTCGGCTTCATCGCCGCCGCCGCGGACGTCGATGAAGTCGACGTCCGAGTCGGAGCCCAGGTTCATGAAGTTGCTGAGCGAGGTGACGATGGTGGCGAGCACCATGCTGAAGTCGTTGAGCACGAACCAGATTTCGCCGCGGCGGATACGGTTGGCTGTAATGAGCGCGGTTGGGTTGGAGTGGTTGAAGTAGTCGTAGAGGTAGGCGTTGAGTGGGAGCTCCGAGTCTTCGGGGTAGAGGCCTACGTGTGGGACAACAGCTTCTTCGAGGAAGACGCCAGAGCGGCTGGTGCTACAGAGGTCATGGATCGAAGAGAATGTGTCATCGTGGCCCGAGAGAGCTACAAAGGCCGAACGGGCCTTGAGTGGTGCCTTTTGTGAAGTACCCCTGAGTGGTTTGGAGGAGTCGGTGCCGACTTTGACTGCGGTCAGTGGAAGAGCATTATCGGGTTCCTTGACGTGCTGGTCTACGTATATCTGGACATAAGCAGTGAAGATCTCCAGAGTGGACTTGTTGTGTCGGCGCAAAATGTCCGCTGCTTGCTCGGGCATAGCGGGCAGAAACACGATCGAAGGACTGCCCTTGACGACGTCTGCCACAAACTCCTTGTCTGCTTGCCTACAGTAGACGCGGCCAAACAGATGCGACATCGTCAGCATCAACTCGCGCAGAACAGCTTCCTGGTTCGTGGCGAATTTCGCGCACAGCTGGTGGAAGTATCCGTCCTTTAGCAAGGCGTGGAACGCGAATGAAGAATTCTCGGTGAAGTACAGATGGCTGACTGCACCTGCAAAATTCAGCGGAACACCCTGCGCGTCCAGCAAATGTTGGCGGCGCAAGTACTCGATTGAGAACCGCAGGTGGTGCAGTACCGTCATCTTCGCTTCTTCTCCGCCCAAGTACAGTCGAGGCTGCGATAGCAGGGCATTGACCGAGCGTACAGCAAAGCGTGAGTTGTCCGACGAATGGAGCAATGTAAAGAGACGCAACACCAGCGTAGTGGTGATGGGGAAGTGGCCGTTGAGATCAGGCAAGCGAGAGCTGATGAGCTTGTGAATCTTGCTCATCGAAACGCCATGAAACACGACATTACCCAGCATATCGAAGCCACGACGACCGGCACGGCCAGCAGCCTGGCGGAAGTTGAGAGCAGTTAGGAAGACTGAGTCTCCAGAGAACACCACAGTCTTACACGGCATATTGATACCCAAGGCCAGGGTTCCCGTGGCAATGACGACTCGCAGGTAGCCTCGTCGGAAGAGCATCTCCACACAATACCTGTATTTGCGGTTCAGACCAGCGTGATGGACACCGATACCTCGTCGAAGGCCGTCGATCAACCACTCGTCGACTCCACGACGGCGCATTTGATAAGCGAAATCTTCAAGCTCCTCTTGCGACAGCTTCTTGTTGTCCGCAAAGTGGAAGCCGTCGAGGGGCTTCTCGGGATTGAACGATGCAAAAGCACTGACTTCTTGGTTGGCTGCCTCCCTCATCTGATCTTGTTTCGTCATGCCCTTGTTGGCGCCACGAACACCTTGCTTCTCTCTCCTCGCCATTTCTTTCTTCCACTCATCCCACTCCCGTAGCTTATCCTTCCACTTCGGGCTGGTTTGCTTCCAGGTTGATTCAGCTTCGGTAAGCTTCTTCATCAGTGTCTGACACATCTTCTCACACATAGCTCGGTCGTAATTGAATATGATGCCTGGAAGGGCGTCTTGACGCTGCAAGTCTGCCAGAAGAGGCAGAATGCTCTCAACGTCATGCTTCAACTCCATCTCATCAACCTCAGGGTCGTCTTCCTCAATCCTACCCTGTGTTGGCTGCTGTGCAAGGCCAGAAATCGACTGGCTGAGCTCCTTGCGGACTGCGTCGAATGGAGATGCCTCGTCTGTCATCCACTTGGAGAGGACCGCCTTGAGTCCGGTCTGCCATTTGATTATGTCTGCTTTCTTGATTACAGCAGGTAGAATCGCTGATGGATCAAGGGATTTATCCATGGGGAACTCAGTGGTTTGATTCTTTGACATACTCTGCCACAGCGTGAAACAATCGCGAGCTTCAAAAGTCAGATCTGAAGGCAAACCTCGGGCACGATTCGTCAAGCTTGCCACGGGATGTAGGAACGCAAAATTTCCCGTCTCATTCAGTCCGAGCTGGGCGAATGCCCGTTGCGTGGGAAGCGGAAGATACTCCGCCGAGTCGATGCGCGAAGGTGGGGTGTAAATAAACTTTCGCAGATCAGAGTAACGGTGTGGATGCTGCACCATGACAAGTTCGTGACCTGCAGCCTTTTGTGTCGAGGCAAGCCAGTCGTTGAAGGCCTCGGCGTTGCCAATGGTTGCCGAGAGAGCAATAATCGGGCAGGGGGCCATGAGTAGCAGTTGCTCCCAGATAAGACCGTCCTCTGCTTGTCCGATACAGTGGACTTCATCGAAAATAATCCACTTCACCCGTTCTGACCAGCTTTTGGCGTTACTCGGCGCAAGCAACATAATCTGTAGAATATGAGGTACGGTGACGAGAATTTGACAGCCAGTAGGATTGTTAATGCGATAGTCACGGGTATGAATGCCCCATACTGAGTTGCTGTACTTGTAGTTCTTGGAGAAACGTGCCTGCACTTCAGCAGCGATCTGATTCACCAGCGCCTTCGTAGGAGCAACGTATACAAGAACATCATCGTTGTTCGACTCCAAGACTTGCTTCATGGCGTAAAAGGAGATGAATGTTTTACCAGCCGACGTAGGCGCGATCACGAGTAGACTGCGGCGCGCATCGATCTCGTCCAAGACTTGCCTCTGCCACGCATCAGGCTCAAACGGTACACGTGGATCCGGCGCAGAGTCCATGGTCCGGTCAAAGTAAGGACCACAATGAAGCAACTGGAAGTGCTCCGGGGACAGATTCAAAGCAAGATCTGGTGTCGTAATGGTATCATCCATCAGAACGTACCGGAATGGCAATTTCCGGTCACCTTGCGCTGCAGGAATCTGTAGCGGAGGAAGCTTGAGCTCATCCACGGTAGTCTTGAGACATGCAGCTATGGTTTTCGTGACGTAAGGCAGGTTGCAGAATGACCTGACGGTATCGAAGACGAGGGCAGCGATGTATACACTATCATCCTTGTCGGCTTTGCGGCAATTGATGATCCACATCTCGACCAACACGTTAAGCATGTAGAGGCGCACTTCAGGCTCCAGAGTCCTTCGCTTGACTTCCGTGTTGAGGCCGACTAGGTACTGCCTAGCCTTGTTGTAGCGCGCGGCCAGGTCAGACTGCTTCTCAAGACCGTCGCAGTACACACCCCAAGCCTGATAGAGCTGTTTGGCAACATCTTCGTCTTTGCGTTTCGAACTTGCTGCGATATCAGCCATCATAGCCTGCTTCGCAGAGTTGATGTTCTTGGTGCTCTGTCTCGATTGTTGCTTGGGTCTGGAGTTCTCGACTTTGGCAAGTGGGGCTTTTACGCCCTTATCGCCCATGGTAATCGTTTCAGGTTCCAGTACTTTGCCAACAGCATTGGTCAAGCTGGCGGCGTAGGAGGTCATCTCAGCCATGAAGAACTGATTCCTGCGCAGCGCCTTCTTGGCTATCTTTGGATCCTTTTCGAGCTGGTTCTTGGCCTTCTGATCTATGGGACGCTTCGCATTGTGCCAGTGAGACACTTCTCGGAATATGCTTGCTGATGTGGGATCCGCCTTGCCTCCGGATTTGCTAACGGTCAAGTGGATGGGCTTTAGATGTTCGTCAAACACATCGTCAGAAAAGGGTAGAAGTGCGTAGGGCGCAGCTCCTGTTCCATTGCTGCTGTCGGGCTGCGAAGGCACCGCTGAAGACTCACTCGAGAGCTCGGGAAGATCCTGGCCACTAAGTGCTTCCGTAGCCTCATGTAGTACTTCGAAACGCTCAGTTGGGAGTGAGTGTTGTAGACAATAGGCGAGAAGTCGGCCATCGATGAGATCAGCGACATCGCAGGTGGCATCAACAGGGGCAAATGCTTCGAACCACGCATTCGAGTTGATGAGGTTCCTTGCCTCCGTGGCAAACTTGACGACGAAGTCTTGCGCGTCCGAGGACAGTTCTTGTGTCTCCAAGAGACGGTCAGATAGGCTAACATCTGCAAGTAATGCTGTATGATTGAGCAGAGCGGTAATAATTGTGGCGTAGTCTCCTTTGCCTGCGAGCTTAGAAACAAGCAGAATCGTCAGATATTCACGCTCTGTCAGAGCCTCATCACAAGATTCCGTGATAGACCCGATGGCCTTGCTCAGATGATTCGGGTTGATGCTTGGGGTTTGATTTTTAGAAGACGTTGCCTACAATCACTGTTAGTCTACGATTGTGATGTTTGCAGGCGATCACAAAGAAGTGCAACACTTACAGAAGCTGGAACCACGATGTCCATCAGACGGGAGTGTTCCAGAATCGTTGTTATGACCTTGGTATCTTGCCACTCTAGTCCATTAACAAGGGCAGTACTGTAGCCACGCTGCATGAAACTGTATATCAGTGTACGAAACGATGTTTTCGTTGCTTGCTGACGCTCAGGTTGATTCGTTTCCTCATCTTGCAGAGCAGTCAAGTCTTTCTGCAGGATAGCTCGTTTCTTGAGGTCCCTGACAGAAGCGCCATCGTGACACAGCACGAAGTAGATGTCGGTAGTACGCAGATACTGAGAAAATGTATCAGAAGTTGTTGAAAGGAAGCGGTGAACTTCGATGTCCGGGTGAACATTGCGCAAGTTGACCTGTAGGTGGCGTATGATAGCCGCTCGAGCAAGTAGGTACTTCTCGCTGGACGCGGATGAAGCGTCTAAGGGCACGCAGTAGTCTTGGTAATCATCGAAAAAGGCGATGTGGAAGTTACATCGTCGAGAAACGAGGCCTAGCAAGAATTTCTCGACAGCGTAGGTTGCGTGTAGCAGCTGGAAACCAGGCTCAAAGTCGATGTCTGGGTCGCTGAAGCAATGCAGAAGTAACGATTCGCCGTGGACCAGAAAGCGTTCACTGCCTGCGAAGTCGCCTACAAGGTCGACGCGGCGACTGTGCAGTTTTGCATACCATTCCAAAATCCGGCTAGTGTCGTCGGTGTGGGGTTTGCCGTCGGTTGACTTGGCGGCCATGGTGTCTCCTCTCGTGACGAACGAAATCAGCTCTGAGCTTGGAACTGTTTGTCCGGCACAGTAGTATATGAAGGAAGAGGTTTGCTCTCTCAATCAGGTGGGTCGATTGATGCGGGCGCCGCCAAGACACAGCAGATAGCCGCTGGTGGGGTATCTGTCCTGTGGAGAATAGTCTCACCGCTTGTTTGCTGCTGCTGTGTGCAGAACGAATGACGGTTTACAATGGAAAGCAAGTATCGACGTCGACTCGATCTGGTTGAGTTGTCGTCGAAGCGGAGCGGGTTGCAGGTTTCGTTTCTGGGAAAGCATATGCGACTAGTGTGCGCTAGTACAGTAAGCGAAAACATGTGGGGCAAGTGCGTCATTTGTACTTTTCTCTGGTGAATTACCCCAATATTCGTCTGCGTGTTCTATGGAATGACGAACAAGATATCTTGACAGGGGCTAGTGTGGGTTAGTCCATTAGCCCCCCCTGGGCACGCACGACATCTTGAGATACCAGCTGGGGAGTAATGATGTACAGCAACAAGAAAAGAAAACAATTGGATGTGCGAGGGCTGGCAGAAATCAGCGATCAGTTAAGCGCAGGCCTATGGCGAGTCAAGGAACTGTGGGCAAATCCATGATGAGGTGAGAGGACTGCGATAGCTCCACACTGAACCATCATGATTCTACCGAGGAAGCTGGGTTCCAGCTTGAGGATAGACACGCTTGCTGGGCCTGGGCATTCAAGGTGCAGTAGGCAGATCTTGTGAGTATGTCGGTACACCCAAGGGGGCACAAGCGCCTCATGTCATGAGTTGCATACAGGCAGACAACCAATTCAAGATTCAGCTGCATAAAAGACATGGTATCATTACGTTTTCCCAGTCAAGAACTCCAAGAATGCCATGTGCACATTTCAGTGGTTCGCCACACCTCATATTGATGTGTTGACCTTCAACAAATACTCCACAACACCTTTTTTCTGTCGCCCTATTATGCGGTCGCTCAAAACATCGCCAACCTTGTCATTAAGCCGCTCTCGCAAGCCCTCAAGATCGGTAGTGCCATTGGTGAGCGGAAGCCGGCTTGATGCAGCTACGCTTTCGAGCGCACGAAGTAATAGACTAACCACTTTTTCGGTGTCATTTCTGCTGTTGTCCTCGGCAAGTTTGACCTTGAGGACATCATCGTTGTAAACCTTGAGGTTTGGCAAGATGAGCATTTGAACCCCTTCTGAATGAGTGATGGACATGAGAGCCCGCAGCGCACCGTAGTGAGTACCGGGTGACTTCTCCGGGTCCATAAACTGCTTTAAGCAGGTTCGCGCGATTCGCGCCTTGAGGCCTTGGTTAGATGCGGATCCTTTCTGGCAGATGCAGCTAAGTAGGGATGCGGCATAGGTGCGCAGTTCGAAATGGTCGAACTGAGAAGAACCAACTCCATTCACACCATTACCATTTAGCGTCTCAGAGGAAGCGTTGGAAGGAGCTTGTTGTGTTGTCGGACCGAGGTGCCTTCCCGTGCAACAAGTTAAGATTGGCGGGACCATATACGCCATGTATGGGTCCAGGTATATGGCCTGATTGTCAAGAAGAGCTTGCGTGGCCTGCATCATTTGATGTAATACAAACAAATTCTTCATGTTGTGTGTGACCTTTTCGGCGATGAAGCTCAGCAAATAGGTTGTGAGTTGGTGGATGCCTGGTTCTGTCCGGATGGCTGCAAGCGCTGCATTCTGCCATTCGATATTCGTCTCGTCGGTCAGCGCGCTCGACAGCTTCGCGAAGAGCTCCTGTGACTCTTTCGACAGCACGTGTTTCACAAGCGGCTTGACGTTGACGTTATCCAGGCCGTTAGCTGCGGCGAGATGCGGGTTGGCATTGGGGCCCTTTGGTAACAGGTCCGCGGTGTTTGTGGTAGGGTTCTGCGGAATCGATGGTTGAACACCCTCTACAGCAAGCCAGTGCGCTGCGTCGCGTTAGTTTCTGGAACTATGGGTCATCCGCGAGTGCGATAAGCGCGTACCAGTGAACGTGATCTCTCGTGGCACCTTGGGCAGGGGAGCGTTGATGAGCTTCTCGAAATCGACTTCCTCGTCCTCCACATAGTACAACGGCTGGCCGGGGCCTAGTGAGGCCTCGCCAAAGCGCAGCGGGCGGGTGGATTCGTAGCCATATAGAGGCTCCACATTAAGCACCTTGAGGGCGTGGGAAATGTCGTGTGTGCTCAATGTCGTCCGCTTCCCGTGTCGCATGAACTTCATGGCTTCTTCCAGAACTTGCGCCAGCCGGAAGTCGACGTCGCGGGCCAGCTCTTCGACCACATTGTCTGCCAATGAGGCGATGCCGACCGATTCGGCGACGTCGCGCACGTTGTCGGGGTTCCAGACTGAGGACATTGCTGGCGAGCAGTGCGAGGTGTGAGTTGTAGGTGATGGGGCCGTCGCTGCACGGGCGCGCCTCGTCTAATGGTTGGCGAGACGGGCTGTCGGCTGGGTGAGAGGGCCGATGGGAGGGCGGCAAGGGTATCACCAGACGGGTGATGCAGCGCTGGTGGGTGTGACTGCCAGCCCTACAAGCAGGTCAAGCACATGCCGGATGCGCACCCAAGAGCTGTATTGGTGACTGGCCGCGGCTCAGGCTACCGGCGGCTGTGGAGAGGTCGTTCGATCAGCGAGCCTGTTGTGAGAAGGCGCGGGCAGCGGCCGGGTGAGGGTGAAGGCGCGGACGCGTGACTGCGCCCGGGCGCCCAAAGAGCAGTCGCGATGGGTGAAGCTCGCGTCGTCGGCCTTGGCGCGCCATGGCCGTTCACGCTCTAGCGCGGGGCGCAACTTCTCCATGTTGCGAGCTCGTCTCCAGCCTCTGTGCAACCTCACCCATCCTTCACGCCGATGGCCGCCGGTTGGATGCTGCGCCTGCATCTAGCCACCATCCATCGTCACCTCGCTGCTGCAGTCGGCGACCACAAACAATGTCGCCTCACCCCAAGCAATGGCTGAGCACCCAGTGGCCGGTTGCCTTCCACCAGACTTCGGCCGCACCGGATCGAACACATGCCGTGTGCTGTGCTAGCCTCAACTGCTAATTCCACCGCGACGGGCTTCGTTGTGCGAAATCGTGTTTCCATGAAGTTTGAACCTTCACTGAACCGTCTGGACGCAACACGCGCCAGACCGCCATTTCGAAACTTCTATGAGGACACGACCTAGCATTGCGCCTCACGAGCTTCCGGCTACGCTAGAACCTCCCCGGCGAATCGCAGAAGTCGATTTGTGCCCATCCCTGCTACTTGTGGTCGCACAAGAAGCCTGTACCCTCCTGCAGCCACGTTTGAAGGCCAGCATTGGAAATGTCAATCTTGAAGCCCGTCTACCCTTTACTTCCGGGGAAGACTCTAATCTTCCGCCCGTACTCCCTGTCAATCAGATGAAGGTTTCATTCCAGTCATGGACTTTCGAAGTCGCCCTGCTTAATGCCTCCCGTCTTCCCGGACGGGCCGTTGCAAGTATGCTTGTCACTGTCCAATTCAAGTACGTTTGCCAGCAAGGCATACCGCCCTGACAGCCACCTATCAAGATTTGACCGTCCACTACTTAAACTCCAGGTATCACGTTAGCGTTTTCTCCACATCATTCTCCTACCTTCTTCGCACAGTCTTATACGCCTCGGCCTGCATTCTTCATATTCACAGCCGTCTTTGCTCATCTCCACAATATCACACCGTACCAATAGTAAACATGATCAGCATCTCCATGACCGGCGATTTCAACGCCGACCTAACCATCAGTCAACCTCTTGACTTCAACTCAATCTCTTCAAATATGTCTTCATTCATTCCGCTACAGGATCGATCTCGCGACGACCCACCATCGCCTCCACCTCAACCACCCCCAAGCCCAGTCGGTTGGAGTCATCTACTTTCGGTACGTTGTGTGTGTGACCCGAGGACACCCGAGCATACTGACGTGACGCGAAGCTCGACGCCCTTGCACCATTGGAGATCTAAACTCTGGGGTAAATTGTGGGGTCTTTCTTTATGTGAGCACACTGTTCTCGCGGGATTAACTTCAAGCTAACATGTCTATGATAGGTCCTCCATCCACCGCGCTTCTCCGCACATGCTCCTTGCCTACGAAAACGATATCGGCTCTGAACTCGACCAACGTTACGCCTCTGTCGTCGCGGTATCGTCGGGGTCATTCCAGCTTTTTTTTCACCGATGAGTACATGCTCCCTTGGACACTTGGAGTTTTGCGGAACAGGAGAATCGTTGACAGGGCGTTCGGTTTCTCTGAATTCATTACACTATTGGCACATTTTACTGTCTTGTTAGACTGGTCCATGTCGCCGTAGTGTTGTGCAGCCCAGTTCTAACTAGTTCATCTTCTTTCTTTCACACAAGCAATTTTGCCGTGTTTCCAGGCTGCCTCAAGTACTATATTCAATGCCGTCTGAGCTTCTCTATAGACCATGCACAAATTCGACGTGATTCATAAATCAACTGAGGAAATTTCTAGGTATGCTCCCGCATCCGATGATGCACTTGGACTAATTCCCTCATGTACACCTTGAAGATAACCAGACTTTTCCAACCGTCATATACATCATCTATAAATCTATCATCAGACCTCTCCCTTCCCCCCACCTACCTCGACCCTTTGAGAACCACCCACACCCCCCACTAATTAACAAGAGGCAACAACCCCCCCTCCCCCCTTCCCCCCTCATCATCACTCCACCTACCCACTCTCTCCACCCACCCACCAACTTTTCCCCTCCACCCTCGCTACTCCAACCTCCACCCAACTCCCTTTCCCCTCGCGTCCATACCCCTCAGCACTACTGCTGACGCTGCGTCGTGTACGCAGTGCAATCCCAGCTTCCAGCGCAGTGTTGAGATTGTAATCGAATATCGTGATGGTGGGGTGTGGGGGTGATGGCGTGGATGCGGTGCAAAGAGGACGGGGGTGGGCAGGAGTAAGAGAAGAGCTTTGTAGTGACGAAGCGCGTTGTTGGGTTGGAGGAGGGGTGTATGAGATTTGGGCGCGACGAGTCATGTCCCGGTGTTTGTGTTTGGGGGCGGATAGATTTGCGGCAGGGCGGGGAGGGTAGAAGGGCGTTGGAGGGGTTTGGGCTGGGGTGTTGGGTGCGGGGTTTGTTGCCGGCCGAGTTGTGTTGTGTGTTTCTTTTTGCTTCTTGATCTTCTTCTTCTTCTTCTGCTTCTCGTGTGTGCATATCTGGTGTCGATGATAGGTTCGCGACGCGCATCTTACTGCACGTAGCCCGAGTAGAAATACGGCAAGGAATATTAGGACTTCGAGGCCGTGGGAAGAGCGCCGTGGATCTCGCTCGTATCTACTTTCGCCGCTGGTGCACAGATTCTGGTAGTGGGCTTCGTACGCACCGCGCGGCACAATAGGTTCTGGGTACAGGAACCCTGGAGGTGAGGGCCGCGGGTACGTCGAGTGTCTGTAAATTGCAGTGGTGTGGTATTGGTCTTGGGAGGTGGAAGTAGTCGGTTCGACGCCTGCCACTGGGTTCGGGAGTGTGAGTGTAAGTGTATTCGAGAGGCCATCTAGCAAAGTCGCATCTTGCAGTAAGACTGAAGTCTCCAGCAGTGGGGAGTCTTCCGTAATGGTTATTGTCACGATCTTCGTGTGTGCAGCTCTAGAGCGCTTGCGTGGACTTGAGGTCGCATGGGGCATGGCTGTCATCTGGCGTGCGTAGGCTGTAGCAGTGGCGGAAGGAAGAATGTGTGTGTTGGTCTTGGCTGCAGGAGCCATGAGAATAACGGAAACTACTAGACTACGTAGATGTTGGTATGCTGTTGTTCCAGAAAGGCAGTTATTGAAATAGAGGTGCGGTACTATGTGGCCGTGGGCGTAAAGAGAGAAACGAAACAGTATCTTGCTAACAAAAAATGTACTTCGCGGATTGTGAAGTTTGCTCGTGAGACAATTCCCACTCGAAACTTTCGTCAACATGTCTTGCATGGCGTGTCATGAAAGGCAAGTCGTGACAGTGCCATGTACAGATTTTCGCACCCAGGTGTGAAGATATGAACATGTGAAACATATATTATGCTATGGTAACATTGGATGGTGCTGACAGTAATAACAATAACGCCACCAAATGCGTGACCAGATCAATCTAAATGCTGAAGCCTAAGCTGACAGTGCAAATGGGAAAGCTAACTTTTAAGAAAACGCAGGGAATGACCTCCCAACTATGATCGTGGCAGATAAAAGAAGAGACAACTCTGCTATGGAGCAGCGGAAAGCTACGGCGGAGTGATTGTTGTCATGGTGCAGCGCAGACCGGGGTGTAACCAGGCCTCGCGGCAAATGAGCTTGGCAGAAGACAAGAAACTGAAGGTCACATAGCTCCAACACCGTTTATCGGCGGTTGAAGTTGAGGAACCTCGCCGCCAGGAAGAGAATGATCAAGTTGCTTCCAATAAACGCAGCAAAAATACCGAGATCTCTCCACCTATTCTCAAAGGCGTATCCGAGAGGCTGGTAGAACTCGTCGCCGACCTTGTACGCGCAGTATCTGCATACATTGGTGGCGTTATCGAGAAGGTAACCCGGCGCGCCACGGCTGAAGAAATCTTCCATGTAAGTACCGCAGTCTTGGCCATCGGGTGCGCGGAACTGGTTGAATTCGCCAGGTGTGCATTGGACTCTGCGGCCGTGGAGCTCAGTGACAACCATGCCACCGATGAGGCGTGTGAATGGGTTGAGTTCGTAAAGCCAGACACGCCAGAACTTGGGAATGAGGGGCTTGGGGATAGTGACACCGCAGAAGAGGGCGAAGATGATGATGATCTGTCATGGTTAACACGTGACATGTGACGAACTTGACGGGGGATGATACTTACGAAAGGATTTACATAAGAGGCAATGAAGGGCGTAGGCGTCAATGCCGCAATAGATTGGGCGAGCGTGACAGAGAACACCTCGGTGATGAGAATAATGAAGAACTGGTATCCTGCACGTGAAGAGCTGGAGTTCAGCCCTGGGATATAGTAGATGGGAATGAAGAAAAATACAGCACACAGTATGCTGTAGGGCATTTCGGCGACGACCATAGATAGCGCAAAGGGGAATGTCTTGTACGCTTTGGACATCTGCTCTCTGAAACTGATCATTCGGGCGATCGCGTACTTGGGCTCAACCTGGGCGAGAATGAGAGCTGGAAGGACGGTGACCTGAAAGATAATAAAGACACGATACTGAAGGGAGGATCGAGAGTCGTCCAATTGCAGGTACATGAGGCCAGTCAAAAGAGCGATAATGACGTGGTTGAAAAGGCGGGTGAAGCCGTAGTTCGGGGTTCTCCAGAAGCTGAGATTCTGGCGCCTAATGACTTGCTTGATCTGGAACATCATCGGAGTTGCATATTCTTTCTGCGTAACTGCCTCGGAAGATGACACGTTGGCGGCACGCTCCTCTTTGACCTGGACAATATGGCGCTTAACTTCTGCAAGCTCTTCAGAAGAAGCCCAGACATCAGCCCAGTCCCGGTCCCCGATGCGGTGTGTGGAACCAGCGCCTATGGCATCAAGCATCCATTCTGCAGGATTGGCAGCCGGAGGACAGTCAGCGCCGTGGTCGCGGAAGTACTGTAGGAGGACGTGTGCATCTTTGCCGATATCGCCAAAGTAGACACACTGCCCGCCACGTTGGAGGAGTAAAAGACGATCGAAATTCTCGAAAAGAGCGGAGTTGGGCTGATGAATTGTACACAGGATAGCTTGACCAGCGGCTGCCAGCTTGCGTAGGAAACGAACGATGTTAAAGGCACTCTGAGAGTCGAGACCGGATGTAGGTTCATCCAAGAACAAAAGAAGTTCAGGTTTGGCCGCTAGTTCAACACCAATCGTGACACGCTTGCGTTGTTCAACAGCAAGACCAGTCTCTGGGTCACCGATGATAGCGTCCGCGATGTCCTCCATTTCCAGCAATGAGATGACTTCCTCAACATATGCGTACTTTTCAGCCTGGGGTGTTTCAAACGGTTGGCGGAGGTCGGCTGAAAAGCGAAGGGCCTCCCTGACGGTAGTCGCGGGTTCATGGACGTCGAGTTGTTCGGCATATGCAGTACCGCGCTGGAAGGCAATACCTGGGGTCTTGCCATCAACAAGCTTGTCGCCACTGATAACACCAATGTTCTTGCGATTCGCCAACACGTCGAGAAGAGTAGTTTTTCCTGCTCCTGAGGCGCCCATCAAGGCCGTGAGCTGTCCGGGCTTGACGTATCCGTAGATATTATTGAGCAGTCTCAACTCGCCAGAAGGGACCGGAACATCGTAGCAAAGATCTTCCCAGGTGAGCACCGCTTTAGACGTAATGTTGAGATCGGAACTATCTTCAGTTCGCTCTTCCTTCATATTCCGCCTGTCTCGCTTCTCGCGCAGCTTGGTGTTCAGGTCCTTGATCTCTTTGTTTTCCTTGACGAAGAAAGTCACTGTACGGCCACCAGCACCCCACTTGACGAATTCGCCAAGGAAAGCGTTGGCAAGCAAGAATGAGACGATGAGGACAATCATGATGCCCCAGTTCCTCCAAAGGTCATTAGGATCGTATGTGAATGAGGTCTTGATGTAGTCGGTACCAGACACTGCAGTTGATCCAGCACGACTACCAGGGAGTGTACAGACTTGATGGTTGATATCGTTGTATCCATCTCCGTTAGGAATCAAGGAATTTCCGGCGCAGGTCAGAGTCAGTCGCTTAAACTCGTTCATCATCAACGCGGAGAAGCCCAACCCAAGAGCATTGATGTAAAAGATCCAGCGCAGCCAAACCTGCTCAGACTGCCATTGAATGATGTATCCAGACGTCAAGACGAAGAGGGTAATGATGGTGGCAGCCAAACGAATTGCGACATCGAAGTCCGGGCAAAGGCATCCGACGGTGCGGAAGAACAGCGTCATGGCCAGATACCCAGTAACAATCATGAGAAAGAATGTAAAGAATGCCCCGGCATCTCTGACAAGGTTGGTCATGAAGTAGACAATGATTGAAAAGATCAGAATCTGTGCGGAGGAAAATACCAAGTCGACACCAATCTGCGCAATCCACAGCGCTGAGGGACGATGGAACGAGAATGCACGATGTTTGTTGATAATCGGGCGCCCCAACATAGTAGAAGCAAGCTCGGAGAAGGCCTGGAAAGCGTTGAAAAGCAGAGCAATAAAGAGTACACCACCTCGGGTGAAAGCGCCTTCGCTGGTCTTGGGAAGGTCGAGCCAAACGGTACCGGTGATGATGGCAATGACGATAGAGGTAAACCAGGAGACGGTAAGACCAAATTTGTCTTGCCACTTCAGGAGGAATTGGCGCTTGGCGAGGGCCCAGACCTGCAGGTAGAAGGGAATTGAGTAGACGGATTTCTTGGGCGCGTGGCGTTTGCTCTCTGTTACGGCGGTCTGGAAATCATCGTAAACGTGCTTCTCTTTGTCCATACGGGTGTGATACTCGGTCATTTCGGTGGCCAGTCGGGCTGCGATTTCGGATTTGTTGAACGCTTCTGCAAGTGCGTCGGGAGTAGACGGGACGTCCTTCTCGGTCATGCCCGGCCTGAACTCGCGCTCGAAAGGATCGGTACATCCGGTAAGGTAATCAGGAGTCGTCTGGCGGGGCTTCTCGAGGAACCCGAGGCCTTCAAAGTACGCACGTGCAGAGCTTGCAGGACCAAAGTACACCTGGCGGCCGCTGTCGATGACGAGCACCTTGTCGAAGCACTTGTAAATGTTCTCGGAAGCCTGGTATAGGGAAACGAAAGTGGTTGTCTTGTAGATGTTGGTCAAAACGCGAAGACTGCGAGCGTAGTCAACAGCAGTTGAAGCATCAAGGCCTCTGGTTGAATTGTCCCAGGACATCAAGGACGCGCCTGTAATCATAGTCTCGGCAATGGACACACGTTTGCGCTCTCCTCCTGATATGCCGCGAACAAAAGGATTTCCAACAATAGTGTTTCTGGTGTGTTCGATGTTGAACATCTTCAGCATCAGGTCAATGACTTTTTCCTTAAAGTCCTTACGGGAAAGACCGCCAGGACGCTTGCCTGGTACTTTTGTCTCAAGCGCGAAATCGAGCGTCTGTCCGACCGTCAACGTAGGATGATGGTTCTTTATCGAGTCAGCTTTTATATGTGAGGAGCGGGGTGGGGAAGTGCAGGGGTCGGTCGAGGAGTGTCAAGCAGTGAAGGAGCTGAGTAGCGATGATTTCCTGGGAACGAACGCACCTCATCTTCTTCGCAATATACAGCTTCTCCTCGGTACCGCTTCTCGAAGAAATCCGACTCGAAGGGGCCGTAGAGTACCTTGCCGTCGACCTTGGTGTAGCCATAGCGCTGGTTGCTGATGACTTTCAAGAAGGTAGTGCACCCACTTCCAGGCTTGCCCAACACTAGGACCATTTCTCCAGGGGTAGCTACTCCCTTGAAGTCCTTGAGAATGTCAAACTCGGTACCCTTCTTGCCCATGCCAACTAGGCTTCCGATTGTCTCGAAGATGTTGAAGAAGGATACGAAGGCGTCGGGGAAGGTCTTGACGTAGTTCTTCACTCCGCCAAGTCCAGAAACAGTCAGGTCCTCCCACACGACGCCAATGCGCTTTGACTTGATCCCTGCGGCCTCTTCCTCATCTCTGCTACCACGCAGTGTCTTCTCCAAGTCAAAAGGTTCATCTGAGGAGGTATCTGAAGATGATGCCACACCAGCTTTCTCAATATCCGCGACGGCTTGGTCTTTGCGACTTGGTCTGCTCTGAACGCGACTTAGACGGCGCTCGATGTTGCTTTTGCGCGAAAGCTCCTTGGACAGTTCGGCGAAGTCGGACTCGGCGCGCCTAATGTTGACGCCACCAGTGACATTGCTGAAGCCAGTTTCGAAGCCAGTTTCGTTGTATTGATGGGAATTACGCGGGGTACCGTTGTCAATCGAGGCTGTTCGAACACTCTCGTTGTCCAGCTTGATGTGGTTGCGTTCGGGGTTAGTGACCTTGTCCATGGTGCCCTCGTTTTCCTCGCGAAAGGCGGAAGAGTTCTCCACGACGCCGGGTGGTGCAGAAGTGCAGGTTGCACCTTGTCTTTGGGTAGATGGATTGCGGCCAAAGCGGTATCTGAGGTGTCGGAGGCGAGAACAATGAAAGGAATGTGTAAGCAAACAACAAGAGTTCGAAGTGAGACAATCACTGGAGGGTCGCAGCAAACGGCTAAATGAAAAACACAAGGGCGCATTCAGCGGAGATAAGCTAGGGTGTATCTCCAAGATCTCGAAGAGCTAGCTAGGTATAAGACAGATTTCCAAGGACATGACGACTAGCGGTCTTGGCGTTTTCGATGTGCCGCGGAGTGGAACTGCTGAGCGGACCAAATTTCGCGGCTCCCAACGCTTGATCTCCTACGCGACATGAATGTTGGCAATCGAGACTCACACTCATGAACATCAAAAGGCGCCGAAGTGCGAGCGGAATACGGAGTATGACGACGACATGAATCATGATGCGTAAGTGACTGCCGCTGCGGCAGTACTGTTGCTTTGGAATCCCGCCGACCAAGTGCTTGTCGTCAACCTCTCTGTATTCACACCGTGTCTCAACGGAGCCCTTGCTACGGAGTACCACCATGCGCGTCCTCGCTTTATCAGCCGCGTAAGTCTGTCGTCCCTGTTCGAGTCATGCTCGCCGTCAGAAACCCGTCTTCGGGCTCCCGGCTGACTCGCCTTGTTGACATGGCACCATCACTAAACAACTCGTTCGGACGAATCTGTTTCGTCCGACGCCAGACCTGTCAAGCTCCAACCCCTTCAACTGGCAAACCGACACCGACCCCATCTTAGCGTGTTGACTCATTTCCACTCACAAACTGTCGCCAAAGGGCGGCCGCCGAACGCGCCGGAAAAGCGCGCCAACATCTCCACAGGACCAGCTCCCTCGAGCCACTGCTGTCACGTCACGTGACCCCGCTTTAACCTGTGCATCTGACCAGTGCCCGAGACAAAAGTCACCCTCGCCAACAACTTTTCCCCTAGCATTCAGCTTCATCGCTATCACGTTCATGTACGGCTCCATGCCGTTCCGTGCACGGCATAGGTCTTTACTTTCCCTTGCCCTGCGTCGCTCAAGCGTCACCTCGAGGGCCCGGAAAAAACAACACTTGGCAGGATGAGGGGCGGGAGAAGAAGATGATCGATTCATGTTTTTGATGTCGGGTTGACAGATGTAAAGTGACAGCTGGCTGTGAATTCGGAATTCGGAATCGGAGTTGGATTGACGTATTGGGGAAGAAGACGAAGAAGAAAGAGGAGTGAGGTGCGCTTTTAGGGGGAAAGGTAGGAAACGAAGAAAAAAAAAGACGGAGAAGAATCCTTTGAACACGCTCGCTCGCTTGCTTTCCGGTACATCTTTTTTGGCTCTGGAAAAAAAGGATCGCTGGGGGGAAAAAACGCTTGGCTAGACATGCAGACTACAAATCAACATAATACACAAGGAGCCATGATGGAGTGTGCTGGACTGGGGTACGTTTTGTCAGAAAAGCAATGTCCATTCCCCTTTTCGCCATCTCTGACACCAGCCTCTTCGCGTCTCGCCGACGTGCAAGGCACACTACCTCTTCTCATGCATATCCATTTGCCCATTCGGCAAGGCGTGCGGCGTCTTTTCCCTCTCCGCACCGCCTGACTGACCCGCAGGCCGTCGTCCGATCCTGTTCAGCCAGCCCTCGGCACTCTGCACCGTGCCGTCCACCACAGTCGTGATCTGACCCATCATATCGATTCCCTCCTTCGCAAACGCCAGCATGCGATTTGCGCCGCGAACCGCCTCCCTTTGCTCACCTGCCCCGCCATCAGCCTGGCGGCCCGCGAGTTGCCAGCGCTGGGGGACGGAGAGGAGTTGTGTGCGGACGACTTGCGATGCATTTTGCGGGAGTGCTCCGCCGGTGTAGCGGGACACGGACTGCACGACGGATTGGAGGATGGTCCAGATTTCCGAGCTGAGGCGCTTGATGCGGTCGGCGATGATGCGGACTTGGGCGTCTTGGTCGGTGTCGACGAGGCCCATTTGCGCCATTGTGCCGTTGAGCTCAAGGGACGTGTCGGGGTGGGCTTCGAGGCTGGAGGTCTGGCGGGATCTGAGGGCCGCTTCGTATTCTTCGAGGACGAGCTTGAGCGACTTCATTATGGTGTCGATGCGTGTGGTGGAGCTGCGGAGGAGACCGAGGCAGATCTTGAGGGAGCGGAGGGACGAGTCGGAGAGGGCGACACCGAGGCCGGATGTGGTCATGATGAGTTGGGTAGACCACGCTACTGGTCGGTCTTGTTGTTGACGATGCTCTGGCTCTTTGCCGTTGGTGATTGGTGCACCGGCTGTCTCTTCGTAGGTTGGCGAGCGCTGGTCGTCGTATGCGGGCAGCGACTCGGCGAGGGAAGATGGCGAGGTTGCTCTTGTGCGCGATGCGTTCTCGCCGTCAATATCCATGGCATCGCCGGCTGGACTTGTCCGTCGTTGTCGCTTCCTAGACAGATGTTGGTCGCCCGCCTCGAGATCACTTGGCCGCCGGCCTTGATCGCCAAGATATCGTCGGATGTTGTTCTCCATGCCTGTCCTCCGGCCCACCGAGGACACGGTGTTGACCATAGGCGAGCCGATGTTGCGCTCAATGAGCTCGGCGCCATACTGGACGAAGCGCGGTGTGTAGCCTTTGGTGGTGTTGTAGGCAGAGATGGAGCCGTGGATGGTCCCTCCAAGCCACGGGTGGTTTGAGGTGAGCAGTGACAGGAGCGGTTCTGGCTCGGCTGTCGGTGAGCGCGCAAAGTCTAGTCGGCGTCAGTATACCGCCCGCACGGCTCTCGTCGCCAAGGCGACATACCTGGATTGCCCAGTCCACTGAGGGCCTCTGCCGCCAGCCTCACATCCGGATCGTCCATGCTGATGCTCGTCTCCCGCCTGGCCTTGTCGTCCTGGGCGCTCCACACGCTCGCCGTGTCCATTGGGCTGCCGATATCCTCCGGCAGCCTGGGCAAGCCGTCCGGCACCCGCAGGCCGCCCCATTGCGCGCCGTCCAGCTGCCACCTGGGGCTCAGTTCTACCGAGTTGCGGGGGGTATGACGTGCCGAGCGCGTGGCGTCTGGCAGGTCCAGCGACTTGATGCCCGGCAGGCGACTATGGGCGTGCTGTGCTTGCGGGATGTGTGTGGGGACAGACGGGAGGTGGAACGACTCGGGCTCGTGTTGTGCGTAGGCAGGCGGTGGTGGGTGCTGCTGCTCCTGCTGCTCCTGCTGCTCCTGCTGCTCCTGCTCCATGGTGCTCGCGGACGGCCTTGTCGGCGTGTGCTTCTCAGAGGTGACACGTCAACCCGACCTCGACATGGCTGGGGAGAAATGAATGGTGTGGGACTCGAGGACGGGGTTGTCTGGGACCGTTAACGGCCGGGTGTGAGGAGACAGCGCTGGCCGTGATTCTCACATGTCAAATCCGCCGTGTCACATGCTCGCCCCACACCAGTCCCGCGCCACACGTGCGTCTTGGCGCACTCCTGAGTCCTCACTGCTCAGCAACTGCACTCAAACATGGGTCCTGATCACCGAAGTCTACTGGCCCGCCGCTGTGCTCACGCTCCAGATCCAGCGTGCAATGTGTGCGGACAACAAACATGTGTCAGGTTGCGCTTCTGCCATGGTTATATGTATTTCCGCGAGAGCGTGCTGTCACTGCTATGCACTAGCGGCCGAAGTACGACCGAACACCATAATCCTTACGTAAGCATTGGCTGGCAGTACTTCGGCCGCTAGACTAGCAGAGCTCTCGTGGAAATGAACAGTATCCGAGGTTCGGAGTTCTGTTTGTGGTCACTGCATCTCAGATGCATGTCTCCGAAGCGTCCGACCCGACAGCTGTCATCCGATGATTCCTGATCCACGTTACCTACGCCCCACATGCGCTACCGGACGAGCGATCTTGACGTGAAGAAGTGTACCGAGTATGTCGGAAAATACTCCGACTGGACTATGGAACATAGAGAAGCGTACACCACAGCATGATAGTAATCACAGTCCAACAACATCGCTTTGACCACTCTCAACATAAAACCTACCAATGCCAAGCCAAGTGTGATGGTAGCCCATGCCCACTCTGAACAAACATGACAACGCAAAGCACCAATCAAACCAAATTGGGTATCCCAACATCAACATCAACCTCAACATCAACGTCAACGTCAACATCAACATCAACACCAACATCAAGCCCCCTCCCCCCCAGCAAATTTGACCACATTCTTCAACAAATCCATCCCCGTCCTCTCACACGCCAGCATCAACCCATCAATCCCTGGAATCCTCTCCAACTCCTCCGCCGTCCTTGGTGCCCTTGTCACAATCAGACTAAGCGTGCGCTCCGACACCATCGGCGGCGCGTTCGGCGCTCGCTGCTGGTCGAGTCTACGCGTGACGAGTTTACTGAAGGCGACGAGTTTGTTGCGCGTGATGCGCGAGCGGGGGCTGAGCGGTGCGGAAGGTACAGTGGGGGATTTCTTTGGAGTGGACATTGCAGGTGCATCTGGCGGCGGTGTTTTCGGTTGTTGTGTGAGTTGCTGGAGGCGTTGAGAGGCTGTCAAAGTGCCCTCATTGCGGATGGGACTTTGTGTTCGTTTGCGTTTGAGTCTGGGAGTTCGCTTGGACATGGGAGTGACGAAGTCGAGGGAGGAGAGGGAGTCGTTGGAGTCGGATAATGTAAGTTTTTCGCTTGTGCCGACTTTTCCAGCATCGAGGTTTGTTTCGGCCATGGCGAAGGACAGGCCGGTGTGGAGTGTTGGGGTTCGCTGGATAGGAGAGCCAAAGGCTGGTGAAGAATCAAAGGGGTCGTCGCCTTGGTTTGTGATGCGTCTGGAGGGTCGGATCGGAGTGCTTGGTGGCTCCGCTGCTGGGTGCTCAACTGTACGTGAAGTTGATGACGTTGTTTTAGCACTGGTAGTCTCAACGACGACTGCCGGTATGCTCTTGGGATCGACAAACTTCCTGATAACTTTGAGCCACGCATCCCCATAGTTTTCATACATTCTTGGTCCCACTCCCTTGATCGCCAAAAGTTGGTCTTTGTCCATAGGACGTTGATGCGCCAGGGAGGCAAGTACGGTATTCGTAGCGACTCGATAGACTGGCAGTTCAGCCTTTGCCGCGAGGCCGATGCGGCAGTACACTAACTCATTGTACAGTGCCAGAGATGTCGCGTCGGTCAGTTCCTTTGGTATAGCTGGAGCCTTTGACTTCGGTGCGGGTGCTGCTGTAGTCTCTTTTGCTTGGCCTTTGCTCGAGGAAGCCGAGTCTGTCATGCTGGCCCCATAAAACAATTCCGAGGTCATCATCGCACCGTCCTCGGTCTGTCCATGCAGTCTCAAGGGAATGATTCCTGAAAGCTTGTATGCTAGATATTCCTCTGCATGTATCGGCAAAGGTGGGACTGGCTTCATCTTCAAGCGCTTGTAGTTCATACAATGGTATAGCATGTAACCCGCATACGCATCGCCCGCTGCATAGTTGATCTGATCCTGAGACAGCGGCTTGCTCCAGTTACTTGTTCGGACATCTCCCTTGTATAGCGGATGTCCCAGCTGATCTTCGACTAATCGTGCGAGGCTGACAAGTTTGGTTGATACAAGTTCTGGCTTACAGCCTCCAAATTTTATGAGTCTGTATAGGTGACTCAACTCGACGGCACCCCTAGGCTTCAGATGAAAATAGCGCCGGAGGCGCGCAAAGTCGGCGCTCAGAATACCAACACCGAGCTTGCCAATCTTTGGGTCTTCAATGAGCTTTCGTAGCGAAGGTGCAATAATGTCATCCGGGGTTTTTCCTGGGTGCAGCCCAATATGGAATAGGGCGATAGTCGTTTCGTTTGCAACTTGAATCAAGCCAATTTTGTTCTGCAATTTCGCTCCGTTCCAGTCGTTCCATGGCCATTCCATATCGAAGCCGACAACCGGTTCCCCAAGGAACTGCTGTACAATCTTCTCCGAGTCATCTTTGGTCTTGCTGTACAATATTTGCACAGGCTTGTTCTCGGGGCCTCGATATAGTCTATGACTCCACCAAGATTTCTTTACTGGGTGTCTTGAGTCAAAACCGAAGTTCCGCAGTGTTGCTTGTTGTTTAGGCAATTGCAACTCGTATGCAAGTGGCCATTCAGCCTTGTTAGGCTCCGTTTGGCATTTCCCATCCTCTGCCGCTGGTGCGGCATCACGCATTGTATCTCTCGGGACTTTGCAGCTGGCGCACGAATCATATCCAAATGTAGACAGGGCAAGGCGAGAGTTGCTCATTCGAGCGGTGGTCGCGACGCGAAGAAAGGGGCGCGGTCCTGAACGCGGTAACACGTGTATCTATGGTTAGCGCAAGTTCGCCTGACGCCTTCTCTCTCATCCAAGTTTTACCACTGCAAGAAGCGACAATTTTTTGGCAGTGACCTATTTGGTCACGGGGCTCTCCCAACTGTCGCCTTTGTCTTGACGTTCGATCGACTCCACTAGAGCGCTTCGACAAGCTTAGCGTGAGAAGTTAGTTACCGGTATTGGTATCGTTTTTTCATCAGCACGCTCGGCTTCAACACGCGATAACGTCGTAGCCACGACGCAATGAATTTTAAGATTTTACACAAGGGCAGAGTAGCATACAGATACTAAAAGTATTGAGTTTTAGATAAATCTTTCTTGGGTTGCTGTTGTGTTGGTTGTGCAAGTGCGCGCAGGAAACGCTCGTGGGTTGCGAGCTCCTTTCGTAGTCTCTAGATCATCACTGCGACCGCCACAACAATGACGGTTGCAATCCTCTTGGTCACCGTGCAACGTCTCCACATAGCATCTGCGCTATGAATATGCCTCCATTTGATGAATCATACATTCTTAGTCGCGCGCCAGCGCACATTGACATATTGCTCTCCATGAGGCAAAGGTTCTTCTGCGAATTGCAACATTGAAAGACTGCGTCCAAATTTACAAGCATGGTTAGCTATTCAAAACTTAATAATGTCTTACCGACACATCCTGTCAAAAAGGCTGTCTGCCTCTGGAACAACCAGTCAAGCGTGTCGGTAGATCACCTCTGGGTTCATCGATTGCATAATTCGACCAAGTTTCATAACGTCAATCAAGCAAACAACTGCCAGGATACGACTTTGGCCAAACTCATTCAAGAAGAGTTTCTTTACGTAAACAGCCAGCAATCTAAGTGAATCCATTGCCATGGGAGTTGCGTTGCGCTGCTGACTTCCTGTACTTCCTACCGAGTGCTTCCAACACCACAGCGCATCACCAATTCACGAACATCACATGGACCGAAGATAGCTATACTAGCTCAAGCGACACAGACATTCTTCCCCACAGTCTCTGCTTCCTCCTTCGGCATTACATTCACGCGCGTCGCCAGCACGTCATGTCAAATGTCTCGTACACCACCTGTTTCAGAACCACGGAGCCTCGATCAAGCCCAGCAAATACTTGGCAATCATGGCACTTACAATGTGGCAAGCTGTGCCAAGGTCACGGGGGATGTTTTGCAGGACGCGTATCTTGGTATGAGTGTGTATATGTTGGCGAGGCTGCCTCGTCTCGTTGTCAGTGTACCTGTGAGGACATACTGAATCAGATCGCTGGTCGATACTTTGTACATTTCTTGTCTATACTTTGATTACTTGATACGAAACCAACGAATGTCATGTATATATCTTCTTCTTCGCTTGTGGTCGCGGCGTTAGCTGGCAGTGCGATTGGCCAGGCGCAAACACCACAAGGCTTCACGCCCTCTGTCAACACTAAACTTGAAGTCTTTTTTAACTCGACTTCGGTGAAGGCTTCTGGACAACTTCTCTCAAAAGCTAGTATGTCGTCATTTGTTGAATTCACACACGGATGTTTCTACAACTAACTTTGCAAATCAGCAACCGCAACCGAACCACAGTTAGCGATTTCTAGCGCCGCAGGAAACTCGAGCGATACATTCGTGTTCGTCATGCTCGATCTCGACGTTCCGCCCCAACAAGGAAGCACGAAGCGCCGCGTCCTCCTGCACGCCATGAACACGGGCTTCAAAGCCACGCGGCAAACCCTTAGTGGCGCCGGCACACTTCTCGCATCGAACAACAAAGGTCCAGCAGCATATCTTCCACCTGGCCCACCAGCCAACGATACCGTCGCGCATCGCTACGTGCAGTTGTTGTTCCGCGAACCAGCGACTCTCAAGGTCCAGGCCGCGGACTTTGCGAACATCAATGGACGATTCAACTTTGACATACAGAGCTTCATGCAGAATAATAACCTGGGAGCGCCTGTTGCTGGAAACTTCTTCATGGTCGATGGTAGGGTGAACGCGACGACTGGGAGTGGAAGGGGTTCGCCGACGGGCACAGGAGGAATGCCGAGCAGTACCCTAGCGACATTCCAGGGTACAGCGGGACGATGGGAGGTGTCGTGTGGACTTGTTGGAGCGCTATGTGCGTTGGTGATGCTTGTCGTGTAGAAGCGAGGCGATTCAGCACAAACTCGACAAGAAAAATTAGTGGCAAAGTTCTATGCCAATCGAGGTTACAGGCGAAGGTTCTCGCACATTCCATGCTGCTTCTAGATCATTCTGAAATCGAGGTATCTGCATTCTGCGATCCATCTCGTACTTGATGTCAAGAAAGAAGCCCAAGGTGTAATATGTATACCGGCCAATCACGAATGTATGAGCTTGGCCAGTCGTCGTCATTTTCGAAGTCGCAGAGTATGTAGAGCGCTTTTTGTACTTTTCAAGTATGCCGTGATACAACCTCGGGAAGTCTCGTATTCTGATCTTCTGATGCTGTGCCCGTTTCCACGATTCTCGGGGTTTGCTCGAGAAGGAACGACACAACGAGGATGGATAGTTGAGTTCCGCCATCATAGCACGCCTTTTTACGATTGAATGCGTTATCATTACGTGGAGGGTCCATACCATGTTGCCCTTAAACGATGGCTTCCTATCCTCCAATCTCATCATGGAGTCGTTCCATCGCTATAACAGACTATGATCCAGGGTGCTGGTACGCTTGTTTGGATTGAAAGGCGAGGCGCAACAGTGCGACAGACACGACGAGGACCGGACTGTTGAGGAAACATGACAGAAATCTCCAGGAGCAGTTCGGCATTCATCCAGAACTGAAAGTCGAACTTGGTTAAAGGTGCTTCATCCGGCCAGAGAACAGTGCTCGTCTAGAACATCTGATAGAGTACGCTTTCGAGTGCAAGGTGATCAAAGGGTTGCAGCATCCTTCCCGGTGTGTCGAAGAAGCGAAGGCTTATAACGCGCATTGCCGCGCGGCGATGTGAAGGAATGTCGAGGTAAGTGCCTTTGCCAGAACTTCGAACTGCAGGGATAGAAGGAAGGCACATACTCCGTATAAATAAAGCAACATGACTGACATGAGCAGACCGTTGCAAATTGCCAGATATGGGTCATGGGCATCATGCAAAGCGTTGGGGAGTCCTCTAATTGACTTGGAACAATACTGCAAAGAAAGCGATTGCATCCCTGGATTGTCATCTATATTATGAATGTGTGGTGCCGCATTAGCGATGATAGAACAGCTATTGGCGAAGAGTTTCGTCAGTAACCATGAGCTCCCTGATATCTCGAATCCAGCCATCGTGGAACGAACGGTGGCAGTTCGGCCGGAGAAGAAAGCTACAGTACGTTTTCGGTAGAGTGTCGCGAAAATAACGGCCTCTAGATCGAGAGTCAGCTTTGCATGTACTGTACTCTCGGATCGAAGGCGGAAAACAGGCATGTCGTTCTTTCTCAAGATTCTCAAACCAAGCAGGCCACATTTGCACCTCCGCCTCTGATTTGTGCATCTTGCGGGTGTGCTCTACTAATTTGTCTCGCCTGGTGTAAGGATAGGCTTCGATTCTTGGGCCTGGGTAGTAGGTACAGCCTCTCGAATCGGCGCCAACTAATGCTTCCCCTTGATTCGGGGATAACTACTCCAAGGCACAGACAAGACGTTGGCGCTGGAACGCTCGTGTTAAGCAGCGCCAAGATCGACCTGCATGCGGCGCATCCTGGGCGCAATGTGTTTCTATTGATTTGCAGGCGATGATTTAGATTGACTGTATGTGCCTGTTGTACGCATGGTTCAGCTTGCGACTCGTTCTTTGCGAGTCAAGGGTGAAGACATTGGACGTTGAGACGACGATCACATTTAGTCTCATGATATCTGATGAGGACAAGTGTGTTTTGTGACCTTGCAAGTTGTCAAATTCCGGCTAATGTGAGGAATGGGTGTTGGACATTGTCATGAATTCGTATCACGAGTTTTGCATTTAGCAGAACTTCCTTTAGGATCATAGTCAAGTGAATTATCTTGGGCTGTGTTGATGGGTTGGAACCTTTCATGATGCAAGTTGTGTAACACAAAGGTTAGGAAGATAAGAGACAAAATATACGACGGGGAAGGTAGATCTTAATTGTGAGGTGTCCACATTACATCATAATCTCCCACTACACAAACACATCTCAATTAGGTACAAAGGCGTGCAATGACGCGATTGTAAGACAGCAGCAAGTTTGTCTATGCCTTCTCAACATGCACTCGAGCTTCCTTGATGCTGCCGGTACGGTTGTTCAAGCACTTGCCATGGAGGTCAATGTCAGCAACCTCAGCGTTTTCGCCATCAAAGATACGGGCAATCTCTTCGAGAGTGGGACCACTGGGAGGGAAATCAGCTTCATTTCAAACTAGGGAGGGCGAAAGTAACATACCGAGTCTCGACGTAGAACCAGTAAACCCAGATCAACTCAAGGAATACCCAGCCGGCGTAGCAGGCAAATAGCTTCCAGTTCTGGCCGTACCAACCGCCACCTTCGGAAATGGGAATCGGGTTCACGTAGTTGTTGATTGTGAGAGCCACTTGGACTGAAATGTTCATGAGAAACACGCCCTTGGCACGAAGCTTGTAGGGCAGAATCTCGACAGTGTAGGCAACCAGAAGACCAGACCAGGCCAGAGCGTAAGCGACACCGTGTAGCCAGACAAATACAATGTTCACGTAACCGATGGCGATCTTATCTGTCTTGGCGTATTGTTGACCAGTAATAGTGGCGCAAATCAGAAAGATGAGCATGCCAGCGGTGGCAGCGATGAACAGCGGGCGTCTACCAACACGGTCGACCAACAGAGCGCATGAGATGGAGATGAAGAGAGAGAGGACCTTGTTTCCAGCATCCAGACCCAACTTGTCGGTCTGGCTAGTGATACCAGCGCCATCGTAGATAATACCAGCATAGTAGCTGACGAGGGCGTTTCCAGACCACTGGGAGAAGAGACCAAGTGAGATGATGATCAAGAGTCGCTTGCGGTTACCCTTAGTCTTGATGAAGTCAATGTATGAGGAAGTCTTCTGGTGCAAGAATTCAATGCGAATAGTCTCCTTCATCTCAGAGTACTCGAACATTACAGTGGGATCGCTATCGTTGCCATCGGCGTGGTAGTGGGCGAGCATGCTGAGCGCCTCGTCGTTCCTGTCCTTGGACAAGAGCCAACGTGGGGATCTAAAACCCAAATTAGCCAACCGCGAGATATATCGGTCATTGTGACGAGAGCTTACTCAGGAATCCACCAGATAAACGTGAGCTGAATCACGGAGAAGATGCCCTGGATGAGTGTTGGAATTCTCCAGGACCAGGTGTTTGGAATGTGCTGTGTGCCAAAAGCCAACCAACCACAAATCAGGGCACCGAGATTCCACAAGCAGTTGTAGATGGTGGTGATCCTGGCACGATGCTGAGGATGCGCGATTTCGGTAATGAGCATAGGGCAGGAGAGTTGGGCCATGGAGTTGCCGAAACCCATGAAGAAACGGGCGCCCTCATATTGCGGGCGGCTCATAGAGGCAGCCTGGACGGCAGCGGCAATGACCATGATGATGCACCCCAAAGTGATGGGAGTTTTACGTCCAAACTTATCGCTGAGGAAGGGTACAACGGGAAGGGAAACGATGGAACCGATCGAGTACATGGCGCTGAGACGACCCAAAGTGTCCTCGGAAGGGTGACCCATCGTGTCCTTCCAGGAGGTAAGCAGCTGAGAGGTGTTCATAAGAGATCTTTCGCACAGTCAGTCATTGAACCTTGTTTGTTTACAGAACCCAAAACTCACCCATCGTAACCGGTGGTGGCCGAGCAGACGCAAAGAATTGCGCAATAGAAGTAGAGCTTCCGCATGTTGGGCGACTTGGTCCATGACACCGGTGGAAGCTCAGGCGCAGCTTCCTGTGCCTCGACTAAAGCGTCCTGGTTGGGACGCTTGAAATGGGGAGTCATCGCGGGTATCAGTGACCGATGGTTCCAGCGGCCGACGACGACTAGGTGGAGGTGGAGTGGATACTGGGGAAAAAATGGAGCACTGGGGACAGTTTTAGTACTTATATCCTAACCCATATATCCATGCGAATGCATATATCCATGCGAGGCCTTATGTCTAGGTATGCGGCCCGCACAGCAGGAGATGTCAAAGCACGGGGTGGTTAATATCGCAATTAGGCTAATTGTTTGCCAGATCTGATCGCGAACGACTCCTTTGATAGGGCGGATACTTTCTGCGGCCCAGCCACCAACCCTTCTAGAAGTATTGCACCGGACCTGACCCCGGATTTCCGGGTCGAGAAACCGCTACTGGGAGACAGCTCAATTCACAGGCGAAGTTAGTCTGGTCCCGGGAGACAACACGGCAGAGTTCGAAGTGGGATAAGGGGCACAGTGACAACAAACGAAGGAATGCGCATGATGCGAAGTTTGCAAATGGATCATAGTGGTAGCAGACTCAGGCCATGAATCACGTTCCATTTTGGCTCAGGTATAAGCTTGCGGAGTGTATCGTACCACCGGGTATTCGTTTGCGTTTTAAACACATGAGGAGATGCACATCTTGCCTCCAATCAGAGATTGGATGCATGTGGCGATTGAAAGCACGTGACCTAACGCTACGGGCGCCACCCGGTGGTACTCGTACTGCAAGTGTGATATGTTTTAGGTGCCGAAAACGTTGGTAGAATGAGCGTGCCACGAAGTGACAGCCTACAGGTAGAGCCCTCCGTCCGCCTAGAGCGAGGCTGACGGCGTGGTGCCCATGCCACCTGGGCAGCGTGATGCCGGGACGGCGGGATGTCTGCTCCGAAAACAAACACAAACACGTGCGCGTAGTTTTCGTATTGCGGCGTAGTCCACATACCTCAACAACCATGTGCTGGAACGCTCCAGAGTGGGCCATCCCCGCTCCAGTGGCACAGTTATAGGCGCCCCTGAACCGAATACGCTCTGGGTAATTGATAGCTGATCTTCCAGGACTGCCATTGCCCTTGGAAAAGATTAGTCACTAATCAGTTCAAACCAGTTGAAGCACATGTTCAAACGCGGTGGTTTGTGTCAGTTTTGGGAGAGGCCACTTGCGCTTGCAGAACGTTGGCGACTCCTGATACCAGTCCAGAAGCATGGCTTCGATACCCTTGTCGCGATGCCAGGAACCTTGGGCCGTACCGCGTTTTTGGGAATCTAGGACATCGCGGGAGCATGCTGTCAAAATAATTGATGGAAGCTGTCACTGTGACTAGACGCTCGCACAGTAGCCATAATGGATGCGCTCGCATCACGAATCATGTTTCAGACTTGAGACGAGATCTGATCTGTGGCAGGAAGATGACAAGGCAGCAGAAAATAGCCAATGTCGAACTGTGGAGCCGACGTGCCTGAAGGCAGGAGCCGGCAAAAGGCACGAAAGACAAGAAAAACGACGCGCGGATAGTATCCTCGCAAGCAGACATGTATGTCGAGCAACAGAGCGAATTTGGGTATGTTTGCACATGTATGCACCACGACATGCACCAGTCTCCAGCAAGAGCCATTCCAAGACTTCCCCAGACGCGTAACCAACTCCCTTCTACACATCCCACAAACACACTCTAATTAGCGTTTTCGATTCGGAAGAGAGGTAGATTCAAGTCCTTGCCTTCTCTTCCGTGCGTCTCGCGCTGAGAAGCCAGCAGCGTTGAAAAGTGTCGACGCTGAGGGGAAATGTTGAGAAGGATTCGATACTTTGGTGGGATTGGATGGGTACGATCGCGTAGGACTGAGTTTTACAGTGCTTTTTGTTACAGACCATAGTCTAATATCCTACTCGATTTATGCGAGGTGTGTGAGCATGCTAGTAAGCAAATGATAGTCAATATGACAACTAGCGACTGGACACGAATATATCTATGTGAGTGTTTTATTGTAGGCTGATTATCAACACTGCTGGGTAGGGAAATCAGGAGCAAACTGTTTGTAGCCTGTATACATGTTGTGCTCCCTTGAGTCAGGCAGGTTGCAGGCGGCAAGGAGGACATGGCGATGACGCGGATAACAAAGACGGAAGAAAAGCGCAATGTCGTTGCAAACATTTTCATGGTGTCGCTGCAAAGATAGTGAAGCGAGACAGCTTTTCGAACATGAAGGTCATGTGACGTGACCCGATTTCATGCAAGCAATACTGTCATGCATATGCACCGCACCGACCTTTTCTGCTACAAAATTTCCCACAGAGGCAGTCGCACATCGAAGAAAGCTGCTGGACAACGTGACACCTGTCACACTCGGAGAGAGAAAAAATCTTCGACGTTGCAACCTCAACACTGCATGTCCACTAAACCATCCAAGCGACTAATCACACGACGACAAGATGCCGTTCTCTGCGCCCCGCAGAGCGCCAAGCGCACGATCTAGCTCTTCCTCAACGACCATGACGGTTCCTGCGCGCGCTGTGCTGAGGTAACTCATTTCAACGGGACTTTCGACTTGTCCGGCTGTCGCTCCCACCAGGCGTCCGGCTACACCGCATACAATGCCGGTGCTCTCTACCGGTAGGTCCCGAAGATCGAGCGTGATTGGCGTAAGGTATTCGTCTTTTGAGCCCAAGAGAATATCCTGCGTGAAGTTGGGGAGCAGCGTGTGGTCGAGGAGTAACGACGCAGCTTCGGTGTCGGTTAGTGTGAGCGATAAGAATCTGGGATGGGGAGGAGCGATGAGGCATTTGACAAGGCCGAGATGGAGCGCGTCGTCGGCTGCACTTGTCATGCTGTTGCGATTTCGACTTTGGCTCATTCCGTTCGTACTGTCTCTTCGACCAGCACATTGGACCAGGCGGATGTCTGAATCTACGGTCGGGATAATCTTACGGCGCTTCAACGTGGCAAAAGTCCTGGTCTGTAATTCCGAGATGGTAGCTGGTGGAGGTGTCCCAGGTGGTTGGACTTCGAACGAGGAAGAGGAGTGTGTGCGGCCGTGGTGAAATGAATTCACATAGGACGAAGTCTGATGCTCAAACTGAAAGCCGCGTTCTTCTAATGCCTGCACGACCTGTTGTCTGTGTCGTAGTGGCACCAGTATGTAGTCGGCGAAATAAGTCGTGATGAAGAAGATGGGTCTGCAACACAGTCAGCAACAGCGCTGCTATCTGAGCAACTCGCGCTTACATGCCAGCCAAGGCCAGAGGACTTGTGAGTTCCAAGACTCGCTGCCCGGCGTCCAGACCTTCACCATCGACTTGCATGACAATAAAGTCATCAGAAGTGATGTGCACCTGACTTCGGGAGTGCACGTCCAAGAGGCCGAGAACAGGAACAAATAGCTCATTAGCAAGTTGACGTGAGCACACTATGGAACACTCGATCGGCGTGATTGATATGTTCACAAAAGGATGCTCATACGGCCAGCCTTTTGGCGGCTGAACAGCTCCATGGCCGTTGCCGTTACCGTTACAGCTGTGACGAGATGCAGTAGGCAGAAGTAGCTGGAGCATAGATTGCAAGAAGCTGGAATACAGATGCAGTGGAATATGTATCAGAGCGAGGTGCGTATCCTTGAAGGTAATCATGTTAGCTGATGTTTGTGAGGCAGAAGGCTCTGCGTGGGAGGCAAATATAATAGTAGTCCTCCATTGGGAAGCCACACACACGGACCAACCGGCAGACTACCCAACGATGAGGCGCACGCTTTACTCAGCGGCACGGCATAGGGGCACACGACAGCGGGAACAAACGTACCAAAAATTGAATGTGTGCACTCAGCAATGTCATGGACGTGTCCATTGCGTGCAGGGGTAGCTTGATGAGAATGATATGTTCGATGACGACCGATCGCGTGGCCGTGGGTTGCTCTGCAGCCGAGTTCACGACAGGGCTTGAGGTGTGATGGGAAGGCTCAGGAACGGAGCAGTGAGCAGCCTATCGGCTGTGAGCGAGCTCGCAGAAGCAATATGAGTTCCGATGATAGGTAGAGCTCAGAACGGCCCAAGTAAAAAATGCGGGGGATCTGACAGGCTCGATGCAGAGTCTATCTGTTGATATGCTCTACAAGTTCGGAGTCGTCAAGTTAGTCATATCATTGTAGGTGAGTTGCTCCGGGGACGCATACCCTGTCCTACTGGCCAATGAGAGGTATCGTTCTTGAAGCCGAAATTCATCCCAGGAGTTTAGCTGACTGTAGAATGACGATGCAAGTGTCTGTCGTGTGTAAGACGGGGAGGTGAGTGATACAACAGGAATCCGACGTGGTGAGCCGATATACTTCTGGCCAAGGTATTTCTGGGAGAGGCAGAGGTTTAAATGATTCAGCGTGCGAAGACGGAGCTGCAACGTTGAGGATCAGGGCCGATGGCCAGGTCACTGCCAGCGAGTGAATTAAGGCCAGGATGATGCTGCCAGACGTCAGAAGCAGCCACAATGCATTCATTGCCTTTGTCTGCGGTAGGTAGGAGGTCATGCAACCCCTCAGCGCGGGCTGCAAGTATGGTATCCTGCACCAGCCCGTGCGCACCCCTCAACGTTCCAAGGCCATCATCAGAGACGAGACGGCGGTACCTGAGAGTACCTGGATCGTCTCTCAGCCATGAAGCAGGTTGACGACATGGCACCACAGCAGCAGCTAGTCGGTCGTTATCAGTGGGTGGGCTTACCATAGTGATAGCATCCTTCACATCATGTGCTCCTCGACGAGATTGCCGCCAGATGACGAGTGCCACGACGTCTCTCTCTAGCTAGATCCGATGCTCATGTACATGCAGCTCCATTCACACCTCGGATGGAGTACCCCACGACGTGTTGCAGGACATGATTGCGTGCATGTGCCGACCTTGGTGGTTGTCGTGCGTATACCCGCTCGCTGGACTGGGCCCTGATTGACCAACCTCCTCGCATGGTTCGCGATATGCGCTGGGATATCCCATGGACTCGCGTATAGGCAGACCTACATACACACTTGACGTGCCTAGGTGGTACACTTGACGTGCCTTGTTGCAGCCGTCGTGTAACCTCTGGCCCACACTACCCCGCATCTCACCAGTCACCACAGCCTCATTTCGTCTGTGCATCCTACATCCCATCCTCACTGGCTGCGCACTCGATCCGCAACACCAGGATAGCTGGCGGGCCATGACGATAGAATCGAGCTGTGCGCCCCCACGCTCAGTTGCGCACATATGCAGAACATTAAACAAGCTCGCGCGCGAGACGCATCAAAACCCGACGTGGGGTTACCTACACCCCTCCAGCTCCCGCCACCTCATCACACGCGCTGCAATATGGCGTCTACATGTACAGAGAATCTCCTGCACGCGTTAGGCATGCCGGACGAGACCAGCTCCACAACGACGGCACCAAACACCGACGTTGCTCAAAAGGGACCGGCAATGGCGTTGGCTCAGCGACGAGATTGATGGCGTCAAGTGACACAGCATGGCGAGTATCGCACTCGTCGTGCTCGAGGCCACTGTTCTGCAACGCGAATTCGCTCGGCCTGGAGTTGCGTGTCGATGGCTTCGTCGACGGGTGGACGTGTGCCCCTGGACCGGTACTCATCCCACGCACACCATAACATATCTCCTGACGCCACCAACACTGTAGCATCGATACGAATGCTTGAATCGGTACTTGGATATACACTCGGCACCATGCGACGGCGATAAACGCCGAACCAGTCATGGAGAAATTGCTCGTGGTTGCACGGTATTTGTCGGGGTTATGACATGCGCTGCCATTGTATGCGGCGGCAGTTGTCGACTCATCATTGCTGCCATGCAGTTGGTTGTTCTATTGCCAAACGGTGTTTCCTTGATATGTCTTGCAATGCATGAGTGCAGTATCCCAACCCATTCACGTCTGCTGCACGTGAGCAACACCGTGACGAGAGTCAAATGATTGAATGGACAAAGCGCGCTCACCGAACATTTACATTGTTCGACGTCAAGTTTCCAAGCAGTCCAAGTGAAATCGAGTAAATCCAGTGGAATTGAATTCAAGTCGAGCGAAGATTGCCTTGGCTTTTCCCTTCGTCGTCGTTCGCCTGTACGCCTTGTAACACCCTTTTGACTATCTTTCCAGCTCCCTCCGTCTCATCTTCTGCTTTGTAGCCTTCATCTCCTCACACGTCCTCTAGCCTCCTGATCGCGTCCACTTCACCACCACATTTCGCGTTCACGATCGCTCCGCAACTTTGTTTTCTGCGCATTTGTCAGCTCTGGTTTTTACATCCTTTCCCTCTCCCCCGACTCCCGAGGCATACGTCGTGCGACTTACTCTGCTGCGTCAAAAGCAATCCATACCGCTTCTTGATCGTGACCCTGTGTCGCGAGTACTTGTCGTCTGGCGAGAACCTGGCCGGATGCGCCGACTTGCTGACTTGGCCGTCGATGACTTTTTTCAGCGTGTAGATGCGCTTGGTCGGGTCTTGCGGGTCGGGGACGAACATGAGATGCATGCTGTGATACAGTGAGTCGCGCTGACAAACAAGCTAGAAATATATGACGCGGCGTACGCTGCGGTATTGTAGGGAGTGAGTGTGTAGCGGGGCTAGTGTTCGACGTCTAGCAGTGAAGAAGTCGAAATCGTTCCCCAAGCCGCCGACTTTTTCAGCGGACCACCGAATCCCACATCCCTGTGCAATCATGTCTTGGCGTGTTTGCATCCACGTACATCAACCCAAACGAAAGCTCCACACCACCCGCTTTCCCCCCTCACAACCAAAACTACAACACGCCCACGCAGAATCCACGGCAAAGACTGTACCCATGCCGCGGCTCGCTTCCCTCCTCCTCGTCCTGAGCGCATGGTTCATCACCTCAAGCGCACAATTCGGCTTCTTCGACCAAATGTTCAGCAACCAGCAGCACCAACACCAAGAGCCACAGAACGTCCGGAGCGACAGTAGCTGGTATCAAGCGCAGTACGAAGGAGGTAAACTACCACCCTAGAAAATTCCCTCCCAAGCCCCCGTCGCTAACCGTCTCTCCAGCCAAATGCTCACACTACCTCTGCCCCGGCACTCTTTCGTGCGTCCACTTCCCACACCACTGTCCCTGCGCATGGGAAGGCGTCGAAGACAAAGCCGAGTTGGGCGAGGGCATAGCGATTTGCGGGAGTAAAGGGGGATGGCAGGAGGGGGAGTTTGCGCGCAAGGTGGAGTTGGCTAGGAAAGGAGTGTTGTGAGGGAGGAAGATGAGCAAGTATGGACATGGGGAGGAAAGACGGGGAGGGAGAGGGGGGGGGGGGATTGAGCGTGCGGGCGTTTTGGGGCGAGCGGGATATACCATGCTAGGTTTATGATGGAATGACATGGTTTAACAACATGGGAATGCCATGTGCCGCGATGGTTTGCTTTGATTCATAACGTTGGTTCGGGTTTGTCTCGTGACGAGAAATAACACATTCGTGCTCCATTTATTCACATTCTCTCCCGCTTAGCATACCTGTACTTGTACGTCTGCTTTTCGCCATGCTTCTCATCCGCAATGCCCAGCTCTTCTCTTCCCCATTGTCGAAGCAGCACTTTGCCCAAGAGTTCGTTTTCGTTCTGCACATGGCCAACGCTCTCCTGCCACTGGCCGTCGCGCTTGCCGACAACAATCTTTGCGCGCTCTTTCATGACTCTGCTTATAAGTGTTGCCATTTTCTCGTCCATTGCTGCGTTGACCGCTTCTTGGTCTTCGAGGCTTGATTGTAGAGTAGCGTTCTCGGTGCGCAATGTGTTCAGTTCGTCTTTGAGTTCGTTGATCGTGGCTTCGAGGTCTGTTTGCGACTCGGCTGTGAGCTTGTGTTTCTTGCTCTCTTTTCGCAAGGTGGTGGTTTCAACTTCGAGATTCTTCATTTTCGACATTTGCTTCCGGATAATGTTGCGAAGGTTGGCAATCTCCATATCCTTTTCCGTTGCAGTAGATGAGCGAGATAAAGTGCTGTCGTCGCATGACTCGTCTTCTGCAACAGCCCTTTCTTCAGCTTCGGTGCGTAGCTTTTCGAGCTCATCTTTCGTCCTCTTAAGTTCCTTGATGATACGCTTCTTTTCAGTCCGTTCCTGGTCGAGCATTGCGCCGGCCTTGCGCACCGCATCTTCGGCTTTGTCTCGCACGTCTTCCAGCATTGCTTCATGTCCTTCTACCAGATCATCATGCTGAGACTGGAACTCTCGGAACTTGCGCTCAGCTTCTAACTTGGCTTCCTTCATCCTGTTGAGCTTCTGCTCTACTTCGGCCACACGACGGTCAGATTCAGCCTGTGCGTCGTGCAATCGATCGTTGACGTCCTCAAGGTCGCGTTCAATCCGTTCCTTGTCAGTTCGGCTCCTTGCATTGCCGCGATGAACTTCTGCAATCTGTTGGCGGAGAGTGTTTGAGGCGGCCTCCAGGCCCTCAATACGTCCCTGCGCAATGTTATAGGCTTCTTCAAGCTTCTCTTGCGACCTGATGTGCTGTATGATCTCCTCGTCTTTCGCCAAGGCCTCTGCACGAGAACTTTGCAATTGATCCTGCAGCATCGTCAGCCGACTTTGCAATTCACCATCTTGTGTGCTTTGTTGGTTTTTGGCATGTGCCTCCGAGCGAGCAGCCTCGAGATCTGACTGTAGCGCTCGCAAGCGAGAGTTAAGGTCAAGGTTTGTTCGGAAAAGCTGCTGCTTTGCGGAGATGTCGGCTCGTGCACACTCCAATTCAAAATGGGCGGCTCGAAGGTTCGTCTCTAGCTCGGAGATTCGAGTAGTCCCGGTTCGAGTCTTTGTCTCCATGACGTTGCGCACATGCTCCTTCTTTGCGGCATCTTCGCGCATTGCCTTGGCCTCCACAGTAGCCTTGTGAAGTTGTTTCTCCAGATACTCTGCACGTGCTTGCACAGTGGATAATTGCTGAGTGAGATCTATGCGTTCTTTGGAAGAAGCTTCGTCGCTGTCATCAACGTTGCTCTCTTTCTGATTTCTCTCTTGGAGTTGCTCCGCGTTCGATCGCCGAACCTCAGCTAGCTCACCGCGAACTTGCTCCAATGTCCGATCTCTCGACACGACTTCCTCCTCCATCTGACGCTTAGACTCGTTGAGTTCTTGAAGTTGTCGGTCAAAGTCAGCTCGCTGATTCTGTAGCTTCGCGAGGTTTGGCAGCTGCATCTCCTCGTCATACTCGTGCATCTTGGAATTTAGCGCATCCTCCTTAGCCTTCAGTTGAGCTGCCTCGGCTTGTAGTCTCTGCTGTTCAACATCTTTCTCCATTCTGGCCGTCCTTTCGCTCTGCTTGTAGTTTTCCGTGCGCGCGGTCTCCAGTTCTGATCGAGTGTATGACACAATGGTCTCGAGCTCGGTGATGCGTGTTTTCGATGCCAAATCCTGTTGTCCCATTTGTGCCTGAAGTTTGGCAATCTGATCCTGCAACGCTTTATGTGTATTCGTGTCAATAACAGCCGAGGTATGGTGGATAACTGTCTCTTGTGTCGGCTTGCGGGGAGTGTCATAGTCCTCCACCGTCGGCTGCAATGACCTTGCCTTGGGCGGCGATGATCTCGGAACCTGCAAGAAGCTTTGCCTGGGCAGATGGAGTGGTGTGCCTGAGATTGCGCCCTCCATGTCTGTGTCTGGCAGGTTGCTGAGGAAGCTCCGAACCTTCTCGTCGTTCTCCATGGATCGCGCCGACGCGGGTGTGCTGTAGTTGCGCTCGTCCGTCGTGCCGTTGGCGCATCTAGTAGGCGAGGTCGTGTTCGATCGTCTATCCTGCTGATTCCGTGCATTTAGCTCGAGAACAACCTGGTCGCCCTCCTCTGTGTTCTCTTGCACGACCTCTTCTTCCTGCATCGCATCCATCCGTACATCTTCAATTCTTCCCCTGCCCTTCGCCTCTTTGCGCGATTTGATCTGCGCCAGCGGTAGGTCGGCAGTCATCCAATAAGTCATATTCATTGTGAAGTCCTCCGGTCCCTCGATCTCGCTGGTGTCTACTCGGTCGACGGGCGGCTCATAGCTGGCTTGCAGCTCGGTAGATTCAAAGGTGGAATTGAGGCCCAGCGCGTCCAAGTCCATCTCATATTCCGATCCATCCTTCGACGGTCGCCGCGCCGGGCTGCGTCGTGGTGATTGGTCGCGTGTCGGACTGGCAGTATACGAGGAGTGTGTTCGCGCCATAATTCATGCCATGTGACGCGTCGTCCGGATGTGAAGCGGCGTGAGCGTGGTGAATAATAAGAATTGTGTGTGTTGACTGGCGTTGTTTGTTGTGGAAACGCGGTAGAACATCGCGGGGAACTAGCGCGTGCAGGGATGAATCGTCTCGATTCACTTCAACCAATCGGATAAAATACTACAGTACTGACTCCTGAGCATAGTCACATTTTCTTGGGGTTTAGTTTGTGGGAACGGGTACGGTCTACACAGGGCATCGGATATGTTGAATCAAAGTCACACCTAGGTATCCTTCTCATACTTGTAGACTGGCAGTACACCACATTGTTGTCTTGCCCACGTAGTATACCGGCGACCAACGCAGTTGCGTACTACTGAAGCATGTGACTCAGTGGCACTCAGCGTGGCGGATCCGAAGAGGTTGAGCGAGTTGTTCGGGTCTGTTCTAATGGGACTGTTGGTCTGCAACATATTCTGCTCCCCGTAAGACATGTTTCACCGCTCGGCGGCTGAATTAGAAAGCACATGGAAAGATGGTAAAGTCGCCAAGCAAGAGACCATTGCAGCGAAATGCCATGGTAAGGATATCATGAAAGTCGAGAGCGCCTGTTGAAAGGCAATGCGTCTAAAGTACCATAATCAAAATGACCACCCTGCTTGAGTGATGAAACTCCGCCCTAGAATACAACTGTATGTTACAGTCTTTTGCCGTAAACGGCTTGCGCAGGCAGGTCGCAAATCGCCCGTATCCCATGTGCGGCCCTGCTCCGAAAACGCCGGTTGAATACCATTACCCATAGAGCTACCGCCTGTCAATCAGACGAAGGAACTCCTCCCTCGTTTTGGCTGTAGATCGCATGCGACCAAGCATGCAGCTGGTTGTGGTAGAGGCGCCCGTCTTCTGTACACCACGCATCACCATGCAGAGATGGCTCGACTCGACGACGACGGCAACGCCTTGAGGCTGTAGCATTTCTGAGAGAGCCAGGGCGACTTGCTTTGTCAAGCGCTCCTGTACCTGTAGGCGGCGGGAGAACATTTCAGCAATGCGAGCGAGCTTTGAGAGTCCGATAACGCGGCGGTTGGGAATGTAGCCGATGTGCATCTAGAAGGATTAGCTAATTTGCCATGAATCGGGTGTTATCGTCAAATATACCTTGCCGGTAAAAGGCACCAGGTGATGTTCACAGAGCGAGAAGATCTCAATGTCTTTGACGATGACGAGCTCGTCGTGATCTTCATGAAATACTGCGCCGTTGACGATGTCGCGCAGATTCTCTTCGTAGCCCTTGGTGAAGAACAGGAGCGCTTTGGCATAACGATCCGGGGTGTCGCGGAGGCCCTCGCGGTCGGGGTCCTCGCCGAGACACTCGAGCATAGTCCTCACGGCACCCGTCAGCTTCTGCAGACGTTGTGCCTTTTCTTCTTCTGTCGCTTCCTTGCGCTCTAGCGTGCCTTTGCTGGGCCAGCTAAGCCCGTCGAAGTCGATGGTGGGGTGCTGCGTATAAGGGCTGTGGGCGCGACTGGTCTTGAGCGGCGTCATGCTGCCCTCGTTGTAGCCTTCAACATCAATCTCGCCATTGTGGATTGCGTGTCTCTTCTGAGCGCTGCTGCCGGGGAAGTCGGCGGCGACTGCTTTTGCGGGGAAGTAGCCGTTGGGGCCGTCGAAGTCGACGGGCTGGCGGCCTCGGTTGGAGGAATCGATGGCGTTCTTGAGGTCGTCCCTCTCCTTCTGGTCGCGCACTTCGGTGGGGACCTTGGATGCTCGGTCGCCCACCACGTGAGACGGAATGGCGGACACGGGCTTCGCAGGATCGGCGTCCATGGTCGCGGGGACAGTGGACAGGACAAAGGTGGAGTCGTACTGTACCGTTCACCCGGGCGCGTCGACGAGTATTAATGCGATGGAGGCACAAGCGCCCACAAACCGTCGTCCGCTTGTCGCATGCTTGTCCAGCAAAAATGGCGGAGGGCTGGTGCGCATGACTGTGGGAATAATAACTTTGGCCTGCAGCCGAAACCCAGTCTAGCGTCCCGAAAAGGCCCATCTGCCAGCACGATCACGTGGCCGCGTCAGCCCAGCGTGCGAAGATGTGGGAAGCCAGCGCACGACCACCACGACCACCGACCCGCCCACCAGCATCACCGCACGTTCGATCAAGGTATGTATCTCTGCGCATCCACCATGGCCACAGAGGCGCTCGATATTCACACACCGTCATAGCCGGCCCAGGGACGAGGGGCAGACTGCTGTGAGGATGCCGCCAGCTCACCGCAGCATACGACCGCGGACCGGCCACCGTCGCATCGCTGGCGTGCGGTCCTGAGTGCGACAGCACGGCCTAGACATGTGCAGTGGAGGACTTTGCACCATGTGTATGGCACTGGGCGACAACACCCTGGAGCGGAGCGTGCTGGGCGATGGTGCATGACGCAGCTTCATGCTCAACCTCCCATGATACGGCTTGCACATCTGCGGCATGTTCTACTAACAGTCACACGTGCGTTGCTACGAATGTCCATTGTCGCGCGACCACCAGCAGGGACATGCTCTCCCGCAGCCCTCCACGCGTCATGGCAGTCACTGGCCGAGGTAAAACTCCGTCGTATCTCGCCTTGGACGAGGTCCCCAGGCTCCGTGTCGACTTGTCCGTGGCAGGGCGCCATGAAGTGTTCTTGGGAGACTGCCCTCACCACCCATTTGGTCTCTGCGCTAGAAACAGAGACTCGCTCTTGTTGTTTGCTGCGTTTGCTTTGGCATTCAGCAGCAGCCCCACCACCCACTGTTGCAGGTGCCGACATTGTCCGAGGGGACCATGTGGTGCCTGGTTATGTCCACGCGCCTGGTACCATCCATGGCATCGAGTCGAGCACGCCGTCCTTGACGTCTGGCTGCCGACAGTTGCAGCCTCGAAAACCTACACCCACATGGAGGGCCCCCTTGCATCCCCTTGACGGACGATGCACACGTTTTGCAGAGTATGGCTTGCTTGCGCTCCGTCCTTTCGTAGCATGGCTGCCCCCACCACATCTCGGACATTGATCCTGCCGTGGTGCCCAAGGCCTTGCCCCGAGGCCACCGGCCTCACATGTTTGGCTTCATTTGCATTAGATAGCTACGTGAACCCTCCTGCGCGCCATTCGCCGAGCGTAAAGGCATGATGAGATTGACGCTTGGGCATGAGGCATCAAGCAACCGCTAAAGAGGACGTCTCTGTGGATTCGCAGCCTGCAAGCCGCTGGGTCGGAAGGCTGACCTGCTGCATCTGCGAGGCTTCGACCGTCATGGCATTGGGGAGCTTGGCATTGATAGCGCGCGAACAGGCAAAAAGCCGCCGGACAGCGGCTCGACGACGGCATCACCAAGACGAGCAGCTCCGCCGGCAGCGCACTTGTGGTAGGGCTCCTGACGCAGCCGCAGTCTCCTTCTCTATTCCTACCAGTGTTCATCTCTGCGTCCCCGCCGAGGCTGAGGTTGCGAACTGCTGGCTCTTTGCACGCTCGGCTAGGCCGTGACCCGCAGACGTGCGAACCTCTGGACACTGCACCCTCTCCACTTCTGATGACACGCGCGCCTACATGGCTGGCTCGCGACGGGCCCAGGATATAGACCAGTGGAGACCAGAGGACCAGTCTGCTGGAGACGTGGAGAGGCACCGGGAGCGTCCGCGAGACCGCATCGACGACCCAAGGACACTGTCACCCGCGCCACGCGTTGCGAGAGATTCCTCCAGACGTCGCACCAACGACAGCGACACCCGCCCGGCCGCGAAGCGCGCACGACGACGTTCGCACGAGAGAAGTCCCAGCAGAGAGCGCACGCGTCGGCGCAGTCGCGAGCCTTCGAGGGACCGGTGGCATCGACCCTCGAGGAGAGAACGCAGCACCAGCAGGGATTCGCACTCACATCGACACCACCACGACCACCATCATCATCACCACCCCCGCCATCGCGACACGACGCCATCCGCCAAACGCCACCGCACTCGCTCCCCGTCTCCTAGGAGCCCGCACAAGCGGACAAGGCGCCCCAGAAGCCCCAGTCCGGCTCGGTCGAGAGCACGAGCTCGACGGGCAGATTCGACGCATAAGCGTGTAGAAAGGCTGCGCAGTCCCTCACAGCGTCTCGATCGCGGACGGGCGCCACGCCGCGCCACGCCAGACTCTTACATACCCCCGCCTTCGTCCCGTCGCCGGTCGCCGTCCGCAGACTCGCACTACAGGCCCGTTTCGCATCGGCATCGTAAGCGTTCCGTTTCAGCGGACAGGCGCTCAAGAGAAAGGCCCCACGCGCACCACCCCTCGCGTGATAGAGAAAGGAGTCGCAGTCGTGCCCCTCCACGTGCAAGATCCCGCTCTCTAACCCGTAGACGATCCCCAGCATCCAGGCGCAGAGAAACCCGGCCCTCCTCACGGCGAGACAGGACACCACTCAGGAGGAGCCGCTCGCCTCGTGCGCTGCGACAGCGTCGTTCCTCTAGATCGCCTTCGCCCACGTCTCGACAACGACCAGACGAAGCGGCCAGACCTGATCAGAGTGCCCGCGCCCCCGACCCCAAGTCGCCTAGGGGCTCTCCCGCACCCGGATCCGGCCTCGTTGCAGATACCTCGAGAGGCAAGGACGAAGACAGCATGAGGGGCGCGTATCAGCACCAGGGGCGTGGCGGGCCTGGCTTTGCCCAATCTCCCCCATACCCCCCACCCAACCAGTATTCACCTCAAGGACAATCACCCTATCATGGTGGTAGGGGAGCTTGGACAGGACAGTATCCGAGTCACGGGTAAGGCTTCCTTTTGCTTGCAGCTAGCGCCGTACTAACACTTCCCAGATCGCCAATGCAAGGCCACTCACCCAACCAGTTGGCCTATCATCAAAATCACTCTCCTGTTTACTTCCAAAATCAACAGTACCCTCAACCGGGCTTTCAGAACAGTCCTCATCGTGGTGGACACGGTGGCTTCCGCGGAAGTCACTACAACGGCCCCGATCGGCGATTGTCGGGACCCAGCTCAAATACATCCTTTGGTATGCAGGCTGGTAGAGGTCGTGGTGGTGCTCCCACTCAGTTCTCCAACCTTTCGTGGACTCCCGCGTCAGGCACACGGGGTGGTCGTCCAGCCACGGAAGCACCTCGCCCACAACCCACTACCACGAGCTCTGCCGACTCGCAGTCCACCGCTGTCGATGCAGACGACAACCCATTTCGCCCATCCAAGGACCTGCGCGTAGAAGACGAAGGGTCAAAGGACGAAAAGCGAGGGCAGCCACCAACAAAGCCGTCCGCAGCGCTGTCCACCCAGCCAAAATCCGGCTTCAGTTTCTCTCTGAAAACGAAGAACCCGGTACCCGTAACGGCCAGCAAAGCAAAACCAGCCTTGGAAGAGCCTGAAAAACCAGCGGCCGTCTCCAAGGAGTCCTTGCTTGACCCCAAAGCAAGGGATGCAGCATCTCGAGAAGCAGACTCAAGATATCCGGCTACGTCGAGAGGGGATAGAGATCGTGATGCCAGAGACAGAGACTACGAACGTGAACGCGAGCGCGATAGAAACCGTGATCATGATTACCGAGATCGACCGTACGACGATTACTACGACCGAAAGCCGGCCTATAGAGATCCTCGTGACCGAGACCCTCGCGATATGCGCGATCATCGAGATACTTTCTACCGTGATAGGGAGAGGGACTACAGGGATCCGCGAGACAGGGATTCAAGGGACCCGAGGGACCTGCGTGATCCACGCGATTCAAGAGATCGAGATCCAAGAGCCTTGCGGGACCCAAGAGACACTCGTGATCTTCGCGACAGAGATCGCAGGGAAGCCTTCCTACCACGGCGACCGGATACACGACCAGACACTCGGCCACCTGCCAGATCAGAGAGAAGGGAACCGCCACCTGAGGTGCCGAAGACGAAGATTGTGAAGAGAAAGCGGGTGAAAGCACGACCTACCCTCACAACGGAGCATGCGGCGTCGGACTCGGTCTACTACCGCAAACCTGGCAACGAATCGGTAGTAGGTTCAGGCACATACGGCAAGGTCTTCAAAGGCATCCATGTCTATACGAAGGATATGGTGGCACTCAAGAAAATCCGTATGGAAGGCGAGCGTGACGGCTTTCCGGTCACCGCAATTCGCGAAGTCAAGCTTCTACAATCACTCAACCATGACAACATTGTAAAACTCAGAGAAGTCATGGTTGAGAAGAATGATTGTTACATGGTGTTCGAGTATCTCTCGCATGACTTGACAGGTCTATTGAACCACCCAACCTTTAAGCTTGAACAGTCTCACAAAAAGGACTTGGCGAAACAACTTTTCGAGGGCCTCGACTACTTGCATCGACGCGGTGTCTTGCATCGTGATATCAAAGCTGCAAACATACTGGTGTCTAACACGGGACAATTGAAGCTGGCTGATTTCGGTCTCGCCCGGTTTTACGCAAAGCGAAGTAAGCTTGACTACACGAACCGTGTCATCACAATCTGGTACCGATCTCCGGAATTACTACTGGGCGAGACGCAGTACGGCCCAGCTGTAGATATCTGGTCAGCAGCCTGTGTACTGGTGGAAATCTTCACTCGCCATGCCATTTTCCCCGGAGATGGTGGTGAGATCAATCAACTCGACAAGATTTACAACGTAATGGGTACTCCCACAGTACAGGATTGGCCAGGGATCGTGGACATGCAATGGTTCGAACTCCTTCGTGCTACCGAGCGCAAGCCCTCGACTTTTGAAGAGAAGTACAAGGACCGAGTAAGCCCTATGGCTTTCGAGCTACTTCAAGCAATGTTCTTGTACGACCCTACTGCACGGCCTGCTGCAGCGGATGTTCTCGAACATCCGTTCTTCACAAGCGAAGGCCCGGAGCCCAGGCGTGCTGAGGCGCTGAAGGAACTGGAAGGAGACTGGCACGAGTTCGAGAGCAAGGCTCTGCGCAAAGAGAAGGAGAAGCAAGATAAGGAAGCGCGGCGTGCTGCGAGAGAAGAAACAAAGAAGGACGAAGGCAAGCGACGGGCAGAGGCATCCGCTGGCGACGAGCGGGAGCCTAAGCGTGCGAAGAGCGGTGATGTCACGGCATAACCAGCAAGCTCTTTGAAGTGTTTAGGTGCATTGAGATCGGAGTGTATATTCCCTAGATAGTGACTACATTCTGCTAGGCGATGGACTAGGAAAATTTGTAGTTATACCCGCACCAAGTGCGATCATTGTAAACATAGTCTCCTACTATTCACCTTGGTTCCTCCCCAGGGCGCCACGATCTCTGCCTTTTTTTAAGTTTATCCTCAGCATGATGCAATGCAACACGACCTTCCGCCGTCGCTTTAGTGTTCGCCATCAAGCTCTTGTATAAGCCCCCTATCGACCAAGCTTCAGAAACTCCAAGTTGTTTGTAGCTTGATCTTGCGAGGTGTTCGTTACCCCACTGCTGCACTTGGCTCACAAATCGGGAAGAAGGCCGAACGATTGTGCAATTGGCCAGCATTTGCAAGCAAAGCGTTGAGGTGACGACTTTGCACCCTCGTAAAATCACAGATGTGGTTAGTCTCCGCGGCCGGTTTGTGGAGATCTACCATTCCCATTACCGGCACTCAGTGAAAGCGCATCCGTCGGATAATTGAATGCCGAAAGATCTTGATCACTTTTCACAATCACATGACTGCATTGTCATACCACATTCTCAAACCAATAACGGTTGTATTACCATGTGTAAAGCGATACAACCATAAATATGTCAGCCACACAAGACATCGAAAAGGCCTTACCCGCACGCACCCAAGGTCAGGACTTGACATTCAGCAACATCCTTTTGCCCCCAACCTCACGAGTCCAACACGAAGAGGAAGAAATCGAAAGAGTAGAAACACAAACATACCACACATCGCAATCCCATAGTCCCAAGAACCCCATCCTCAACCTCGCCAAAACCATCTCCGCCCGCTCCAATGCCTCCGTCATCGACCCCGGCCCCCCACCCGACGGCGGCACAAAAGCCTGGACGCAAGCTTTCATGGGCCACTTAGTCGTCTTCAACACATGGGGCATGATATCCACCTTCGGCGTCTTCCAGCAACACTACACGACAGCCCTCCATCTCGAGCCATCCGCCGTATCGTGGATCGGGTCGATGCAAATGCTAGGCCACTTCAGTCTCGGGATGCTAACGGGCCGCCTATTCGACGCCGGGTATTTCTACTGGAGCGTAGTACCCGGCATGCTATTGAGCGCGCTGGGGATATTCACGACGAGTCTGTGCTCGCGGTACTGGCAGTTTTTCGTCGCGCAGGGACTGGTCAACGGGGTGGGGAATGGGTTGCAGTTTGCGCCTAGCTTGGCGCTTGTTAGCACGTATTTTGCTCGCAATAGGAGTGTTGCGCTGGCTGTTATGGCGACGGGGAGTGCCACGGGGGGGTTGGTGTATCCGACTGTTGCGAGGCAGTTGCTTCCTCGCATTGGGTTCGCGTGGACGATTAGAGTCATGGGGCTTATTATGTTGGCTATGGGCAGCTTGTATTGCAGCTTACTCAAGCCGCGGTTGCCCCCGAGGAAAACTGGACCGGTGCTGGAGTTGAGTGCGTTTGGGGAGGCGCCGTATAGTTTGTTTTTGATTGGGGTGTTTTTGATATGTTTGGGACAGTATTTTGTCTTCTACTACATTTCGTCCTTTGCGACGAATGTCCTTGACTTGCCATATGGGACGGCTATCAATGTCCTCCTGGTGCTCAACGGTATCGGCGTCTTGGGTCGGCTCGTTCCGAGCTATTTTGCGGACAAGCACTTCGGCTGCTACAATGTGCTCATTCCGTTTTGTTTCCTATCCGCCATAGTTTTATTCTTCTGGCGGCTTGTCGAGGACTCGGGAGGTCTGTACGGCTGGGCTATTGGCTATGGTTTTTTTGTCTCTGGTTTTCAAGGCATGTTTCCCGCAGTCCTCACAAGCCTTACCAAAGACATGTCAAGAGTCGGGACAAGGAATGGTATGGGTCTTGCCATTATCGGTCTCGGAACGCTGGTCGGTCCACCTATCGCAGGCGCATTGATCCAGAGCAATGGTGGCGATTACTTGATTGCGCAAATATTTGGCGGTGTTACAGTACTTCTTGGGAGCATCATTCTTGTCATCGGAAGGATTAGCATCACGGGGGTGAAGTGGAAGATGCGAGCGTAAAGTTGGCGTGTGGGGTGCGTAAGCGTGCAGGGGCTATCGGCCGAACGACTTTATAGATGAACGTAGACGAACTGCTATGCTTTACGTACCTACAGTGATTTCATTGTCAGCTATGATTGACGGAATTCACGTTTGTGAAGGCTGGATGAATTACAGTCAAGATGGAGTTGGGGAAACACCATGATGCTGGGACAAGATCAACGGCAGCTCAGGATCATAATAGCAGGCGATCAATCAGTGGGCAGATATAACATGGCCATGGGACATTCCACAAGCACATATCAGACTTCAACCCCAAACATGATGTCTAAACGTGAGCGATGCAGGGGATTGGTTGTCCAACGCGACTGGCACAGCGGTGACAGCGCTGTATATTTCGTGGGAAACGCGGGGCGCGATTCCGTTGCAAGAAAGGGACGATAGGGAGGTTATCAGGCGGCGGAAGATGCGTATTTTGATAATGTTGGAAATCTTAATGTTACGGTGCCGTTTGGTGAGTGGTCTTGAGTTGGCAGAGTGCGGTGGTCCGGGGCTGGTTTTGGATGTGTTAGGTACGCCGTGCGCGAGACTGGAGGGTGGGGCGTATACGGATGCCGCGAGGAAGAGTGGGTCGACTTTTCATTTGGGGCTGCCGTCTACGATTAAGGTTGTGGATAGGCGGTATGTTGTGGATGTTGTGTATGGCGCTGTGAATATCTATGTTGGCTTTCCGGGGCTCGATCGAGCTAGCAAAGAGCCTGCTCCAGATAGCCATCTGTTTGGAGTGGAGAAGGGCAAGCTGAAATATTTCCATACAATCAGTACCTGCGAAGGACACCCTGGATGTGATTTGAATGGGACGTATGTGCCGATTGAGGCGGGAAGAAGAGGATGAGGACGTTAAGACTCTAGACATCAGTTGTTGCGAGTACTGAGAAGAGCAGGAGCAAGCACGCACATTGGATGAGGGAGTAAGGAGATTGAGGGTTCCAATCATTTTACTGCGCTATCCAAGCGCTATTTGGGACAGCCAGCTCTGCCAAATGTGAACTACCTTTCCTCGCTATTCACCTTCTCGTGTATCCGTCCAATCATCCAGCTCCATATTGCTCAGCCTATTCCGGAGCCCTCGTCGATGATATCGTAGATCTTATACTCTGGCTGGTAGAAGATGTGCTCAATCACATGTTCACCGTTGGACCCTTTCCCGCCCCACACATCTCCCGGTCGTCATTCCTAGCTACTGTCCTTTTACGCACCCCAGTAATACCCATCCTTATCTTTGCTGCAGCGATTGCGACCCAGGCCGCATTCACATCTGGTATCATCTCGGCCACAGGCAACACAAATGCTAGTATTCCATACGTCCGAAGAACGTGAAGCTTGACGCCTCACATCTTGATAGGAGCGGCGGAACGAAGATGGATGGGAGAGCGGCGTGCCCGAATAATCCTTTTCTTCTTCAACGGCATCAACACCGTGTATGTCTTTAGCCAGATCGAAAGCATCTTGAAGACCGATCTTATCACCGAGGCCCTTCTCTTGAACCCACTTCCAGACCTTCTTCGCGGGACCATCCAGAATGATCTTCTCGGCTCCAGCCACGTTGCTGCTGTCGATGGGAATGTGGACAATCTGATCACCACACTCGACGGTGACCCAGTAGGTCAGTTCGTATGGCTTGGGAGCAACGGCCGCTCGCTCGATCTTGGAAGCTGGGTTGCAGATGCTACCAGAGCCACAACTACTCCATGCATCAACTGGTCCGCCGTCGTCGCTCAAAGGCCCCGGAGCTGTTGTTGCGCGATTCCAGTCATCACATTCAGTACCAGACCTAGGTGCAGAGCCCCAGCCACCATCTCCTACACAAGATGAGCTCTTATTTGGGTCGACTCTGTTGGTCCAGGCACCGTAGAATCCGCCAGTGTCACCACCGCCACCGAACCCAACCTGTTCTGCTTCCTGGTCAAGGATCTTTGTGTGACCGTAGTCATAGCCCCATTGGTGTGAGTTGGGAGAAATCGAGCAGGCCATATCGGCGTCAGACTGGAGCTCCAAGTCAAACTCAGGCTCAGAAGTGCCCTCCCTCATGTCATACCAGCGTACCTTGCTAGCTTTCTTAGCTTTTCTCGCTTTTCGCTTTTCCTTGGAAGCCTTGTTTCCTGACCCTCGCGGCTTGATGAGCTGGAAATGTTCCTTGCACAAATCGATGGGCGCGTTGAGCTCTTTAGCAATCTTCGGCCACGAGCCCTTTGGCTTCGAAAGTCTCAGACGAAGAAGTTTTTGATCTGTCTCCTCTGTCCAGTTGTAGCCAACCGTTGACTCTTCAGAGTCGTCCGCTGTGGCCCAAATGGGCGGGAAAACCATATCCTCGTCCTCGAGGCTACCAAGACCACAGATAGACTCATCATCTTCTGTCGGAAACGGCCCAGGAGTCCTCATAGACCGGCCTGTGTTCACACCGGGCTGGGGCAGAACCTTCAGATTTTGCTGAGCACTCTCTACCTGCTTAGCTGTCTTCCCTACTTTCTTTTCCGCCTCAGTCATCTTGGGTTCTGGGTCTTCTGTCTCCTCAGAGGTGACCTTGGACGTTGAGGCTCTCGGTCGTATGACCTGGAAACGCTTCATGCATTGTGCCACAGTCATTTCGACCTCTTCAGCGATGCTATTCCATGACCCGCGCGGGTTAGTAGTCCTGAGATATAGGAGATCTTGATCTTGTTTCTCTGTCCAATGGCAGCCAATGTCGGTCGCGACGGGCATGGCGTTTTCAGATGACATTGGCATTTTCCCATGGGACTGTTCACAAACAATACTGGCATCGGGCTTCGGAAGATCCAAGATGCAGCTTGCACTGGTTAGGATTTGAGAAGCTGGAATAAGGCAGGGTTTGTCGTTCGATGGTTTTGACATGCCCGCACCACTCTGCGCAGCGCACAGCATAGCCGAAAGTCGATCAGACGACGCGCTGCTTCCGACACTAGGCCACTTCGTTTGCATTTCCAGAATGGTCACCCGTGGCGATCTTGGTTTGGTGTAACTAGATCCGTGAGTCTGCTTCGATGTCGCGTCATTCTTGCGATCGTCTTCACCAGCGTGCTCCTGCTTTGTGCCGTTGTTCGTTCGTGCAGGCAAACATTCCCACATCGCTAGCATTTGCCTCACGTGGTATGCGCCGCCCTTGTAGTACATTGCTTCCGCCAAGTCGTATTGTCCACAGCACATCTTCAGAACTTCAACAGCTTTCGGTGGAGAAAACTCGCCTCCAGTGAGAGAGACGAACTTGTAGACGTCCGAAATGGGCACATGGCTATTCAGCTGCGATACCCCCTTGCGGTATTCAGCGTGTTGCTCGAACTTCGCATCGTCGATGGTGCAGATCACGTTGAAGTCTCCCATTCCTTCGGAGGAAGTATCCTGGTAGGGTTTCGCCTTGTCAAAAATAGACAACAATCTGTTGTAGTGCTCCAAGGCTCTCTGATAGGAGCCTGGACTCCCGCCTGGGTACGCAGCAAAAGTCCTACGGAGACCGTCCATCGCACTCTGCAACTCTTGCCAATGGTTGGGTGGGGAGGAGGTTAGTTTTTCCTTTTGAGCGGTGTTGGTAGAGCCATGGTGATTGAAGGGCTTGTCATTCGCAGTGATGAGCGGGTCAACGACCTGAGGCAATGTTTTCTGGCGAATAGGGAGGGGGGTCTCTTCCAACCGATCACTATCACGCTGGACACCCATCTGTTCGCGAACTTCTTCGAAAGAAAGAAGCTCCGGAGAATTTTTTCGGACCGTGTTCCAGACCGTGTCGACTTGGTCAACGATCGGACCGTAGCTACCTTGAGTTGGGAACGATTCGGTACTGAAAATGTTCGAAGGTGGTTGATCGTAGTTGGACGCTTTCTGTTTGAGACTGATCTTGGCAAGAAAGTCTTGAGCTGCGGGTTTGAGCTTCTGGAGAAGTGGGAGAAGAACACGAGCCTTTTCTTCAAGAGAAAGGCTCATGAAGTCAGCCTTGCTCAGCTGCTTATGGCTGGGCTGCTCCTCTCGCGCTGTCGCTGCCGCTATGAGAGAGGTGGTATTCGATCTGATATTCTTCTTGTCTACTACAGGCTGCTCGGTCGGGATACCGGTCGCGGGATACTTGGGCTCAAAGTCGTCGTGAGAAATGCTGGTCAACTCGTTGTCGACATCTACGAAGTGGTTTCGTGCTTTGAGACCATATAGATACTCAGATGGCACCACCGAGCAGTCCTTGACTACCCCATAACGATGGTACATGTTGTCGCGATAGTCTTGAAGTAGCTGTCGGCGATGGTTTGCTATGGGACTGGCACCCGAAGAACCATCTAGAGCAGCATCGAAGGCGTTGATAGTGCCCTGTAGAAGGTTTGCGTACTGAGCGGCGTCCTCCCGGGGGACGTGGGTGTCGGGGTAACTGTCTTCGACCCCAAACATGTTGAGTAGTTCGTACATGTAGCTCGACGGCGAAGTTGAGGCTGCTTTGGCAAGCTGGGAAGAGCCATCCTCATCCAATCCGGGTGGCGTGTAGGCCGATTCGAATTCGTCGCTACCATTGTCCTCATCGACTGAGGCGAATCGGTAGAGAGGTGTCATGTTTGCGACCCCCGTCGCGGCAAGCTCAATCTGTCGTGGTTGTTGGAGATAAAGGTGCAGCGGAGAAAAGAGAAGATTATTAGGGCGGGCAATATTTGCTTTCTGCTACTCTCCCAGCGGGCTTAGCGTTGCCGCAGAGCGAAGGTGAGAGCGAGCAGGCAGCAGGTAAAGGCGCGATAAGATCATTGAAGACTTATCGTAGGTAGCGTTTGTTTGATGATGACGCCATAGCAGCGAGCTGTTCGGTCGATGTATCGCACTCAAAGCGAAGTCACGCTGCGCCGTCTGTTGCCGTGGTGCGAGAGCTAATGGAGAACTATGACCTTTCTCATGTATAATGTTTGAATCCAAAGTTCACTGCGATCTTTCTCTGTAGTCTCTCAGTTGCTGTTGAGTAGTGGCCTCGTCTCCTCGCCGTGGAAATCGACCTGGCGGCCTTTTCGACCACCCCACCAATTCCTCCCAGTCTCGCGCGGCGACCCATCATCCACCTCTTCCACCTCGAACTCTTTCTGATCTCCATTCATCCTTCTCCACCATCTCCCCCAGCCCTCACCCCTCCTCGTCCACAGATCACATGTCCACAGCTCCCCTTCGTTGGGGTACACAACGTACCCACTGTTCCGCGCACGCATACCAACAACAATGCCTTTGACACATCTCGAGATCAGCCCGAGCACTAGGATACCAAACAACGTACTCAAGATGGTAAAAATGAAGGTTAAAAAGGTAATAGTGGAGACTTGGCAACCCAGCCCCGCGGTACGAAGCTCGAAGCGCTCGGATCCAAGCGCGCAAATACTCTTGTGTCGCAAAGGAGACAGCAACGGAAACGCGCGAGACAGGGTATCATTCGGCAGCGGTAGACACGTATACGACTACCAAGCATCAGCACATGTCTTCGAAGCAGGGAAGGTTGGCGAGAGATAGAGACGTACGATAGGACACCATCCGCAGAAACCGTCGCTGCGATGACAATCGCCGCAATCGAGATACCCCCAGCACTTCATCAGCCTATCTAGGTCGTCTTTAGGGCTGTCCTGATAGCGCTGTAGTAGCACCTCGGTCACATTGGAATACGCGTCATTAGCCCGAGCGACGGACATGGAAGGGCAGCCGTATGCCATTGTCAAGACGTGCACAAGTGGGAAACAATATGCGGCGTTGCTGTAGAGAATTGCCAAAGCGCAGCAGATCGCATCTGGCTGTAGATGAGATGACGAGGTCAAGTGAGGTGGAAGCCCTGCGCTAGCATCGATGAAGCATAGTCCATTTCGTGCAGATTACACGTGCAATAGGTAGATGCATGACAAAACGAAGATGTGAAAGTATCTTCATTTACAACGAATGAAACTAAGTATTTACAGACGAAAGCTTCTCATGGATGGCTCTAGTCGAGCCATCACACGTTTTCACGCTTGGCGCTTAGTTGGGGATGCATTGTGAGAACCACTGGTTGTTGACTGCACACTTGTAGCCAGTGACACAGGTCGTTGACCCAGTATAGCCTTCACCTCCGCATTGTTCCCACTGTCATAGCTGTCAATATGATGTCCTTCAGATTAGGACATGCTGATTTTCAACTTACAGCTGCGACCGGCTGAGCTGTTGGCGTAGCTGGCTTAGACGACGACTTGATTGGAGCCTTCGAGGACGTCTTTGGTGGTACTGGGGTGTTAGAAGCCTTCGTAGGCGTCGGCTTAGCAGACGACTTGATAGGAGCCGCTGACGATGAAGGCTTACTTCCTCCTGGGCTACCAGAGCCAGCTAAGGCAAGAATCTTGGCAGCGGCGTGTTCGGCAACAGTGACAATGTATGAGGTCGGATTGGTGGTAACCATACTATGCCTCGTGAGTATGCGCGGAAGATACTAATGAAACAAGAGCTTACCCAGGGAAGATGGACGCATCAACAACGTGGATGTTGTCCGTACCGTAGACTTGAGTATTCAAGTCGACAACGGAAGTTCCACCAGTAAGTCCACTATCGGTTCCGATCTTGGCCGTGCCAATCCAGTGGTTGGCACGTCGAGCAGCTGGGGTCTTGGGTAGACTGGCAACATACTGCTCGACAGTTTGGCTTGCAGATGGGACCTGGAACTCGATGGCGGGGTTCTTCTTGATAGCTGTCATCATGCTCTTTATTCCAGCGATAACAGCACTGGTGTCGCCATCGTTTTGGAGGTAAGGAGACTTACTGACGAAGATATTGAGTGCGCCATTGATTGAAAGAGAGCCACGCGAAGTAGTTCCACGCCCAAGGTACTGACTGATGGTAAGGTGATGAGTGTCGTTGACGCCCGGACCTTCGACACGAGCAGTCCACTGTATCTGACGGTCAACACCATCTGACCCCTTGATGACTTCCCAAGCAAGGGGGCCGATGTTGGGAGCAGACTGGGCGAGAATACCGGAGCGCTTCTTAAGATATGCCTCCTTGTCACCCTCGGGTGGGGTGTTCCATGCAGCATAGAAGTCGTAGAAGGAGATGTTGGAGTGCTTGATGACAAGATCAGTGTTGACGTGATCGTTCAAGTTTTGACCAACGGGGAGATTGATCCAATCAGACTCCTTGATGAAAGATGACCCATCGATGGCGCTGTTCTTGACGACATTAAGCTGATCTTTTGCTCCGATACCGCTACGGAACAAAAGCTTCGAAGATCCGAAAGCACCTGCGGAGAGAACAACCCGGCCACCAGGGTTGAGGTTGACTGTGCCACAGTGGCCACTTTCTAGCTCGACACCGGTAGCTTTGCCGCCAGTACGAACAACTCGGCGTGCACCGGTGTTCGTCAGAAGCTTGAAGTTCTTCCTAGCCAAGGCTGTGGGCAGGTAAGCACCGAGAGGTCCTTGCCTTTGTCCGTTCTCATACATAAAGGGGGAATGAGAGTAGACGCGATTCTTCTGATTTGCCTGGTTGTTTGCCACAACGTACTTCCAGCCGTCGGCTCCTAGAGCTCCGGAGAGGACGTCGTATCCCTCCTGCTTGTAGCGCTTGCCGTCCATGGAAGGAGTATCAGTACCTGGAATTCGCTTCAAAACACGATCGACAGCGCCCTTGATGTCGGATGACTTCCAGCCGGACGGGAAATTAGTGTCCCAATCAACGTCTACAGGCTTCCACCATAGGGCAGCGTTAACAGCAGCGCCTCCACCAAGAACACAACCAGCCATCTGGTCAATGTCTGTGCAAGCCACACCGGCCGAGTCAATCCAAAGTTGGTTGCAAAGACCGGGAACATCGAATCGAGTAAGATTATTACTTGTGACCCATTCTGGACCCATTGTGCCACCAAAGCGGGCCAGAGACGGTGGACCCTTCTCGATCAAGAGAACGCTTTTGCCGGATTCAGAGAGTTTGTCGGCAACAGGAATACCACCAGCACCGCCACCGATAACGATGTAGTCATAGGACTCGGTAGGAGCAGGTGATACACATGCTGGGGGTGCCGTAGGGCTGGGGGTGGGAGTGGGAGTACCGGATGGGACTGGTGTGGTGTCGGGAGGGGAAGCTAGAGCAGCCCATTCGGCGTACTTAGCGTTACGTGCATCTGCAACGGGAGCTCCGAACTGCGATTGGCCCTTGTCATGAAACACCCATGTGCCGGTGAATATCTCGCTGTGCTGAGCCCAGCCAATGACCTGCACCTCTGAAGTCGGCAGCTGGGATCCTTCTGCGCCATTCTGATTCCACGCCCAGCAACGCTGACAGTGGTAGACTAACTCGAAGTTGGTATCTGTGACAGTGTGAGAAATCTGTCTTATGGTGACATTGCCGGTGTAATCTTCTGGGTTGTAATATCCACTGCGACGCATGAGCTAGGTACTAGTCAGGGGAGCACGATCTTGACTGACCCAGCCCAGGCAAATTTAGTCTTGACTTCGTCGGCCTCAGGCCATGCGACAAGGAGGAGGGAGTTCGGCATGCCGCCTGCATGACTGATGCCAGACCATCCTTGCCGGCCAGCTTCGAGAGAACCTTTCTATGAGATATTAGTACGTCAACCATGGAACACTGCGAGTTTGAGTCCTTACTATGTAGCCAATATATTCGTCGTTGGCGCCCGTGAGTTCACCAGGGAGGGCATAACCCCACTCAAATCCTCCAGCAGTCTGCTCCGAGCTGACTACCTGACGCCTGAGACAGCCAATTGATATCCGGACAGCTTTAGAATCACGAGTGGAGAACGTACCAGAACTCAATGCCAGTTCCAGGATGGGTATATTTATCTTGTGCGAAAGCCACAGACGTAACTGAATGAATGAGCTGGCAGGTACTAGTTGGTGATGTGATAGTGGACTCACAGAGAGGGGACAGCAGCAAAGCTGCCTTCATGACAGTGGAGCTCCTCATCTTGAAGACCGGTAATCGACAAGTCGTGGACGAGATAATTTGACCGACGAGCGAAATTCACAACAGCCTCAAGCTGTTTATCCATGCTGGCGGCAACACTCACGTTATATACGTCCTCAGCATACCCTAGGCTGTGGCGGAAGCTCGACTCTCATTCTGGAGCAAGCTTCAATAAGCAAAGAGATCACATGGATCTCTTCCATCTGTTAGACGACGGCAGAAAGGCTTCCTCAACCAGGTACACAAGATGCAGCGGGGCAGGGAGTTACCCAGCCCAAGGGCCTAATGATCATAAGCATAATCACGATTGGTCGACCAGGGAAGTTTGGTTCAAACTCAAGGCTAGATGCTAATTTGAAGAAACAAATGCTGTCAAGGTTGTTGATTGAAGTATATTGACGCGGGACGGGGTACCGTATAGACTTGTGGTACATAGGTAACCAGCGCAGGTAGGCTAGCGGCCGAAGTACGACCGCAGTGTAAAATCGGCCTTCACCAGCCACAGTTTCTGGGTCTAGCATTGGCTGGCAGTACTTCAGCTGCTAGTCTGCGCTGGTAAACAGTGTACAGGTCTCTCCAGATGTCAATTCATTTGCCGTCGCCCAGTTTCTATTGATTGTACGAAGTACGGAGTACGCCTTGCCTGAGTGGGCTTCCCCACACTCGTGTAATTGCCTGCATTGGGGAGGCGCTTCGGCGCGAGGAACGTGTCCCAAACATCCGTCCCCGAAAGAGCCTCCCAGACACACCTCCTGCACCACGAAATCCTTCTTGTACTTCCAGTTCGACCTACAAGCGATCCAGGACGTACCCAATTGCTTGAAAATGGGCCCAGCCTCGGAGACGCGCCGCTCAACCGTAAGCTCGCCTCAAAATGAAGGGCGGTTGTACCACGCGAGCACGTTTCACCGATAGAAACATCTTGACAGCTATAGAGGGTAATATATTATATTTGCCTCCCACCGCGTCACTCGCTCAGGTCTGTTTCTCCTGTAATCAATTTTAGCCAATTTCCGTCCAATCACCGACTCTGGGCTTGCGCAACCTGTGGCTGTTGCTTCGCAGCTTGCAGCCATGGCCACATTTGCCTGACCTGGTCGCCACGCGTTTAATATAATTCCGCAAAAGCTCCATGCCTAGTCGTACCGAGGCGTATGAATCTCCGCACGAATGTAATCTTGAGGTCACCTACGGCTTGAGTGCCGACGGGTTTCTTTTGCAGACTTACTTGGCGCATTGTCAATGTAACAAAGTCTTGCGCTCGCTCGTGCCGGAATCCTCAAACCCGGTTTTGGAGGCGCACTAGAACAGATGTCGGAGTATTGAAGGCTCTGAAAAGCTGGTCAGGTGGTGGTGCATGAATCACTGGCACCCATGCCGCTTCAGTGTAATATATGAAGTGCTCCAGCAGTCTCCGCACCCAATGTGGAAAGAGATGCTTCAAGCATCGCCATGAATCCTTATATCCTGCCTCGGCGCAAAGGTGTGGTGTGGTGTACTGTACGCGATGAAGTTCTCCATTGCCTCGCCTCTACTTGTGGCTACTAGCCTTGCTGCTACTGCCTCAGGGCACACCATTTTCACACAGCTCCATGTCAATGGTGTAGCGCAGGGACATCTGAAAGGAGTTCGTGTCCCGGTACAGTTCCCTCTCAGAAGCCAATACCTCCTTCATAGCTCACTAACTGTAAATAGACGTACGATGGGTATGCACTCTGCAACTTCGATTTTTCCACGGTCAGACCTCGACATTGACGTGCGACAGACCCATCAGTGATGTGACGTCCAATGACATTATCTGCAACGGAGGGTATGCGGTCTTCGAATTGCCCAGATGCTCCTTATTGACATGATTAGGCTTAATCCGTACAAGACACCTCTGCCAAAAGACATCATCAATGTACGCTGGCACTGCCCGTCCACACCGGCTGGAAGTTATGTTGCGCCACACGAATACAGCTGATCCTAATGCAGGTCAAACCTGGGGATAAGCTTACCGCGGAATGGCACCACACGCTTGATTCGAAGCCAGAGACTGATAAATCTGACCCAATCGATCCTGGCCACCTTGGTCCCATCATGGTATATCTTGCGAAAGTGGACAATGCTCTTACAACCACGGTGACCGGTCTCAAATGTAGCATCTCTTCGATACCTACATCATGATAATGACTGACAATTGGCGCAGGGTTCAAGATATATGAAGATGGTATGGATAGCAACGGCGAATGGGCCGTGACAAGACTCTACAACAACAAGGGTAAAGTAGACTTTGCGCTACCATCATGCGTTCCTGCTGGACAGTAAGTTGATCCGGAATGTTTGGGCTCGAGTCCGCTGTCTAAGAATCATGTCAGATACCTGCTGCGAGCCGAGCTTATCGCCCTCCATGGGGCTGCTAATTACCCGGGAGCACAATTCTACATGGAATGTGCACAAATCAGCGTCCAGAGCTCGAGCGCCACGAAGAGACACGGCAGCCTCGGAGACACTGCTGCACCCAGAAGACATTTAGCGACTCGAGCGGGCGCTTTCAATCCCAGCTATGTCAGCTTTCCTGGCGCATATAGTGGCAGCGACCCAGGGGTAAAATTCCAGCTGTACTGGCCGAAGCCTACCAGCTACACCATTCCGGGTCCGCGGCCACTGCAATGTTAAACAAGGGCTATCACTAGCAAAGGTGGAATAAGATAGACAGATCTGTGCGCAATAAGGACCTGGGAAGCGATGAATGATCATGGCAAGTTCGTAGCAGATAGAAGCAACCACATTCGTTTGAAACCAGTGCCTCTCTTTCCGACCCTCTACATGCACCAAAGGAACCGCCGTCAACCTGCAAAATCTCCGCCCCGCAAGTCGGCAGTTGGACGTGTAATGTATGTAGTGATCTACACAAACCGAACGGTTGGGACCTGCATCACGACTCCACATCCGACCACCTCCACATGGCAACGTGAACAGCCGCAACCTCTGCAGATACAGTAACAGCACCACAGTAACGGGCACTACGCGACAACTTGGATCAATCGAGAGTCGCAATAGGGATTGTCCGCCACCCAACCGGCATCATGCACGACGAACGTGAGTTTCCACCACCCCCGTTCCGCTTCGTCGTGTCCCGCCAGCACCAAGCTATCCTGCCATGCGGCACGACAACACATACCCGCGGAGGCTACACACGCCCAGCCAAGCGTTGAAAAAGCTCGAATATACAGCAACGACGCGCCCCGCCTCGCGCCATCCCATGCCCAAAGTCGCACTAACAAGTCTACCAAACAGACCCCCACCCCCTCCTCGCCCAAGTACCCCTAACCATCTCCCCATTCCTGTCCCTCCCCACCTCGGTGCCGCTCCCTTACTCCTACAAGTCCCTCCCGTCTACCCTCCCGCCCTCCATCCTCCAGCCACAACCCAACTCGTCGGCGCCGGCATCCTCACAGCCACAACGTCCCGCTGCATACGTAACTTCCTCGGCGGGAACATGCGCTCATCCGGATGCCATTCTGTCCTCGTGCGTCGCGCTGCAACGCCATCTACATCAACTCGAGACGGAGGCGCGCAAGACGCTAAAGGAGTGGCAGGATAAGCGGCAGGCGGAGGATCTGGCGGAGAAGAGGAGATTGGCGCCGGGGTGGTTGGACAGTGGGGTACATATATTGAGGCCTGAGGAGGAAGGGGGTGGGGAGATGGGGGGGAAGGAAGAAGAACGGGTGGTTGAGAACATCATGGACGATGATCCGCAGCGGCGAGAGGCAGAGACCAAGCAGGCGCGAGCGGGAGAGGAGCTGGATCGGGTGTTTGGGGGGCTGCAGGTCTGATACATGGGCAAATGTTGGACAGCATTCGACGTCTGGTTGCGAGACTTCGGCCATGACACGTTTGAGCTGAGCTTTCACTCTCAACTAATCACGCTTCGTAAACAGTTAGGAGCTACAAATAAACGACATTATGCGACTAGCCGCGGCTACAGCATGTCAATTGATCAAGTATCGAAGCTACATGCTGTAACATGTTGCATAGCCCAAGCCCACAAAGTTGTCCTAGCCGTGTAGTTTCGTCCGGGCAATCACCCTCCCGCGATGCGGCATTACAAACATACCAGAAGAGAAAGAAGGGGAATCTTGAAGGAAGAATATTCAACGCCAGTGTCACAACTACCCCAGCGGGATGATGCACTTAGCGGCGTCCGTGTGAGCGGTTAATGCTGCCTTGGAGTGAGTCGACTTCGGTCTCAAGACGCTTGATCTCCGCGTGGCTGGCTTCAAGATCCTTGTTAAGGCGGTCGCGCTCGGCGATCAGCTTCTGCTCCCACTGCCTGAACCTCTGCTCCTCGACCTTGACCTGTTCGGTGAAGCGCTTGCGCAGGGCCTCCTCCTCTTCCTTAAATTTGGGGTTGTCGAGCTTTCTCGGGCGAGCCTCACCAAACTTCCTAGTCTCCATTTGCTGGGCTCGGTAGGCTTCGTAGTGGTTCTCCTCGGTGGTGTGGATCAGGTCGAGCATGTGGGTGCGGATAAGAATGGCTCGGAGCTTCTTAAAGTCACAGTGCTCCTCGTTCTCGACCTCGGCGACACCCCAAGCGTACTGGCGGCCCTTGACGGTGCGGCCGTCGTTGGTCTGGACGTCCTTCTCGGATCCTATGACGGAGAAGGGCATGGCGTCGATGAGGCCGCGGGCGTGCTGCATGGCGGCGGCATCGTCATCCTCGAGGGGGGGCGTGTATATATTGATGCCCTGGGCGTCAATGACCTGGCGCACCTGCTACTCGTTAGTGTTTGGCTGCCATGTGCCAGCAAGGGAGCGTACCCGCTGCTTGAACTTGAACAGGTCCGCGGGGCTCAACGTGTCAGCCTTGGCAACGACGGGAATCAAGTTGACGCGTGTGCAGAGCTTCTTCATGACCTCAATGTCGAGCGGCTTGAGGGTGTGGCCCGTGGGTCGGATGAAGTACAGGCACGCGTGGACGCGCAGGTCGATCTTGTCGGTGCGGCGGGGCTGCTGTTCCTGCAGCATGTACGACTCGTGCTGGTCGTCGAGGAACTCGATGATGGGCTGCCACGAGTCGCGGTTGTTGACGTAGTCGCCGAAGCCAGGGGTGTCGATGACGGTGAGGCGGACTGCGCATGTTAGCTGCTGGGCATGTGTGCCGGGGCGTGCGGCGTGTACCCTTGAAGAACTTCTCCTCGAGCTCGGCCTTGGTGATCTCGATCTCGACCGTCTTGTCCATCTGCTTGTGGTGGCGTCGCTTGTGGTCGGCGTAGTTCTTGATCGTGGTGGAGAAGAGCGTGTTGATGAAGGTCGTCTTGCCGAGGCCAGACTCGCCGGCGACCTGCCATGGTTAGCATTGAGCACGTGGTGGGGGGTGAAAGGGGGCTGACCATGATGGTGAAGGCCGCGCCGCGCTTTGCAACAATCTTGTGCCTGTGCTACGTTAGGCGCAGTGCTTGCGTGTCTTCAGGGCATGCATACCGCTGGTTGGGCAACTAGGGCGACCTGTCAGCTTCGGAGCGGCGGGGAGGGCCATGCCGAGGAGGATACGTACGTTGGCAATGCCGATTGGGGACAGGTTCTCGGCCATGGTGCAGGGCGTGTGTCGTGTTCTGGGTGCCGTCTGGTGGGTGAGTATTATGGCGTCTGCGGCGTCGTTAGCTGGGGGAGGCGCTGGAGGGGGCCTGGTGTGCGGGTGGAGACTGACAGGACAAGAGTCGACAGATTCCGCGCTCGATGTGCCGTGGCCGCAGTGGGTGGTGGTGGCGGTGGTGGTGGTCGGGGAAGGTCGAGACGGTGCTTGCGGACACTTGAGCTCTGTCAACTTTGGGTCCCCTTTCTGCACGTCGCCCATTCGGCAGGCACGGTCCCTGCACGGGGAAACCGCGACCCAGCGGCCACCCGCGCTAACGTGCTGCAGGGCGCTCGGGCCAGCATCGCCAACTTTTTTGAGCCATGCCATCATACACAGCACACCCCCCACCACGCGCCGCCGCCATGTGTGCTTGACAGTCGCTGCTGCGTCATATCCCACGATGAAGACAGACTTCCAGGTACAGCCCAACCGCCATCATGGCCGCCATGCGACTGACAACCACCAGTTCTCCAACCTGCTGGGCACCGTCTACAGTCGAGGCAACCTGCTCTTCACCCCAGACGGCACCTGTCTTCTGTCGCCCGTTGGCAACCGGGTCTCTGTATTCGATCTTGTCAAGTGCGTGGGGCACTATGAGGTCACGGGACCCTCGCTAATCCCGACGGCAGCTCCAAATCATTCACCCTGCCGTTCGCGCACCGCAAAAACATCTCCCGCCTCGCGCTGAACCCTCGAGGCAACCTTCTCCTCTCGGTCGACGAGGACGGTCACGCCATCCTTACCAACGTCACCCGCCGAATCCTTCTCTACCACTTTTCGCTTGGCGAAGCGGTCACGGCACTAGCCTTCTCGCCCTCCGGCCGGCACTTCGCGGTGGGCATTGGGCGGAAGATCGAAGTATGGCACACGCCGTCGACGCCAGACGTCGCCGAGGGCGATCTCGAATTCGCGCCCTTCGTGCGACACCGCACATACACAGGACACTACGACATGGTCCGGAGCATAGAATGGTCGACTGACTCGCGCTTCTTCCTGAGCGCATCCAAGGACCTGACTGCACGGATATGGAGCGTGGATCAAGACGAGGGCAGCGCACAAACGACCCTAGGCGGACACAGGCAGCCCATTGTCGGTGCATGGTTTTCCAAGGACCAGGAGACCATCTACACAGTCAGCAAAGATGGAGCCCTCTTCGTGTGGAAATACATGCTGCGGTACGATGCACCCCAAGATGCCGACGAAGACGACGACGACAACCTTCAGTGGGGCATCGCAGAACGCCATTTCTTCATGCAGAACAATGCACACGTCACTTGCGCCCAGTTCCACCCCGAGTCGAAGCTGCTCGTCACCGGCTTTTCTCACGGCCTCTTCTTCATACACGAGTTGCCAGACTTCGCCCAGATCCAAAATCTAAGCATATCACAAAATAACATCGACTTCGTTGCCATGAACAAGACGGGAGAGTGGCTAGCATTCGGCGCATCCAAACTGGGACAGCTGCTGGTCTGGGAGTGGCAGTCAGAGTCATACATCCTGAAACAGCAGGGTCACTTCGATTCTATGAACACCATAGCATACTCTCCAGAGGGCCAGCGTATCATCACAGCTGCCGATGACGGCAAGATCAAAGTCTGGGATGTCAACTCTGGCTTCTGCGTCGTTACTTTCACAGAGCACATGAGTGGAGTGTCTGCTTGCGAGTTTGCAAAGAGAGGCAACGTGCTCTTCACGGCTAGTCTGGATGGTTCCGTGAGAGCCTGGGATCTCATCCGATACCGCAACTTCCGCACATTCACAGCACCTTCAAGGCTGTCGTTCTCGTCGCTAGCAGTCGATCCGAGTGGCGAAGTTGTCTGTGCTGGATCCATTGACTCCTTCGACATCCATATCTGGTCAGTTCAGACTGGCCAGCTCCTAGATCGCTTGTCTGGTCACCAAGGTCCTGTCTCCTCGCTCGCATTTTCACCCGATGCAAGTACTTTAGTCAGTGGCAGTTGGGACAAGACTGTTCGCATCTGGAACATCTTTGCGCGCACACAAACAAGCGAGCCCCTACAGCTAATGGCCGATGTTCTCTGTGTCGCATTTCGACCTGATTCGAAACAAATTGCCGTGACAACGCTCGATGGACAACTCACCTTCTGGAATGTGTCAGACGCTGCTCAAGAAAATGGACTTGATGCACGACGAGATGTCTCGGGTGGCCGCAAAATGTCGGATCGGAGGACAGCAGCCAACGTGGCCGGTACTAAGGCTTTCACTACGGTCAAGTACAGTGCAGATGGATCTTGCGTGCTGGCCGGTGGCAACAGCAAGTATATCTGTCTATATGACGCCCAATCTGGTACACTACTCAAGAAATTTACCGTCTCCGTCAATCTCTCGCTCGATGGAACGCAAGAGTTCCTGAACAGCAAGCTTCTCACTGCTGCTGGCCCGCAAGGTCTCATCGACGATCAAGGCGAAGCTTCAGACCTCGAGGACAGGCGCGACGTCACCCTTCCCGGCGCCCAGAAGGGCATTGGGGCAAGACGCACGCGACCCGAAGTTCGCGTTCCAGCTGTCGCCTTCTCGCCAACAGGGCGCGCATTCTGCGCTGCAAGCACCGAAGGTCTTCTCATTTACTCGCTTGACAATGCTTTTCAGTTCGATCCATTTGATCTCGATATCAACGTCACACCATCTACAACGCTCGAAACTCTTGCCCAGAAGCACTTTCTCATGGCTCTGGTCATGGCTTTCCGCCTTAATGAGCGTAACCTTGTCCGTCTTGTCTACGAAGCCACACCCGTGACCGACGTGCCACTCGTGGTCAAAGACCTGCCTGCAGTCTATCTTGGCCGGCTGTTACGATTTGTCGCGTTACAAGCTGAAGAATCCCCGCACCTTGAATTCAACTTAGTATGGATAGAAGCATTGCTGAGCAAACATGGGCGCTGGATGAAAGACAACAAGACTGGGCTCGAGGCTGAGCTACGAAGCGTAGAGAAGGCAGTTCGGAGAATACAGAGTGAGCTTGCGAGACTCGCAGACGAGAACATCTATCGAATCGAGTATCTGCTGGCCCAGCCGATCGTGAAAAGGGGAACGGCAGATCCGCTAAGCTTCGAAGTAAAGACGATCGGGAACGGGGTCGCAGATGAAGAGATGGAAGTAGATGACGATACCGACGATGACGCAGGAGAATGGTTAGGATTTGACTGATACCCACAACGAGCAATACATGTTCTATACGCAGCCGATCTATGCTGCCCGATCTTCCCAACACGTGTGCTCTTGCCCTACCAAATGGGTAGATATCACTCCTGCCATGCTCAGACTGATACCATGTTTGACAAGGCACTTCCCTGCGCCTTCTGTACTCTCCGTAGCAGGTACGCTGTGCGCAGTGCTGGCTATGTCCACTTGAATGCACCGCCTTTCTCCCTCTCACCACGCGTCTAATGTTACAGCTTACAACGTATCTTACCACCACACCCGTTATCAATTTTTATTCAAAGCTCGCAGCTCGCATATCTGCGCCGATCGCTACACAACATGGACCAACCTAATATCGGACCTTCGCGGCCAGCAAGCAATGGTTCCTGGCCCGGGCCGTCGCCGTCACTACACCTATCCAACCCGATGCAGCCATCACCAACTCTATCCAATCCGATGCAGCCATCACCAACCCTGTCCAATCCGATGCAGCCTTCCTCAGCGCCCAGAATGAAGCCCTTACTGTGGAGCTTCAAGGCGAAGCTTCAGGGAAAACTCAAGACTTTTCCAAAGAGCGTGGATCATACTCAGATTGTACGTATGGGCAAAGATCGTGCAGCATGTAGAGACGTTCTAATAAAATATGTTGGCAGACCGAGCAATTCACTTCGTGGAAGCATCCAGGACATTGGATCGTTCCAAACAGAAGCCAGTACGAAGCCTGGTTTACTGGAGAGCTCACCGAGTTTCTCACGAACGACCACAAGTCTGAGCTGCAGACATGTTTCTGTGTCTTCGTGGCAAGCGAAGCCGAACAAATGCTACCCACGAATGGTCTGGACAAGCGTCCAACAGATGAGGCCTACTTTGAATGGGTACTACGCAGGATCTTCTCAAGAGTAGTCGCGGACCAGATCGTTGAAAGCATTCTGGAGAAGTGTCAGTCCCACGGTGTCCCACCAGCGAATTGCATCTACATTCTCGAATACCCTATCAACGTTTGGGTCAGCCAGATTACAGAATTCTTAATGCAAGATTCAGACTTGTGTCATCTTGCGCATCCCATGAACGCCAAGTCGGTCTCAGGTCGAAGCAAAGCTCCTAGCTCAGGTTTTGTCAAGTCTCGCGCGGACTTCTTGCCGGGTGTAGAACATCTCTCGAATCCAATCGTTAGATCGTTGCATTCTGTGCAAACTGGATCTGTGGATATGCCGCTTCCCTCTCTGCAATCCCGAACGTCGCCGGAGAGCTCTGCTGTTCGAACGCATGATACGCAAGGTGTAGAGCTACCGGCGGCACCACTCGAGCGAAACGCTTCGTCGCCGCCTTCCATTTCACAAACATCTACGCCACCACGGAGCCCTACTACTCGAGGCGAGGCTATGCGAGCTGTTGAGCCACTGGTAGAACATGACGGGCACCATACTTCGTTGCTGTTTCCTACTTCGTCACAGGAATCTACTGCTCTAGGAGAGATCAGCCCGGCTGTGGAGACACAGCCCCCTCCATCCGAGCAACAGGAACATCAGAACCAAAATCAGCAGCCAGAGCGTCCCAAATCGCGCGAAGCGCCGAGCCAGGCTTCTACTCGCGTAGGAACAGAACCTCCTCCGCGATGGGATTATGTGAGAACGTGTCCACCAAAACATGCTTCTAAATACGATTTGGCGTGCCAACTCAAATTTCTCGAGTATCGCGTTGGAGAAATTCGCAAGAAGCGCGCGCAAAGAAAGGCTGAAGGAAAAGACGTTCCAGATGAAAAGACGGATCCAAAATGGTCGTTCCGTGAGCGAATGAGGCGGTTGAAGAAGTGGCTCAGCGATCACACTAAGCCAGACGAGCCTCAGGACGGTTCTATAATGGGCCAGAGAGAGCTGACACAGGATGACCTACATTTGAGGAGGGTTGTGAAGAGATCAATCAAAGCGCTGTTGGTCAAGTTGGCAGAACTGGAGAGGCTAGAAAGTGAAGACCAGGATCGCGTTCGAGAGGCAAGCAGGAGCGGCGGTGAACATGGGGAGGCACTCGATGAGGCAGTCGACAATGCCCCTCCTCAGAGTCCGAGGTGTGCGACGAATGATGATGGCGTTACACCGGCCGTCACACCACAAACTTCGGACGAGTCGCAGAGTGCTCGCGACCGCTTTCGATCCATAAGGCGCAGGATGGGTTTCCTTCGGGGACATGGAAGTGCGCAACGCCTGACCCAATCTCATGCACGAAGCCAGTTCAGCTGAGTAGAAGGGCCATTTGACTATGGATATTTTGCCTGTGTCGCTTACGCTCTCGTTTATTTTGTTGTCGGTCGGCTTCATTTGCTTTGTTTACTATGGTTTGTGGACTTGGGGATACGGAACAATTCACTAGACTAGCACATTAATACATGTCGAGAATGGTATTAGTTCCATCATCCAGTGCCTTTGTCGTCAAATTTGCGTATCAGGTCCGATGCTTCGATCATATACTCTCCTGATCCGCTGACAAGGAGAAAACAAAGTAACTAGGGAAGTGGCACTCATGGAACCACCGCACTATCCAAATCCCCCTTCGCCACCCTCCACAACCAGTAAAATCTACCACTCTCAACCATTCCATCACCACACGTTCCAACCATCTTCACTCAATCATTACCCCCTCTCCCCTCATCACGCAAATGCCCTTCCCATTCCTCCACCTCCCACGCGAACTCCGAAACGCCATCTACACATACTGCGCCGCCCCCGCCGTCCCCCCATCCACCTCCATCAACCTCCATCTCTCCTGCAAAACCATCCACTCCGAATCCACCCACGAATCCACCCTGGCCCAAGCCTCTTTCCTCCACCGCTTCCAGACGCAAACGCCCGGTGTACGCGTCCTACAAGCGTGCTTTTCTCGCCTCGGGTCGTGCAGTGTACGCATCTCTTTGTCGACAAACGTCTTTTCGGATCAGTGTGCGTTGGGGCCGGCGGAGCGCGTGCTGCGGCTCTTGTTTCGCATGTACTTTGCGTGCGTGGCGCTGACGTTTCATGAGGAAGGGGGTGTGGCTTTTGGGATGGATAATGTGAGGTGGGTGAATCGGCATGTTGTGCATGGTTTGGGCGGGGGGGTGGGGGAGGTAGGGATTGGGCGGGTGGTGGTTCAAGTGCCTGCTTCGTCGGGCGACAAATGGGGACGGTGGGTTGAGATGGCGGTGAGTGCGAGGCGTGCGGCCGGCGCGACGTCAGGGATGAGACTTGTGGTTGTCAAGTATACAGATGTTCGTTGGGGAGGCCGACACTCAGCGATGCACAAGATTTGGATGTAGATCATCCGCGTCTGGGGCGGAAGTGAATGTTTGAAGGGAAGGGGGTTGCGTGCTCAAGGGGGGCATGTTTTGTTGTTCGGTGTGATCCTGTTCATTGCGATTTCTTGTATTCCTAAGCGTTAATTGTTCGTATCATCAACTCCTATGAAGACTGCTCTTTGTGCGGGTATGAATAGCATGAATTGCTCACTCTCCCAGAAAACCATCTCACCAAAAACTGGAAAATCAGCATTATGTTTTTTCACCCAAGCCATCAAAAATCCATCATCAGCATTCGTAGCCTTGACAGTTCGGAGCCCCGAACACCGTAAGGATCGCTGCATGCCAAGATTAAATATCAATGCCATGCCAATACGGCATATTGATATCATACTGATTCCAAGCCACTTTCCTAGATCAAAACTTACACCTCAAGGTATTCGCATCGAAGCCAGAAGTCTTCCATGAGCCAAATTCCCTACATGGATTCTTCAGTCCAAGGTTCTAGACAAAGTAGGGGTCGCGTGGGTCAGACTTACAGCGTTCTTGAGCTTCGTGGGTTGCTCTGGCCGGGCAATAGAGAAGTTGAACCTCCTCAGAAGCTAGATTGGACGTCAGTATCTATACATGTAGATAGCACATGACTCACCTCGACAAAAATCTTGTTGAATTCCATCAGCGCTACCGACTTGCCGAGACATTGATACTTGCCATAATGGAAGACCAAATCGACAGTGCTAGACATGGAGGCAAATTTCTCTGGGCTTGCCTCTATCCAGCGTTCGGGCCGGAAATGGTCTGCATCGGGTCCGAATGTTTTCTTGGAACAATGTATACCCAATGGCGATGATCCGATCTGTGTGCCTCCGGGAATGAACTTACCATCAATTGTGTCTCCTGTAGGGGGCACCGTCTTGAAGAACGCCCCCGAAGCTGGCGGCATGAGACGAAGCCCTTCCTTGATGACAGCCTGAAGGTAGGGGAGCTGGCGAGCTTCGGAATTCTTGATAGGTGACGATATCTTTCCCTTCGCAATACCATGGGCGATTTCGTTTCGCAGCTTGCTGTAGGCCGTGGGATTTGTGAGGAGATTGAGCATGACGGTGCGAAGCGTGCCGGCTGATGTGTCGCTACCAGCAACAACCTGGAGAAGTGCTTCGCCAGATGCTTCTTCTTGCGTGAGTCCGTGGCGAATAAAAGAACCCAGCATGTCGGGATGAGACTTGGCATCTCGTCCGAAGCGCTGCGCTACAACTCTCTTTGCAATACTACACAAAGACGTCAGTAGCGTTTCACGAAGCACTATGGAATCTAGTACCGACCCAATGAAGGCACCAAAGCCGAGCTTATCGCTCTCCGAGGGAAGAAGTCCCCGCAGAAAAGGCGAGTGGAGTAGATCTGCTAGTGAGGGCACATCGCCGAGGACCATCATGATGGGAATAAATGTCTTGGTGATCTTAAGATAGTCGTAGACATCGCGATCGTTTTCGAGGTAGCCAAAGCGCTGTCCGAAAGCTAATTCACTAATAACATCCAGGGTGAAGAATGAAGCCTTTTCGCCAAAGTCCATGGGTCGGTAAGTTTCAGTGGTGGAAAGGTACTTGGACTCAATCAAGTGGACAAAAGTGGCGATGAGTAAGTCGATGGAACCCTCCATTGACTCATTCTCTTTGCCAGAGTACTGGTAGTTGGCCGCCATGTCAGCGGTGGATTTTGCGCGCTCGAAAAGAAGAACGTACGCCCGCAGCCATCTTGCTGCGCAATTTGGTGTGCGCGGTCTCATCGCGCATCGAAAACAAGTTGTCGCGCGTAGGATCGAACTTCATGGCACTGTACCCTACACAAACAGCTTGAGCTGGCTTCGGCCTGGAAAGGCCGCAATTGCTTACAATGGCCTCTCGTATACTCGGAGCGGGCCGCCATCATCCTCCGCAGGACCTCTGGGTCGTCCGTGATGAGCTCATTCGGACCAACTCTTGCAAGCGATCCTACGGAATATCCGTCAACCCATCAACCTTGACGCAGCAGCTATGTTGCAGAGAGTCGTACCATATTTGTCGTTGACTTGCTTGAACGAGATTGGCTGCCGACCCTGGAGCGCTTCCTTGACCATCCATCCCTTGGAGAGGGATGCAAATCGAGGGCCAGGGACGTGTGAGAGGCGGCGCCACTGCGACACCACGTGGACAAGAAGAGCAACCAGAGCTGCGCTTAGCACGCCAATCGCCAGCGTGACTGTGTTGATTGTCAGCATCGATGTGAAACCCGGCGTGCCAACGTGTAGCACGGTTCTTGTGGACGAGTTCGTGGGACGGACCCGGGGAGTTGGGCTGGACAGCGAGAATCCGGGCTGAGAACGACGACCCCGGCAGCCAAGCCTTGCGGCTAATTGCACTCGCCCTCCGCAGATTCATCCCACAACATTCCAGCCGTCGGCAGCAGACAAGACAGCCCTGGCAGCGCTGCACATGGACATTGCACACTCGAAGCATGGCAACGCTCGGATCTGACGACCTGCTTTCATCCACCAGCAATGAGCTAGGAATCGGGCCCATGGCCCCACTTGAGCCCGACTCTGTCAGTATCCACAGCCCCCGGGGTGCCCACTTCGCGCCTTGTAACTTGTGAACTTTATTCTGACGGCCCGTAGAGCGTTGATACGGGCTCCGACTTTGACGACGGCGATTCGGCCATCGAGAGCGTGAGTGACATCCCGCACCATCATGCCATCACTGCGGCCTAGCGCATGCTTATCACGTGATGACTCGATAGTTGGGCGGGAGCTCTACCGCCTCCCTTCGAGACGATTTGATCAAGGAAGTGAGGATACATGGTCGGGAGTACTCGGGATATCTCGAAGCCAGTAAGTAGGCTTGTTGTACTTCTCGGCGTGTCGCACCGCCACAGCCGAATGACATGGCGCATTCCTGTGTAGCTTCGGCAAGTACGAGGACAGACTGGAGACAGAGCTGTCTGATCTCAACAGGCGCTGACTGTGACTGTTAGAATATGTCCTTCCTATGGACGAGGTAACACCACATTTCCAAGTGAAGGCCTTTTTTTTGCTGACACATCTCGCAGGAAGAAAGGGAGCGTCTAGGTGTGTCCGGCGAAACAAGTGATATCGGAATGACTGATCTTTGCAGACTTTCAACACCACATCGTATGGCTCTCTCTCAACCAAAAGCAGTACGTCGCACCTATCAAACACGTAAATCGAGCTCTCGATGTTGGTTGTGGTACTGGCATCTGGGCAATTGACTTTGGTAATGTCCAAGCCGTTCCTTGCTATACTTCAGATTGACTCCAATTACCAGCCGATGCACATCCCGAGATCGAAGTACTCGGCGTCGACTTGGCTCCGGTACAACCGCACAAGTAAGGCCCTCAAGAGCTTTGACTTGTTCGTACTGACACCGCCGCTCCAGCGTCCCGCCGAACCTCAATTTCGAGATCGATGATCTCGAGCAAGACTGGACCTTCTCTCGGAAATTCGACTACATCCACTCGCAGATGATGTGTGGCGCTTTCACAGACTGGCCACGCTACATTGACCAATGTTTCGAGTTCCTCGAACCTGGTGGCCACCTCGAACTACACGACATTGATCTTGTGATCAGGTGTGACGATGGTTCACTCCCCACAAACTCTACACTCGTCCGCTGGCACAATTACATGCATGATGGCGCCCAGAAAGCAGGCTTCCCACTCGACGCGGTAGCACACGTGCCGGATATGATGCAGCGCTCAGGATTCGTAGATGTCGTTGCTACGCCTGTCAAGTGGCCGATCAACACATGGCCAAAAGACAAGAAATTCAAGGAGCTGGGCAAGTGGGTTAGTGAGAACTTCAATTGGGGCGCTGAGAGCATGTGTCTTGCACTGTTCACAAGAGCTTTGGGTTGGTCGATCGAAGAAGTCCAGGTCTTTGCGGCGGCCATGAGGGCGGATCTGAAGAATAGGAAACTCCACGCGTATTGGAATTTCTGGATCATACATGGCCGCAAGCCTTGAGTTTCGCGTGCCATGTTTACCAAGGTTGCGGCCTGAGACGTTCGTTCATACGCCGGGAATTCTGGAAGTGCTGGGTCGGATGGGTAAATCCATGGTGCCTTACTCACTTGCATGCCATGGAACAGCAATTCGGTCTGTACGAGTGGTCTTCCTGTTGGTCGCGATGCAAAAGACGTAGCAAAGTCCGGCTTTGCTTGTAGGACGACGTGGTTGTGAACGCATGGAACAATACCAATTGGGGCTTGGGCTAGCAATGAGCCTTAGTTCAGAGTGAATAACAGCATTATTAGCATCCGCGTGACTCCATCATCAAAGCGTACCTCATGACGACGGAGAAGTTTCACTGGTCTTGGGAACTGAGTTGGGTATTGTATCTCTACATTCAAGTGGCGTTGCATGTTTCATGGTACTTGCTTTCAAAACCAATCGCCCCAATCAGAATCTCCCCCGCCACCGCCATCGCCTCCTCCTTGCGAACCCCAAGGATCCTGCTCAGGACTATCATCTTGTGCCCAAGGGTCTTTGGTCTGGCCCCAAAGGCCTTCATCTCCAGGTAGTCCCGACTGCTGTCCGGGATTGTTGAGATACGGATCCGAGGTTCCTGCTTGCGGGCTCTGATCGTCGTTGGGTGCCTGCTGTGTAGCTTCTCGTCCTCTTTGCATAGCTTCATAGCCCGCCAATGTTCCTGCACCTGCCATGGCCCCACCTTGTCCCATTTCTCGCGCAGCAGCACCTGCCTCAGATGCGATACCTGACTCGCCTGCTGCACCAACGGCTCCAGCTTCGCCGGCTGCTGCTCCGCCGGCAGCCTCGCCACCTCCCCACCATGGCATCCACAACGGCCACATGCCTCCGATGCCGGAGCCGCTGTGCCGACTGAAGTAGTCGAAGTCGATGCTGACAGCCGTTGCGAGCATGACAGCGCGCTGGTCAAGAGTCATACCAGACACAGGCCCCGACTGTTCCGCTTCTGTGCCAGCAGAGTCCATGCGAAGGGCATATACACCAGTGTCGGTGAAGATTTCGCGTGCGAAACCGGCAAAGTTGCGGTTTACGGAGCCAAGAAGGCGGCTGTCTTCCGACTTCAAGCCAAAGTCCCACGAAAGGAAGGGTTCGTCTACACGTGCAAACTGCCGCATACCGACTTCGCGCGTGTCGCCCTCGGCTACCGCCACGGCTTTCGAGCTCGATAGTGGCAAGTCGCCGGATGCGATTTGTGGTGTATGCGGTGCGGCAGGGCTATTGTCGAGGTTTCGTGCGAGGAACATGTTGTACTTGCGTCGTAACGGCGCCCACTCTTGCTCTGCTGCACCAATAATCCTCATGTCTTGCAAGGGTATGCTCGAAATGTTGGCGCTAGTCTGGAGGGCTATGCTACCAACACTTGTCCCTTGTAAGCTGCTAGATGTGGTGTATGCAGGGACGTCTTTGCCAATGGCGTCGTAGACCCTGATTCTGCTACTGATCCAGCTGAATGGCCTGTGGAACCTTAGCACCTCCTTTTCTTCCTTGTCAAATACATGTGTTGTGAAGCTCCGATGTGTCTTGAGCATCTGGCGGGCCACGGCGTTGCCTACGCCGTGTTCCTGCTCCGCCAGATAGCCAATGTGGTTGCCACGCGGATCCATGATGACATAGCGGTTCGCCTGCTCAAAGCCCATGAGCACGTTCATCATCTCAAGCTGGCGCTGGATGATGAGGGTTGAGTTGTCGAGCAGGCGCATGACCGGGTGTGTCTCTTTGAGGACGCCATCGGGGTCTTCGGGCATGTAGACGGGCGACAGAAGACTATTCTCTCCCTGCGGTGTTGTCGCGAGCGCGTTTGACACGGCATCGACTTTCGAGGCCTCGGCGGCAGCGTCTTTGGGCGGTTCGTTGGAGGTTTTCGGTGTGGGATCCGGATCCTTGCCGGGTTGCCTGGACGGGTATGCTGGTCCTCTTCGCTGTATCGGAACGTGCTTGGGTAGACGGCTACGCGGGCCACGTGATGGCGGCGGCGGCGTCGTGCGGGTTGCGAAATGTTGTATGCACTGTCGGGGCAGGCGCAACGACCATCGTGCTGAAGACAGCGACATTGCAGGATGAAACAAAGACTGCGCTGACTCTAGTGGATGTCTGGGATGCGTTGTGCCTTTCCAGTATGAATGTGTTGAAGCTTGCATGTTCCACACATGTAGCGCTGCCCAAATCTGGTCGACCTTCTCCAATCGAGCCGCGGCCGGTTACGTCACCGCATATGACCATGGGGAGATGTGTAAGCTCTCCATCAGGTCCGCATATAGACGGTGGCATACTATCATCTTACTTAGCAACGCGCACGAAACATTCGCACTCGTCCCATGGAAATTGTGCAGCGTCGCGGTACGTACGAAGGCACGCAGTACGGCATTCGACCTGCGCTACTGGCCAATCACACATGACCTTGGCAGGCCGCTAAAATATTTCCGTCGCGTCAGTCAGAACCGCACAGCTTTTCCACACCCACCTCCAGCGCCCTCCGAGGACGACCATCTCCATGCACGCGATACGCTCACACCGCGTCAAATACCGGGTATGTATAGCGCACGTTTGCTTCACCATGCTCGTTTTATGATGACAAAATCTCTCATATCGAGCCACCGATTCGCAGCATTCACTTGTCTGTGTTCTGGTGGCTCATGCTGCATCCGTTATTCAAAGACTACAACGGTATCTGATTGAGCAAAAACTTCCTTGTCACTTCCACACTCTTTGTGATGATCGGTGCTGACAGCAAACTAGGTTTATCAGGAACCGGAACTAGAAGATGGCGGTTGACCTTGACACGACAACGCCTATTCAGCAAGTGGACGTGAATGGCACACAATCACAGCCCAACGACAGGTCGACAACTACTTCGCCAAGGAACGCCCGTCCACGGCGGCCCAACTACAATGAGCTTCACGCCAAGCCTCTCCCAGTGGATGTCTACCCTCTACCAGCATTCATCCCGCACAACCCCATCTCTATAGTGCGCATCGCTGTGTCTCTACTCTCACACTCATTCTTTCCTCCAACGTCTCACACGGTTGTGCACAAGGCCTACTTCTCATCCCAGACACAGTCCATCCATGTCACAGACGCTGCATCAATCCGAGCCCTCTGGGAGCAAGGGTTCTGGGGCAAAGGATCGCTGAGTCGAAGTGAGCCGCAATGGCTTGCTGGTGAGAAGAAGAAGAGAGGCATTGAGGCGGGCAAGACGAGCGCCGAGGTCACGCAAAGCCGAAGAGAGGAAAGGAAGCAGTTCAAGCTCGAAAGAGCGAGGGCGCAAAGAGAAGCGATCGAGCAACAGTTGAAAGAGGAAGGGCAATTGGACCCTGATGGAAGCATCGAAGAGCTGGTCGAAAACGGCCAAGCTACCGAGAGCCCAAGAGGAACGATATACACACCCGACGCAGAACATGTGGTCACCGTAAGCGGTGACTCGATTACTTCTGGAATCAGTAAGAGTGTTGCACAGGATACGCCTTCCTGGAGTCCAGGGAATGCCGCAGCTCCTCCTAGTGATTACATTCAAGACCAGGAGCATCTTCAGCTTACCCCCGAAGAAGCCTTCTACCTGACTTATGGCTTGGGAATCCTTTCTGTTGTGACGGACAGTGTGAGCGGTGTCGAAGGCATTTCCCACGCTCCCTGTTCCACCTGGCACTTACTGCGTCTTTCCGCCTTGCATGCCAACTCTCCTCTTCCAGAAGCCGCAATGTCACAAGTTCAGAATGCTTTGCACCAACGCCAGATCGGTCACGACGCTAATCCAGCGACAAGTTCAGTCCCCACTATCGAACCAGACAACGCCTTTCTCTTGCGCTACGTTGTGTTCCACCACTTCCGTAGTCTGGGATGGGTGGTCCGACCTGGAATCAAATTCGCGGTAGACTACCTTCTCTATCTCCGAGGTCCGGCCTTTCATCATGCCGAATTTGCTATCATGATTGTCCCATCGTATTCGGATCCGTATTGGACACAGACATGGGCCGACAAGTGTGGGATTGAAAAGAGAAAGGAGGGACTAGGCAAGAAGGACTGGTGGTGGCTACACCGGGTGAACCGAGTGCAGACTTCGGTGTTCAAGACGTTGGTGCTAGTCTACGTCGAGATTCCACCCCCTTGGGATAGACACACAGATGGGGACATTGGAGATGTGCTGAAAAAGTACACGGTTCGCGAGGTGGTAATTCGTCGTTGGAGTCCGAACCGGAACAGGGACTAGAGCCACCATGGCGTACATTTTAGCAGGAAATCCAGGTGCATGAGTATGAGCCCTGAGGAATGGAACAAGATGTATATGATTATATTCGGGCAGCAGGCTCTTTCCACATGATTGTCTCGTGCCGGTTACATAGGACCACACTCTTCCCATGTACTGTGACGAGCCTCACAGGGCATGAAGCGCGCAATGTGTTGGATGTGCATGATATCGATAGTGCTTCACGGAGCGCGGGGCCAGGCATGGTTGGGGGGGAGTGGAAAGAGGATTCACAGCGTCACGGCATTCTTTTGGCCGGGTAGCGTGCTTTCTTCCAACTCAATCTTGGTGATGTGCTGGCCCGGGACAACGACCAGGCCAACGTAGCGGCTGTTCCAGGGCACCGATGCAGAAGCTTTCCCAGCGTGCTCGACGGCTTTGCGGACGACGTCTGCCGAGGGCGCACGGTATTCGTGTGCGAGCGCGAGGATGACGTTTCGGTCCTGGACTGGGTTGGTGAGGGCTGCAGGAGGGATCACGTCGAGCTCACCTTGTCCGTGCACTTCATCTGGCCGCCGAAGATGCGTCCGTCCGAGGCATGGATGCGCAGGCTCTTGCCGATGAACTGCGCGAGCCAGACAGTTGCCTCGTCGTTGTTCATGGTGGGGTCTGCAAGCCAGAGCCATGGCTGGATTCCAAGCTAGGTAGCGAAGTGAGGCTGTGAGGCTGTGTGGCACTGTGGCACTGTGGCTGTGTGGCACTGTGGCACTGTGGCACTGTGGCACTGTGGTCACTGGTGTGGGCACCAGCCACAGCAGGTGCCGGTAGATTTCTGCCGTCACAACGGGGATAGCACAACACGGCACATGACAGCATGCACTCCATACGGCAGAGCCTCACACGCTGCACGCTCCCACACGGCGCCAGACGCGCCTTCTCCAGGACCAGCGCCTGCTCGCGCGGCGCCCTCCCCGTGTTCCTGGCGCCCTCCAAGCCCGAACTCGCCTCCCTTCTGCAGACGCTCAACTCGCAGGTCCTGCTTCCCTGTCACCTGACCAAGGAGCACCAGAAGCTCGTCTACCGGCAAGAAAACAAAGCCCGACTCGAGGCCGAGCCGGTCGAGATCACCCTCGGCGACGTCACGCTTGCTCTCGAGCATCTCGATCGGAACCGCCTGCCCAATCGATGGCATGTCCTCCGCTCCATCGTAGCGCAGAGTGAGACGCGCGAGGATTGGGAGAACGTGGTGCGCATGATGGAGGGGTTTGCCAATGCGGGGGTACCCATCAGTGCTCCCAGACAGGGCTTCATCGTCCGGCAAATGGGTCGCCATGGCATGCAGCATCTTGTTCTGAAGGCGCTGCAGCGCGCCAAGGCAACCGGTCTGCGCATGCGCGAGCACAGCGTCGTGCTGCAGGTCCTGCGCTGCCTGTACGAGCCGCCCGCCTTGAGCGACTGGGACGAGGAGGAGACCAAGAAGGCGTTCCGCATGGCCAAACAAGTAGCCGAGCTTCTTGAAGACCCGGAGCATCATCCAACCCACACCCGACAGGGGGCCGACTCCAAGCGCGACTTCAGAGGCGACCCGGCATTCATAGCTGTGCCGACAGCATTGGCTGCCGTGCTTGCACTGCGACATGGCGCCGATGCCGCCGAGGTCAAGACACTGGCGGGACGCCTGGTAGCCGCCCTACAGCAAACCGACTACAATGTAAGCGCTCCGTGCTTGTCCCGCGTTGACATGGACGGCTAACCCCCTCCGCGCTGTAGGCGAGACTCGACGACTTCGCCAGCAGAACCGCTACCACCGAACAAGAGTTCAAGTCCAAATTCGGTCAAGCCAAATACCTACAAGAACTTGCCAACCAAGTCCCCGAAATCGTCTTCATCACGACTGCTTTGAGAACAGCAACACAAGTGCTCGAGGACGACATGCCCATGGCCACCGAGGCCCAGCAGTACGAGAGCAGAAGCGCGCAAGTCCTGGGCCAGTGTTTAGCTGCCATCAAGACGTTGCAAAGCCGAGACGGAGAAATCTTGGCTAAAGGCACGGTGGAGTATGTCAACCAGATTGCTGGAAAGAGCCCTTGACGAGCCACTGTGCAGAAACTTTGATGATTGGCAATAGTCTTGTGCACGTACCGGGGTATGTAGCGAAGTCGTGTCCGACGGCACTCATGTTCACATGACACATGCTAGCATTATGCAGACACGCATTCACGCTGCTCCGGCATCTTCAACCGTCGTATAGAGAATTCCTAACTCTGTCTGTCTGCGGTATGACCCATTCGAGACTGAAAAGGTGCACATAACGCTTGACTACGCACGACGCCCAGCCTGCTGACCCATGACGGGAATGCGCAGCATGAAGGCGTTCAGATACAATCAAACCCCGCTATCATTCCAGTTCGATGACCCCCCGACTTGATAGGTACGGCTATTCACCTATTACCATGTCCACGACTGCCCCACTGTTAGCTCGTGGCAAGAAAGAAGATTGAGTTGGAGCCGTTTTCTTTTTTCTTCTTGTCAGGCCAAGTCCAAAACCTCCTTCAACAAAGCCAACGCCCCAAACAAATCGCTATCATGATACCGCCTCGCAGTAATCTGCAAGGCAATGGGCGCTCCAACAAAGTCTGAACCGTCCCACAACGCCTTGACGTGCTGACACTCCTTGCTCAACGGTACATAGTCATCTGCATACTTGTCCTCTGCCTCGGTCTTGATGGGCGTGGGAATCACCACTCCAGGGTAATCAACGAGGTTGTACAGCGAGGTATACGACCAGTAAAACGCCGTGTCGTGCGCACACGCCGGCCCCACAAACGCCGGCCCAATGACTACGTCGACGGCCTGGTGCGTCCAGCTCGAGGCGAATCGGTGCCGGAACTCGTCGCGCTGGAAGCGCAGGGCGTTGACGCCCGAGGCGCTCAGCATCCCGTGGGGTGCGGCGTCCGACATGATGCTGTTGGTGAGCGGGTGGATGGGCTCGCCGGCCGCTGTGATGGCTTCTTTGGTCATGGTGCCGCCGTCGGGCCAGTACATGCGGCGAACGTGGGACCATGCTTGTGCTGCGTTGTAAGGCTGGAAAGGCTTGATTTGGAAGAGAGCAGCGTGCTTGGGGTCGGAGAGACGTTGTCGAGCCCACGCTATGGCGCGTTGGACCGGTGGTTGTGGCGTGATGAAGCCGTCGTGGTCGACGATGCCAATTTTTAATGGTCTTGTGATGCTGGTCTGGAGACCTGTCCATGGCATGGGTATCAATTTCGCATCTTCCAGCCATGGCTTTGCGCAAATTAACAGCCTCGTCAAGAGCTCCATGTCCCTGAGGCTTCGACACATTGGTCCTGGCGAGCCTAGAACGTTTAGCTCTGCTGGGAAGGCATGGCTAAGGAAGCCCTTCATAGGCAAGATGCAACTGGTAGGTTTGAAGCCGTAGATGCCACAAAACGCACTGGGGCAACGAATACTTCCCCCGATATCTGTCCCAACGCCGAGCACTGATCCTTTCATAGCAATGAGCGCACCTTCGCCGCCAGAAGATCCACCGGCGCTGAGATGGATGTTGAACGGGTTGAGGGTGCGGCCGTAGTGTGATGTCGTCTCCAGATGCATAATGGCCTGCGGCTGGTTCGTCTTGCAGTAGAAGACTGCGCCCATGCTTCGCAACATCGACACCATGTGGCTGTCTTCCTTGTCCAAGTTGGTACTTGCGAGGCAGCCCTGCGACGAATACGTCCCGGCGACGGCTATGTGCTCTTTGATACTGATGGGGACACCATGCAACGGACCCACCGTTTTTCCCTTGTTCTCCATGTATGTGTCTAGCGCCTGTGCTTGCTCCACGGCCTCATCCATGAACCACTGTGTCAAACAGCATGTTAGCTGATGGGCGATGATGGCGCGCTTACAAAATGCCATCGCCACTTGCACAGCAGTCCATTTCTTTGCAGCTATCGCTTCTGCCAGACCGACTGCATCATAGCTCTCCGTGATTTCAAGCTCGGTAGCATTCAAAAGTCCGCACGTAGCTGGTACCGTCGACACGTCTACTGGTGGACTGGATATGAATTGTGCTGGTAGGCGGAGGTCATGGGGAACTTTGGCTGCAAAAGTTTCGAGTATGGTGGCACGCTGTTCCTCGTACGCGGGAGTGCCTTGAGGGATGGCCTTTGGCTGGACGACACCCATCTGTAAAGAGTTTCCACCCATTGTATAATCGTGTTTCTGGTTTGTCGACAAAGATGTTTGGATGGACTATAGCTGATTTTGGGGGCTCAGGGCACAAGAGGGAAGAGCAGCCACAAAACCATCTCGACTTTCTTATCCTTAGTCTTGCTTCATCCCCGCTGATTGGCGTTGCCGTCCATGTTGGAGGCAAGCGAGGGGTTGCGACGACGTAACGAATGCGTTGCCATCAGCTGTATTTTGGTTCCGATAGCTAGGGTGTCAGTGAGCCTGGACCGATACAGTAGGTGGTATTGAAGGTCTATCTTGTGTGCAACTACGGAGTATGCCGACGTCATCAGCCTCAGCCCTCAGGACGCCGACATCCCCACAGAGGATCCCCGCTTCCGAGTCGAGATTTGCAAATCCGACAGTCTGGTCTTCCCCAACTTACCACTACATCTGCTTGACTGTACATTTTGAGAATATTACCGCATGATGGCTCTCCACGCTGATGTAAATGCTGTTCCTGGTAGCATACTCTGAATGACCTAGAGTACACTTTGAATGCTGGTACGGAGTAGCTTATCTCAGTTTCTCATCCGGCGAGCTTATGTAAGTATTTTTGGGACCGTGCCCAAAGCTGCTGAGTAATCAGCTAGCGTAATCCTGTTTTTGAATTGGCAAAGGGGTTGTGCGGGGCGTACGGACTCCGGAGTATGAGAAACTGAGATAACTGCTACAAGCGCCATCGTACTCGTCCCAACACCATCAAATAATCCAGACGATCCTTTGAATGGACATGCAAGCGCAAACTGACCGCGACAATGCATTCGAATCTACGAGTCGTCTCCCTGTTTAGTCAAATCGCTCGACGTGTGCAGTGACAGAAATGGAGCTCCACTTCTCGGATTTTTTCTTTCCTTTTTCCACGAACCCAGACACCGGCGCAATTGTCCACCGTGCCGTTGCGTGGCGCCAACAAGGTTTCCACAACTCGGGCGATGGCTTGTTTCACATTGACGGCACCGTACTTACTACTGTACCACTACTACTAAAACGCCGAGAAATCTTACCACACGGCAGCTGTCGAATCGATCAGATGAACTCCGTTAAACTCGATGACGAAAATGTCGAGGTAGCCGGCCACCCGCCCAAGATGTTCGATACTTTGTATCCGATGGTGGGTTGTATTAGGTCAGATGGAGTCGGCTTCTAGGATACGCACAGTGAGGAGAAACGACGCGTGTGACCAACAGCCTCGGCGAAGTTGAACAGACAGATTTGACGCAAACTTGGCGTGGGCTGACAAGGACGCTGATAGGCAGATTGTTTCGTTCCCACGGCGTGGATAAGGCCATTTGTTTTGCTGGGAAAGGCCGCCGCCAGGCCCCGATGGATGCCGTGGGTGGGCCCAACACTCGGCCAACGTCATGGTCCGGCTGGAAGCGTGTGTGCGCCCGCATTTTTGGACGCGTTGGCAGAATGCACACTATAGGTGGCAACTAGAGACGTGGTGCAATCAAGTGGGCGTGATAAATTAAGTTTAAATTATTTCGTGCTTGCGAATTACGCTGATCCTATCAAAGGTCTAGTAGGTAGGTATGTCGTAAAGCTATCTCACCAAGTAGATAGCGACAGATAAATGGCGGCGAACACTTCGCGGTGCCTAAAAAAAGAGAATGCCATAATAGATCGTAAACAGAAAAAAGTACCATGTAAACACTGATGGTACGCCGGGTATTATGCGCGATGACCAAATTCGAACAGACGATCATGGTAGGTAAATGTCGAAGTATGTACAGTGACAAGGCGGTAATGCAGTGTGGAGTGTGCGACTTTGACGTTGCATGAAGAGCAGCCTAGCGTTCATGCAACCATGTCGGCGGAAAGGTTCGAAACCAAACATGACCCTGGCATGAAGTGGCTAGGTCAAGGGACCCTCGTCTATAGTGAGTCCATCAGCGACATTAATGACTTTCGCTTTTTGATTGTTTTGCTCTTAGAACTGTTCGGGAAATCGTCTTCAGTGCCATCGGGGCACGGGGGCAAGACGAGAGTGGGTTCCCTCTCATTGGCGCCGCGCGCTTGCATCTTGGTCATGCGCTTCTGAGCCATTGTGCTGGAGGTGGAAGTAGGGACTGGTGGCACAAAATCTGGAGATGGACCACTGATGGATTCACTGTGGCGAGACTTTGGGCGAAGGATAATCGAAGCGCGTCGGAATTTCTGCGCGCTGATGAAACTTGAACTACCCTCGAGAGGCGCGGTTTGTGGCGTGAGGGGCGTGTATAGTGTTGAAGGCGTAGGTGGCATTTTGCTATTGACTCGTGCCTCGTGGGCCTTCTTAGTAGGGACAATGGAAATTTTGGCCAGGGCAAGCTTCATTGAAATAGAGCGTAAGCGTTTGTGCGGGGCGGGCTTGATGAGAGGTGATGTAGAATCCGTGTTTGAGTTTTCGTAGGGGTCGGAGCTAAGGAAGGCATGAGCGGCAGGCGAGGAGGGCGCGGGTGGTGCCCAATACGATTGCGTCGTCTGTGTCCTTGAGAGATGGTTTCTGGGCTGTGACGGAACGTAGACAGAGGAACGCGTGGATGAAGGAATGTCCATGGGGGAAAATACGGGGCGCGCAAGCAATTCATCCACTGCAGGGGAGATGCTGCTGGTGGAAGGAGCGGTTCGAAAGGACGAAGTCGTCGACGCTGAGTCAGGGGGGTGCAAGGTGCTGTTGTGCTTGGTAGACGGGCTGTGGCTTGTAGAAGGTCGGCAAGACTCAAGTTGGACTGAGGGAGTGATGGAGCGGCTGGTGCATGTCGAGGAGAGACGGCTAGTGGGCGTGGCTTTCATGGACAGGCGCTGGGCAGCGTCTTTCCGTAGCTGGGTGATGGCGGTGATTGGCAGGTTTGCGACTGAGGCAGAGCGCTTCTGGACGGGTGGGAGTTGGGCTGTGGGCGATCGGCAGTCGAGCTCAACGACCTTGGGACGGCCAACAAAAGCATACGAAACCATGACGGCCATGTCGCAGCTCTTGCCCTTGTTCCATCTGGAGATGGGCATGGAGCGTGCTTTGCACTCTCTGGTTGCGTCGCGGACGACTACGTCGTCGTAGTCGCACTCGGAGCCTGAGCCGTCGTCGGCGGGGGAGAGGGCTTCCTCGCTAGACATGTAGCGCTCCTGGAGGACCAGGCTCTCTTTCCGGGGCAGCGGACTTGACGGTTCCGGGGAAGCTGTGCCTATCCGCACTGTCTCGAGAGCGTCGTTGCACAGAACGGAACTCGATGCTGAACTTGCGGAACATGACGTCTCCGGGCGCGTAGCGAGTGCCGGCTTGTCGAACGACCACTGCTGGAGCTGCGAGAGTCCGGCGACGTGTGCCATTTTTTGGGGGTTTTTTTCTGGGCTGGTGGTGGGCGGCGGGAGTGCCGAGCGGGCGGTTGTGGTCGGACAGGAGGCGAGAAGCGCGGGTTGATATGAGAACAGCTGGGGCGGCAGCTGCTCCGGCGTGGAACCAAGCGTGCAGTGGAAGGCGCCAACAGGTGCGACCAGACAACGTGGCGGTGGGTTGTGGAACAGTCGGCACACGGGCTGTCACTGGAGTGGGCGGAACGGCGGTCGCCCACGTTCTGGCGCGGGCTGCGGTAAGGAGTGGAAGGGTGGAGGAACGAAGCTTGGAGGACGGAGTAGAACAGTACATATGCAGCGGACAGGGTGCAGGGCGGGTGGATATTACTGCAATCTCGTCTCCGGGCGCGCTGATTCAGTCCGCGACGGCGACCCCAACGCCGCGCTGAGCTAACACAAAGCGTTAGGACGCTGTTTCAGTTGTCACACCGTCACACGCACTGCACAGCATGTCCCCGAGACTGGAGAGCTCGTGGTCTGCCCCTGGGCGCCTTGCCAGGGGACCACTGGCCAGCTTGGCCCATCTGATCTGCCACCTGTCAACCGCTGCCGATCTTGTCAGGCCAAGACCCACTCTGTCGCCGGGAGAATTCACTCAATCCGCACCATCGGATTGCCTCATCTGTCTACCGCGCGCCGAATCGGGTGCAGCCTCCATCTGCGCATATGTCCCGAGTACTCCGTACGGAGTATCAAGTCCGGAGTAGACAACTTTCGGGATAGCAGGACCGTGCCCGCCCTTCCCTCCGTAGTTCACACACCGACGCACAACCTACTGTACAAGCGCTGACGCTTGTCTGTGCCATGATTCTTCCCACCATGGCGGGGTCACGTGCTGCATCACAACTACATTGCGGGGTACTCGGTGCTGGTACTGGTTGGTATAGTAAGTAAGCTTGGGAACGCCAACTTCACGACTGAACCACCCTGTCTTCTGTCGGGGTTTCGCCATCATGTCTTCACGTGACATCACTCCTCGTAGGCTATGGGAACACCCCAATCCCAAGTCTACCGCCATGTGGAACTTCATGCAAAGAGCAAATCAGAAGCATGGCCTGCACATGCAGGTAAGCCTGCTGTCTTCATCGCTACATCTTGTCCATGTGCATGCCACATGGAACCGCTTGTTGGCACGCCTATGTAGCATGCTGACCACCATCGCTAGACTTTCCGTGACCTCTACAGCTGGAGCGTTGGCGACAGCCGAGTCGACTTCTGGCAAGACATGTGGGATACAAGTGGGTTGATATACGAAGGTGACTACCAGAAGGTGCAGACTGACGTCCTGGCCATCGCAATGCTGGCTGATCCATTGGCAAGGTCGTGGACCCATCTGCTCCTATGGATAGCATACCCAAATGGTTTGAGGGCACACATCTCAATTTCGCTGAAAACATACTCTTTTCAGTTTCATCTTTATCCCACTCGTCGCGCAGCACAATAAACAAAGAAGACGCCAAAATCGCCCTCACGGAAATTCGCGAAGGCAATACCCACGTGCGGCACTTGTCGTGGGGCAATTTACGCCGTCGCGTCGGTCTGCTTGCCAATGCCTTTCGAGCCAAAGGCTTGAAGAAGGGCGATCGCATCGCGGTAGTCGCCAGCACAAGTTTTGACACATTCATCTGCTTCATGGCAATCACCGCAATAGGGGGCCTCTTCAGCTCTAGCAGCACCGATATGGGCACAAAGGGCATTCTCGAGCGCTTGCTGCAAATCAAGCCCGCATATGTCTTTGTTGACGACTTTACCGTCTACAACGGTAGGAAGATGGATTTGAGACCAAAGATTGAAGACATTGTGAACGGCATGCAAGGAGAAGCTTCATTCAAAGGAGTGGTGACCCAGCCCCGATATCCAGGTAGCCCAGCAAGCATAGATGGACTGGCGAAGACTGTTACCCTCGACGTATTCTTACACGCAGCAAAGGGACAAGAAGACCTGTTTTTCGAAAGAGTCGCCTTCAGGGACCCCTTTCTAGTTGTCTACTCAAGCGGCACGACAGGGGTACCAAAATGCATTGTGCACTCCGTTGGGGGAGTTCTCATCAGTGTCACCAAAGAGGGCTGCCTGCACAGGGAGATGAGTCCGGAGAGTGTCGTACTACAGTACACCACAGTGAGTCGTTACTTACACAGAAAGCAGACACACTGACATCAACAGACCGGATGGATCATGTACCTCGTCTCCGTACAGTGCTGCCTGTTTGGCTCCCGATCCGTTTTGTACGATGGATCGCCTTTCCAACCCCATCCGCAGACCTTCCTATCCATTCTTCAAGAACAGAATGTCACAGACTTTGGAACATCGCCACGTTTCCTGCAAGAATTGCAGAAGCGTAATATCGTTCCCAAGGACACGTTCGACCTTTCGTCTCTCCGCTCAGTATGCACAACGGGTATGGTGCTCTCTGAGTCGCAGTTCGAATGGTTCTATGACGTTGCTTTCCCATCGACCGTTCATCTACGAAATATCTCCGGTGGAACCGACCTTGCAGGCTGTTTTGGGATCGAGAACCCACTTGAACCTGTTTATGTAGGTGGTTGCCAAGGTCCATGCCTAGGAACAAAACTCGAAGTCTACGACAGCTTGATCGAATCTGGCCCCGGCCGTGTCGTACCCTATGGAGAGCCCGGCGAGCTTGTCGCCACAGCTAGTTTTCCTAACCAGCCTGTATTCTTCTGGGGCGATGATACTGGAGAGAAATACCAGAATGCGTACTATACTCGCTTTCCGCACGTTTGGACGCATGGCGACTTCATCCAAATACACCCCAAGACTGGACAGGTTCTTTTCCTCGGTCGCGCAGATGGTGTATTGAATCCGTCAGGCGTTCGGTTTGGCAGTAGCGACATTTACTCGGTCATCGAGACACACTTCCCTGAGATCGCAGACAGTATCTGTGTGGGGCAACGACGGCCGCAGGATAGCGACGAAAGCGTGATGCTATTCCTGAAGATGAACGAGGGACAAGCATTCACGCAGTCACTTGTGAACAGGGTGAAGAACAAGATCGCGGAAGAAAGAAGCAGGCGGCACGTTCCTCGCTACGTGTTCCAGACGTGGGATATACCAGTAAGTACACCACCCTCAAACCTAATCCCACGCATAACACTGGTGGCTAACATACTTGTAAAAGACAACAGTGAACCTCAAGAAAGTGGAGTTGCCTGTCAAACAAATTGTGTCTGGACGCATCATCAAGCCCAGTGGAACGCTGGCCAATCCTGAGAGCTTGAAGTTCTATGAGCAATTCGCTAGAGTCGAAGAGGTCGGGGAGAAAGAGGTCAAGAGCAATGTTAAGAGCAAGTTGTAGGTGCAAAATTATATCGCTTCCCAGCGGAAAGGAATGGGATGTCAGATGCACAGTAATCCTACGAATCTCATTCGCATACGCCAGGAAGCAGTAAGCTGCCGGAGTGTCCCTTCAGCTAGGCTGAAAAGAAGTATCTGGGAGGTAGACATTGGAACCTTGCAAGCCTACCCACTCGCAAGACTCAACTATTGACACTGCAGGACAATGTAATCGCCTAGTTTTTTCGTTGTTATCCAGAGTCTGCTATTTTCCACGACAGCGTTTGCATCGGACTTGGATGAGAAACTCAATGGTTCATTGACGTCACGTGCGAAGCTGGTTGACGCTAAGCACTAGCGCGAGCGTCCCAACAACAACAAAAACAGCTCCTCTCACTCGCCATCCCTGCTCACCGCGTTTTCCATATCGCGATCGCGCACCTTGCAGCCACAACTGCAACCAAGATGCCTCCAAAAGCGCAAACAGCCATCCTACGCGGACGTGGTCGCCCAAAAAAGGCAGCTGAACCCGCACCAGCGCCTGTCGCAAACGCGCCGGCCAAACGCGGACGCGTCGCAAATGCCATGGACGAACAAGAGCCATCGGAGACGCCCAAAAAGCGAGGTCGCCCAGCTAAGACACACGTCAAGGAGCCCGTTGTAGTCGCCGATGTCCCCAAGCGCGGCCGCCGTTCGTTGGTCGCGCCGCCACCGCCATCCGAAGACGCGCCCGCACCCAAGAAGCGCATGGGTCGACCATCCAAGACAGAGACCGAAGCGCCCGTCGATGCACCTAAAAAGCGCGCAGGTCGTCCTAGCAAAGCTGAAGCCGGTGCTGAAGAGCTCCCTGCACCACCAAAGCGCCGTGGACGCCCGGCCAGAGACGTCGCTACTCGCGATCTCGGCCGCGCTGCAGGCTCCCCTCGCGTTAGCAAGACTCGCACCAAGCCGGCTCCGAGAGCTTCCAAAGCTTTCGTCGCTGCGACCCGCATCGACCCGCGCGTGCGTTCCAAGCTTCGCACCCGTCTACCCCCAGCACAGAAGATCAAAGAGCCAGTCGTACCCACACCCACAAAGCGTCGTGGTAGACCGGCTAAGTCTGCTGCGGCAAAGGCTGCTGCTCCGCTCAAGAAGGTGTCAGGCCGCACGGCCACAAAGGCTGCCGTCACCAAGCTTGTAGCCCCACGAAAGAAGCGAGGCTACACTGCGCTGGAGATCCCGGATAAATTCGCTGCCCAGGTCCAGCAGTATCTACAAGACTTACTTGATGCTGACTCCGTTCCCGCGCCCGCTGATAACGATGCGGAGCAAGTTGCCGAAGACGAAACAGAAGTTGAAGCCGAAGGTGGCGCTGAAGACGACCTTGGTATCGCCGCGGAAGAGGGCATCGTCCCCACGAGTATCGCTGGTAGCGACGAAGAGGAAGATGCTCTCGCGCCAGCAGAGCAAGGTGACGCCGCAAAGGGACTGGATGATGATTCGGCTGCAGATGCAGAGTCAGACATTGACGCCCAGGAACACAGTGCTGAAGGCGATGTTGTTGAGGCGATTTTCATCGAGAATCGTGTGGAGGAGTCGATCAAGCCCGCTACGGCAGTCGAGCTTGAATTGAACGTGCAGGAAGTTGTTCAGAGCGAGCAAGACTCGCAGGACGATCTTGATTCTCTTGAAGAAGAACTGTACGAGGTCACTGAGAACTACGACGATCAGGCCACATCGCTCGGGGACGGCGACGTAACGAGCGCTCTCATGCATGAGGAGTTCAGGCCTGCGTCGGATCATATTTTTGGTTAAGAGACTATGTCGCCTTGGCTCGCGATGCGCCTGGTAGTTTGTAGCACGACGTGCTTCATCCACCTACAAGGCAACCGGAACTGCCTTTGTGCATGGCTATCTATTTCCAGCGAGGTCCCTGCGGCAGCATTCTGGCGAGGCGTGGACTTTCACTGGACCATATGAATCGTGGGATGCGGCGTACGGCGCAAGGGTCTGATCCTTCTATGAGAGACTCATTGGCCAAAGCAAATGATGCCTTGCTCGTTGAGCATTTTTACGCTTTTTGCGTAAACGCGACAAGCTAACTCTACTTCCAACCTTTGCAGATCCGTACACAGAATACACGAATACAATCTGCCTTCAAAAGCCTGTTATTGTGATCCTGCCGTGATATTTTTTCCAACCTAACCGCCACGCAGTACCTGACCTCTATCTATCTGTATACGAGCCAAACATTTCAAGGTAGCAACAATAAAAACAACCTCCCCGAGGCTTTCTTGAGCAGAAGAGCTATACGCTATAAAAGAATAGATGAGCGTACATAGACATATAGTCGGCGTCTACAAAACCAAGCGGGGCTCACACTACTATCCGCAACACATGCCACCAGTCCTTTCCCGATCAAAGTCCTCGTCCTCCTCCGCGTAGCTCTCGAGCCTGTTGCTTTTGGTCCGCGGGTGGCGTGTGAGTCATTGAACACGGTACTCGGCTTGCGCGACGGACAAGGTGTTCGCAGGTAAGCAGCGCAGCGAGGAGCAAGACGCGAGGCGTTTGTTTCCGATGTTGTGCATGAGAGAGGGGCGGTGGGAGAGGTAGAAGCCCCGTGTGAGGATTTGCATGCGAGGCGGATGGGTTGGGCGCGCATGATGCGGGGGACAAAAGTGTCGGACTGTGCGAGGGGAGCTGTGTACTTTGGTTGGGCTGGAGGCATACTTGCGCGCAAAGCTTGGGGAAGCTGGGGCGCGGGCGCCGTAGTCTCTTGCAAGAGTCATGCCGCTGGAGCATGTGCGTGCAAGCGATGTTGGATGATGTTGTGGAGCTGAGATTCGCTAGTGTGCATCTGAGTAGGCTACTCTGGAGCAAGCCACGCGGGCAGGCTGAGGACACAACAACCAACCTCTGATCAAACCTGGATTGTGGACCAAAGAGGAGCACGAACTCTTTCAAAGATATACAGCTTCATGAGGTAGGTCTACTCGTAAGGATAGGGAAAACGGAGAAAATCGTCTCTGGATAAAATAGTTCATGGTGGCATGTCCGGTGAGCAATGTCAGTATCTGGTAGCAGGCTAGCGCAACCTTGGTGTTTGCAACGATAGAGCGACGTGCATGTCAGAAGACGGGGTGAATTTTCCGAGGGCATGAACTGGGGTTGTCTCAGATGTTGAATTGAATCTCATTGTGGTGACATCTCCTTGTCTTGACATGCAGCACGATATCTATGCCCCTGAGCGCATACAGCTGACTCTATCAGCAGACGGTGGCCGTTCGCTGTAGGTGCGCTCATTTGCTTCTCTTGTATATTTTGTTGAGAAAGCCGGTGAATATCTCCTTCTTCAGGCCTCCCGACTCATCGATGTTGTCAATTTTTGACTTTAAATCGTTCACACGCTCTTCCTCCCACTGCTCGTAGAACTCCTGCAGCTTCAAATCGACGTACAACTCCTTGACCTTGGCCTCTTTTTGTGAGTCCTTCTGCCCATAGTTCTCGTCAAGGAGCTGGCGCTGCTCCGGTGTCACCATCTTCAAGGCTTGGTTAATCAGCCAGGAGCATTTGTTGTCTCGGATATCTGTGCCGATCTTGCCGAGCACAGTGGGATCCGCAAAAGCATCGAGGAAGTCATCTTGGGCCTGGAAGTACTCGCCCATTGGGATGAGGATATCGTGTGCGGTCTTGAGGTTTTGGGGAGTTGCAAGATCAAGGTGTAGTAGGGCAAGGGCAATTGGCAGGTAGAAGGAGTAGTATGCGGTCTTGTAGATGACAATGAAGCTGAACTTGTCAAGGCTGAAGTTGTCGAGGTTGACGTCGTCCTCGGGTGCAGTCAACAAGTCGCAGAGCTGGCCACACTCGGTCTGGAAAGTGACTTCGTGGAACAGCTCTACCATGTCGATGTAGTTTTTCTCTTGGCGAAAATGCTTTTTCAGGAGCACATAGATGGACGTGTCCAGCATGAAGGAGTCGTTGATGGCGATCATGCCGACTTTGGGGGCCAGGTACCAGCATGGATTTCCGCGGCGGGTTTTGGACGAGTCCATAATGTCATCGGAGACGAGGAAGAAGGCCTGGAGCAGCTCGATCAACCATCCAAGCAGCGCTGGGCGGAAGTAGTCGTCCGACTTGGGGTCCAGTGTCTTGCCAGAGAGGATGGAGGTGGTGTCGATGACCGACATTCCTCGATTGCATTTTCCGCCGACGGTGTTGTGGTTGAGCGACTGCAGTGACGGGTGAGCATAGGACGCCGTGGGGGAAAAGGCGAGGGGATACTTTTGTGAACCAATCAAGTGACTGCTGGGGCAGGCCGTACTGTCTGCAGTGGTCCTGAAGGTCGGCGCGGATGCGGGGCCACACGCTCTCGAACTCGGCCAATGTGGTGGGCATGTTGAGGAGTGCAATTGGCGTGCAGTGACAAAAGGAGCGTGTTGTGGGGGGCGGCGGTGGCGGGAGTGAAGACGGTGAAGTACCGTATGTACTGCACTGAGTAATTTCCGCGGCGAAGAGGCCCGTGCGGGTGACAGGTCGACAGGTGACGGGGTGACAGGTCACGGGTTCTCGACGCGCATCAGTCGACGCGCCATTGACAGCTCCCCCCCTCCCCCGCCGCGCGCACAACAAACACGCCAGCACGCCGCCTCCCATGAGCACGCTGTCGCAGGCAGACGAGGCGCAACTGAAGGCGCAGCTGCAGGACGCCGTGGTGTCTTGCACGGAGCGGTGTCTGTACCACTCGGCGAAATGGTGCGTCGCGCTCTCCAGTCCACTGATGGCAACTGATGGCAGCTGATGGCGCCCAGGGCTGCCGAACTGCTCAACTCGCTGCCCGCCGCCGACAGCGACGACACGCACGCCGATGCGCCTCCGCCCGTCCCCCGAGACGCCACTGAGCAGCGCCTCGAGGCCCGCGAGGCCCACCAGTACCTCCTCGCAAAGACGTACTTCGACTGCCGCGAGTACGACCGCTGCGCCGCCGTGTTCCTGCCCGGCCCGCTGCCCAAGCCCTCCGCCCAGGCCCCCGCCCCGCCCAAGCTCCCCGCCCCGGCCTCCGCCCTGCCCAAGCACGCCGCCCCGCCCCCCCAGCGCCCCGCCGTGGCCTCGCTCAGCCAAAAGTCGCTCTTCCTCGCCCTCTACGCCAAGTACATGGCCGGCGAGAAGCGCATGAACGAGGACAGCGAGATGATCCTCGGCCCCCACGACGGCGGCGTCACCCTGAACAAGGAGCTGCCCGCCGTCGCCGCCGTCCTCGACGCCTGGTTCAAGGCCCTGCCTTCGAGCGGGCGCCAGCCGCAGGGCTGGCTCGAATACCTCTACGGCATCGTGCTTCGCAAGGGCAACAACGGGAAGCTGGCCACGGACCATCTCATCCAGAGCGTCCACCAGTGCACATACAACTGGGGCGCATGGCAGGAGCTCATGAGTCTGCTGGGCTCCCCCGAGGAGCTCAACCACATCATCCCGCGCCTGCCCCAGAACCTCATGGCCTTCATCTTCCACGTCCACGCCTCGCAGGAGCTCTTCTCCGCCGGCGACCAGATCCACGCCTCCCTCTCCCAGATCCTGGCCATCTTCCCTACCTCGGCCTTCCTCAAGACCCAACGCGCCCTGCTACACTACCACAACAAAGACTTTGACGAGGCCGAGCTCATCTTCTCCGACCTGCTCCTTTCAGACCCCCATCGTCTCGATCATCTGGACGACTACTCCAACGTTCTCTACGTCATGGGCATGCGCCCGAAACTCGCCTTCCTCGCCCAACTTGCAACCTCGACCGACAAGTTTCGTCCAGAGACGTGTTGCGTCGTCGGCAACTACTATTCGCTAAAGTCTGAGCACGAAAAGGCCGTCATGTACTTTCGACGAGCCCTGACGCTAGACCGCACATTCCTTTCTGCATGGACTCTGATGGGCCACGAGTTTGTCGAAATGAAGAACACGCACGCTGCCATTGAGACATATCGTCGTGCCGTCGATATAAACCGCAGAGAATACCGCGCCTGGTACGGACTGGGCCAGGCTTACGAGCTGTTGGAGATGCAGTCCTATGCGCTCTTCTACCATCAACGCGGAGCTGCACTGCGGCCCTACGATCCCAAGGTCTGGATGGCCGTCGGCCAATGCTTCGGCAAGATTGGCAGGTACATGAACGGCATTCGAGCCTACAAACGCGCCCTCGTTGCGGGTTCCTACTACGACCCTGGCGCTGGGTCATCCTTTGGCGCCGGAGAAGTCTCAGGCCTTGGCGGTGGTATCCTCGATCCTGAGGTGCTCTACGCCATCGCTCTTTTGTACGAGCGCCTGCACAACATGACTGAATGTGCCGCTTACATGGAGCTGGTTCTTGCACAAGAAGATGGTCCAGATTACGATGAGTTGGGCTCCGAAGAGACGGGCGGTGTTGGCGTGACAGCGACCACAAGCAAAGCAAGGCTATGGCTTGCAAGATGGGAATACATGCGGGGCATGTATCAGCGCGCTATGGAGCTCGCGAATGAACTCTGCCAGGACGGCGTCGAAGTAGAAGATGCCAAAGCACTGGTGAGAGATATCAGGGCAAGAATGGAGAGGGAACGCGGGGACGCAACATCTTAGCGAATTTCCAATCCGCCATTGTGCATTGCAGGCGTATAGGTATGATACCCAAGCAAACTTTGACTTACCCAGCGTGCAGTCCACAACCATTTGGCCACCATGTCGTATGCCTGCTACTCAGCACAGTCTGCACTATGAACAAATTAAAAGCAGCTTTCATGATATGTCCGCCGATGACCGGACATGTCGACCATACAGCTCTATTAAGCGCGCAAAGTGAAGGGAGGACTGTAATCATAATCCAGTGTCGGCTCTCGACACTCACAGCAGAACCATGGACACCGTGGTGGTGACCGATTGCAACATGTCACCATAGTCCTGCATGCACAGAAATCGCCAGTCAATCTCGAGACCCAGTACAAATATGCCTACATTTCCGCCTCCTCCCTACAACTTCTTCTCGACCCCTTGGGCTGCCTTGACATTGTAGCCAAGAGCCGTGACTTAATTGATACCCTCATCAGGCAAAATCACGAATAGCCTCCACCACGCGCCATTATTACAGTGGAACGCGTATCGATATTCGGGAAGAGTACAACAAGAGATCAGCTCATTGGTTTAAAAGACGGCCTTCTCACGACAGATGTCGGGAGTCGCACAGAACTCCCACGACACACGATGATCAAGACAGGTATTGTGAGAGTTCCTCCAGTCGAGCCAGACGACGTGCGTCTCCCGACGAATACCAGAGTTTGGACAAGAGCCTGAGGTCAGATTAAAATCGACACGAATACAACGAGAGCTTATCAAGTCTTCCAGAACGCCGTGCATCTCCCTCTCATCATCAATCCCTGTCCACTCCCCAACCAGAATACTTCGACACAAGCCCCGACTCACCCATAGACTGTCTCTACTGGTACCTCGGGCTGCTCGAGCGCGACCACCCTTCACTTGCCAACCTCAACAAGCGTACAAGGCCCTCTCGCTGACGCACCACCCAGACAAAGTCTTGCAAAAGAGTGCAGAAGAGCGAGAACACTCGGCTACTCGCATAAGACAGATTAACCAGGCCAAGGCGATTTTGATTGATGATTCGGAGAGGAAGTTGGCGTATGATGAGCAGATGATTGTCAAGGATCATGATTTTCTGGCGTGGAAAGAGAGGGAAAAGGGGATCGCAGTGTATGTTTCTGGGGCTGGGGGAAAGGGGTGAGAAATCGAGGCAAGAAGAGAACCCTAGCTCTAGAAAATTAATCAAGTAGGATTCTGTCTTAACCCTCTATTTGCCATGGTGCACTGATCCATTAATTCTGTGCAGAGCAATCCTGTAGAATGGAGCATGTCAATGGTAGTAGACATTAATCCGGTAAGGCTTTTTTTTATTCACGATAACAAACAGGCAGATATGCAATATGGAACCACAACGGGCGCCAGCCATTGTAGCACATGGACATACTAGCAACCCGTCCTACTGCCCTGCTCACCGCTAGTGATTTACTGCTCAATGGCATTGCTGCGGAATTCCAAGTCCCATTGTGGGATCTGTGAAGATGGGCGAATCCTTCGAGCATGGGAAGAAGTTGATTATTACCGAATCGGGAAATTATGTACCATGGGAAGGAGTGGCTGGGTACCAATCTTTGAGTTGAGGCGACGATGATTTTGCAAGAGAGTTGAATACGGTCTTTCCACTTTTGTGTGCGACTTGGATACCAAAGTGGGAGCCAATATGTCCCGTGGTTCCAGTGAGGGTAGCGGCGTAGGGTCTCGTTGTTTCTGCATTTAGACCACGATATATAATTAAAGTCCGCACCCGATTAAGCATATCTCTTTTGATCCCATCTAATACACTCCCCACTTTGGCAATACGAAGAAGCCATTTGCAGTAACGGTATCCCAATATTCTTCCACCTCTTGCCGAATACATCCACATACAAACTCTTCTTATCCACATCATGTACGACATGGACTACCAGCAAACCGAGCGCCAGCAAATCATGCTAGAGGATATGGTCGTGCCTGACATTGAGGCATGTGACCGGGCAGGTGGTTTGAACAACTTGTCGATGCCGACAAACCAACCAGGGAACATGCACACCTTCACAATGCCGATGCATCAGCAATTTCCGTATGAGGTTCAAGGCCATGGAAATCTCCTGCAGCCATCCCCGCCCATGGCGTGGCAATACCCGGCGCCTCTCCACCAGGTGATGCTACCACATGGTCATTGCAAGCCATCAACGGGGCACGACCAGGTTGCCATGGCCCCTCAAATGCTCAAATCCCTGCCCATGACCACGTCTCTCCTACAGCAGGTAACACAGGAGAATTGGCAGCAGCCAACGATGGGTTATGAGTTGCAAACACCTGTTGCTCCAGCGGTCTTCCCTTTTCAGCCGGCCATGCCTTCACCCATGATTACGCCCCAGCAAATGCCCACCCAAGAAGCCCCAAAGAGGAAAGTGGGCCGTCCTCCGGGCTCCACAGACACCAGGAAGCGCCTTGAAAGAGGCACATTCAAGGCCATGACGCCCAAGGAACAGAGGGTCCACAAGGTAACTCTACGAGACGGGCGGAAGCAGAAGAAAATCCAGGCGGAAAACGCACATGGTCTTCGTCAGGCTTCAGACTCGGAAGCTGTGTGCCGGGGTTGGGCGTCGCCTGCAGTCGGCGTTGGCGATGCGTTCCTGGCGGCGTCTTCATATGCAGATCCTGGGCTTCCCCGGGAGCCTCTCTTCGACGATGGCCTTGGCAACTTTTTCTTCGGCGGAACATCACGAGGATGGGGATTGCCCTCGTGATAGCCATCACCGCGCCATCGGGCCCAGAGAACCATAAAGACGAGGAAGCCCAGGAGCAGTGCGATTAGTGTTGGCGCAGCAGGATGGCGCATGTTGTTCTGAAGCTGGTTTGATTCAAGAGCTCGTTCGTTTCGTCTTTCGCTTTCGTACATGTCAGATTGAGGCTGCTAAAGTTTGTGCATAGCTATGAAACAATTCATACCAAAGTTCACGAAATTAGTAGACCATGAGCAGGTTCCCTGCGCCACTGCTGTGATGCTGAGGTAGTAGAATGTGTCGATCGGATTTTCGAGGTTGGTGTTGCGTGCGGCGAGTTCGGAGAGTTTACGCAGTAGAAAGCACGACCAAGACGAATTCCTTGGCGCGGACCATGAAGCGTACTTGGTACGGCCACCGCATGGCCTGAAGTCAATCACAACATTCAAGGATAGACAACGTTTGCGTCGAAAGCCGTTGAAGCCTCTACACTGTGTCGTGCCATATGTGTTTGTAAATTGATTTCTACTTTGACGTATGTCAGGCTACCATGCCGCCCTACAAGATGCAGCATGTAAAATCCCCATCGCTATGCCTACAAGACGCAGCATATAAAAACCCCATCGCTATGCATACAAGACATTATTTTTATCAATCCATCCCTACGTACTTGAACCATAGCGGCCGACAGTCTTCTTGTTTCAGCCAACTCTCACCATCGGTGAAGCGACCAGCGACACAGCCTGAGCACTTGGGATTGTTGGGGCAATTAAAGAAGGGTATGTGTTGGTAGCCAATGTCCTTGAACCAGTGTATCTTGCTCTTGTCTTCAAACAAGCCAAGGGCAATGCTGTGGACTGGCGCATCGCCCCAGCGCTCGTAGAAGAAGCCACCAGCACGGTCGAGGTGGTCAAAGTATTCGCGGTACTTGTTGCTCCGCCAGAAAGACAAGTCAGCAATCTCAAAGTTGGACCAGAAGTGACACGTCGAGTAGCCATGAGCTTTGCGATTATGCTCTGGTCTCCTTGTGGCGTCCTCGAGCCACTCGCGCGCATTGTCCGGGTGGACGTAGTCTGGGTGGTCGGCCAGGAATTTTGTTGTCTCGGGCCACAAGGTGGCTACGCTCTCTGGGCTGTCGTAGAGGTTGATGTTGAAGCCGTAGGTCTTGTTGTGGTCTTGCATCCAGCGGAAGACATCGTAGTCGACGTCGCAGAAGAAGTGGACCTTCGGCTCGACACGCCAGTAGTACTGCACGTCCTTGAGGGCGGGATGCTCGCTGAACATGCCGCTGTTCCAGCGGCACATTTGGTGGTAAGACTGGCGCTCCATGTACTGCACACCCTGCGAGGCGAGGAGGTTGACCGACTCCTGGTAGAGGTCGGGGTTGATCCACGAGGGAATGTCCCAGTGGTCGGCGGGGACAAGCTCTGTTGCACATCAGATGGTTAGTTGGCATGATGCGCCGCTACACATGCGGGGGACCAGGGCGGAGGGGAGGGCACGCGACATACCGTAGCGGACCTCGGCGTTTGTGGCGGCTCGCGTCCTGCGCTTGAACTCGTCGGTGAAGGGCTTGTCGTTGAAGAAGGTCCACGGGTAGTTGAACTTGCGGTTCCAGGTGCGCTCCAGGTCGTGCATGCTCTGCAGCATGTCGTCGAGCTCCTCGTTGCGCACCAGGCTCAGGATGGTGGCATTGATGCGCGCGCTGTCGGCCTTGCGCGGCGCGTAGTTGTCGCCTTGGACTCGGCGCAGCGGACCAGCGGGCTCACCGGAGACTGTGCGACGAGGTCAGCGGGCCAGAGTCTTGGACAGTTAGAGGCATTGCAGCGGCATGGCGGGTGCGGCATACGGTCCAATAGCGGGTCGCGGTCGGGCTGGCCATGGTGGACGCCCAGAGGCTTGCTGTCTCCGCCCGTGGGCAGGCGCAACTCGGCCTGCGGAGTCTGGAATATCTGCACAAAGAGGTATACGAAGATGCACATGGTGGCCGCGGCCAGATAGCGCATGCTCCTCGGCAGCGTCATGTTGCGGGCGCGGCAGTTGCACTTGACGCGGGCGGCTGGTGAACTATCTGGCTCGGGTGCCTGACGCCGAGTTTTGGGGCTAGGCCCAAACAAGTAGCTGCACAGATTATCGAATGAAGCGCCAGGTCATGTGACTGTGACTCGTGACTTGCGCCGTGGGTGACATGTCACGTGCTGGGTGCGCGGAGTGGGGCAGCAGGCAGGCATCAACTTCAACTGTTGCTGAGTCAGCTCCACCACGCTTCATCCCCCACTGGTCCGCGGCGCGTTGAGATGGCCCAACACGCGAAGATTTCCACACTCACCGACGAGCTCATCCTCTCCGTCGTGGGCTTCGACCCTGCTACCCACCGCCAGGCTTACAAACATGCCAAAGACATCGCCTCGCGCGGTCTGCGCGGCCACCACTTTGGACGCACAAACCAGTTCCAAGTCGAGTCAGCCTTTGCTGGACTAGACGAGAAGTTCCGTGTCAAGAACCGTGATGACCTTGCCGATGCACTGCAGGCACGTCTGCAGAAGCTGGAAACTATAACGACCAGATTCAGACCAGACTTCCTCTCGCTGTTACTGCACCTGACCGACCGGCCGCTGGAAAACACAAAGGTGGAAGCCCTAGAACTATTGCGACCTCCGAGTCCCGAGCCTCCTCTGACCTGGGATGAAATTCTTCAAGAGGATCCTTACAGCGATGATGATATTTGGAAGGACATCGATTATGCTGCCGGATCCTCGGGTGACGAGCAGGTTCCCAAGAAGCAAGCAAGACCAAGAGCTTCGCCGCCCGCCAGCGTCGACGAAGACGATACACATGACCCCGCGACCTGCCTCGTAACCATAGACGAAGCTCTCTCGCAGCAGTTGCGATCCACCCAATTCTGGAGTGCCGTGGCAGATCACAACGACCTTCAGGGAAAAGACATCACTGAGCTCCAGGCCGTTCGAGAAACATTGTTTATGCTTGCTGGCCTTCGGACTAGCCTGTATAGGTTGGACCAAGAGCGGAAAAACATTCGCATCAATACCTCCTACACTCTCGGCCATGCCAGAGCCAGCACCATAGAGCACCTCCTAACAGATTTCCTCACAATAGGCGGAAACCTATATCGCTTGCGCCAGTGGACGAAGCAAACATCCCCCCTCCCTCTCGTCCAAACCTTTGAGGCTGCGGTGCTTCAGCGCCTGTCTGATTTCGATCGTGCTCTTGCAGAGCTTCAGCAGCAATACCTGACCCCAGGGCCTCCCATAGCAGTGAGTTTGCTCCATTTCCACGCTGACCTGCGTATTTCTTCGGCGCCTCTTTGCCATCTTGCACACATGGTCTCCGACATCGAGCCTGAGCTCCTCGTGAACCCTTTCAGCCACTTGGAGGCGCTTTTTGATCAAACGACCCTTGCGCAATTGACGCTGGAGACGGAAAAATTCCGGTACCTCTCCCAGCTCTTCTTCGACTGCCTACAAACGTATCTCAAACCTATCCGGAATTGGATGGAGAACGGCGAGCTGGGCTTGAATGACGAAACTTTCTTTGTGTTTGAAAACGACACCGGGTCCGACGTGAACTCGCTTTGGCATGATCGATATGTCCTGCGCCGCAACGCTCACAATACGCTGTGCTCTCCTTCATTCCTCCAGCCAGCTGCAAAAAAGATATTTAATACGGGCAAAAGTGTCGTGTTCTTGAAGGAATTAGGCCTACACGGCCGTGCAGTGAGTTCTGCCGTCTCTGAACCACGGCTTGACCACGCTACAGTATGTGGCTTTTCGGGAGAGGTACCATTGTCGCCCTTCCCGGAGCTCTTCCAGAGGGCATTTGACTATTGGATGCAGAGCAAGTATTCTCAAGCCTCCAAAATGTTACGACAGCACCTTGTAGACATCACTGGTCTCATGCGCACCCTCGTAAACCTCGAAACACTGTATCTTGGTAAGAACGGAGCCGTCTTCGAAGACCTTGCAAACGCATTATTCGAGCGTATGGATGCCGGCCATAAAGGCTGGAATGATCGTTATGTCTTGACAGAGATGACGCGTGGCATTTTCGGAACAGTCATGCCCATCTCAGATGCTGACAAGATCGTTGTGCGCTCTTCGAAAGTGCGACGTGATTCTCAATCCGTTGTGAACTTTACTGCCGTATCTCTGGATTTTGCGCTCTCATGGCCAATCCAAAACGTCATCCAGAGATCCTCAATACCTGTCTATCAACAAGTATTTACTTTTCTGCTCCAAACATATCGTATAAAATATTTACTCTTGGGAACTCGTCCTCCACGCGGCACTGGGCGCCAGGAATCCAAGAAGGCGACCGCCGTTCTAAAGCGCAAGCTGCAACATCGCCTGCTCTGGTTTGCTGACTCGCTGCGGTCTTATCTCACGGAAACCGCCATCTTTTTCACATCTGAAGAGATGTACATACGTATGGATAAAGCGGACGACATTGACGAAATGGCGCATGTCCACGTCAAGTATGTAGCGCGCCTACAGCAACGTGCGATATTATCAAAAGATGTGAAGCCAGTTCACAAGGCAATCACTGAAATTCTGGGACTTGGCGTGCTCTTCTCAAAGACAATAGCGAATGACGACCCCAAGACTTCAAGAAATGCCACCTCAAAGCAAGTCAAATCAGTGTGGCGACATGGTGAGGAGTCCGGCTTGGTTGAAGCAGAATTTTCAGACTCTTCTTCGGAAGCAGAAGCAGAAGAAGATGCCAACGTTGACGTGCCTACAATGGCACATGAGCGCATTACGGATTCAAACTCCATGAAAACACTGCGGTCCATTGATAGCGAGTTCGCCAGGTTGCTCTCATTCGTCATGTCAGGACTGCGAAGTGTAGGGAGAGCAGGCGCGGAACCCATGTGGGAACAATTGGCGGAACGTCTGGACTGGCAAGACAAGAAACAAAGAGTCTAATCAGGTAGTGAGATGGGCTCGGTACGGAATCAGGATATCACGAGACTACCGAATCGCGTCTTTGATTCTAGCACAGCATTTCATTATCGCATGGTGGAGGTGTAGGGTGGCATCGGGGTACAGGTCGATTCGTTGTGCAGCGCTTCTCTTCAGCTGGGAAACAGATGTCATCCGTTCCGAATGCCAGGTTGTCTACCATTTATCAGCAACAGGACGCTAAGGCTCCCGCATTACTTTGTCCGTGTACCAAGAAAGCAGCACCGTGTGAGCAGCACCCTCATCCTCCAATAGGTATCCGTGAACCGCGAACTGAAATGTTCATATAAGAAATCGACTTCACCCCAAGTAACAACTGCATCCGCACCACGCTCATCCAAATCCTGCTGACTTTCATCTTCCACCTACAAGGACTAAATCAAGCTCTCGAAATGTCACGCCATATCCTCGGGTTTGGCGGCCGCGGTACAAGCCCAGCAGGCATTGCCTTCTGTCTCACCGCCCTGCGCGACTCACACACTCTAGCCCTCTACGTCCGCAACACCTCCAAATTACCCACCGAGATCTCATACAACGCCCTCGTCATCGCCGGCAACTCAAATACGCCACATCGCTCGAAAAGGCCGTCCAAGGCGGTGCAAAAACACGCGAGTCATTCTCTGGAGTCTGGACTCGTCGAAGAGAATTGTGAAAAGGCCAGTTACTGATCACAGAAAACAACTAGAAATTTGTCTCGCTGCTTCAGAAGTATCACCACACGCGATTCCTGTTCCGGAGTACCGCATCGTACGAATTTTCCCAGGATCGCTCCTCGCTGCTTTTCCCGCTGGTGCTGTGGATGGTGTATTCGCTTGCTCGCGGTGCGTATCAGGAGATGAATAGGTATACGCCGCTTTTTACGAGTTTGCCGGCGGATGATGTGGAGGGGACCATGTTGCGGGTACCTATCCTGAAGAATGGTGATGCTAGAGAGGTTAGTGCTGGGTTTGTGGGGCACAATGAGGTAGTCGTGTTGCTCGAGCGGAAAGCGTTGGCAGAGTGGGTGTCGAAGGAGATGTAGGAGGTTAATTGGGTTGGGAAGTGTCCTGCGATGTCGGATGCTTGATGTTTTGAACGCATGCAGTGGAATTGTTATGTTCGCCTCATTTCCCAGTCTTCTTCGAGAGCCTTTGTCCCGTTGGAATAGCATGCTCAAAAGACCATGGATGTAGCATGGCCCGATCATTACAGATACACGCGGACATTTTTTCACTGCGGACCACTCGACAATTCGATCCATTGCTCGCTTCCATAGTTGGCTTAAAACCCATGGTTCGAAGCTCGTTTAGAGCGATGGCTCATGTGTCTCGAATCACAAACGTCGTGCCTGGACCCCTCAATACTAGAACTGCACAGTGTCTGCAGGAACCAGGCCTACCCGCCCCTGCTTTGTGACGATGAAGTGGTGTCTCGGAAGTGTGTGTTACCCAAGTAATCGTGCATTATCTAGCCGAAAAGCCCCTCTCGCGGTAGATTTGTTACTGGATCATAGCGCAAGTGCCTGTTCGACTCGGGGTCTGACCGAAACTAAGTGGATGGGGATCAAAATCTTTTACAGAAATTGCCGGTGTTAAACAAGAGATCTTCGGTGTAAATCTGCCATATCTTTATTAGCTCGATTGGTCCAAATGTTCTGATATTTCATATATACCGAGATACTCCTGCAGTGGATGCTCAAGATTGTCTGGGTCTGCTGGTATGTGAGTAATGAGCGCGCGGCGAAGTACAATGATGTAGGAAACCCCGCTAGGAGAAGGTCTGCGTGTGAATTGTTAACAGATCAAAGTCTTTATGGTGTCTTGAAGGTCCATTAGGTTTTGAACCTTCTCGCAAGGTGAAAACGGCGGTTAAATACGGAAGCCAAACGAGAGTATATCGATTCGATGCCCACAGATCATCAAAGGCCCTGGCCCTCCAGTTAGGTGCGTGTTGCTGCCCATGTGGTGTAGAGGCGTCGAGACGACATAATTGCAGGAAAAGACGGGCTTCCATATATTATTTCTCTGGACGCAAGTCCGGCCATCGGAAAGCGGTCTCACCACCCCAAAGCTTGGGGCCGTGTTCAAGTGCAGGCTTACGACGCCGCAATATGTCAGCATGTAAAGTGGGATGTATCATGTATCTGCCATACGGAACTCTCCAAACGGGACTCTCCATGTGCCCAGTCGACTGTTCATGTGTAATCCGTTACGAATAGTTTTGGAACATACAGTTACATACATGCCAGGTCCGTTACCAGCAGAAATACGACTAAGTAAAGCGTAGACTATGTCCTTGTCGTACTTGCAGTTTTGATGTCGGAGCTCCCGTGTCACTCTCCCTAGTAGGCAAATGAGGTTCCATGCCCCGTTAAAGATCACAGGGACCGAAAATGAGGCGCTGTGTCTCTCGTACACATCGCAACCAATCTCGTGCTGAGTTCCAGAGTCTTGAAAGTCAAGGCGTTCTTGCCACAGTGGAATTGTGAGACTTTGGCGAGAGACACTTTTTGAGTGATGCACAGTCGAGCAAACCATACACTGTCGAAGATCGTCTCCACCCGTGCTTCCACTGCAGCTGCAACGATCGTACTTGCTTCTGCGTCGCCGATTGATTGATTCCAGGTTATTGCCTATAGGCCTTGCACTTGATCTGAGTTGCTGGCCCACTCTCTAAGAAATCTCATCACCTAACCAAGTTGAACCAACAAAGCACCGTGGTAGGCTGCCGATAAATTTGGCCCCTCAACGCAACTTGGGTGCCCTTCTCAAAATCATTGTGCTGATCAATGCAGGTTGCATCTATACACAGAGTGCGACTCCTTTCAGGCAGTCGCAATTGCGTAGTGATTGAATGCAAGTTCCTCGAAATGCGAAAAACTTTAATACCTACCATGAGCGATACAAAATGATCAGAATCACCCCAGAAATAGGAAGTGCTTCTTAAGGCTCGTCCTGGTATACATTTTGGATTATCAGCTTAGCCCTGAGTGATGAAGCGTAGCAATAGTCGCAGTAGCCTGATACTGGCGTTTGTCGGGATGACGTTTTACACATAGTTCGTAGGACTGAAAAGAGAAGTCAACGTTGCATCGATTGAAAGCCGGCGAAATTATTGGAGCCTCCGTATTGCGCAGGACACAGCATTCCAGGCCTGTGGCGTTCATTTGTGGCTGTGCACCTATTCTTAAGTCCCCCCGAAATTCGGCTACCAGGCTTGATTTGCTGTCCGTGCGCGAGTTTCTGATGACGGATGTAAACAGGAAAGGGATGCCGTTTGTTTGAGAGAGTTGGGCAGTGGGGATATGTGTGGTCGAGGAAGCCTCATACTCGTTCATGTTGACTCGCGCCTAGCGTTGTTACAATGCTAGTAAACTCTTATCGTGGCACTAGCATACAGACATCCCGCTTCAGGGCTTCCCACTTCTCTACTACTGAAGTTACAATGCCCAATGCGATCGCTTACATTGCCCGGAATGGTAACGCCCCACTGAAGCGGCTTCGTAGTCATGTCTTCCTCCCTAGTCTCGTCCTGGCCTTCGTCATGTCGCACATGACAAGCCGCGCTTAGAACTGCGCTGTTGGTTGCGCCAACCCCAACTCCCTGTGGATACGTGAAGATGCACGCAATGAGGAAGTTGATCACAATCATCGTAGAACCCAAAGCAATCACTGCGATCAGTCCAGTATCCGAATATCCTAGGCCATAATAGACGTTACCATTTGATGCCAAAGCGTACAATTTCGACGCAGAGCCCGTGTCGAGGTAGGGCGAGAGAAGACCATTCTGGTATACTGCGATCCGAGCAACAAAGATAGCCTGCGATATGAACCAGTGGAGGGCGATGCCCGCTATGAGAAGAGGAACGCTCCACAGGAAGGGTAGCTGGAGGTAATGGGTCGAGCGTTGGCCGATTTTCGGTAGGGTAACACGCAATGGAGCCCGTTTCATCGAATATCTGGTCCACTCACGATTCGCCAGCATGGTTGTGAAGAGACCATTGTAAATAAAGTATATCAGAGATGCAATCAGTTGCGGTATGTTGGCTAGCAGCACGTATGGAAGGAACGATGACTTGGCGAAGGGAAGCCTCACGTTCACCAAATAAGCTGAGAACTCGGTTAGTTTGAAGGGAGTATTTGTTCCACGACGGTGATGCATACATGCAGTGACTTTGCCGAAACTGTTGCCAGTCAGGCCCCCGATTTTGATAATATTGTAGAAGGCCACGGCCGAAGCAAGGGCAAGGACGCATCTAGAGTAGTTAGCAAAGCTTATGAGAAGCGCGCTTGTGACCCACAGAGCATTAGAGATAAACAACCGGCGCATGCTAATGGCACTGAACCAACCGCGTCTGCCGGGCGTATACCGCTGGCTTAATCGACTGCTTGGATCTTTCCATATCATACTGACATTATGTCTGGACATTAGACAGCAGTCTGCGGTCGTGAGGTCAGGTTCAGCGATGAACGACTGGATAGCGTCGCCGATGGTGACTAGAGTCGTCTCCCTCAAGCGCCATAACATGAGAGCTATGACGACGATCTTGACGAGATTGGTAATTATGACAATTGTTAGAATGGTCGTTGAAAATTGTACTTGACATTGTGAGGGCAGAATTTCGCATAAGCAGTCTAGACACAGTTAGTCAATGGCACATATCTACCGCTTCCTGGCGTATACGGGCGAGAATGACCAGGATCTTGGGATATGTTCTGAAGGGTTTGTATCCCTTGTTCTCCCTGTCATTTTCGCTCGTATGCAGTGGGAAGCGGTATTTTTCCATGAACCTGTTGGTCAAGTTCCCGTTGGCGGACCCTTATGAAACTAGAATAACGAGTGCAATGCCAAAATCGATGGAGACTTACAGTCGTATTTGTTGGCGGAGAAGCCCATGTCTGTACTGCTGACATAAACTTGTCCCACGGTCCTATTAGCATTCTGTCTGAAGATATCCCGGTTTTGCGCGCCCGTTCGCACACCAAAGCCGCTACCGGTCGTTATGAAGGGGGCGTTATAACGCGCTTCACACTCAGGCCCAGTAACGTTCTCGAACCTGCTGCGATCGAGATACTTCCCATCTAGGAGACTCTCTTGGAGTGCAGTGACGAGGGTCGTAACCGAGACATTCAAACGAGTATAAGGGTTGTCCACGCGATCGTATGTCCAACTATTCCTGTCGGTGAAGAATGCTGGATCTACGGTAAGCAGGGCTACGTTGTTTGTCGCGATCGTCTCAAAAACCACCGAATTATAGCTAGGTGCGCGTGAGCTTGACTTCTGCCGAAAAGGAGAATACTCACAGCAAGTGAAGAGGCAAGCTACTGAAGGCTAGTAGAATCCACAATGCTATTCTTCCTTTTCCAATCAATAAGAGGTTCCTCACACTGGGCGTTCCAATATCCATCCATTTCTTTCTCGCATGTGCGGCGTCAAGTTCTCTTCTCGTCGGTGCGACTAAGCGCTGCATACAATAGTTGGATGCACCCAGAAGCACACTGCCGAGCAAATTGATGACAAGATGCAGTCCTGTTGTCCATCTTGCCGCTGTGGTGCAGTTGCCGGTGAAGGCTGTGGCAATGCCGTCTTTTGCATGCCATGTCGTCGCAGCTACTATGGCCAGGATGACATTCACGGAAAGCACCACGGTAATGGATATCATGGAAGCAAAAACCCCACCTCGCCAACCAGAAAAGCGGGCTTTTAGGGCACCTCGACTCCTTCCTGGAGACTTTGGAGAGTCATACGCAGAATCCTCGTCGGAAGTCTTCATCCTGAGTGGCTCCGCCTCTAGTCGCCTGAGCTGCATTGGCGTTGTGTACGTCGCACCTGGACTAAGCATGCCTACACACAAAGTGAGCTCCTAGAGAATCGCCGAAAAGACAAAGAAAAGAAGTGCTATCCTACCTGTCAAGACAAAGTACTCCTTCAAACCTCCTAGGGCTTCTCAATGGCGACGCGAAATCGAAATTGCGATGCTTCACTAGGTTCAACGATGGACGAGGCGAATAGGGTCAATAGTCTGCTCGAAGGAAAGGCCACGGGAGGCGACCAGATAATATGCCCGCTCTCAGGGGTCGAAGGATCGAAGTCAGGCGTCAATACACGATACTTGATTGGATGATACCAAGGGTCCGCTATTTACGCCCGTCGCCCCCACAGCCTTACGCCTTGCACGTACGGAGTACATAGCATTGATTAGAGGCTGCAGCTGGAACCCTCTCACGAGTCATGACCGAGAGATGTAGCCCTAAGCGGCTCGCCCTACATAAGAAGCCGCAAGTGGGGGCCACGACGGCACGTATGCCAGCGGCATGTCCATGGAGCCCAGCCCGTCTTCAAGATTGACGTGAGTAACTATGTCCGCGATGGAAGCCAGCACATTGATTGCTGATCGATGCACCAGTACCGAAACGTGGCGCCATGTTCCTATGTCGTCTTGCGACCGAATGGGACTATAGCGCACGTGATAGCAGATACCGAATCCATTAGAGACGAAGAGCCTTTGAATGGAGAAGCGACTTTGTGATGAAGGAACGGGGTGCCTTTCGGCATCTACTACTGTGGTATATGAAAAAAAAGTTCCCTGAACGCCAAGTCTTCCCAATCCCAATGCACCACAACCATGCTATGCTCAACCTACCCACCTCCTTGCGCTCTTGAACATTCGAGACCACGGGCCGAGTTCACCCCACTCCTCTGTGTTACTACGAGGAATATAGCTACCTACTTCCCGCAGAACCGTGCGCTCAGGATGTGGCATCAGTGCTAGCACTCTTCCATCTGTGCTTCTGACGCCCGTGATGCCCATTGGTGATCCATTGGGGTTGTATGGGTAGGTCTCGGTCTGCTTGCCGTAGTTGTCTACATAGCGCAGACTGACGAGATTTTCATTGTACAGTGCCTGCGGTGTAGAGGATGAAGTAGACGAAGCTGGGAAGTGCGCCCGGCCCTCGCCGTGAGCAGTCACGATGGGGAGTTTGGAGCCGTGCATGCCATGAAGAAAAACCGAAGGCGGGGTATTCGGCCCTTGGGGATCAATTACCTCGACCATGCATACGCGCGCTTCATACTGCTCACTAACGTTGCGTTCAAAGCTCGGCCAGAGACCAGCGCCAGGAATGAGCTCTTTGAGCTTGCTCATGAACTGGCATCCATTACAAACACCAAGTGAGAAGGTGTCAGGTCTCTCGAAGAAAGCCTGGAACTCTTTCCGGGTGTTGGGGTGGAGGAGAACAGACTTTGCCCAACCTTGTCCAGCGCCAAGGACATCGCCGTATGAGAAGCCACCACAGGCGGCTAAGCCGGCAAAGCCGGCAAGTGAGACGCGATTAGAAATGATATCCGTCATGTGAACATCGATTGCAGAGAATCCGGCCTGGTGGAACGCGAATGCCATTTCGGCTTGACCGTTAACACCTTCTTCTCTCAATATGGCCACCCGAGGTTTCGAAGTGAACGGAGAAGCCAGCGTTGTCTTGAATGGCAGGATGTTCTCGGCAGGTTTGAACGTCAGGGTATAAGACAGGCCTGGATCCTTATCGTCGAGGATGCTCTTGTACTCGGTATCTGCGCACGCTGGGTTGTCTCGAAGCTTCTGCAGTCTGTACGAGGTCTCTGCCCAGCGTTGTTGGAGCTTCTGTCGGCTATTGCGGTAAACGATCTTGGTACCAAAGACGAGGCATAGCTCCTGTTTCGAAGCTTCAGGTACACGACCGATCTTTCGGACCATGCCGGGTGGAGGCCCGCATGTAGCGAAGCAGCGGTTGAAGGCTACTTCGTCCTTCTTTCTCACCTGAAAGACTGCACCAAGTTCCTCGTTGAAAAGTGCCTCGAGGACATCCTTGTTTTCGCCCGAGCGTGAGACACCATCGAGCATGATCTCCAAACCACAACGACCAGCGAACATCATTTCGACAAGTGTTGTAAATAGCCCTCCATCAGATCTGTCATGGTATGCGAGAACGATGCCAGATTCGTGAAGCTGCTCTACAGCATCGAAGTAGTCTTTGATGACATCCGCGTCATAGACATCAGGCGCTTCATCTCCGACTTGTCCGAATGTTTGCGCTAGAGCGGAACCACCGAGATGTTTCTTTCCTGCTGCCAGATCGACAAACATTAGTATCGTCTCACCGACATCTTCTAGTCGCTCAAGAGCCGGGGTCCACGTGCGGTCGATCCTATCGACTGGTGCAAAAGCAGTGATAACAACTGACATGGGTGCGGTAACTTCTTTTGCTTCGCCGTCGTCAACCCATTTCATCTTCATGCTCATAGAATCTTTGCCAACAGGAATGGATATGCCAAGCCGAGGGCACAAGTCCATGCCGATTGCCTCAACTGCTTCGTATAGTGCAGCACCCTCACCAGGATGGCTACTGGCGGACATCCAATTGGCTGACAAGCGTACTCTGGATAGCCGATCGAATAAACTCGCTGCAGCAATGTTCATGAGCGACTCTGCGACCGCCATCCTAGCCGAAGCTGCGGGAGAAATCAAGGCCAGCGTAGGCTTCTCGCCCATGGACATGGCCTCTCCAGACTTGACTCCAGCAAGCAGCGACGTGGCTGTTACGGAAACATCAGCCACTGGAACTTGCCACTTACCGACCATCTGGTCACGCACGGTCAGACCACCGACAGTTCGATCTCCTATAGTGATGAGGAAGGACTTGGAGCCCACCGAAGGAAGGGTGAGGACCCGATCTACAGCCTCTCCGATTAAGCCATCCTTGGGTGTGTCGGGAAGGTAAATTGAAAGGCTACTATCGAAAGCGGGCAGCCTGAGTTTGCGCGACTCCACAATGCGTGACATTTTTGGTGGTTTTCCAAAGAGAGTAGACATGGGCAGATCAATTGGGGTCGGACTCTCTTCTGAGTTTCGGTCTTTGAGCACCAAGCGCTGCTCGTCTGTTGCTACGCCCACGACGGAGAAGCCACAGCGCTCGCGATGGCAGATGCGCTTGAAAAGATCAAGCTCGTCAGGGCCGACGGCCAGCACGTATCGTTCTTGTGCTTCGCAGCACCAAATCTGCAATGGACTCATGCTTTTATCGGCAATATCCACCTCCCGCAGCTCGAAGATAGCCCCGAGACCTGAGTCGTGCACGAGTTCAGGCAGTGCGTTGGACAGACCACCAGCTCCAACATCGTGTATGAAAAGGATGGGGTTCTTGTCACCCATTGAACGACATGTGTCGATGACTTCTTGTGCCCGCCGCTGTACTTCGGGGTTGCCTCTTTGTACGCTAGCAAAATCGAGATCGATATTGCCCTCGCCGGACAGCACGCTGGAGGCGGCACCCCCGCCGAGACCGATGAGCATAGCAGGCCCACCGATGACGAGAAGATGGGAGCCAGCGGGCACAATACCGGGGTCTTTGAGCGCATGTTGCGGCCTCACCGTGCCGACGCCACCAGCTAGCATGATAGGTTTGTGGTAGCCCCGTATCTCCGTCTCCCTCTCGTTGGTGAAGACGCGCATAAGCATTGTCCGGAAGTAGCCCATTGTGCATGGTCGGCCGAATTCGTTATTGAACTGCGCACTGCCAAGGGGTGCTTCGAGCATAATGTCCAGACTGCTGGCGATGTGCGCAGGCTTGCCCACGTCGCGCATCTCCCAGGGGCGTTCAAATCCCTCGATCAGCAGATCGGAGACGGTGAAGCCAGCCAGGCCAGCCTTGGGCCTGGAACCACGCCCGACGGCGCCCTCGTCTCTGATCTCGCCGCCCGAACCCGTGGCGGCACCGGGGAACGGCGACACAGCAGTTGGGTGGTTGTGCGTCTCGACCTTGCACAGGATGTGGACCGTCTCCTTGGTGCCGTGCCATTCGCCCGTCAGGTTGCTGGGCGCCCAGAAGCTCGCCTCTTCCCCGCGCAAGACAGCGGCATTGTCGCTGTACGCGCTGACGACGTGCTCGGGATGCTTCTGGTGCGTGTTGCGGATCATGCCGAAGAGCGAGTACGGCTTGCGCATGCCGTCGATGGTGAAGTCGGCATTGAACTGCTTGTGCCGGCAGTGCTCGGAGTTGACCTGGGCGAACATGAAGAGCTCGACGTCGACGGGCCCCCGCCTGAGCTCGTGCTGGTAGGCGTCGACGAGGTATTCCATCTCCGACCTGTCCATGGCCAGGCCGAGCTCGCGATTGGCCGTCTCAAGGGCGGCTTGCGCGCTGCCGTGCTCTTCGAACCTGATGGTCGTGGCCCGTGCCGGCTCGCGCTCGCCGAACATGTCGTCGAGGTTGGGCGCATGGCGGCTGATGGTCTGCGTCATGCGGTCGTGCAGCTTGTCGCGCGCGGGCACGTCGTCGGCCCCGAGCGGCTGCTCAAACGTGGCGGCAATGACTAGGCCGCGCTCGATGCGCTTCACCGCGTGCTCGAGGCTGCACGTGCGCGCAATCATCGAGGCCAGCGAGCTCCATGGCGAGATGGTGCCCGCGCGGGGGCACACGTAGAAGAGGGCCGTCTCGGCGTCGCGCGGCGTGTCGGCGCGGCTGAGGGCGTCGAGCAGCGTCTGGGAGAGGCGGTCCTGGGCGTCGGGGGCCTCGCCGTAGTGCAAAATCTGCTGCAGCGTCTGCAGCTCGTCGGCGCTCAGCTCCTTGAGGGGATGGACAAAGTGCACCCAGAGCGCGCGCACTTGCTTCGCCCCGATGTCCTGCGCCAGTCGTTGCAGCCGGAACTCGGAGTGGGCCAGCGACCCGGGCAGGATGAGGTACGGGTCCGCGGTCGACGACGCCATGGTGGACAGCGCCAATTGGTGTGGGTGAAGGTCAAGTATCACGACTGTCCCATGACAGAAAGAGCGATGGTGATGCGCGGGGTACCTCTTTCCCAAAAATTTCAGTGGGGCAGGTGGGGCTGCGGCCATTGGGTGCGTCACTAGCGCCTCCTTCCTGTCTCCACTGCTCTGACACCTCACTCGTGCCAACCTGAAGGCTACTCAGTCTGCGAAGACGATAACTGTGGTGGCACATACTCTCAAGATCGTTACGCCGGAACATGCGATGCTAATGGCTGTGACTGTATGTCTCCCCACCTCATATACCACTCCTACATGGCAGTACACAGGCTAACACATCATCCTTCTACCAGTCAATCCCTACCGCGTCGGTGTCAAGGACTTTTACGGCAAAGGCAAAAGAGTCGACACCTCTAAGAAAATGACCGTCGTCACCCAATTCGTCGGCTCAGGTACGTCCCTCACCGAGCTCAAGCGCTTCTACGTCCAAGGCGGCACCGTATTTTCCAATCCCGAACCCACCATTCCCGGCATGACCGGCAACTCAATCACCCAGAAGTGGTGCGACACCCAGAAGCAAGTCTTCAATGAGGAGATCTACCCCTTCAACGAGTTCGGCGGCATGGCCTCCATGGGTAAGGGCATGGGTCTCGGCATGGTCCTTGTCATGTCGCTCTGGGACGACCACTACGCGAATATGCTCTGGCTTGACTCGACATACCCGACCGACCGCGACCCAGAATCTCCTGGTGCGGCTAGGGGGGAGTGCGATATCACGAGCGGTGCACCGGCAGACGTAGAGGCCAATAACCCCAATGCGCAGGTAGTATTTTCGAACATCAAGTTTGGCCCTATTGGCTCGACGTTCCAACAGCCAGTATAGAGTCTGGGTGTGGTTCTAGGAGCATCGAATTCCTTCGTCTAGGTAGACTTTGGCTTCGTGGTGGGGTAGGAATGACTACATGTATCTAGATTGAGGATCACACATGACAGACACTCGTTTACTCAAGCTGTGCATGGCAATCTTGCACCCGTCCACGTGCTTCGTAGATCAAGTTCACTTCCCACCCGTGAATTCCCTCGCATCACTGCTCTCTGCCCCCTCAAACAATTCTAGTAAACGGGACACACTCCCACCAGTTTGGCTCTGTTGTGTTTCAGTGCCTTAGGACGAAGTGTTCAACATCAGGCCTAGGTATAAATTTGTCGTGACGTGCTTCGGAATAGAGAAATGCCATTCGCGACTAAGATGTGTGGTGCGTCCTGCGCAGGGGCAAGTCAATCTTTGAATTCGATCTTGAGTGTAATTCATAGAGCAGTCGATTACATGATTCTGGATTCGTGACGTATTGAGATGCACGGCCGTGGACAACGGGAGAGTGATTCATATACTGATGAGTCATGACTGATTGCAGCGCGTCAGTCGAACTCATTCAGTCACGCACCGCTTCCAGTACCACGGCTAACAGGTCGCTGAAAATTCTCAAGTATGTGCATTAGGCTTCACAGGACGCAGGCAAACGTTCACGCTCATCACAATATCGATATAAGAGGTATCGCAGGAATAACCTGACAAAGGAGTGACTTTGCAGGGTCATCGATCATTCTTTCCAGTCTTACTCACGCCAGCCTTCACTCATCTTAGTGTCACCAGTACTCACAATCTTCATAGACATGACAGGAGTACTTGAGTCAGATCTGATCATATTCTGACATTTAAAAAAAATTATTTCTTGCAGTTATCACAAACACAGTTTCTTGTCCCCAACAATGAGCAACCAACGTGTAGCTGCTGATGCAGCATCTTTTCCAAACGTCTCGGAGATTGTAGAGCTCATTCTTCTCTACCTCGACCATGAAACCGTTGTTAGAGCGACCGGCGTATGCACATTCTGGAAAAATTGCGTTGCTGGCTCCAAGCCCTTGCTGCAAAAAATTTACAAGTTGCCAGAAACGATAAATGGCGACCATAACCTACCCTTCGAAGAGTTGACAAAAGCTGCTAGGGACGCAACAGTGCCTCAATTTGAGTACCAGGGTAGGAACATATGGAATCTTGTTCGAGACATAGAAGACACTTTCCTGGACAACATTCACGATGTATCTACGGAGGGATTCGAGAAGGGCTCAGTCTGGGAACAGGACGATGACGAAGAATCAGCCTCGTACAAATTCTACAGACTTCGTGCCTGCTTCATGGGTGTCCGCTATCCTAATGGCTGGCCGGCAGAACTACAAGAGCTTCACTGCGATCTCTGCGACCAATGGCATACTGACTTCAAGTACGAAAACCTACACCCACTGTTTCATTTCCTAGGAGATGTAACGTGCTGTTTCCGTGGGAACAGTAAGCACCTTTTGTTCGCTATATCCATTGTCTCGACAAAACTAGCACCAAAGAGTTGCTGGGAGCATTCTCGCGAAGAAGTTCTTCATTTCGCAAAGGGTTTGGCAAGAGCCTACAAGGCTGTACAGGCGGGTGGAACAGCAAAGGATTTGTGGCTCAGTCCTCCAGCTACGAAACTCGTCACCACCGACTGGTGCATCGAGGATAACACTGGACTGAAACTGGAAGCGGTTCTTCCTTTGATACTTAGAGAGTTCCGGGAACATTTGTTGGTGTGGCGGAATCACTGCCATGAATTCGAAACGAAAGAGGTGCGGCGTACGAGAAGAACCGAGCGTGAAACTGCTGCTGCCTTTCCAACCACAAAAGATTGGGACGACCATATGGCGAATTACTCAACAATTACATGTATCTGGGAGACTGCAGTAGGCGAAGTTGACGAGATACTTATTGAAGTTCCGTATTGGAAGCCTGCACTTGCCGAGGAGATTGAAGAGTCAACATGGGACACTGATCAAGTCTGATCATTGGTAATAACAATAGTTTGGAATACTGAGGTATATTTGTATTGGTCAAAGGCCGGGATAGCTTAAGGTCTTTGACATACATAGCTCAATATCCAAGCTATGCTGCAACCTCTATGCCCCTAATACATGCACCAGAGGTCTCTTCCTCTTGTATGACTTCACCCCTATCATCAGCTGCCCTGTCCTTCTTGCAGAAGTGAAAGAACATAACCGTACACAAGATAATCAACAAAACCTGCGTAGCACAGGCATACTGCACGCCAGTTCAATACGTCGGACCACAATCAACGCCAATCGGTGCCCAAGCCCATGCCAAGCATTACAGCTCCCCAGCTTATCGCGAGGCAATCGAGTAGATTCTTGGGGTCGATGGGCCAAGGCATTAGCGTTGTTGGCATCTCGAAAATGCAGTATGTGATGAAGAATATGAGAGCGGCAATGGAGTAGCGATCCCCTATGTCGAAGCACAGGTCATTGTTCATGCCTGCGACACGAGTTTTGGATAGATTTAACCTATCGAGGCCAGGAACGGAGTAAAGAAAAACCGAGGATAGGGATCAGGCCGTGATCGACTTTGCGCAAGACTTTCGCCTCTTCTTTCTTTGTCCGAGGTTGAGGGAACGCTTATCTCCGCCTTGGTACTGCGACGTTGAATGGGACATGCACAAGCTTGCCATTGAAATGAGGGTTCCTAGAGCCACAGTAATATTTTGAAGCGTGAAAGAGAAGTAAATTTTAATCCGATAGCGGCACATGGGGTGGCCGTCGGGTAGCCCCAAACGAAGCGGAATTCGATAGCCCGGAATAAGTACCTTTCCACAACTGATGCCTCTGGCTGCATCTGGCCGTAAATATCAACAAGCACCCACTCTTCGATTGAGCCTACTCGATTGATGCCCTGCCATTCTAGCATAAGCCTGCTCAACGTGTATCGTGTACCTATGTCTCGGGCACCTCATTGGCCCAAGGAATACTCGATTGCGCGCCAGCTTTTTGAACCGTCATTGACGCCGCCCGATTTGCATGCGAGATAGCTACGTCGAGGTCAAAGTCGGCTCCGTGAGACGTGGCTTTCCATCGCGCTACTGAGACTGTGTATGCGCCTACGAAAGTATCACCCGCCGCTGTTGTATCAACTACCTTAACTTTGCGTGCTGGCACAATGCTACCATCTTGAGAAGCTGCTTCTTGCTTTGCAGTTTTGTAGAAGACACCCTGACCATGTGAGCGGTGCTAAAGGAAACGTTTGGAACTCAAATACTTACTTCGCCGCCAAGAGTGATGATAACATTCTTCACACCACGAGCGATGAATACTGCAGCTACTTCGTTCCAATTTTGCGGCTTCTCAATCCCTGAAAGAATGGCAGCTTCTGTCTCGTTAACGATGAGGTGACCCAATCCCTGATATGCTTCCTCGGGCAGAGCAATCGCGGGCGCTGGGTTAATGATGGTCTCGATTTTTTTTTCTTTTGCGGTCTTCATGTTGTGCAATACCTATTTCCAGTCAATACATGTCGTTTCAACACCCTTCTCGCAAAGTTCCAAGACTTACCACCTTGAGCGGTAGCTCCAATTGAAAGAGTGCCACGCTTGCGTCAGCATCAATCGAGTCTGCCTCTTCAACGTCGTAGTTCGCGCCCGGACAGTACATAATCCGATTTTCTCCTGTGCCCGTTTCGACAATGATAACTGCGACGCCCGTCTTCTTGCCTTTCAAGATCTTGACGTTGTCTGTTTTCAGACCATCCGCCTGCAAGGCCTTCAAGAAGCCTTCGTGGAACTCATCATCACCCACAGCGCCAACCATGCGCACTTCAACATCAGACTTTTCGCCTGATGATGCTTGTTGCTGACTGCGAGATAGTCGTGCGCATGCGACAGCTTGGTTTGCGCCTTTCCCACCCCAGCCAATGTTGAAAGCTTCGCTGGTCAATGTCTCGCCTCCGACGGGAACTCGCGGCGTGCGAGTGACAAGGTCAACATTGAGAGAGCCTATGACAGATATAACAGTGGATTTGGAAGACTTGCTGAACATTGTCAAATGACGTGTAAAAAGAGTGCAACAGCCGTGCAGGACACACCTTACCCGGCCACGCTAAAACCTCGAACTTTGCTCCGTGCCAAGCGTACTAGAGCTATCAGAGGGGTGTGCTGTAAATGTACTCTTTTAACCTTTAGGATTTATTATAGCATAATAAAATTTCATCCTCCTAGTCTAGATAGAAATACTTTCGGCTTGAAGAAAAGCTCTGGTGTTCTAATTTAAATATTATAATTGTTTACTTAGAAAAAAATTACTACTCTACTAAAGTAATAGAAGTACTAGTTAATAGATCTATCTTTTTTTTACTATGATTAGCTTAAAAAAACTTATAACTACTCTAACTTTATAGTATTAAATAAAAGATCTATCCTATATAGATACTATATATTATTAGTATAGTATAAATGTTAAGAAAGTACTTTATAAGTTTAAAAATAATATTAACAGAACTAGCTATTTATTAGATTTATACGTTAGATTTTTTTTAAGTTTTCTTCTTATATGTTTAATTAATCTTATAAGCCTTACTAATACTACTTATAGCCTACTAGCTAACGCTATATTACGGCAGTAAATAGGTAGAGGTTAGGTTAGAGTAAGGTACTTTTACGTAAGACTCTATACCTAACCTAACCTCTACTTATTTAATTAACACTAAAAGTAAGTAGAGGTTAAGTTAGAGGTAATTTATTATAGGTTAAGGTTAAGTTGCATAAGTTTTGCGCAATTAAATAAAATTTAAAGTATATAACTACTAATTTTATAAGATTAAGTTTCTAAAAATATGCTAAATTTTATAAGAGCAAAACTATGCTAGGAATATTAAAAATAGCACAGTAATTACAAATTTTTATTACAATAAAGAGGAAATTAGGTCTTTATTTCTAATATACATAAAAGTAAAAGATTCTAAATCTTTTACGCAAATGCTTAATAAGAGCTAAACTTCTAATAGTACTTAAGTGTAAGTCTAATATCCTTTGCCTATATAGTAACTCTTTTTACGTAAATTGCATTTATATTTATATCTATATTTAGTTAGAATTTTGTTAAAAAAATAGGGTTAAGAAATAAACTCTTAAAAAACTAACTATATAGGCCTTAGCAGCCTCTTAAGCTACTCTAACAGCTAATTTTTAAAAGCAAAGACTACTACTAGTGCTTTAGACGTATTCTTAAGCTATTTTGTATAAGAGTTGCTAAAAGAGTAGCTTACAGATAAGAAGCTTAGTAGACCTTTAGTATTAGTAGATCTCTCTAAGTAACATAGCTTTGCGCAGTAAGTAAATAAGCGTAATAAAGAATTATAATAACCTACTACCTAGCTTAAAGTGCCTTTTTTTTTAGAAGCTACTTTTTAAGTTTTTGCAGCTAAGTGTAATAACGTACGTAGGTACAGCTATTAAGATTAAATTGGATACGTATTAGAGGCATATAGGAGTGCGTGTTGTATTAGAGATTCTAGATTAGCTATATACCTATAGGTCTTGTACAAAAGAATAAGAGAAACTTGTCTTTTATCTATGCTATAGGCTTATATTTATAGTAGGCGTAGCAGCTAAGTTAGAGCGCTGTTAGAGCGCTTTTAGTTCTAATCTACTAGCTCTTTATATAATCTGTTACTAAGCCTTTATAAGGTATTAAATGTAATATGTGTTTGCATATACTTGTTATATTACCCTCCTTCTTAAAATTAATAGTCTCTATTAATTAGGTCTGTATTAGTGTTGTTTTAGATACCTCTCTAAATTGTTATAAACTTATATTTACTTTAAGTTTATTTTAAGATAATATAATATAGCTGTTTGTTATTGTTTTAATCTGTGCGCTAGTGCGTTTAAAGTTTCTAACTTTACCTTAAGCTTTTTAAGCATATATACAAGGCTAGCTCTCTAGTATACTACTTTTCTACACTCTTCCCCTATACGTTTGTATACCTACAGCTATCTAACTACTCTTCTAATTTAATTGTTAGCTAATTGTTTCTGCAGATACATATAATGCCTATTCTTATCTCTCTTAAGGCTTATTCTCTAGCCTATTAGGTTGTTTACCTGCAGGCTGCAAGAGCTTTTGCTTGCAGCTATTTTAATATTAAGTTTAGATTCTATTTAGACGTATCTAAGAAGTGTACTTATTACACACTCTTAAATAAGAAGTGTTGCCTAGTTCTTCTATATACAGGCTAAGAGTATAATAGCCTTTTTAAGGCCCTTAACTATAGGTTTGCTGCTCTAGGTAGAGATAAGTCTAACAAAGTAGTATTAGAGTAAGAGGCTGCTGTTAAGGAGGCAGCGTTTTAGTTAGCTACTATTGTGCAAGTAAGTACTACATAAGTAGCTAACATAAATAACGCTAACTTATTAGTTAGCGCTTATTACTAGAGGAAGGAGCTAGCTAGAGAGGTTAGAGTAATAGCTAAGGAGGTTAGGTTGCTTAGAAGAAGTACAGCTAGGTTAACTAGTGTAGTTACTTAGCTAGTAGATGTTATAATAGTATTAAAAGCTAATTAGTTAGTAGAGTAAAAGAAAGCGTAGGTAGTAACGTTTTAGGTAGTAGTAGAGTAGAAGGTAGGTACTTGCAGCAGGTAGGGCTAGAACAGAAGACAACTAGGTAGTACATTAGTATCTATACCTAGGGATTTAGATAGTTAAGAACGTTCTACTAGTAGCAGTAATAGTTTGCTGTTAGATCTAATAGAAGAGTAAGACTCCTATTGTTAATAGCTGTTACTTACTAGTGTAGTAGTTGTAATATTAAGTTTAATTTCCCTAATATAATTGTCTTATAATGCTGTAAGATCTTTAACTTCTTTTTCCTATGCTATAATCTACTTAGCTAACGCTTGTAGAAGTCTTAGCTGTTTTAGATAGCGTTTATAGAACGCTTGCAATATGTGTAGAGCGCCTATAAAGTTTAAGGCGTTATACTAGGTAGAGTTAGAGTTATAGCCTACCTATTTTACGTAATACTTTAGAATAGAGTAGTACAGCTTACTAGCTAAGATCTTTTTAACTTCTTATTCTTTAACGCCTTAAATTAGGATACTAGATAGGTTTAGGCTTAGCTAACTAAGTAAGAGGTTATTAGAGTCTTTATAGAGGACGTCTAGAGTAAACACGTTATAGATCTTAGAACTTTTAGGTAGCTTTAGTTAAAATAAATAGCTAACTTGTTCTAGAACTTTAAAAGAGCCTTCTTATAATTTAGCAAGTTTATAACTTAAGTAGGTAATAGATAGGTTTTAGGTTAAGAGGTAAACCTTGTTACTTACTACCTAATTAATAGGTTAACAATGTTTATTTACCTTAGCAGCTATCTGTTTCTGCGCTTTCTCTATATTGTCTTTAGCTATACGCTAGGCTTTATGCATGTAGGTAGCTAAGCTTAAGGTATCTTTAACGTTTATATCTTTGTGTTTTAAAGGAGATAATACCTAATTCTAGCTCTGTTGTAGTTTAGATCTAAATAAGAGCTAGTATAGCACTATACTAATTGCAGAGTGCAGCAGCGTAGCTTAGGCTTAATTAATTATTAGCAAGAGGTTACTCTAGTTATCTTAGTAATAAGATACAAAAAGCCTTAATTATTAATTAATATACTTGTTTATAATCTTAGTTTGTCTATTAGTTTGTTTATAGTAGGCTGTAGAAAGCTTAAGTTGCACGCCTAAGATCTTGCAAAACTTAGACTAGAATTAGAATATAAACTAAGGTCTGTAGTTAGACACTATACTTTTAGGCGTGTAGCTAAATTAGTATACCTATTAGATAAACAAGTAAGCTAATTCTTAAGCGTTAATTGTTTTATAGTAAGGAATAGAAACAGCTTACTTAGATAGGTAATTAATAACAACTATAATTTAATTATAGCTATAACAATCTATTAGGAATGTCTTAAAATCTATATATAAATACTGCATAGGCCTATTAAGAATTTGTAACAGATAGAGAAAACCTTAGACTTAGAGCTGTCTTAGATAGGATCTTTAACAGGAAACGCAGTTTTGTATATAGCGTTTGTATATAGCCTCTATACTCCTCTAATAATATTGCTAAGCTAAAAGCTAATACGTTTTTATAGCGCTTAGGTAAGTAGTAGATACCTAATTATAAGCCTCTCTAATTAGTTAAGTATATAAAAAGGAGTCTCTAGGTATATATAGGCGTAAGTAATATAGTAGTAGTTCTTTTTAGATATAATATAGCTGTAGTAGCGTAAGGCGTTCTTCCTTAAAGAAGTAGTAATTCTCTGCTAGCAGGGCTTTAATTAGTTCTAATAAGTTAAGATTTAGGAGGGCACTAATAGATTAGACTAAAATAGCTAAAATATTAATCTCTAGCTAGTTACAGACGTAGTTCTAAGCTAGTTTAGAGTTAACTAGAGGGCTTAGGCGTTTAGGTTCTAGAAGTATACAGGATCTGTTGTCTTGTTAGGTAGCCTTAACCTTACTAACGTCTTATTCTTTTTAGCTTAGGATATTAGCTTACTTGTTAAGCTTGCTAGGCGTGTACTTAATGCAGAAATTAAAAGAAGTAATAATCTCTGCCTATTATGCTTAACGTGTATTAAGAACCTTAGTAGTTATAAAGTATTCTAAGAAGTAGTAATCTAAATACACTTAGATTAAACTCTATATAAAGGTAAGTTTAGCTCTCTACTTCTTAAACGCTTTTAGAATAGCAAAAAGTTTCTTATTATATATTTTTTAATTAAGCTTAGCCCTAGATAGAGCGTAACTATAGAAGGCTATAGGATACTACTTGTTGTTAGAGTACTTCTAAGAGAGTACTCCTGCTATTACTCTATCTAACGCGTTAGTTTTTAACTTTGTATTATACTTAGGATAGAAATAAGATAGCGTAGAAATAGCTAGGAGTAAGGCTTTAATCTAATTAAAAGCCTGTTAGCAGTCTATAGTCTAATTAAACAGTATAGCAGGACTTTAAAGCTTTATAATTAGTTTAGCTATATAAGAGAAATCCTTAATAAATTGTTAATAAAAACTAGTAAAACTAAGAAATAACTTAACGCTAGTAACTGTAGTAGGTTTAGCCTAGTTTTAGAGTGCTTTTACCTTGTTAGAGTTAACTTTAGTACCCTAGTTTGTTAAAACGTAACCTAAATACTTTGTATAGGTTATATAGAATTTACTCTTCTAAATGTCTACTTAGAGTCCTATAGTACGTAGGCGCTCTAGGACCTTTTAGACGTGTTCTTAATATAAGTTTATATCCTTAGAGTAGATTAAGATATTGTTAAGATACGTAATGCAAAAATTGTTAAGATAATTAATTAGTATATTATTTATATAGCGTTAATACGTAGCTAGCCTATTGCATAAGCTAAAAGAGAGAACCTTACACTTATATATACTGTAATAGGTCTAAAAGGTAGTATACTCTTTAGAGTTAGAATCTATATAAATTTTGTTAAAAGCGGCCTAAATATTAAACTTAGTAAAGATCTTAGCCTTAAAGGGGCGTAATAGCAGCTTATTAATACAAGAGATTAAATAGACGTCCTTGCGCGTAAGAGCGTTAATCTTTTAGTAGTCTATATAGATGTGTATATCTCTATTTAGTTTGCGTACACAAAGAATAGGTAAAGTAAAAGGACTTTGGCTAGCCTTAATAAAACCTTTCTAAAGGTGTTCTTAGACGTAGGCCTTAGTAGCTTTAAGCTCCTCCTAGTTTTACTTGTATAGGAGACTAAACATATTTAATAATAGTTCTTTAAGGATAATCTTGTAATTATACAGATAATAAGAAGGTAATTAATTAGCTGCTAACTTGCTAAATACATCTTAATACTAGAAGTAACAGGCAGGTAATCTTTTATCTAATTAGCTTTAATTATCTGCGTTGTCCTTAGAGGCAAGGATCCTGTTAATCTTATAGAGGCTTGTTGTAAAGAACTTGTTCTAGGGCTTCTTTATAATAAAGTAAAATGCATTAGCAGAAATAAGAGTAATACAGGTAGTTAGAGAGGGTTTAGACTCTAAGCAGTTTTGCTTAGTTAGGGTATAAGAGATCTCTAAGATTTTTTAGGCTAATAGAAGCTTTAAGCATCCTTTAATACAATAAATAGAAGAAGAGAAATAGTAAGAACTATTTTAGATATAATAGTCTTCTTTCTCCTATAGAGCGTTGCGTTGTTACACATTAAGATAGACAGTAGCTAGCACTGTAGCTTAATATAGAATAGTAGAAATAGGAGGTAAAGGATTGTATAAACAAGGGTACTTAGATAGCTAAATAAACTGTAACCTATCTGTGTCTAATTAAATCTTAAATTGTCTTAACTATTAGAGGCTAAGTATACAATCCTAAGACCTAAGATTAAGAATAAAGAATAGATAGTTTAAAATCTTTTAGCTATTAATATTTAAGTGTAGTTAAATATATTAAGTAACTAAAGAAGTAATCTAATCCTTAAAGCTGCGTACCTAAACCTAGAAGAGGAGCTTCTAGATAGGTTGCTATAAAGCTTTAGAAACAGATAAGACAATTTGTAAATTTAAAAATAGAAAACCTTAAGTACTAGTGTTAACAAGAGTATTAAGGTGTAAGCTAAGGCCTTAGTTATAAAGAAGTGTAGGTATAAGAAAATAGAGACTGCAAAACAAATAAGAAAGGTTAAGGTAGAATAGATTGTAACAGCTTAGGCCTAGAGAAAGGTATTCTTCTAGGCGCTTTTGTTTTCTATACAATACACCTCTTAATTAAGTTACTCTTAAGCATCTTTATACTTATCTACTTCTATAGCTTTAATCTAACGCACACAAGGCTTTGTATAGTTACTAGAGTAGTATTCTAGCTTACTGCAATTATAACAACTACTAGAGGTCTTCTGTTATTCTAGCTTAGAAGTCTTTATAAGAAGACACACTGTTGTAGATTAATAGACTAGCGCAGAATTTGTTAGAGCGCTAGTAGTAGTAGTCTAATTTAGCTCTAAATTCTGTTGTAGGGCTAACCTAATTGGCAACCTAGTAGTAGCTAGTGTTATACTTAGTATAGAGTTGTTCTTCTACTCTATATTGTATATAGTAAGGTGTTCTACTATCTAATTAAATAAGTTCTTCTATTAGTGCCTAAATCCTAGGTTAGAGGCTTGCAACCCTAGCGTAATCTTAGTCTATAAGTAGTAAAACTACTCTAAAGGGGGTACTTGTCCCTTAACTACAGAACTTAGAAACCTAGCTTTAAACAAGGAGAACGTTTCCTCCTTAGTTATCTGCATTTAATTAAAAGCTGCTTAGCTTTTAGCTACCTTGTTACCTGTAATAAAGTAAGACTTAAGCAGCCTAATTATTTGCTTAGCGTTCTAGAATTGCTCTTAATTAGTATCTAATAAATATTGTAGCTTAAGATAGCCCTTAGCTAATTCTGTAGTATAGCCCTATACTAAGGCTATGCGTTGTCTTTTAGTCTAATAGTAATCTAAGTTAATCTTAAGTTAATTCTAGATAGAGGCCTGCTATTAGTAGAAGGTAGAATCTTTTCTATTACTAAGATTGTCTATATTAGGCGTTTTCTTAGATTGTTAAAGTTAGCAAAAGCCTTTATAGTAATATAAGTACTTAGATATAGAGCTATTAGATAAACAGCAGGGTGTAGAATTATTCTAGAGTAATTTAGTAGTAGGTAGGGGCTTGTCTAGTCCTATTAACAGAGTTAGTCCTTTCTTAAGGGAATTAATTTCTGCTAAAGCCTATTTTAAATCTTGTTGTAATTAATTAACCTCTATTTAGGCAGAGGTTAGATTTAGTGCAGCTCTAGGCTAAGAGAGTTCTTTAGTATCTATCTTTTTTGCTTTAGCACTCTGTTACTAGGTTGTTACAGTTAATACAGAGTTGTCTTAAGAGAAGGCTCTTAGAGTTAGTTCTTTAGGGGGAGTTATTAGCGTTGCCTCTAATACTCCTAGGTTATTAATAGTCTCTAAGTTTCTATTGTAGCGCTAAACGCAACTTTTCTAAAGTAATTCTAACTATTATGTTAATAGGAAGATCTAAACCTAAAGGCTTTAGCTATTAAGAGATCTAAGGGATCCTAACTGTGTTTAATAGATTTAAGATTGCAAACAGATCTAATTTAGATAGGGTTCTAGACGTTTTAACGCAATCTTTTTAAAAGTAAATTGCAATATTATATAAATGCTATTACTAGCAGGACAAAGTTTCTCTTGTAATATAACAACGCAGGTAGGTACAGCTATTAGGATTAAATTAGATACGTATTAGAGGTATATAGGAGTGCGTGTTGTATTAGAGATTCTAGATTAGCTATACACCTATAGGTCTTGTATAGAAGGACAAGAAAAACTTGTCCTCTATCTATGCTATAGGCTTATATTTATAGTAGGCGTAGTAGCTAAGTCAGAGCGCTGTCAGAGCGCTTTTAGTCCTAATCTACTAGCTCTCTACATAATCTGTTACTAAGCCTTTATAAGGTATCAGATATAATATGTGTTTACATGTGCTTGTTATACTAAGCTTTTTTTAGTAGATTTTCTAGTAGCCTTGCTAGCTAGGTCTTTAGCAACTATAGTGCTCCTAGTAACAGCGTTCTTAACTTTAGATTTGCGTTTTTATAGAGCTATAGTTATAGTATTATAGAGTTATAGATTTAATATTGTAATAATTTAAGTTGTTTTAGTGCCTAGTAAATAAGTAGTAAGTAGGCTTAGCGCAGGAAATTAGGTCTTAGCGTAAAATTCCTGCAGGAGCTAATTTAAAACTACTAGCTGTAACAAGCATATACAAACACATGTTATATCTAATACCTTATAAAGGCTTAGTAACAGATTATATAGAGAGCTAGTAGATTAGGACTAAAAGCGCTTTAATAGCGCTCTAACTTAGCTGCTACGCCTACTATAAATATAAGCCTATAGTATAGATAGAGAATAAGTTTCTCTTGTTCGTTTGTACAAGACCTATAGGTATATAGCTAATTTAAAATCTCTAATACAACACGCACTTCTATATGCCTCTAATACGTATCTGATTTAATCTTAATAGCTGTACCTACCTGCGTTGTTACACAAATAGGTTACAGTTTATTTAGCTATCTAAGTACCTCTGTTTATATAATTCTTTACCTCTTATTCCTACTATTCTACATTAAGCTATAGTGCTAGCTACTGTCTATCTTAATATATAACAACGCAACGCCCTATAGGAGAAAGAAGACTATTATATCTAAAACAGTCCTTACTATTTCTCTTCTTCTATTTATTATATTAAGGGATGCTTAAAGCTCCTATTAGCCCAAAAATTCTTAGAGATTTCTTATACCCTAACTAAGCAAAACTGCTTAGAGTCTAAACCTCCTTTAAGTACCTGCATAGCTCTTATTTCTGCTAATACATTTTACTTTATTATAAAGAAGCCCTAGAACAAGTTCTTTACAATAAGCCTTTATAAGATTAATAGGATCCTTGCCTCTAAGGACAACGTAGACAATTAAAGCTAATTAGATAAGAGATTACTTGCCTGTTACTCCTAGTATTAAGATATATTTAGCAAGTTAGCAGCTAATTAATAACCTTTTTATTGTTTGTATAATTACAAAATTATCCTTAAAGAACTATTACTAAATGCGTTTAGTCTTTTGTACAAGCAAAACTAAGAGGAGCTTAAAGCTACTAAGGCCTACGTCTAAGAACACCTTTAGAAGAGTTTTATTAAAGCTAGCTAAAGTCCTTTTGCTTTACTTATTCTTTGTGTACGCAAACTAAATAGAGATATACATATCTATATAGACTACTAGAAGATTAACGCCCTTACGCGCAAGAACGTCTATCTAATTCTTTATATTAATAAGCTGCTATTACGCTCTTCTAAAGCTAAGATTTTTACTAAGTTTAACATTAGAGCTGCCTTTAACAAAATTTGTATAGATCTTAACTCTAAAGAGTATACTACCTTTTAGACCTATTATAGTATATATAAGTGTAAGGTTCTTTCTTTTAGCTTATGCAATAGGCTAGCTACGTATTAACGCTATATAAATAATATACTAATTAATTATCTTAATAATTTCTGCATTACGTATCTTAATAACATTCTAATTTACTCTAAGGATATAAACTTATATTAGGAACACGTCTAAAAGGTCCTAGAGCGCCTACGTACTACAGGACTCTAAGTAGACATTTAGAAAAGTAAATTTTATGTAATCTGCACAAAGTATCTAGGTTACGTTTTAACAAACTAGAGCACTAAAGTTAACTCTAATAAGGTAGAAGTACTCTAAAACTAGGCTAAACCTACTATAGTTACTAGCGTTAAGTTATTTCTTAGTTTTGCTAGTTTCTATTAACAATTTATTAAGGATTTCTCTTGTGTAGCTAAACTAATTATAAAGCTTTAAAGTCCTGCTACACTATTCAAATAGACTATAGACTGCTAACAGGCTTTTAATTAGATTAAAGCCTTACTCTTAGCTATTTCTACACTATCTTATTTCTATTCTAAGTATAATATAAAGTTAGAAACTAACGCGTTAGATAGAGTAATAGCAGAAGTACTCTCTTAGAAGCACTCTAATAACAAGTAGTATTCTATAGCCTTCTATAGTTATACTCTATCTATAGCTAAGCTTAATTAAGAAATATATAACAAAGAACTTTTTACTATTTTAAAAGTGTTTAAGAAGTAGAGAGCTAAACTTACCTCTATATAGAGTTAAATCTAAGTGTATTTAGATTACTGCTCCTTAGAATACTTTATAACTACTAAGGTTCTTAATACACGTTAAGCATAATAGGTAGAGATTATTACCTCTTTTAATTTTTATATTAAGTACACGCCTAGCAAGCTTAATAAGCAAGCTAATATCCTAAGCTAAAGGGAATAAGACGTTAGTAAGGTTAAAGCTACCTAACAAGACAACAGATCCTGTGTACTTCTAGAACCTAAACGCCTAAACCCCTTAGTTAACTCTAAACTAGCTTAGAACTACGTCTATAACTAGCTAGAGGTTAATATTTTAGCTATTTTAGTCTAATCTATTAGTGCCTTCCTAAATCTTAACTTATTAGAACTAATTAAAGCCCTGCTAGCAGAGAATTACTGCTCCTTTAAGAAAGAACGCCTTACGTTACTATAGCTATATTATGTCTAAGAAAGACTACTACTATATTACTTACGCCTATATATACCTAAGGATTCCTCTTTATACACTTAACTAATTAGAGAGGCTTACAATTAGGTATCTACTACTTATCTAAGCGCTATAAAGATGTATTAGCTCTTATCTTAGTAGTATTATTAGAAGAGTATAGAGGCTACATGCAAACGCTATATACAAAACTGTGTTTCTTATTAAAGATCCTATCTAAGACAGCTTTAATCCTAAGGTTTTCTCTATCTGTTACTAATTTCTAATAGGCCTATACAGTATTTATATATAGATTTTAAGACATTTCTAACAGATTGTTATAGCTATAATTAAATTATAGTTGTTATTAATTGTCTATTTAAGTAAGCTGTTTCTATTTCTTACTACAAAATAATTAACGCTTAAGAAATAGCTTACTTATTTATCTAATAGGTATACTAATTTAGCTATACGCCTAAAAGTATAGTATCTAACTATAGACTCTAGTTTATATCCTAATTCTAGTCTAAGTTCTACAAGGTTCTAGGCATGCAACTTAAGCTTTCTACAGCCTACTATAAATAAACTAATAGACAAACTAAGATTATATATAAGTATATTAATTAACAATTAAGGCCTTTTATATCTTATTACTAGGACAACTAGAGTAACCTCTTGCTAATAATTAATTAAGCCTAAGCTACGCTGCTACACTCTGCAATTAGTATAGCACTATACTAGCTCTTATTTAGATCTAAACTATAATAGAGCTAGGATTAAGTATTATCTTCTTTAAAACACAAAGATATAAATGTTAAGAATGCCTTAAGCTTAGCTACCTACATATATGTAGCCTAGTGCACAGCTAAAGATAATATAGAAAAGGCATAGTAACAGATAGCTGCTAAGGTAAATAAATATTATTAACTTGTTAATTAGGTAGTAGGTAACAAAGTTTACCTCTTAACCTAAAATCTATTTGTTACTTACCTAAGTTGCAAACTTACTAAATTGTAGAAAAGCTTTTTTAAAGTTCTAGAACAAGTTAGCTATTTGTTTTAACTAAAGCTACCTAAAGGTTCTAAGATCTATAATATGTTTACTCTAGACGTCCTTTACAAGGACTTTAATAACCCTTTACCTAGTTAGCTAAGCTTAAACTTATCTAGCATCCTAATTTAAGGCGTTAAAGAATAGAAAGTTAAAGAGATCTTAGCTAGCAAGCTGTACTACTCTATTCTAAAGTATTATGTAAAATAGGTAGGCTATAATCTTAACTTTACCTAGTACAATGCCTTTAACTTTATAGGCGCTCTATATATGTTACAAGCGTTTTATAAACGCTATCTAAAATAGCTAGAACCTTTATAAGCGCTAGCTAAGTAGATTACAGCATAAAAAAAAGAGTTAAAGATCTTATAGCATTGCAAGACAATTATATTAGAGAAATTAAACTTAATATTGCAACTACTACACTAGTAAGTAACAGCTATTAATAATAGAAGTCTTACTCTTCTATTAGATCTAATAGTAGACTATTGTTGCTACTAGTAAGATATTCTTAATTGTCTAAATCTCTAGGTATAGACACTAACGCACTACCTAGTTGTCTTCTATTCTAGCTCTACTTACTGCAAGTACTAGCCTCTTGCGCTGCCTTTTGCACCTTCTCTTACTCTACTAACTAATTAGCCCTTAATACTATTATAACATCTACTAGCTAAGTAACTACACTAGTTAACCTAGCTGTGCTCTTCTTAAGCAACCTAACCTTCTTAGCTATTACCCTAACTTCTCTAGCTAGCTCTTCCCTCTAGTAATAAGCGCTAACTAATAAGTTAGCGTTGTTTATATTAGCTACTTATGCAGTGCTTACTTATATAACAGCAGCTAACTAAAACACTACCTTCTTAATAGCAGCCTCTTGCTTTAACACTACCTTATTAGACTTATCTCTACCTAAGGCAGCAAACCTATAGTTAAGAGCCTTAGAAAGGCTATTATACTCTTAGCCTATATATAAAAGAACTAGGCAACACTTCTTATTTAAGAGTGTGCAATAAGCACACTTCTTAGACACGTCTAAATAGAATCTAAACTTAATATTAAAATAGCTGCAGGTAAAAGCCCTTGTAGCCTACAGGTAAACAACCTAATAGGCTAAGAAATAAGCTCTAGAAGAGACAGGAATAGGTATTATGTGTATCTACTATACAGTTAGCTAGTAATTAAGAAAAGACAAGGCTTAGATAGCTTTAGGTATACAAACGTAAGAGGAAGAGTGTAAAGAAGTAGTATACTAGAAAGCTAGCCTTATATATATGCTTAAAAAGCTTAAGGTAAAGTTAAGAACGTTAAATGCGCTAGCGCACTAATTAAAACAATAACAAACAGCTATATTATGTTATCCTAAAATAAACTTAAGGTAAATAAGAGTTTATAACAATTTAGAAAGGTATCTAAAACAACACTAATACAGACCTAATTAATAGAGACTATTAATTTTAAGAAGAAAGGTAATATAACAAGCATATGCAAATACATGTTACATCTAATACCTTATAAAGGCTTAGTAACAGATTATGTAGGAAGCTAGTAGATTAGGACTAAAAGCGCTTTAATAGCGCTCTAACTTAGCTACTACGCCTACTATAAATATAAGCCTATAGTATAGATAGAGGACAAGTTTCTCTTATTCTTTTGTACAAGACCTATAGGTGTATAGCCAATCTAGAATCTCTAATATAACACGCACTTCTATATGCCTCTAATACGTATCTAATTTAATTCCAATAGCTGTACCTACCTGCGTTGTTACACTAGCGCTACTAAAAGACTAGAACGTAATAAAAAACTGTGCTAACTTACAGGCCTACCTAGAATTACGCTAGCTTTTGTTCTAGCTATATATTAAAATTAAAGAGTAAATTTCTATAGACTTGTTAGTTATTTATGTAAAATAGGCTAAAAGGCAGTAAGCGCAGGTAGTAGGCAGAAAGCACGCTAGTAGCCTGCTTGCGCACAGACTAACTTACTGCGTTATTAGTTATAGGCTGCTAAAATAAAACACTAAAGCTACACGCCTATAATAGTAATATACTTTATTATATTACTTTATTACACTTAGCGCTATAGAATCTGTTAAGTCTAAAGAAATTAAAGTTGTTAATAAGCCTAAGGGCTTTCTACTACTTATTTCTGTTAGAGTTCTACTAAATTTTAAGAAAGAGAAGTAGGCCTAGCTTACAATAGTAACATTCTTAGAACTTTACTATAAATTATACTTATTTGTCTAGGGTTTTGCTTCTAAGGATAATAAGATTAGCTATATCCTAGACTCTTGTAGTAGTAATACGCTAAAGCAAGGCTAACTAACAAATTTTAAAGTTAACTCTAGCAAGCAGCTTAGTAGTAGCGCTATACAATCTAGAGAGCTAGCTGCTATTGCAAAGGCTAAGTTCTTAGACTAATTAGCTAAATACTAGCTTAAAAAGAAAGTTAAGAGAGGCAATAGGTATAAGGCGTTATCTCTAAGGCAATAAGCTAAGAAACTTAAGTATAAGCTTAAGGCTTAGGCAGCAAAGTATTTTAATAGTAAGCAATCTAGTAAGTTATTACACCTTTTTATTATGTTATTTTTACTAACATATAAAGCTAAGTAGTTAACAGCCTCTATTGCTTAAGTTAATTAAAAATAGAAGGCTATCTAAATTAAAATTAATATACGCGCCTATAACATTATTATAAAAGAGTTTTCTGCAGCAACTTTAGACTTAAAGTAAAAAAAATTGTTAGCTTAAGCTTATACTTGTGTTTATAGGCCTAGTAGAGCTGTAGAAAAGATACTCTAAAGAGAGTATACTTGTAGGCTACACCTTCTTAAGAGGAATAGCTTTAAGACACTATAGGCTAAGGCTAAATAGCTTAAATTTTGCAATAAGCTAACGCTTAATAAGTTAGCTTTAGTAACTAATTAGAATTAGTAGTAAGTTTATTACGTTATTTTATTACATACTTATTCTAACTAGTCTGCTAGAAGGCATAAGCTAACACCTCTCTCTATATTTAATTAGCTTGTAAAGCTCTATAGTAATATGCTATACATTAAGGAACGCAATAAGACTAAATATAAGAAAAAGGTTAAAGATTCTAGTAAAGAGCTAGAGGTATACTATAAGACGTTACCTAATAAATATAAAGATAAGAAGAATAAAGATTAGAGTAATAGTACCTAAGAGAAGTTCTCTAATAGTACTTAGAAGAGCTATTTAGACGCTAAGTAACATATATAATTAAATCTGCTATATATTATTACTTAATATAGTTAAGACCTAAAAATTTTGCTACTACTATAAAACCTAATTTCTTAATTTCTAAAACTTTAGCCCTACTATCTGCCCTCTAACTAGAAGAATAACGCTTTTAGTAGAACGCCTACCTCTCTTACTTAAAGTAACACTAAACTATAGTTTTGCTATTCTATTGTTGCTGCAATTACTACTCTCTTTTTATAAGATATTACTACTTTATTATTACACTTTTTTATTACATATATAGACCTAAGCAACTCTCCTTTACTTTTAGACAACTTATACTCTAATCTGCCTAAAATACTCTACAAATTTATACTTAACGCTTCCTAAATCTTTAAGTCTAGAATTAAGAGAATAGTTACTATTCTTAAGCAGCTAATTTAAGATAATACTACTATATGTACTGCATAGGATGCCTAGTAGCAGAATATGTTATAGGCCTAAGACTTTAATAATTCTAATCTTTAATAGAGTAGAGCTAAACATTCTGCTATTATATAGACTTAATTTAGAGAAAGGGCCTATATTAAAAGTAGTAAACTACACGTATATTGCCTAAACTATAGGCACATACTTTAACACTTAACTAATAAGTATATAGAGACAAAATACCTTAGTGACTACCTTTAGTCTAATAGTTATAGAAAGGTTATAGAATCTATTTACATAAGGCAGCTACTTCTATTTGTTATACTATTATATCTACAACTTCTGCAACTGTTTACTACTTAGTAATTTAAACTAAAAATTATACAGGTACTTTTTAATAAGAACTAGTCTTTTTAAATATTAGAGCAACTCTTATTTTGCTACTTTATAGAGTTTCTTTAGCCTAGTACTACTATACCTAGCTAATACAAGTTTACTCTTATACTCTAGAAACAATACAAGCAGGTAACTAAAAACCTTCTTTCTAATCTTAGTAAGTTAACAAAAATCTTAATTGCTCTTAACGCTTAGTCTGCTACTAACTACTTAAGCTTTTTAGCTATTAAAGCCTATTATATTAACACTAGTTAGTTAATAAGAAAAGTTTTATTAGATTTTGTGCCCTTACGTAGGCAGCACACTAGAGTTTCTATAGCATCTAATTTTATGCAGGTACTTAAAAACATAAAAATATTAAAACAATTACTAGTAGTTACTTGTAACAACACTTTAAATAATAGTACTCTTAGCAGAAGCCTAAAAAGTAATTTTGCTAATAAGAGAGTTTCTTAAAACGTAAAGAAAAACACTATACTATGCTTTACCTATATTATTAACCTAGTAGTGCAGGATATAATAGCCTACCTAAGGCTAACAGCCTTGCCTAAGATTAAAGGAGCTTAGCAGCTGTAACGCTATTACGTTTATTAGATTAATAATAGTATATTAGTGCCTAACTCCTTGCAAAAGGTATGTTATACCCTTTATTATAATTCTTTATTACGCACTAAGCTCCTCTAGATCTAGGCAATTTGTATTACTATTAATTTGTCTTTTTAACGTTTTAAACAATTCCTAAAGGTACAATCTAATATACTGCTAAAAAATTAACTTTGTATAATTTAAGATATTAAGACGAGGTAGAATTTAACCTATAATATATGCGAGCGCGCCTGCTCCTTAGCTACTTATATTAATAAGTAGCTAGAGTAAGAGATTACACTTAATTAGGCTTTGTAAGGTAGTAGCAGTAATTTACAGAACAACAACGCAGTTATAGACTTTAAAGACCTTAAAAGGCTTTAGCTAGCACTTACTAAGTAGTTATACTTTAAAGTAATAATACGTATGCTAGTAAACTTTAAAACAGCTACTAACAGAATTAGTAAAAGCAATATACCTTAGGCTCTATACATTTAGTTAATGTATAACAGACTTTTTAACTTTTTAGATTAAATAATAACTAAGCTATCTAACAAGAAGGATAAGACTAGCTATTGTAAGGAGTAGCTAGCTGTAGTAAAGGCAGTAGTAGAGAAAAGTAAGAAGAAGTTGTTAAAGTATTATTTACGCACAGATAAAGAACAAGAATATCTTTATAATATTACAACTATCTTTAATCTATTCTAAAAGCTTACTATATATAAGGTAAAAACTATGTTTATTACACAGGTTTATTATAGCGCACTGCTAATAAAACCTAGGGTAATATATAGAAACTAGACTTTAAATGTACATACTAGTATTAGTTCTTAGACTATATTAATGAATACAAAAATAACTTTGCAGTAACAAATAGAGACTATACTCTAGTTTGTCCTTTGTAACTACAGCGTATACCTAAATACTAGTAGTTTAAAAGGCCTTTCTTCTAAACAATATAGTTTAGTAGGTTAAGCGCTAATCTTTCTAATAAAACTAACGTAAGCATTAGACTACTCTGTGCAAAAGCTTTCTACTACCTTAGCACTTCTTTAACTAGTAAAAAAGATAAAGAAGAGTTATTAAATATACTTGTCTAGTAGCAGGCTAATACAGACACGTACTTACGCCTAGCTTAGGTAGCTAAAGACGTACTAGCTGTATAGCTTGCAGAAGTTAGAGTTAAGCGCTTGTTTAATACTGCAAGAAACATTTTAGAAGATTAATAGTACAGGCTTAGAGCAAAAACAATTTAGAAAATTATAGTTGTAAAATACGCAATTACTAAAAAGAACGCATAACTAAACTGTTTTACACTACAATTGCTAACTGCAGGATTCTAATACAGCGCTAAGAGTGTCTAGAATCTACTTAAGCTTTTAAGTTTTATTAATTTTGCTAGTCTAACTAGCTTTAGAATCTAACGTTTTAAAGATTAGACAAGTAATAAAGAGCAGAAGAGTAACAAAGAAAATAACATTAAGAAATCTATAACGCCTTTGTATAGTGCACTACTCTAGACTTCTTAGTATAAGCAGCGCCTATAAAGAAAGAGATTAAAGCTTTCTTGTTTCTTAGACTAGCAAGCGTAATAAAAAAATGTAATAAATAGTAGCTCTTAACTATCTAAAATAACCTAGGTAAAAAATAGTAATAAATATCTATAATAAGCAGGTTATAAAGCTAATTAAACAGCTGCAAGATTAGACTATTCTTGTAATAACTTTATTTTAGAATACACGCTAAAATAAACTTATTTTATTTACTCTACTTTACTCTTAAGTAATATACTTATTACAGGCGTTAGATTAGAGGCGCTGTATAAGTATAACCTTATAGCAGGTACTCTAACTAAACTAATAACCTAACCTTAACACTCTAAGCTGTATACTCTAACCTAAACCCTACACTAGCTCCTGCGTAACTTAAACCTTACTCTACCTCTTTTGTACTTAACTCTAACCTAACCTCTACTGTAACAACGCAGGTAGGTACAGCTATTAGGATTAAATTAGATACGTATTAGAGGCATATAGAAGTGTGTGTTGTATTAGAGATTCTAGATTAGCTATACACCTATAGGTCTTGTACAGAAGGATAAGAGAAACTTGTTCTCTATCTATACTATAGGCTTATATTTATAGTAGGCGTAGTAGCTAAGTTAGAGCGCTATTAGAGCGCTTTTAGTCTTAATCTACTAGCTCTCTATATAATCTGTTACTAAGCCTTTATAAGGTATTAGATATAACATGTATTTGCATATGCTTGTTATATTACCCCCCTTTTTAAAATTAATAGTTCTTATTAATTAGGTCTGTATTAGTATTGTTTTAGATACCTTTCTAAATTGTTATAAACTCTTATTTACCTTAAGTTTATTTTAAAATAATGTAATATAGCTGTTTATTATTGTTTTAATTAGCGCGTTAGCGCGTTTAACGTTTCTAACTTTACCTTAAGCTTTTTAAGCATATATACAAGGCTAGCCCTCTAGTATACTACTTCTCTATACTCTCCCCCTACACGTTTGTATACCTACAGCTATCTAACTGCTTCTCTAATTTGATTATTAGCTAATTGTTTCTACAGATACACATAATACCTATTTCTGTCCCTTCTAGAGCTTATTTCTTAGCCTATTAGGTTATTTACTTGCAGGCTGCAAGGGTTTTTACTTACAGCTATTTTAATATTAAGTTTAGATTTTATTTAGACGTGTCTAAGAAGTGTGTATACTATACGCTCTTAAATAAGAAGTGTTGCCTAGTTTTCTTATATACAGGCTAGAAGTATAATAGCTTCTTTAAGGCCTTTAACTGCAGGTTTACTACCTTAGGTAAAGACAAGTCTAATAAGGTAGTATTAGAGCAAGAGGCTGCTATTAAAGAGGTAGTGTTTTAGTTAGCTACTATTGTGTAAGTAAGCACTGCACAGGTAGCTAATATAAATAACACTAACTTATTAGTTAGTACTTATTACTAAAGGAAGAAGCTAGCTAGAGAGGTTAGAGAAATAGCTAAAGAGGTTAGGGCGCTTAGGAGAAGTACAGCTAGGTTAACTAGTATAGTTACTTAGCTAGTAGATGTTATAATAGTATTAAGAGCTAATTAGTTAGTAGAGTAAGAGAAGGCGTAGGTAGTAACATTTTAGGTAGCAGTAAAGCAAGAGGCAGCAGCGTAGAAGGCTAGTACTTATAGTAAGCAGAGCTAAAACAGAAGACAACTAGGTAGTACGTTAGTATCTATACCTAGGGATTTAGACAGTTAAGAATGTTCTACTAGTAGTAGTAATAGTCTGCTGTTAGATCTAATAGAAGAGTAAGACTCCTATTGTTAATAGCTGTTACCTACTAGTGTAGTAGTTGTAATATTAAGTTTAATTTCCTTAATATAATTATCTTGCAATACTATAAGATCTTTAACTTCTTTTTTCTATACTATAATCTACTTAGCTAGCGCTTATAAAGGTCTTAGCTGTTTTAAATAGCGTTTATAGAACACTTGTAATATGTGTAGAGCGCCTATAAAGTTAGAGGTATTATACTAGGTAAAGTTAAGATTATAGCTTACCTATTTTACATAATACTTTAAGATAGAGTAGTATAGCTTGCTAGCTAAGATCTCTTTAACTTCTTATTCTTTAACGCCTTAAATTAGAATACTAGATAGGTTTAGGCTTAGCTAACTAGGCAAGGGGTTGTTAGAGTTCTTGCAAAAGATGTCTAGAGTAAATACGTTATAGATCTTAGAACCTTTAGGTAGCTTTAGTTAAAATAAATAGCTAACTTGTTCTAGAACTTTAAAGAGGCCTTTCTATAATTTAGCAAGTTTGCAACTTAGGTAGGTAACAGATAGGTTTTAGGTTAAAAAGTAAACTTTGTTACCTACTACCTAATTAACAAGTTAATAATATTTATTTACCTTAGTAGCTATCTATTGCTGTGCCTTTTCTATATTATCTTTAGCTGTGCGCTAGGCTTTATACATGTAAGTAGCTAAGCTTAAGGCATCTTTAACGTTTATATCTTTGTGTTTTAAAGAAGATAGTACCTAATTCTAGCTCTATTATAGTTTAGATCTAAACAGAAGCTAGTATAGCGCTATACTAATTGCAGAGTGCAGCAGCGTAGCTTAGGCTTAATTAATTATTAGCAAGAGGTTACTCTAGTTGTCCTAGTAATAGAATACAAAAAGCCTTAATTATTAATTAATATACTTGTTTATAATCTTAGTTTGTCTATTAGTTTGTTTATAGTAGGCTGTAGAAAGCTTAAGTTGCACGCCTAAGATCTTATAGAACTTAGACTAAAATTAGAACACAAACTAGAGTCTGCAGTTAAACACTATACTTTTAGGCGTATAGCTAAATTAGTATACTTATTAGATAAACATGTAAGCTATTTCTTAAGCGTTAATTGTTTTGTAGCAAAGAATAGAAATAGCTTACTTAGATAGGCAATTAATAACAACTATAATTTAATTATAGCTATAATAATCTGTTAGAAATATCTTAAAATCTATACATAAATACTATATAGGCCTATTAGAAATTAGTAATAAATAGAGGAAACCTTAGGATTAGAGATGTCTTAGATAAGATCTTTAACAGGCAACGCAGTTTTATACATAGCGTTTGCATATAGCTTCTATGCCTTTCTAGTAGTATTGCTAAGCTAAGAGCTAATACGTCTTTATAGCACTTAAGTAGGTAGTAGATACCTAATTGTAGGCCTCTCTAATTAGCTAAGTGCATAAGAAGAAATCTCTAGGTACATAAAGGCGTAGGTAATAAAGTAGTAGTTCTTCTTAGATATAATACAGCTATAGTAGCTTAAGACGCTCTTTCTTAAAGAAGTAGCAATTCTCTGCTAGCAGGGCTTTAATTAGTTCTAATAAGTTAAGATTTAGGGAGGCACTAATAGATTAGACTAAAATAGCTAAAACATTAACCTCTAGCTAGTTATAGACGTAGTTCTAAGCTAGTTTAGAGTTAACTAGAGGGTTTAGGCGTTTAAGTCCTAGGAGTACACAGGATCTGTTGTCTTGTTAGGCAGCTTTAACTTTACTAACATCTTATTTCTTTTAGCTTAAAATATTAGCTTGCTTATTAAGCTTACTAGGCGTGTACTTAATGCAGAAATTAAAAAGAGCAATAATCTCTGCCTATTATACTTAACATACATTAAGAACTTTTGTAGTTATAAAGTATTCTAAGGAGTACGTCAGGAAAACACAACGTTAGCAACATCCGCGACATTGGCGACATTGTTGGAACGGTCGACCAGACAGTTTTCGACCGTAGTCTACGGTGCCTAGCTACCCCTATTTGTTCTGGCCGCCTAATCAGACAAAAACGCCCAAATTGATCCACCTGATCCACTGGACCCACCTGCCCCACCCGCGCGATTACGTAATTATTCTAAAAACCTAAAATATAGAGCTTAATTCCCTCTTTAAAACGCACTATTCAGAATTTTTATAGCTGCTCTAGTTGCTGAGATGCACAGCAGTGAAGTTTGTAACTTTTTAATGTTCTTTGCCAAGGCTTGTTTTCGCTCAAGCTCTAGCACTTTAACTAGATAATATATTATATTTTTTTTTAAAGAAATAGTAACTAAAGTGTAGATTTTACTTTAGAACTATTTTATTTTTATATATTATAGTGTAGGCGTTAAGATCTACTGTGTTAAACGTACTTTAAAGTTTTTTTAAAAAAGTTTATAACTTCAACGCGCTATATCTTAATAACTAGAGTAGCTAAAAAAAATCTGAATAGTGCATTTTAAAGAGGGAATTCCGCTCTATATTTTGTATTTTTAGGTTACTTACGTAATCATAAAAATACAGCAATACAGTTACGTGAGTAAAATTAGCGACATTAGCGACACTAGCAACACTAGCGACACTAGCGACACTGTTAGGTTGCTAGCGACTCGCCAGCGACTCGCTAGCAACCAGAAGTGAGTGGGGCGACTTTGGCGAATTGTCTGGTGGACAGTATCGCTGTCAGGCCGCCGCGGGTCGCGGCGATCGGGCCGATCAGATCAATCTTGAATTTTCCTGACGTAGTAATCTAAATACACCTAGATTTAACTTTGTATAGAAGTAAGTTTAGCTCTCTACTTCTTAAACGCTTTTAGAATAGTAAAAAGTTCTTTATTGTATATTTTTTAATTAAGCTTAGCTTTAGATAGAGCGTAACTATAGAAGACTATAAGATACTACTTGTTGTTAGAGTGCTTCTAAGAGAGTACTCCTGCTATTACTCTATCTAACGTGTTAGTTTCTAACTTTATATTATACTTAGAATAGAAATAAGATAGTGTAGAAATAGCTAAGAGTAAGGCTTTAATCTAATTAAAAGCCTATTAGCAGTCTATAGTCTATTTGAATAGTGTAGCAGGACTTTAAAGCTTTATAATTAGTTTAGCTACACAAGAGAAATCCTTAATAAATTGTTAATAGAAACTAGCAAAACTAAGAAATAACTTAACGCTAGTAACTATAGTAGGTTTAGCCTAGTTTTAGAGTACTTCTACCTTATTAGAGTTAACTTTAGTGCTCTAGTTTGTTAAAACGTAACCTAGATACTTTGTGCAGATTACATAAAATTTACTTTTCTAAATGTCTACTTAAAGTCCTGTAGTACGTAGGCGCTCTAGGACCTTTTAGACGTGTTCCTAATATAAGTTTATATCCTTAGAGTAAATTAGAATGTTATTAAGATACGTAATGCAGAAATTATTAAGATAATTAATTAGTATATTATTTATATAGCGTTAATACGTAGCTAGCCTATTGCATAAGCTAAAAGAAAGAACCTTACACTTATATATACTATAATAGGTCTAAAAGGTAGTATACTCTTTAGAGTTAAGATCTATACAAATTTTGTTAAAAGCAGCCTAGATGTTAAACTTAGTAAAGATCTTAGCTTTAAAGAGGCGTAATAGCAGCTTATTAATATAAGAGATTAGATAGACGTCTTTGCGCGTAAGAGCGTTAATCTTCTAGTAGTCTATATAGATGCGTATATCTCTATTTAGTTTACGTACACAAAGAATAGGTAAAGTAAAAGAACTTTAGCTAGCCTTAATAAAACTCTTCTAAAGGTATTCTTAGATATAGGCCTTAGTAGCTTTAAGCTCTTTCTAATTTTTGCTTGTATAGGAAACTAAATGCATTTAGTAATAGTTCTTTAAGAATAATCTTATAATTATACAGATAGTAAGGAGGCAATTAATTAGCTGCTAACTTGCTAAATACATTCTAATACTAGAAGTAACAGGCAGGTAATCTCTTATTTAATTAGCTTTAATTGTCTGCGTTGTTCTTAGAGGCAAGAATCCTGTTAATCTTATAGAGGCTTGTTATAAAGAACTTGTTCTAGAGCTTCTTTATAATAAAGTAAAATGTATTAGCAGAAATAAGAGCTATACAGGTGCTTAGAGAGGGTTTAGACTCTAAGTAGTTTTGCTTAGTTAGGGTATAAGGAATCTCTAAGATTTTTTAAGCTAATAGAAGCTTTAAGCATCCTTTAATACAATAAATAAAAGAAAAGAAACAGTAAAGACTATTTTAGATATAATAGTCTTCTTTCTTCTATAGAGCGTTGCGTTATTGCATATTAAGATAGATAGTAGCTAGCACTATAGCTTAATATAGAACAGTAGAAATAGAGGGTAAAAGATTGTATAAATAGAGGTACTTAAATAGCTAAATAAACTGTAACCTATCTGTGTCTAATTAAATTTTAAATTGTCTTAACTATTAGAGGCTAAGTATATAATTCTAAGACCTAAGATTAAGAATAAAGAATAGATAGTTTAAAATCTTTTAGCTATTAATATTTAAGTGTAGTTAAATATATTAAGTAACTAAAGAAGTAATCTAATTCTTAAAGCTGCGTACCTAAACTTAGAAAGAAAGCTTTTAGATAGGTTACTACAAGGCTTTAGAAACAGATAAAATAATTTGTAAATTTAAAAATAGGAAACTTTAAGCACTAGTGTTAACAAGAGTATTAAGGCGTAAGCTAATACTTTAGTTATAAAGAAGCGTAGGTATAAAAAAATAGAAACTATAAAATAAATAAGAAAGGTTAAGGTAAGATAAATTGTAACAGCTTAGGCTTAAGAAGAGGTGTCTTCTTAGGCGCTTTTGTTTTTTGTACAATACACCTCCTAATTAGGTTGCTTTTAAGTATCTTTATACTTGTCTACTTTTACAGCTTTAATCTAACGTATATAAGGCTTTGTATAGTTACTAAAGTAGTATTTTAGCTTACTGCAATTATAATAACTACTAGAGGTCTTTTATTATTCTAGCTTAGAGGTCTTTATAGGAAGATGCACTGTTGTAGATTAATAGGCTAGCGCAGAATTTGTTAGAGCGCTAGTAGTAGTAGTCTAATTTAGCTCTAAATTTTGTTGTAGAGCTAACCTAATTAGTAACTTAGCAGCAGCTAGTATTATACTTAGTGTAGAGTTATTCTTTTACTCTATATTATATACAGTAAGGTGTTCTACTATCTAATTAAATAAGTTCTTCTATTAGTGCCTAAATCCTAGGTTAAAGGCTTGCAACCCTAGCGTAATCTTAGTCTATAAGTAGTAAAACTACTCTAAAGAAAGTATTTGTCCTTTAACTACAGAACTTTAAAACCTAGCTTTAAATAAGAAGAACGTTTTTTTTTTAGTTATTTATATTTAATTAAAAGCTGCTTAGCTTTTAGCTATCTTGTTACTTGTAATAAAGTAAGACTTAAGTAGCTTAATTATTTGCTTAGCGTTCTAAAATTGCTCTTAATTAGTATCTAATAAATATTATAGCTTAAGATAGCTCTTAGCTAATCTTGTAGTATAGCCCTATACTAAGGCTATGCGTTGTCTTTTAGTCTAATAGTAATCTAAGTTAATTTTAAGTTAATCTTAGATAGAGGCCTGCTATTAGCAGAAAGTAGGATCCTTTTTATTGCTAAGATTATCTATATTAGGCATTTTCTTAGATTATTAAAGTTAGTAAGAGCTCTTATAGCAATATAAGTACTCTAATATAGAGCTGTTAGATAAATAGCAAGGTACAGAATTATTCTAGGGTAATTTAGTAGTAGGTAGAGGCTTGTCTAGTTCTACTAACAGAGTTAGTTCTTTCTTAAGAGAATTAATTTCTGCTAACACTTATTTTAAATCTTATTGTAATTAATTAACCTCTATTTGTGCAAAGGTTAGATTTAGTGCAGCTCTAGGCTAAGGAGGTTTGTTTCTAGATTCTCTAGTGTCTGTCTTTTTTGCTTTAGCACTCTGTTGCTAGGTTATAATAGTTAATACAGAGTTATCTTAAGAGAAAGCTTCTAGAGTTAGTTTTTTAGAGGAAGTTATTAGCGTTGCCTCTAATACTCCTAGGTTATTAATAGTCTCTAAGTTTCTATTGTAGCGCTAAACGCAACTTTTACTAAAGTAATCCTAACTGTGTGTTAATAGAAAGATCTAAACCTAAAGGCTTTAGCTGTTAGAAGATCTAAGAGATCCTAACTGTGTTTAATAGATTTAAGGTTAGAAACAGATCTAATTTAGATAGGGTTCTAGACGTTTTAACGCAATCTTTTTAAAAGTAAATTGCAATATTATCTAAATACTATTACTAGCAGGACAAAGTTTCTCTTATAATGTAACAACGCAGGTAGGTACAGCTATTAGGATTAAATTAGATACATATTAGAGGTATATAGAAGTGCGTGTTATATTAGAGATTCTAGATTAGCTATATACCTATAGGTCTTGTACAGAAGGACAAGAGAAACTTGTCTTCTATCTATGCTATAGGCTTATATTTATAGTAGGTGTAGTAGCTAAGTTAGAGCGCTGTTAGAGCGCTTTTAGTCCTAATCTGCTAGCTTCCTACATAATCTGTTACTAAGCCTTTATAAGGTATTAGATGTAACATGTGTTTGCATGTGCTTGTTACATCTACCTATAAGCAGGTACCCTAAACCTATTTACTAGCGTACGCTATATATAGAATAATTACTATATAGTATATATATTATTCTCTTACTTCTATATAGTATAAAAGTATAGTACAAGAGCTACTCTAAGAACTTTTATACTTAATATACTACGTAAGAGCTAAGACTCTAGCACTCTACTATTGGTACTATAGTAATACAGTGATACTAATTAGTAATACTAAAACTTTGCTAAAACTTAGCTTTATAACAAATCACTTAATAATTGCGAATATTATAATTATGATACTTGTTTGTTTAGTAAAATAAGCTACTTACCTTAAATTTGCTTGTCTAGTTAAAACTTGACAAATCAAATTAAATATTTGATTCATATTTGTTGGTGGCGGAGTCTGGTATTCACCTGGCTACACTTGGCACGCTATCCCTAGCTTCCGCCCTACTGCTGCCCCACTGCTTGCACGGGTCTTTTGCCACTGAAATCAGACTTTCAGATCGGTTTGGGAAACCCCGACTATCCGTACTACTCTAGACGTGCCGTTCATTGAACGACTGTTTGCGGGGTGCATACGCAACTGTCTGGGACGTCGCCAAGGTGCATAGTTCAACCTAGGCTTCATGGACTTCATTCGCAAGGTACAGTATACCAAAGGAATGTGTTGTGGTTGCCGATCCACCTGCGTAGGACAAAGAGAACAAAGGCACTAAACAACCACGAATTAGAAAATAGTCAACCAAACTACTGGTAGTTGTCAATCTCCTGGACGCGCTTGACGTCAGGAATACGATGGCTGTAATACCTATACAACAAGTATCACAGATGGACATGACTTGTGTAGTGACAAGAATGGTATATAAACGTACGACTATCAGCATTGAACATGGACTCACAACATTTCAACGTTTTTCTTATGAACGATGCAACTCACATCTTTCGCGCTCCTCACTATTTGCTCAGTCCGTAGTGCTGTTGCTGATGGCCAACAAGTGCCGGCACGAGACCCTGGTATGTCTTGCATAACGCACACCTCTCGATGTCCAGACTAACATATTTAGTAACGGACAATGTCTTCGAACTAACAGCCCACGTGAATCCCCACCAATTAAGCTCGCCTTCGACCGCTCACCTTGCCCGGCGCCGCAATGAAGCTCTTCGCAAACGTCAAAACCTCCCTATGGCGCCAACCCAAGAAGACCTCATCGGCATCGGTGGGCGCATTTACATGACCAACGTCACAGTTGGTGGACAAAGCTTCGCCTTGGTAATCGATACTGGTAGCTCGGACACCTGGGTCGCTACCACCGATTTCCAGTGCGTAGATCCTAACACTGGCGCCACGGTTGCGATCCAGCAATGTCGTTTTGGACCCTTGTACAACCGCGCCTCGTCAGCGACGTACAAATCCATCAATTACGCCTTCTCAGTAGACTACGCTGGAGGCGAGTTCTTGGATGGCGACATGGGCACCGAGACTTTTGGTATTGGCGGCGTGAGTCGCGGCCAAAGTCCATATGCGACTGTCAAGCAAATCATTGGCACTGTGAATCAAGGGTATTGGGCCGGCGATGGTGTTAGTAGCGGACTCATGGGCCTAGCGTATCCGGCGCTTGCTGCAGGTGTAAATTCGCAAGCGTTGAATTATACGAGTGTCATGTATACACTGTAAACCCTTTCACCCACAACCCTATCCACCACTAACCTCACAACTAACGTACACCACAGCTTCCAAAATCCCTCTGTAGCCCCCATATTCAGCCTTGCACTCCGCCGTCCCACAACCGTGCAACCCAGAGCAGGCGGCTTACTTGCCATTGGCGGGATCCCCAATATCTCCACCGACAACCGCTGGGTGCAAGCCCCCGTACAACCCGTCGTCCAAGGCATGTATGCATATTACTCCATCGACATTGAAGGTTTCGACATTTTGCCTCCTACGCCATCGTCCGCTACGACAACGAGCCCGAGGCCCTCAAGCTCCGCCAACCCGTACGGATCGTCGAAGCAAAACGTCATTATCGATTCGGGTACTACGTTGAATTACTTCCCGGATAATGTCGCGGCATACATCGGGTCACTTTTCGTCCCGCCCGCGCGCTACGATCCCAATTACAACACGTATCTCGTATCCTGCACTGCTTCTGCACCGCGCGTCGCAGTTAGAATCTCTGGACAATCTTACTTCATGGCACAAGACGACCTTATGAATCGCGGACCGGGCGGCGTGGGTGGTGCAGGTGCCGGCGCGAGGACAGGCGAGTGTGTGCTTGCCGTGCAGAATGCGCAAGGTGGGTACCTGGTGTTGGGGGACGCATGGTTGAAGAATGTGCTAGTTGTTTTTGATGTCAAGAATGCGACTGATGTAGGAAGGGCCGGGAGTGATAAGAATAGGGATGGGGCGGGCAGTGTGAGAGTTGCGGGAAGGGAGGTGTATCCATAAGTGTAAAGAATTTTGAGGAGTCTCTTTTCGTAACAACAAGATGGATATAGATTCTATTAAGTTTTTTATACGTTTTAGGAGCTTTTATATAGTAATGTTACCATAAGAATTAAGGCTTTTTACAAATAGTAGCTAATAACTCTACTCTAACTACTACCCTAGCTTCTAAGTTCTGAGTAACCTAACTTCTACTCTACTAGCTCTCTCTACCTTGTACCCTAACATAACCCCTGCAGCCTGCTAATAGAGAGGTACCCTAAACCTCTTTACCAGCGTATATATTATAAAGTAGTTTAAGCTAAGATTATAGCGTATTGTCTCTAAAAGTTGTAGAGTTTTGCTAGACTTAAGAAAGTAGATATTGGGGAGGAACGCTTACGCGGGGCATGAGCCGAATCCGGGCATGAGGTGCACGGGCACGGTACCTGCGTAGTGAACAACGTGACCTCCAGCTCCAGCACGCGGCTAGACGAACATCGTGTGCCCGTCATGGCTGAAGAGGCTGCACTGCCAAAGCTGGACCAGTTGTCGCCCGAGATGATGGAGTTTACGCTGCTCAAGACCACAGGCGCGCTTGCACCGCGTCTCGGGCGCATCGCGCTGGCAGGCCGCAAGAACATGGTGACGCCAGCCTTCATCGGCAACACGTCACGCGGAATTGTGCCGCACATATCACAAGACAACTTCAGCAAGACTGCAGACATCAGTGGCGTTTACATCGCGCTCGAAGATTGTGTGCACCGCGCCGGCGTCTGTCGGCACCCACCAGCTAACGGTGGGCAGTCGTCGAGAAGCACCCGCAGCAGGTCCCGCCCGTCTTGCAGTACAACGTCCCCAGCCCCCTCCGCAGATTCATCGCGCTGCCAGAAGACACGCTGCTTGTCCTCGGCGCGCGTCGTAACCCACCCATCGCGAGTGCCACCCCAAACACTAACACCGGGGTGGGCCTCTCAACCTCGGTCGGCTTCAGGTCATTGAGCTCGGAATACTATGCGGCCGCCGTGCGGCGGCTTCAGCCCGACATCGTCGTGGCCCTGGCCGACATTCCCTTTGGCCAGAAGACCATCGGCACCCGGCGCAAGGACAAGATGAGCGACCGCACCGAAGCATGGCTGCGTGACATGATTGCACGCAAAGGCACGCTTGACCAGGGCGAGAAGAGCTGGAGCATCTTCGCGCCCATCCTGCCCATTGAGCGGGATCTGCAGTCGTGGTACCTAGAGCACCTGCTCGACGACATGGTGGACCACATCAGCGGCCTCGCCATCTACGACACAGACCTGCTTGACGAGCTTCCACTCCAGCTGCATCACTTGCCGCGCCTGTCCTTGCACGCTCCAGCCAGCCCGCACGCGCTGCTGCGCCAAGTTGGCCTGGGCGTTGATCTCTTCACTGTTCCTTTCCTGACCGAGGCCACCGATGCTGGCATTGTGCTGGACTTCACCTTCCCGCCTCCTGCCAAAAGCGAATTGACGAGCACACGCCAGATCCTGGGCATCGACATGTGGCACGAGGACCATGCCATTTCCGTCGCACCTCTTTCAGACGGCTGCTCGTGCTACGCCTGCACCAAACACCATCGTGCTTATCTCCAGCATCTACTTGCCGCTAAAGAAATGCTCGGCTGGGTGCTGATACAGCTGCACAACCACGCTATTATGGCCAAATTCTTCCAGGGCGTTCGCGCGTCCATTGATGGCGCCACCTTCGACGCCGACGTTGCTGCGTTCGATGCCTATTACGAGCCTGCTCTGCCAGAGAAGACAGGTCAAGGTCCGCGGGTCAGAGGCTACCAGTTCAAGAGCGAAGAGCATGCCAAGAAGGGGAAGAAGAATCCAATAGTGTACAAGAAGTTTGATGCAGAGAAGATGTTAGAGCTCAAAGCTGCGCATGGACAACAGCCGAATAAGAAACCCGAGATGCACCATGTCATCGATGATGAGGCGTTGCTGGGCCTTATAGGCATGGAGGAGCTGGGATTGAAGGCCGACCCGGACCTACCGCTGGATGGCTTGATATTGGACCATGACGACAAGGCTTAACACATCCTCAACCAAGTGCAATTCGAATTTGGTTCTTTCAGCCTCCGTCACCAATTGTGCGATGTGCTGTGCACTGGGCATGTTTTCACGCGAGCATTGATCAAAAGATTCAATTGGCTGTACGGTAACTGCGACTACAACAGTCTCCTGCTATCCTACCACCCGCCGCCGATGAGATCTCTCATATCCTCCAGTTGCAAGACTATGCCGACTCCCTTCAGCTACACTCGCGATGAGTTCCACGCCAATATCGCTTTATCGCTAGTAACGACGCAATATCATGACTCGTCCCCGAAGGAATCAGCCTGTGGAGTTTTGAGTTTCTATGACGGATCTCCTCCCATTCGGGCTTAGGGCCTTGGCAGTGCCTGCCTGTAGATAGCTTGAGCCGCCTACATGAAACTGTCAACTTCAATACAATCTCACGATACAACACGCTTTTGCTGTCTTTTGGGCCTCGGCCATAGCACCCTCCCCAAACGTGTGCAATGGCATCCTACTCTGATCTCCTGCCTTCTTGACTACACCCAAACCACTCTGGCTTCCGGCCAAGTACGAACAATCGCCATATCACGAAAATCACAAATTGCCCAGCTGTAGCCAACAACGAATGTCTCCATATGTTGCCGTCTATCATGAAAGCTTGCCACAAAAGTAGCGGAATGAGCAGCAGCTCAAACACAAGCAAGGCGACACCAGCACCTATCAAAATGCCGACAGCACGATACTGCTGAGTAGATTGTAACGCTGTTGTTGTGACTTGAGCGGGTGCAGCTCCCATGATATGAAGCAGGTAGTGGCGGGGAAAGAAGACGTAGTAGCCAGAAATAATAACTGTGAGAACGGATTCGAACGCAAGTGCAACTCGGATGATGTTGTCAGACTTAGAAGAACTAACTTTTTGGGGGGTAAGAGCGGTATGTGACATATTTCTGATGATGATGACGAGCCGATATGCTTAGCAAGTATCTAAGTAGAGAGTCCAAAGCATGAAAAAGCTGCGAAAATAGAGAGAACTGGAATCCCTCGCATTTTGTGAAGCTTGATCGATTGCAAAAGATCACCTAACCTGAGGAACCAGTGACGGCATGCGGGCCAAGGTTCGGTCTTAAAACTGTGCCAAGCCATCGATATAACGTTATGCTCAAGTCGAAATGAGTAAAGGCGTATTTTGTCGACCCCGGATATAGTGTTCTATCTCAGCCCTTCTCACTGCTCCCATCATCCACTCATTTAGAATCTGACATTGCAGATTCGACGTAAAGAGAGGCATAATGTCATACCAAGACATTCCCCTTACACCTGGTCCGTATCTTCAGCGAGTCCTCAATCTGCTTGCTTAAGGGAGATAACGTGAGGATTGAATGTGACGCATGCTGTTGACGGTGAAACACAGCTTCGGCACTCAAAGCAACCACCATTCCCGAATCACGGTAGCCATGACACGTACAGTTATCCTCTCTATCATGTGTACCAATACTCCAAGATAGGAGCCGATACGTCACGCATGTGCTTTATGCCAGATGGCTTGGCATCTAGTACATCCGAAACCTCGTCATCAAATGTGGCGGATCAATTCGGTATCAACACTTTACTACCCTATGGTAGGTCATGAGTTCAAAGTCACTCCTTCTAACACATTCATGCTTACTAACTTGGCACTCAGATAGTAATTTTCAAGACGTCTGATCAATCCACGAGCTCCAGGACCTCAAAACCTCCCAATTCACCTTCCCCTTAAAGTGCACCATTGACATCCTCACACTTAAAACTATGGAACTCGCACTCTGCATCGCATAAATGCTCGGTTTCGCAGACGAGCTACTAGACCTGACCGCCAGCCGCGTATTCGACGTGTCCAAAATCCGAGTTCCCCTAACAGACATACCCGAGTGCTTCCGTCCGACAGACGCACACCTTTGCCTACCCCACAGCCCTGTGATCGACGTTCTTCCATGGCCATCGGTGCGTACGCGACTGATTTGTCTGTTCAGTCAGCCCGAGAAGCTGCGGCCGTCGGTTGCGAGGGGCCCGATGGCGATTATGCGGCTGATGCAGGGATTTGACCAAGAGTCTGAGGGGCTGCGCGTGACGTTAGATAAGAAGAGATGGGGGGTTGATGTACTGCACTCAGGCAGGACCGACGGAAAGCCGAGTGAATCTTACAATGCTGAATCAGCAGTTTTCCCACCTAGAAAGTGCCCGTGCACTATACATCAATTCAAAGCTTACAACGTCCTTCTACCCCAATTCTCTACTTGTAAAGCTCATTTTTTGGTGTCGAGTTATTAGGCTTTGAAGCCTTCACGACAGCTGTTTTTGCTGTTTCTAATTGCCATAATCAGCCTTCTATGTGAGACGTTGGCCGCCGCAATACTAAACCACAGCTTTCATATCCGGAGCCACTGGAACGGCAGTAGTGCCCAATTCAGCTGACCAAACGCTAACAAAACAGTCTTAGTGTGCCAAAAATAAGAGCAAATCTTCTCTATTATATCCTTGCTATATTGTCGGCTTTCCATCGGTCTTTCCTGGATGCAATATGTTGTTGGGAGGTAGGCCAGGCCATGATTAAGGATTGGTGGCGGACTTTGGATCCGGAGATTATTTCTAATTCGATTAGATTGAGGAGGCTGAGAGGGGCAGGGAAGTTGGAGATACCTGGTGTTAAGTCCGTAGCCAACTGCGGCTAATCTTAGTCGCGCAGTGTTAGTGAGGCAGAGACTAAATCGACTTTTTGTACATAAGACCGAGCCATGATCCCTAATCCGTCCAGCGTAGAGCACAATCTCTAACCATACTTTCAGCTGCGAATTGCGCCTTTCTCCATTCAGCATAAGCATAACGTGAAGTGATCGAGAGTCAACGACCATAGTAGGCCCATTGGCCAGGCTAACATGGGAGAGAATGTCATAACTAAATGGTCTCGAGTTGAGTTGACCACGGAGCCGCCGGATCTTGGGTTGAAAATGGACTACTGCATGTCGGAAATACCGATGAAAAGGCCGAGGAGGAACATTATGCTATACAGCTTGTATACCTCAACATTACTAGTTATACAACATCTTATTTAAAAGCTCTTTGTGTGCTACAGTTTCTCTAATTAAGCGCGTTTTAATCTAAGTTTCTAACGTTAAGTTATAAAGCTCTAAAGTTTGCTCGGCATTTCATTGGTATTTCTAACATGCAGTAGGTAAACGTTAGACTTTAGAAGCGTCTTGGCATGACACAACCCTACCTTAATTATTGGTGTCCGTTCGACTAGCTCCGATCAGCGTGAGCTTATGGAAGGAACCCTGGTGACGCGCAATGGTATGGCCTCAAATAGCATCAGGCCATAGTGTTACATAGCATGGCATTTTTCCGCCACGAAGTATAAGTACTTAATGCACTCAACCTACCCATGAGCACAGCACCGCCAGCCCTTCCCAACAACCACTCCCCCCAAACACACTCAATTTACCAGCACAATGACCTCTATCCCTCCCCAGACAACCCGATCCCGCATTGAATCTACCGCACGCGCCTTCCTCTCTGCCTTCGAACACGGCTCCGCCCAAAACAACCCCTCTCTCATAAACCGCGACGTCACACCAACCTGCATCCGCACCATGCTCCCAGCCTCCGTGCCCCACGCGTTCGGCCTCCCGCCCGACCACGCCTTCGACACAGCGACGTTTGAGCAGCTATTCGCAAAGGACATCAAAGTCATGAAGTTCAAGAACAGCGTCATGGAGAATCTAGTCATTGATGTTGAGGCGAGCAGGGCTGCCTTTACATCGATTGCAGAAGTGCATTATGGGGATGGGGAGCAGTTTGCTGTTGAGCAGGCTTGGGTGTTGTATTTTGATAGGGAGGGGGGGAAAGTTGAGAGGGTAGTTGAGTTTTGCGATAAAGAGGGGATTTTGAAGATGGCAGGTGTAGCTGCGTAGTGCGGGTTACCGGCGGGTGAGATGTCGGGGCGAGGCTGGGTAGATTGTGATTCGTTTGATGCTTGTTCAAGAAATTGTTCATTCACCGGTGGCATTTGATTCATGATGCTACTATTCGGTAATATTCTCGCATATATTAGACCAGAAATACAAGCAAGTCAAGCAATACGAAGAATGATGGTGCGCAATATTGCTAGTCTGACACTTGTGACATGTCCAGCACTAAGTTGTTGAGATTCTGGGCTGTGAAGCGTTGGACCTAAGGTTGTCAGTCATGCTTCAAAACGTTCTCGTTTCGACTCACAGAGACAATGATGAGCAGCGATAATTATGTATTCGCAAGCAGGCAGCAAAACGTGGACAGTAGCCTGAAAGCACCTTTGTAAATTATTATGAGAATCTTTATCTCATCCTGCCATCTTGCCCGACACTATGTCTCTCCCCGGCCACCTAATTACAAGTACTGCACCAAGGCTGTATTCACACGTTTGGTCAGTCCATCTGGCCAAGACCTTGTGTTTTAAATCGATTAGACCTACATGATAGCAGCCGCCTCCCGAACAACTAGCAGGCTCTTCGCCCCGTTGGTCTTCATTCTTTGTGCCGCAGCGACAGCAGAACCAGGACATTGAGTTATCAGCTTCGAAGCGGTGGTTCAGGTGGTGTGCGGTTTTTCAATGGGCCTTGTGTGTAGTATAGATGTTATGAGGTAAAAAGGTATGAGGAGGTGGATGATTTATAGTTTACGCATAGTGAACTACAGAGTCCTATGGGACAGTCGCAGCTGAGAGCGTTTTGGAGATGGTTTGAAGCTGTGTACTGTGTGATCTATGCTATACAAAGTAATATTCGTGTGCAGTTGCATCGTGATTGCTGTCACAGGGTACTACCTACTCGGCCAGCAACCGCACGCAACATGATGCAATCCTTTCAATTACTCGTCATTTCATCAACATACCTGGGACGTGCCCTTCAATTGGTGACCAAAAGGCAGTGAACGGTCTACATGGTGAACGCTAGGATATGGACTTATATCCATCCACTTCCAAGGTTGCATCTCGCAATAATCCTCGGCGCATCACAAGCAATCTCGCTTGCCGTCTTCAAGTTTCCAGGCAATTTCTCATCATTCTTGCTGCCAGAGAAGCCCAGCCCAACCGGCTCTTCGCTTCAGCATCCATTCCCCAGTGATCACATGCAAAATCTTCATCCTCTGTTACGCGGGGGCGATCAGCTTCATCTGCTTCACACCATTCTAGGTTCTACATCCAGTCCCGATGTCGCGGCAGCTATTCACGTCTTGCAGCCAGGGCCGCCTTGTCGAAGTTCTCCAGCGGCATTTTCTCTTCCAACTGTTAGTAGAGCCCGAGACTCGCACTACTGATTCCCTTACCACAATAATTATCTTTGGATCCATCGTATAAAGCGATGTTGTATTAACTTGCGTCCATGTGTATGTTTGGCCAGATCTCGGTGACGGGGGTGCGCATGCGCGTCACACAACCTGTCTCGTCGCCGAAGTTTCACGTCGTGTCTTCGCCTTACATTTCCGCTATCACGCTAAAATTGGTTTGGAAAGAGGCGAAGTATCCCAGCTGCGCCAGCTCTGTGTTGTGAATGACCACAGGGCTGAAGCGATGTTCATATTCGATCGACCCATCAGCTTGACAAGTAGCCACGTAGTGATCTGATAATCCGTCGTTTTGTCTTTTCGATTGATTCGACAAGGTGCTGCAGGGCACTTAACTCGACACAATTGCTTCCGAAGACTTTTTGGGGCCAGAGGGAGAGCAAATAATAGAGGTGCACGACGGCATGTCGCCTGCTTCAGTCGTGCTGGATGAACAGATCGTAGGAGTGCAACGTGAAGACCTCAATGGTCTGAATGAGCGAATAGAGGACAGCAGCTGGATATTAAGTCTCTTTGCATAGCAGATCGAGATGCAGGTGAAAGTGAACGGCCCTGAAGTCCATCAAAGCGCACACCGTTGTGTCCTTTGTTGCGCGCGATAGTCTGTACTCATGGGCCGGCTCACTGCAGTTCCAGTAGATGCCGTCGAGCACAGGAATAGGTATGCGGGTTGGTGCGTTACCAATGCAGAAGAGTGCAACATCCGGCTTCGGCTAGTCGAGGTAGACGAAATTACGCGCTGATGTTTAATTGCAAGTGTGTAGTGGTAAACTTCGTTCTTCAATTCTTCGGGGAGATCTACAATTGTGAATCTGTGGTCGCCAGCTTGTTGAGCTGTTCTGTGTGGAAGAATGCGCTGCGCAGCTGGCGGTGGTTGTGTGTCGCGCACATCGCCGGACAGCATGCTTTCATCTTGGAAGATTATTCAGGCTGCAGCCCACGATTGTATAGTGAGGACGTTTAGCTATCCAGCGAGACTAGTAGCGTGTTGTCCGAGGAAAGTTGGGGTATTATGGACCTTCACCTTGCGCATGACTCAAGCGGCAACCGCACGTCCCCTCCCAATTGCGCAACCATGAATGATATATCAATGCACAAACAAATTCAACGTATCAGCTTCGACTGCTACCTGCACGCAGCGTAAGTGGCGCGTGACAAAGAAGCGCAGGTTTCAGACTCGCTCACGTGCCTCTCCATTGTCCATCGCTACCCGGTACCTCACTTTCAGATCAGTATCTCAAATTTTTCACCCGCTCTTCACCCAGTATGTCCATCAAACTAGCCAGCTTGAAACTCGCTTCCTTCCCCGTTCCACCTCCATCCAGCTCATTTGCATCATCATGCGTAACAAACAGTCCATGTGGGAAGTCTTTGTTCAGCGCGTTTCCCACAACCGTAATTCCATCAGTATTACTCACATGATCGATTCCCTTCTTCTCATTGTCCACAATTGTAAACGTCGTGACATACTTATGCGGCGGCGTACGCTCATAAACTTTGTATGCGCTGATACCCTGGCTCGAAACAATAATGTACCCTCCTGAGCCTGATCTCGCAGGAACAAGTGTAATGCCTTCGACGTCCGCTGCGAGACCACTTGCGTCTCCGACCTTGGCGATTTGTACGCCTTGGTTATTGCCACTGGGCTCAGCTTCATAGCGCCAGATCCCGAGGGGTTCTTCGCCGAGGAAAATGAAGCCTGCTTCGTCGTCGCCGACACAGCCTTCGACTTGGCCGCCGGAGCCGCCTTGGAATTGGCGGACAAGTTTGGTAGTGAGCGTGCCGTTTGTGGTGGAGCCGATTTCATACTGGAGGTAGTTCGCATCTTTGTTGTTGACGAAGAGGTAGTCTTTGCCAGTCTTGCAGGAGTGGTAGGTACAAGAGCCGTAAGGCTCGTAGTCTGCGGGAAGAGTCTGGACACCGCCAGCGATTGGCTTGAGAAGGCCCGTACTGTTCACCTCGACAAGACTGAGATGAAATTTCAGAATGAATGCAATGGTTTCAAGGTGTCATAAACTTACCAAAGTGTATTGTCACCACGGCATGCCGCGTATGCGAGGTCCGTCGTCCGATTACCGACAGTAAGGTTGTAGATGATGTCGACATTGTTTGGCTCTTTTGCTGTAATGTGCTGGAGTAGCTTCCCTTGTAAATCGAACACGCCAAAACCTTCTCCTTCGCTGGACTTTGTTGTCGTGATGATTCTGCTCTGATCAGGTCGAGTTGGATGAATCCAGACTGCAGGGTCGTCGCCATCACCACCATTAGCCTCGGTCTCATACTTCGGTTTTACAGCAATAAATGTGCAATCTGGGCCAGTCCACCCGTCTTCGCATTCGCATACGTTCGGTCCATCGCATTTGCCGTGACCAGAACAATTGTTTTTGCAGACATGTTTGGAACAGTTTTTACCTGTGAATCCCGCGAAGCACGAGCACCCGCCATTACCCACCCAAAAGCCATTCTTGGAGCACTTTTCAGAAATCGTACTCTCGCATCGAGTGCATGGCTTCGTTCTTGGACTGTATCCGGTGTTTACTGCGATGCCCAAAGGACCAAGGACGGCAGCAAGTGATCCCACCACAATACCAGTGTCGTCTTCGCTTTTGAAAGCAAAAGCAAGAGCCCCAGATGGATAGTCATCGACTGATAACTGTAGAATAGAGAGGCCTCCCTCGATAGATAGCTCAGAGACTCCTTTGAGGTTGATGGTTCCCCTTTGCTTGATTTTTTCGTCGTAGACATCGATTACCTCGTCGTGCGCTACAAGTAAATAGTCGCTAAATTCGCTGTGGTAAGTGGCCAGACCAGACACATCTATCTTTTCCTTCAATGTTTTAATTTTTGGAGCTGTAGCGGCCTCAGCTGCCTGGAAGGAGTACAGACACTGGTCCTTGGCCGAGAAGAAGACTTGCCCGCTTGCAAAGACGGCGCAGGCCTCGCTTTCAATCGGAACAGGGAAACTTTGTACCTGAAATGTCATCAGACGGAATATGCCGAGTTGTTTATATCAGAAGTACCTCGAGGATCTCGACATTTTCCTTGTCAGCCCGGATCAAAAACTGCACCATTATTTTCTTGCCAAACAACAAAAGGTACGTTTCTCCACTCTTCTGACTGCGCCAAACACATGCTGTACTCCAGTCGCCAAGCTTTTTTTTGTCATCACCATCGACCTTTTTCACAGTCTTCGCATCGAAAATCCGGATGAGCGAGTCTGAAGCAGGGATGTTGATGATTATATCGCGACCACCAAAGTCGTGGGCTGGGACTACGATTTTTGAACGGCCGGTCTTTTGATGAGAGGTCGCTTTGAATGGAGTAGATGCCGAGACGGCAAAACTACGAAACCCGCCGTCAGCCGCGCTGCCATCGTTCACGATCAGAGTTGGGGAACGACCGTAGACAAATCCTGTGTTGTCGCCTTCAAATCCTTCAGCGGCTGGGACGAGCGTAAGGTTTACTGTTTGTGTCGAAACGACCGCACAAAGAGTTGAAGCCCACAGGAGGCTGTTCACCAAAGTGCCCATTGTCAATGTCGTGACTGAATGATAAATATCAGGAGGGAGTGCTCCTAGATTCGAAAAAGAAAACGTCGCGGCAAAGCACGCCAAGATGCAAACAATGGGCTGAGGTCGAGACCGATGCAGGCAAGAACACAGGTCTATTGAGAGTCTATCAACTTGAGCACGCCGAAAATAAGCATCCTAACCAAGGGGAAAGAAGGATCTCCGTAGGTTTTGCGATTTAGTACCTGCCGATCTTGGCTAGATCGCGGGCAGCCCAATGCACCAATCATACCGGTAGAGTCCGCTCGCGCAACGTGAGACCTGCGGTACCCCTGATAACCCACCCACAAGGATACAAAGTTTACAAACAGACGGAAAGCATTACGCAGCAGCATGATGCTACGGTCCAGGATCTAAGCCAGGAAAAACAAAACGAAAGCCAATGGTTGACGCGCTGCAGCCGCCTAGAATTCGAAACGCTTCGCCTTCAGCGCCCTGTATTCGTCGACAATGCCAATGTAATCTTCGGGTATGTAGGGCGTGAAACGTTCCGCAAACCAGCCCTTCTTGCGCTGATTCTGAATACCGATGTCCTTGAGCATCAAATCCACATAGGGCAGACAGTCAAACCAGAGCTCAGGGGAGCGCGCACCAAAACCACGACTATGTCGCCACTTTCCGAATTGAGTGTGGAGTACGGTCTCGTACATCAATCGCTCGTTTGTGGTATCGTCCAAGTTATTGAGAGCTGGAATCTTGTTGTCGAAGAAGGCTGTAATCCAAAGGGCTTGTGTTTGTGCGATGTTGGTAGTTGCAGCAGACCGATAGCTACCAGCAAACGCAAGGTTTCGACTATCGATGAACCCTGTAGGTACCATGAATCGGTAGAGGCGGTACGGCTCGTCGGTAATTTGCACTTTATCATCGCTCATTGACTTAGTCTGGCGTGAGAGTGGCTGGTTCCGGAGCTTTGGGAACTTGGTGATGATCTCCGAGTCGGCTTTCTGAACATACTTGCGAGCTGATGGCGCGACACGGCCGGGAAGACCAAGTTCCTTTTGAGTGACAAAGTTTAGCTGAGGGGTATCCTGCCATCCCGTACCGCAAATCAGAACGTCTGCCTCGAGGGCGTAGCCATTGGAAAGGTGTACTTTGTGGTCTGACAGACGCAAGATGTCCGCGACGTGAACTCTAATTTGGCCGTTGCGCACAAAATCAAAGAAGTCAACGTCGTAGTTCAGTAGGCCTCGGTTCGTACCAATGAAGAAGAGGTCGTCCCAGGGCTTCAGCTTCTTGGTCTCGGGATGGCTGTCGTATGCGTTGGTCTTTTCGGCGCTGCGTTGCATTCCAGCAAAGAAGTTTTCAGTAATGAGTTTACCTAGCCACGTCTTGTAGAAGAAATTTCGTACCCAAGCAAACCCATCATCCCAGATGCATGGGCTCAGCCATGTCATCAGTCGTGTTTGAAGTAAAAGTGCAGGGTCGATCTTGAGCGGCGTGACATGGTTGGGCATCATCCAGCACGGGCCATGACCAGACTCTCGAATCACCCAGTCAACCTGTACACCAGCGGAAGCATATGCGCATGCGATGTCCCAGGAGAACTTGGCCCCACTCAGAATAGCTATCTTCTTGAAAGTGCCGAGACCATTCTCAGCCTTCGCCAACTGGCTGGTGTGGTAAATTGGCGCACCAAAGTCGTCTTCTCCCTCCATCGTTGGTACGAATGGCTCAGACGTGAGCCCAGTGGCGACGACCATCTTCGTAGCCTTGATGTGGTACCTTCGTCGCTTTCCTTCATATTTTTGTTCGATGGACACCATCCAGCCATCCTCTCCTTCATCGAAAGCAGATATGACCCTGGACTCAGGGCGAACGTACTCCTGCAAGCCAAACTCTTTGGCGTATTGGTGAAGATAGTCGTTGACGTGCTCTCCTGGTATGTGGTCCCGAGCAGGGTTGTAACCTTGTGTGCTCATTTTGAGATCGCTGAACTACAGCTTGTATCAGTTTTGTACTAACCATTTCAAGCTGCATAGACTGTACCTCGAACCTACTCTTTGTTAGATCCTGCGACACTGATATAAGTGACAAACCTACGTTCTGAAATGGTTGTTTGTATGGAGTCCAGGATACAACCTATCCTTGGCCCACACTCCGCCTATCGAGTTTCCTTTATCGAGCACGACTATGGAAGCATTGGGGTGGACATCGCGATAGGTTTTGAGCATAGACAAGCCATGAATGCCTGCCGACTGTTATAAGACGTCTCCGATCGATTGGAGGTAATTACCAGCGCCAACTATGGCTAAATCAAATACCTCCAGCGGCATATTGAACGTCGATGTTGTCAAGTTATTTAGATGGTTTAGGAACAAATGGAAATGTAAAGAGAAGATCTAGAGCAGCAGGCCAGCAGTGCGTATTCTCAGAATGCAGGACTTGTGGAAAGGCTGAAGATGAAACTGCGAGTTTAATAATACAGCAATGTGTCTACAGGGCATTTATATGAATGCCGAGTTACAGGTGTGCTTGGGGTTTTCCAGGGCTGATACAGATCTTCTCACAAGCTGACCGTGGCGCCTTGCGTGCGCGTAGAATTGAGGACACGGACCGACATAAGCTGATTGACCGCTGCGTACAACAGGCGTCGAAGTCCCCCCACCACTTATGTAATCTATACTTCGCAATAAATGAAGGGGAATAAAATGATGCAATTGATTCAGACATTAGCAAATTATCTGCGAGTGACATATGTTGATGGGGCTTAGAGCATGCCGCGAATTGTAGTAAAGTGTACTGCTTGCAAACAGAGGGTTTGGCGTCCACAATCTGCACGTAAGAATCAGCATATGCAGTCTTACACATCAGAGTAGCATTCGAACGAGTTTTTGAATGATCATCGGCATGATTGGATCCAACACCAAGAAACATTGGCCTGCGCGACAAGCCTCAATGTCGCCCTTTCCGGATGCAGATCAGCCAGCAGTTCCGCCTCATGTTGCAAATTTACATCGTACAAAGAATCTTTCATGGTTTTGGTGACCACATGCGCTCGCTGCGAAGACGAGATTGGAATGGCACGCGACACAAGTAAACAATGTAGCTTTGGCTTCACAGTGTGGGAAAACATGGGGTGCATCAACAGAGAGTCTCTTGTGCTTGAGACATTGAGTTGTGTGGCATGACGTACCCAGGTAGCGTAACGTCGAACTTACCTATAGATCGGAGTCACCCATGCTCCGACAACCTTCGACTCTTTACTTCACCCCTGTCACCCCCCTTCCATCCGTCTCACGATGCGGTCGTTAATCTCATCATGCCACGACAAGATACACCTGAACAAATCGCAATCCGCCCGGAAATCTCCAGGAATTACGAGTAAAGCGACACATCCATCTCCATGGGGCAATCCCAAAGGACTACCCAGGTGCCTCACGTCAGCAACTACGCGAAAACGCGTTCTTTGTACGCGGCCCGAGGCGCTGTGGGCTCAGACGGTGCATCGGAGACTATGTCGGAGCATGACCACATGGAGCAATAAAGACAAACATGGAAGATCAACCTTCTAGTTCTATTCACTGGAAGCCTATTCAGCTCAACTAACTAAAATCTCATCATTCGCGGTACATATTTCAGGCTCAACGTCACCTCTCATTCACCCATCACTCTGTAGAACTTTCATCTCATGGGTTTCAGCTTTAGTTCTCTATGCGCCTGATAATCTGAGTCGAGCGGCTTTTCAAGATCAGGCAGGGATTCTGTGTCTCCCTTTAAAACCCAGTCTTCACCGATCTCCGCGCGCAACGTTCCGACCAAGACGCAGATTATCTTGAAGCCAAATGCTTTAGTCTCACGTGTACTAGCTGGGCCTATCTTCTCTGTAGCCCTTGCAAGCGACCCCGCAATGCAGATAGGCTCTGCCTATTTAGTGACGCGCTAAACTGATTTTTGGCGTGCTTGTGGGGCGGGTATGCCTGGACGCGAAATTGTTTTGGCTTTGTACACGGAAGCAGACAATAATTGAGAAAGCATTGCTATTCCGAAATATGAAGAGAGTGGCGTAACCCTTCTCCCGTTCTTTACGTGCATGTGAATGAACATGCTTAACCCTCGATAGTAAAGTCCCACACCTGCACCTTTCTCGTGCCGAATGGTCCACCTTGCCTAACAAACAGGCTCAATACGCTGTTTCGTCTTAGGCGCTCTTCGTCTACAAGTGGCTCACCGGCCATGTTAGTGATTTCTGCTAGCTTTTTCCAGTCCGTAAATCCTCCGCCTGCTGTTGATCCCCATAACTGAAGTGTCTGCTTTGGCTGATCGGGCAAAATAGCAATCAGGTTATCACCTGCTGCTGCTATCTTGCCACGATAGGCCAAGTAAGGTGGTGTCGATAGTCCAGGCGCATTGATTGCAGTCTTGCTGAATTTGCCCTCGGCGGTACGAAGATAGTGGTAAAATTGCACGATGCCGCTCGAGTTGTCACGCATCAAAGCATGGAAGCGTCCCCTCTCATCCGCACATTGCGCCTCCTGGTTAATTATTTGATGGTTCTGTGGTACAGTGTAGACTTTGATGCCAGGGGTAGAAGGCTTGATCGGAAGACTGACTGTTTGGCCGTTTGTCTGCTTCCAACTACGGCCCGCATCTTCTGATAAAGCAAAGTAGAAGTCGTGGTTGGTGCTTGCATCCGGTGTCTCGCGCACAGTCCAGGAAACGAAGAGTTTGCCGACAGAATTAGTAAATCCGTTGATGTAGGCGTTGTTATCTTCACCCTGTAGATACTTGCTGACCTGACTCCATTGTCCAGAAGTCATGGAGTATCGGTGGATCCAAGAATCACCAGCGCCTGACTGACCAATTCGGAATTCCATAAGTAGGTCGCCATTATCAATACGCTCGAAGCGCGGATAGGTGAGTGCTGTCCATGGGCCGACAGATCCAGGTAGGCTGTGTTGAACTGCACCAAAAGCGCTTGCGCTCCAGGTTGAGGGGACTGTCTTGGCAACACCGGTGCTACTAACACGATAATTCAGAGGAACGTCGTGATGATCGAAGCTTAGATGAATTTTTCCATCTCCACTGATGCCCATACTAATTGTGTTGTGCTCATCGAGAGTTTGCTGTACGTAGTCTTCGAACGCAAAGTGCTGCCAGGCTTCTATCGAAGGAGCGATTCGGCGTCGTCCAAGGTTAACATGATGCTTCCCATAGCCGCTGGCAGTCTTGTAGAATGCCACGTATTGATAGTCGCCAAAGGTGACTAGAGCGTTCTGCTGGAAGGCAAGGCCGTTGAGGCGTACAGAGCCCTCCACATCGTTTGTGATATTCCAGTAGTTTGTCGACTTTATCGAAAGTGCCGATGCGAGCGTGATTAACAGCGAAGAACTGGTAAGAAGATGCTGAAAGAATCTCATCATGAAAGCATGGCAAGCTTTGTGCCCAAGGGTCATGGATACATTAAGTACGGCAATATATTACCCTGGCCGAGCACGGCTTTACGGAACAATTGACGAGCGGCTAAGTTCCATGAGACCGTTCTAGTAGCAATGACTATGTTCTTCGGTCACGAAGCCAAGGTGTCACTTCGAATATGGAGGGACGAAGACTCGGGATTTCGGGGGAATATTATCGCGGGCTCGTAGCCACTGATCCTTAAGAACATAGCGCACAAACGGTCTCATTCACTGCAAGAGAAACACTCGCACCGAGGTCCTGGTGGTGGGCAAGCTGCGTCTTGCGATATCTTAATCTGTAATGTAAGCTCTGTTAGACTGTTACCTACGGAACTCTGAACGACTAAACTGTTAACGTGCGGCGCGTCAATATATACTATGTAGTGTTATTTCAAGTTACCAGGTTAGAAATCTATTGTATTGTACTAGTGTAGCTACCTGAATTGCAACGCGTTGGCAAATTATGTATATCTTACTGTTAAGACTGTTAGTCTAGTAGCAAACAATAAGAATGCCAGTGTAGACCAGGGGTACAGCTAAAGTTAGTTTTCGCGGATAGGTGCAGAGTTGCTTTGGATACAAAGGGTATTGTTACTAAGACAGTAAAGGCTAGGGCTTTCTAAAAAGAGTAACAATAGTTAGATAGCTTAATGTAACTAACTTAAGCGTCTGTAACATAAGTTAAATACAATAATCTATAAGGGCTTATTGTAGTTCTTATATACTAAAGAGGTTCTACCTTTACTCTGTGTGCTCTGCGTACTCTGTAAGATTAGAGAGAGCAGAAAGAGCAGCTTACTCTGTTAGCTCTGTGTTAAGCAAAAGAGTAGAAAGAGCAGCTTAGTCTAGTAACTAATTAGTAGTGCAGTGTAGAGTATACTCTCTAGTTATTCTTGCTTAAAAGAGAGCGCTTTAGTAGAGCTAGGACCTAGCAGCTTATAGGTTGTAACACTATCTCTCTCTTTTCTAGACTTTGTCCTTAGAGTCTTTATTATGCCAAAAGTCTCTTCTAAATCTAGTACTTAATGTTAACTAAAACTTTCTTCTTTTATTAATATCTTTAGAGATGTTATGCCTGTAGCTTGTTATAACTATTAACTAGCTAATTACGTTTATTAAGTGCATGTTTATTCTAAGAGGTGTAGCAAGTACAATTACTTAAATGCAAAAGATTATAATATCTATATATCTAAAAATAAATAGTTAGTTATTAAGGCAGAAAAGGATTATCTGTAAGCGTGTCTAGATACGCTTTAGTAAGAGAAGCAAGAGGTACAGCGTTTGTTAAAGAAAAACGCTGCTTAGGCAGCAAAGGCTATTTCTGTAGAAAAAACGTCTATTTAACAACTTAAATGTTAAAAAGCTGTGCTGTCTTCTAGTAAAATAACTTTGTTGCCTTTTACTTAGAGTTCTATAGATAGCATAGTTAACAACGTATAAGAGGCTTATGTGCCTTTATACTTAGGTAAACTTGTTACTTATACTGCGTTAGAAGTTGGCAGCAGTTTGTAAGGTTTGTTTCTAGTTTCTATGTGTTTTCTGTGTTATTGTATCCTAACTATTTAACTAAGTATTCTTTTTAATAGTTGTTGTCTTAGTGTATTATTATTTTCTTAACTTTAAATTTATTTTCTTCTTTAAGTTTATAGCAAAAGGTTTGCTGTAATAGTGTTTCTAGGTTAGCTAGTTTTAGTAGGCTTACGTAAAATCTAGAGTAGATCTTTATATCTAGCAGGAGCTTAAGTATATATGTAACTAGTCTATTTCTTTTTAAAATTAAAAATAGTCTAACTTTAACGTAGTTAAGTCCTTTACTTAGTTATTTTGTGCGTAGATTTTTGGTGTAAAGATATACCTTATCCCCCTCTTTTAGTTAAGGTACTGTTTTTTATTTTCTATTAACATATAAAATACTCTGTATCTAAGCGTATTGTATTTGTTTTTCTATTTTAATATAGGTTTTCTTTATTTCTTCTGCTATCTGTATAGCAGCTTTAGCCTTTAGGCTAAGTAATATTCTTATAAAGAGATTTAAGTGTTATCTATAGTTTGCAAAGTATAGCGTCTTGCCTATAGCTTTAGACAATTTGTTGTTGTAGGCTAACTGTACTATTAGTAATAGTAAGACTTAATTTGTCTGTTATAAGTTACTATATATCTTAAGATATGTCTTTATAGTTCTGTTAGTTCTTTCTATTTAGCTATTAGTTTAAGAGTAGTAAGCTGTTAATAGCTTCTGTTGCATCCTAATTTCTACTATTAAGGTAGTCTAATAATTTAACGTAAAGAGCTTGTCTTAATTGCTAATAATTAACTTTAGTATGCTATAGTATCTAATAAGTCTATCCTTAAGTACGTGCGCTAGCTAAACAGCTATATAGTCTTGTTAAAAGAGTAGCATTATAGCGTATTTAGTAAAGCGATCTACTATAACCATAATAGCGTTATAGGCTAATCCTGTAGCAGAGTCTTTTAACAGCAGTAGTTCTGTTACAAAGTCTATTAATATGTTAGTCTAAGGCTTAGTTAGAAGCTCTATTAGCTGCATTTCTCTGTAAAGTGCGTGTGTACTGTGTTTGTTATATTAACAGTCTGCACATTTCTTAATATAAGCGCTTATCTTATTCTTTATGTTTTTAAACTAGTAATTCTGTTAAATTAGTTCTATAGTTTAGCTTACTCTAGGATAACTGTGTACTATGTTATTGTAGTGTTAACGTATAATTAATTCCTGTAGTTCTTCTAGGACATTAATTCTAATCTTTATAGTTAGGTTGTTAATATATTTTGCTAGTCTAAGAGATCTATTATCTTGTGTTTTAAGGATACTTAAGCTGTTAATAGTTTTAGTTCTAGTAATGTCTAATCTTTAGCTAAAAGCATTTGCTCTACTATTATCTTTTTTAGGTATATAGACAATTTTAAACTTGTATTGTCTTAATATCTCTAACTATTGTACTTATCTTTAATTAAGTACTTTAGTAGTAGTAAAGGTTGTTAAGTTTTTGTAGTCTAAGTATATTATAAGATCTAAGTAACTTTCTGCGTAGATTCTTTAATATTTAAGTGCTACTACAATTGCAAGTAGTTCTTTATTGTGTACGTTGTAATTTTCTTCTAGTAGTATAAACTTTTATAAGTAGTAGGCTATTAGGTGCCATTTCTTATCTTGTTCTTGTTTTGCACATATTCTAATTACTAAATCTAATGCGTTAGTTTTAAATCTAAGCAGTTCTCTGCTTCTAAATACTATAAGAACAGGTAGTGCTATACAAGCGTCTTTAAGCGTCTTAAATACCTAACTTTATTTTTCTATCTATTTCTAAAGTATATTTTTTTGTGTAAGTTTAGTAAGTAGCGTAGCAATTAGTAAAAAGTTCTAAATAAACTATTAATTAAAGTTAACAAAGCCTAAGAAGAATTAGATATCTTTGACTATAGTAGGCGTTAGCTAATCTCTAATAACTTTAATCTTGTCCTTACTTATTTGTACTCTATTCTTTCTAACTATACACCCTAGGAATTCTACTTCTTCCTAGTGCTATTTATACTTATTAGAGTCTACTACTAGAAAGAACTTTTCTAGTAGTGTTAAGACTGTATAAACATATTCTATATGTTCTTTCTTATTTTCTAAATAGATAAAGATATTGTTAAAGTATGCTATAACAAATATATTAAAGTATTCTCTAAGCACATTATTAATAAGTGCTTAACACGTTGCTAGAGCGTTAGTAAAACTAAATAGCATTACTAAATACTTGTAGTAGCTATAGCGTGTTCTAAACGCTGTCTTTTATTCTTTGCCTTTCTTTATGCGTATAAGGTTATACGCGCCTCTTAAATCTAATACTATAAAGATCTTTACATAGGCTAGTTAATCCTATAGTTCTAAAATATTAGGTAGTAAGTATTAATTCTTAACTGTAATGTTATTAAGTTTCTAAAAGTTAATACATAGTTGTAGTTTGCTATTCTTCTTTAGTACAAACATAATTAGGTATCTAGCTAGTAATTCTAATACTTAGATAAAACCTTTCTTTAAGTTTACTTAGATATATTCTTAGAGCGCTTCTAGCTCTTTTTCTAATAATCTATAGATTAGTCTAAAGGTTAGCCTTTTTCCTTCTTCTAGGACAATCTTATAGTCCTACTCCTAATGCTTAAGTAGTGCTTCTAGACCTGTTTCTTCTAAGAATAGTTTCTTAAACTTTCTATATTCTTTAAGTATGTTAAAAGTTACACGTTTCTCTAAAACTTATAACGTATTAGTATTTCTTCCTTAATTGTCTAAGTTAACTAGTTGTATCTTTAACTGCGTCTTAGTTAAAGTAATATTGTTAATTGTCTTCTTATCTACTATTAAACGCTGCTAATGCGTAGGCTTAAAATCTGTTGTATTATTATAATTCTCTAGAGAGATAGATCTCTTCCTCTAGTCTACCTGTAGGCTATTCTCTCTAAACTATAGAAGTCCTAATATAATGTTGTAGGCAGCTAATCTAAAGATATCTAGGTATATTTCCTGTTTAGTTCCTTAGATATTAAGTTCTATAGTAGTCTTATATCTAATAAGTAACTTGTTAGGTATCTATTCTTTATTTGCAATATAAAGTTTATATAATTGTTGTTTCTAACAAGGTTAAAGCCTAGCTCTTAATAAGGTATTGCCTAAAATATAGTTTGCTTGCAATTCTAAATCTAAAAGCGCCTTTATCCTTATTCTGTTAACTCTTACTATAAGTTTAATAAGCTTAGCTAAGTTAATTGCGTTACAGCTCTAGGTGTCTTTCTAGAGTCTAAAGTTAACTCTAAAAAAGACTTGTTCTTTCTATATCTATTAGCTTCTTTATTATTATAATACTTCTTATATTCTAGTTGTAGGCAGAACTACTATATATAGTTTATGCAGTTGCTGTTAATAAGTATTCTGTTAGATATGCTTTCTTCCTCTAATACGTTAAGAAAACTTCCTATAATTTATTTATTGTATAGATAATTTGCGCAGGTATCCTTAAAGCAATTATACTATTAGTACTTGCAAAGTCTCTTCTGCTAAGAAAAGTATTAGTTAACTTTACTACTATAGTGCGTTAAGTAGTAGTTACTGTTATATACTATCTATAATAGAAGTCTGTGTTTTAAATTACAAAGATCCTATAGGTATTTATCTATAAGCAGGATTTAATGTAATTTGTTTACCTTTCTATCCTAGTATTCTGTAAGCATAGAGCTTAGTACTAATACTTATCTATTATTAGCATAGCATATCTGCTTTGTGTGTAAGTTACAGTACGTCTTATATAGTTTAACTGCGTCTGTCTCTAGACATAGTCCTTTAACTGTTGCATTCTAGCGTACTAGTTTAGAGCTAGCTAGTAATAAGTGTATGTCTAGTTTATCTAGTGTAAGTTCTTAGTCTTTCTAAGTATTGTAGACCTTTGTAGTCTGTTGTTAATCCTATATCCTATAGACTCTGTTTCCTAAGTGTAGCAATTGTTCCTTTCCTGTAACTCTATCTATACTTAGAAAGTACTTATTTATCTAGAGAGTATAATAGGCTTGTAAGGATTAGTAATATTATTCTATATGTTTTTAGTTAACTTTGTTAGTTTAGTTGTACTAGTTGTAAATGTTTTGTTGTGTTTATAGTAAGAGTAGTCCTATCTATTAGAATTGTTTAATATTATAGTTCTGTTCCTAGTTGTAAGATAACGCAGCGTTAGTTAAAACCTAGTTATTAGTTAATATAGTAGAGGTGTCTTCTGTCTATCCTATTATTAGTAGTCTGTTAGTTATTTAGACAATAGGTTAATTCTTAATTACAATCTATTCTTTAATATCTTTCTCTAAAGTGTTAGTTAACACGTTAAGCTAGCGTGTAACTTTATTCTTAGAGCAATAGTCTTACGCGTAATATCTAACTTTATTATAGTTATAACAAGTAATTTTATTCTTATTAAGCTTATCTCCTAGTAGTTATTTCTTTAAGTAACTTTTCTGTTCTAGGCCTTTGTTAAGGTTGTCTAAGTGCATAGCTTTAGGTCTGTACCCTAAGTATACTCCTAGTAGGCGTAGTTAATAAGTTTCTTATCTAGAGTAGTAGCGCTATTGTCCTTTATTTAGTTGTGTTTGTCTCTAATATCTTTTGTTTAGGCAAAATCCTTTGTGTCCCTATAGTAAATGTAAGGAGTATAACCTATCTTTAAGTGCTAATTTATAGAGTTTATTATCTAGGCAAATAGCTTTATTCTAAAGTTCTTTAAGAGTAGTAATATATATTCTACTACGCATAAGTTTAGCTTATATAGCAGCCTTAAGGCCTTGCTTGTATATGCGCGTTAGAGCAGTATTATCTTACTAGATTTGTTTAGCGTATTATTAAAAAACGTTAGTATAGTTAGCAGTTAATTAAGTTTGTTTTAGACTTTAGATTTTCTGTTCTATAATTACAGATTTCTTAAGAGGTAAGAAGATCTATTGTAGGCGTGTTTTAAACGCTTACTAGTCTTCTACAAGATTAGTGTTATCTTTGTCTGTAATGTTATTATCTATATACTTCTAAATAATTAGAAGTACCTATTTTTTAGCGTTGCCTTTTATGTAGGTTGTAGCAAGAATAACTTTGTCTACGTTCTTAATCTTGTCTTTTACATAAAAGTGCCTGTTAAACTAGAAGATCTAGGTCTTAAGTTTATTGCAGTCTCTATAGTAGAGATTAGGTTTGTTAACCTTAAGTCTAGGTTGTCCTACTTAGAAATGCTTAGGTGTATCTATTGTAATATTACTGCTTATTATAAGAGTATTTAAAGTATTAAGACTGTTAGTCTAGTAGCAAACAATAAAAATGCTAGTATAGACTAGGAGTATAGCTAAAGTTAGTTTTTGCAGATAGGTGCAGAGTTGCTTTAGATACAAAGAGTATTGTTACTAAGATAGTAAAGGCTAAAGCTTTCTAAAAAGAGTAACAATAGTTAGATAGCTTAATATAACTAACTTAAGCGTCTGTAATATAAGTTAAATACAATAATCTATAAGAGCTTATTGTAGTTCTTATATACTAAAGAGGTTCTACCTTTACTCTGTGTGCTCTGCGTACTCTATAAGATTAGAAAGAGTAAAGAAAGTAGCTTGCTCTATTAGCTTTGTGTTAAGCAAGAGAGCAGAGAAAGCAGCTTAGTTTAGTAACTAATTAGTAGTGTAGTGCAGGGTATGCTCTCTAGTTATTCTTGCTTAGAAGAGAGCGCTTTAGTAGGGCTAGGACCTAGCAGCTTATAGGTTGTAACACTTACCTACTACACTTTAGTAATAATATAATATACTTGAAAATTATTATTAACGTAGCTCTCTTGTTATCTACTTTTACAAGTCTAAAAGCTATCTCTAGTACTACTTGTAAAGATAGCTTCTACTTAGACTATAAAGTAGGCTTCTACTAATAGGAGTACAAACTACAAAGTAGTACTAAAAACTTTAAGATTTTAAGCTTTCTTTAGAGATACTTCTTAATTATCTCTTTTATTTAGTATATTAGAAAAGAAGTTAGAATCTTAAGATATAAAGCTAGTTTTAACTTATAATAGAAAATACCTTTTAAGTCTGTAGAGCTTGTAACTATAGTGCTCTAGAAACTAGCCTTAAGAGTAAACCTAGCGACTTGGCACATGCAAACCTAGAGATAACCACAGATTTGCGATGGTTTCCGATGCCTGAATACTAAATAGGAAGGAGCAGTCCTCGCCAAGGTCCCCTCTCTTGGCGACCAACTCCAACGGGCAACGAAGGGCTTGGACTGACATACCTGCATCGTGAGTTATCTACCAAAATGGGGCGCCAGACGGAAGATAAAGTGTGGTGCAACCGGAAAATTGAGGGCCTCACAATCACTGGCTACTCATCGTCAAGGTTGAAGCCGGGATTCCTATCACGATGAAATCTGCGCCACTGGTGCTGTTCGCTGCCTCAACGCTGGCACAAACCAAGTATGGCGAAAACCAGGTCAATGTTAATTTTGACTCTGAAATAGTGGAGCAAGGGGCTTTTCCTGCGCCGAACGTAACGATATACAGCCCTGCTTTTGCGCCGTCAGCAAATGCTTCATTCGATCCAGGATGGACTAAGGGCACCGAAGGCGCAACGAGCCAGGATGAATTGGGTACGAAAACGATTTGATCAGACCAAGTTGTGACTTTGAGCTGATGAACCCAGTTTCTTTTATCAGTGGCCTTGCCGCGAAGAACCCATCGTGGATGTCCTTCCGAGTCGCCGACTTTGTCAGTGAAGAGGGCAAGAATTTTCCCTACGTATACCTGTCTACCACCTTGAACTCTTCCGCTGTTAGGAAAAATTCTGGAAAACTGAGAGTATGGATACAAGGCTCGGTTCACGGCAATGAGCCCGCTGGCGACGAAGCTACCCTCGCACTTTTAGGAGCTATGGACGCGAACGCGACCTGGGCAGCATCTTTCTTGCAGACCATGGACATAATTGTTCTGCCTAGATATAATCCCGATGGAAATGCTTGTAAGTGAATCTATTCAGTTCTATGTACCCAAGAATCTACTCTAACATGTATCAGATTTCCAGCGCACACTGGCAACAAATTACGACCCAAATCGCGATCACACCAAGCTTGCACGCCAACAAACTCGGGACATCAAAGAGTGGTTCAGCATTTTCTCACCCCATATAGCTATTGATATGCACGAGTACGGAGCTGCGTCCCGCTACTCTGGCAACTACAGCAATGCTGCGGATGGGATGTACAGCGCCGCCAAGAATCTTAACATCCACCCATCCATCCGAAAGCTTTCGGAAACATATTTCGCGCCCGCCATTCATGCTTCTTTACTCAGCAAATCTCTTCGCGGGGAGCCGTACATGACCGCCTCGCGCGCCTCACCACCCCGTCTGGACGAAGCTGGAACAGATGCCAAAATTGGCCGCAACGCCATGGGTCTAACACAATGCGTAACATTCCTCTTCGAGACTCGCGGAATAGGATTGGCTGCCCAGCAGTTCCAGCGTCGTACTTTCGCTGGCCTGCGTATGATGCTCGGCGTCCTCGAACCCGCGCGCGACCAGTCTTCCATGGTGTACACGACCATCACCTCAGCCATCAGCTCCTTCACCAACAGTACCGACCCAATCGTTATAACAGATTACACAAACTCCACCAACCGCACATGGACAATGGTCGATCGGCGAAACGCTTCGGTCGTCCAGTTACCAGTCGAATTCGCCAGCACCACGCCCGCAACCGCAAATCTCACGCGCCCGCGCCCCTCGGGATACTTGATCCCCCGGGCATGGTCCGATATCGCAGAGCGCTTACGCGTCTCCGGCCTCGTGGTGGAAACGCTATCGTCGGGGTTCGCGGGAGAAGTCGAAGCGTTCAACATCAGCACCAGCACCCTCGCTCGATCCTACTACGAAGGCGTAGTCCTTAACACTGTCACAACATCCGTCTCCACAAAAGAGGTTTCGTTGCCGAGAGGTAGTTTTTGGGTGAGTGCGAAGCAGAAAAATGCGGGGCTGGCGTTTGTAAGCCTGGAGCCGGAGAATATAGATAGTTATGTGAGCTTTGGAATCGTGCCGGTGGAGGTGGGGGATGAGTATCCCGTTTTTAGAAAGGTGTGAATGGGGTTGGAGGAGACTGGTGGATGTGTGGGTGACACAGGGAACGTAGGTAGGCGTTTGTAGGATTCAGGGTTCACTGGAACGTGATTGTCTGTCAGTGGATCGCTCCGTGAAGACCGACAAGCTGCGATACGACATCTTGGACGATTAGGGTTTACGCAGGTAGGTGGAGACATTCTGGACGAGTGTGCACTGGAGGCGCACATTGAAGTCGAGGAGAATCCAAATTTAGTCTGAAATCGTCGTCTTCATCATTACTACATACATGCACCCTCCCAACCATCGCCATCAACCCACAAACCCCCTCGGTCTCTCCCACGCTGTACCCTCCTGCATTTCCATCCCCAGACCCTTGACAGCCTTGTCGCTCTCTACCACCTCATCATCACGCGGTATCGGACTCCTCACCTCCTTCTCCCTGAAACTCCCATCCGCGCCGTCCGGCCCATCCCCCCAGATCAAATACTGCACCGCAAGCCCTACATCGCACGTTGCTTGAAACACGCCACAGGCTTTGAACGCCCAGGGGACTTCGCCCTTGGCGCTCGCGAAGAAAAACCACATCTTGAAGGTATCGCCAATGACCCAGTTGACTATTACGCTGGGACGGAAGCCGCGGCATCCTTTGCGGGTGTAATTGGCGTAGAGCTGGGGTAAGGGGAGGGTAGCTTCGATTGTGAGGGCCACTGCGCCCAGGACATGGGTATATGGGATGAAGAGCGTCGTCGGGCTGGTGAAGAGATGCAGAATCAGCAACACGGCGGACAAGTACGTCAGAAACTGCCAGTAGGGTTTCGGATGGCGCCACTGCCAGAAGTGGTAGGGCCGTCTGCGTGCACCCGCGGCGACTTGGAAGGGCACGTGTGTGGCGACTGGCGGGCGGTTTGTGAGCGCCACGTGCAGACACAGCAGGTGCACGAGGACCATGAGCAGTGCTTGGATGAGCAGCGAGGTGCTGAAGTGTGCACCGAACCAGTAGAAGATTTTGAGGATGCTGGAGACGAGCATGATGAGGGGAATGTCGAGGGAGAAGCCGGCCGAGGAGCGGGTGCGGTGCATCGAGTAGATCTGGTCGCCATAGCTGGTGATGGGCGACGCGGCGATGCTGAGGGCTTGTTAGGGCGTTGTTGCACGTGACATGGAGAGAGGGCATACAATATCGGCGCAATGTGCTTCACAATCTCGTTGACGAAGCCCATCCTGTGTCCTGGCAACGGCAGGCGTGCGACGATGCGTGTGGTGACGCCGGTGCGGCACGGAGTAACTACGGGCGGAACTCCCCACGCGCCTTGCCTTCACCTCCACTCTCGGGGTCGACGGCTATCAAGCACGAACACGTGGGCGCACGCGACGTCTTGCCAATTGCGCGCGGTCGAATGTCGAGCATGTCCATCCGGCGCCTGTGACTACGTAGAAGAAGCTTATCTCCAAGCTCCATTCATCTTGACTACAATGAGCGGCTGATAGACCTCTCCGCACTCCATGACAACCCAAACCCCCATTCCTCACCCCCCGTATCCCGTCATCCTCCATCCCCAACAATGTCCCACACAGCCTTCTTCTACGGCACCCTCATGGCCCCGCAAGTCCTCCACCGCGTCATCTGGGGCTCCCAAACCCCTCCCACCCCCGTGCACGCCTCTCTCCTACGCATCCGACCCGCCATTCTCCACGCACACCAACGGCACAAAGTCACACACGCAGACTATCCCGCCATCCTGCCCAGCCCATCTTCCCCGTCCTCTGTGCGCGGCACTCTAGTCCAAGGCCTCATGGACGGGGATCTACGGCGGCTAGACCTTTTCGAAGGGAGCGAGTACGAGCGGCAAAAAGTCACGGTACGGGTGCTGGAACAGGAGGGCGACGTCCCACGTTCCGAAGCGGACATTGTCGAGGGCGAACAAATAGATGCCCAAACATACATCTGGATCGCGGGCGCGCACCGCCTGGAAGCAGAAGAATGGGACTTTGCGGAATTCGTCCGCGACAAGATGACGCGGTGGGTTGGGGGGGAGGCTGTGGAGACGGATCAAGGATTGCAGGGTGAGGGACCTAGACATCGTGCAAGCATGCACGGATTACACAAACGGGAGCTAATCTGACCAACAGATGTTGACGACGCGGTCGCTGCGTTGGGAGATCCGACGGGCGGGAGGGGAATCAATGGCGGGATATCGAGACAGCTGGATGGTGGGGAGAGGAAGGGGAGCACGTTGGAACCACGGTAGTACAGAGATAAGTAAGCTCGTACACGACACTACATCTGCGGCACCGATCCATCAAGCGACTAGAGCACGGTCGCGAATAGGTACTTACATGTACGAAGAATACCAAATACGCCGATAAAAAATATCCCCCCTGAATATCAATCCCGTCAACGTGACAGATTCGAACCCACGCCCCCACAAAAAAGAACCCCATTTCCGAATACAAGACATGCAAGTACCGACGACACGAACGTTCAAGGCTTTCTAGGAGCCCGCCAATTCGTCAAAATCTGTCGACGAGTAAAAACAAAACATCGTCTACGGTAGGTTGGTTTGTGGGTGAGTAAGTGACATTCAAAGTGAAATCAAAACACATGTACACGCATGCAAAGGTCATTTTAATCATGTTTGAATAAATAACAAACTGTCTTCATCTACGTGCATAATACGCCACGTACACAGCATACCCCGAGTCCTTCCTGTCACCTCTCTTTTTCCCTCCCAAATAAACGCCGTCGCCATGCATATCCGACCGAAGTCGAGCCCCCAGATAAGATGAAACGCTAAATACAAATGAAATGTATAGCTACATCTGAACCATGTACACACAAAGCCCTCATCTCCACACTTGCTCAGAACTCGGTCGCGTCAATGCTAAGTGGTGGTGGACTAGTCCTCTGCGGCGACGGTGTTTCAGAAATCATGTCTTCGGCCGTATTCATCGGATCTGCGCCTTGAGAGTCGACTTCCATGACATCGAGTTCAGACTCCTCTGTGCGGCGAGGACATTCAGTTCTTCGTGCCGGGACAGACTGGCGTCTTTGCGCATCATCTGCGTCGAGGTGAGCTTCCAGTTCGTCTCCGACGAAGTCTTCTTGGTTCTGTCCACGTTTTGTGTGCTTGGTGTGAGGAGGTAATGCGGCAATCTCCTCTAATGATGCTGCGTGATGAAGTTTCGGCACTTTGCCGTGAGAGCGAGAAAGCGATTTTCTTGGTGTAGGATGAAGGTTCAAACGTTGCGGCGACTGCGTAGCTGCAACCCTCGATTCCTGTGAGTCCAAAATTTCGATAGGATGGTTTGCGTGACCTTCTTGGGGTACTCTGATTGATGGACTCATGCGTGAGACTGGTCTGCGTTTCGGGGATGTGCTCCTCTTTGACAGCGTCTCTGCATCGCCCTCGTCTACTGTCTGTCGTGATCGTTTCAAAGGGCTGACAGACCGTGAAGTTGGAGCGGATTGTTTTGCAGGTTCCTCTGTGCGTGGAGAACCAGTCCGGGCCTGAACATGGCCCTGAGGCTGCTTCAACGGCGACGGCTGCCGGAATATGCGCACTTCGGGGTGGGTTCGTCTGGTAGGTACTGAACTCGTCCGCGGCGAGCCGGAACTGAGTTTGACGGGCGAAATTGTCGCCTCAGATTCAGCTATAACTTCTGTGGACATGCCGTAGCGCTTGGTGGCGCACGCAGATGATTCATTCCGGGTTTGCGGGGAGAATGGAGAGCCCAGTCGTGGCACCGTGGGCACATTTCGCTGCTCATTTGCCAAGCCCTCGTGTACTGATTGGGCGGGTACAGTGTCCATGGATGTTTGCTTCTCGACGTCTGGCATGCCCGCTTGTGGTCTGTTCTGCGGCAGAGCTGGTAGTCTAGGTGGAGGAGCTGTCGTGCTAGGCTCAGCCGGCGATGGGTCGCCTGGTGCTACGACAGTCTTGGTCTTCTTCTTTTTCTTCTTGTCTTCCGTGAGTTTCTGCTCCTTGGCAAGTCTAAAGATAATGTTCCGCAAGTTGTTCCTCATATCCTTCGGCTTGAGCTCTGGCCAGTCCTCATCAGCCGTCATCTCTCCCGTCAACAATTTCCTCTTGAACTCGTCAGGATCTTGAAAAAACTTCTCTGCGTAACCAAGAAGGTATACACCACAATCAGTGTAGTTGGCCTGCGTAGGGATCTGGTCGGATTTGGGATAAAATCCCTTCTCTTTGATCACTGCCTCTATGGCACGCTTTGCTTTGCCTTCTGCCGCAACCCAATCTTTGAGGGCTCGAACCGTGGGGCTTCGTGTATGGCCCAGTGAGTCTAAGATGATGATTACGGGCTGATTTGGGTCTTTCCTTATCCCTGAGGAGCGGCGCTTGGACTTCATCTTCTGGGTTGATGCATGTGAATTTGACAAGACGGTTCTGGGAAAGTTTGTCTCGTTGAGTATTGAACCCATCGTTTGAGTCGCAGTGTCATGCGGCGACTGCGGCACAGAAGAGGCTTCCGAAACTGCTTGTCGTTCTTGCAAGTCAGTTCCCATGTCGTCGCGGTCGATGAGTTCTAGTTTCACATCTTCTTCAAGGAGATTGACGTCAGCCTGGTCTTGTTCGACTGTCGCTTGCTGAGGCAATGCTGAGTTCACAGATGCATCAACGAGTTGAGGCTTTTCGGGGAGACTTGCTTCGACAGACTCAACCTGCTCATTTAGGATGCTGCTATCATTCGCAGCCTCTTGTTCTAAGCCGTCGTCAAAGTCTACCTTGATAGCCTCTCGAGGAATGTTCTTAACATTGCAAATGACGGCTAGGTACCAGTGAGTGTCTTCGTTGATGGGGATGACAATATAGTCGTAGCCGAAGATACCAAGCTCCAATTTTGACGTCCATCGAATGACCGCCTCGTAATTGATAGACTCGCGACCAGTATTTTGAGTGAGCTTCGTGAAGAAGAAGGTATTGAAGAAGAACACCTTGTTGTCAGGGATCTTGCTTTGTTTGAAGAGGTAGATCATGTAGAAGTCAATGAGACTGTCATTCATGAGCTCTTCTTCATCCAGGCGCCACAGGTCGGTGAAGTCGACAGTTGCCCTTAGACGCCCCTCACCATAAGTGAGAGGTCTCAGCCACGGTGGCCCAAGGCCTTTGTCGATCGAGAATTTCTCAACTTCTTGGGGAACGAGGGCAGTTTCTACATCGTAAATAGGAGCGGTCGCTCGAGTAGCGCGTGCGGGCCGGGTGGAGGCGCGCATGGCTCCAAACGTGGTGCTTGGAACCGTGGCGCCACTGCCTTCCAACATCGCACTCGAAGATCCTGGCGCGGCCTTCATCTGATCCCGTAGTGTTGAACTGTTACAGGTTCTCGTTGTCCTTGACTGATGAATCGCTGAAATCGCATTGTTCACTAGAGATGACGTCCCGACCTTGTTGTTTTTCAACAAAGGTTTACTGAACAGCGTCTCCATGTGAGCGTCTTCCTTCAGCAAAGGCTTTTTACCGGCAAGTAGATATGGGACGTGTTTTTCGCGAACCTCTAGGAAGCTCTCCAGGTTTGAAAATAGTAGATCAACCATGAATTGGTTTCCATCCGCACCACGTGAACCTTCCAGTCGAATGCGACCAGCGCCATCTGCAAGCGCTCTGATAACTTTTCCGGCCTCCACGGTCAATTTAGTGGCATAATTTTGCTGCGCATCATGTACAACAACGCGCCAGATCTTGCCGTTATTTTCAGATCTGAGCTGAAGGTCGCATTCGCTGTTGGTGAGCTGCGACATCTGCCAACTGTCGAAGTTATGGCTTCTAGCAAAGTTGAGTGACCAAATCTGCAAAGTTTTGTTGGTTCCAGTGTCTCGTTCTTCACCACTGTTCGGAAGCTGAGCAGAGATTGAGGGAGAGCGTCTGCACTTGGGCACAACAGCGTTGCTTGGCGTGGAGTCCACACACACCTCGTTGTCACTGATGGAATCGTTGTGAGCTAGAACATCAGCACGCCGAAAATCTCGCAGTTGCTTATATTCTCTGTCGCAGCTGGATTGCCCCTCGTTTTTTGCTTGCTGGGCAATATCTGCCGTGGATTCATTGATGCTAGCGTTGGAAAAGTAATGCGATTGTATTCTTTTTGTTTTCCGAGGAGGGCAACGATCGTCCTGGACGCCTTGTTCCAGGCTATGGAGGATCTTTGTTCTCGCAATATGCCCCGTCGTGGAGGGTTCGTCGTCGAGTGGGTGCATAGTAGTATCTTTGAGCCGCGACGTGTTTGAATCCGATAACGAGCCGCGTGGTGCATCCTGGCCGTGTATACCGACAAGTTTTTTCTTCGCAGAGGCTTTCTTCGTGCGGCACCCAGCTTTAATCATATTCTCGGTACTCTTAAACTCATTGGCTGGCTGCGAGCCGGGCTGCCCACATTCGCTGGAGTTTTCGCTTCCGGTATTAGGCCGAGATTGTGATGAGTGAGCAGGTTGTGGGCGACCATACTCTCGTAGGCCGAGAGCGGCAGTCGTAGAAGGCGATTTGATTTCCTGCACTTCATCGTCGTCGCTGAGATCGATTACAGTCCTAGACGAGGAATGCTCTGTTTTCCTTCGCTTGGTGGGCGGCAGAGTGCGGGGTACTTGATCTGGCCGCAATGAAACGCGACTGTTCAGTGTATCTGGAATCTTGCCACCGTGTTGGTCCCAGAATGCCTGTTGGCCAGGCGACGGCTGACTACGAGACTTCTTTGCTGAGTATGTCACAGCCTTGCGGGGGTTGGGGACTCGACGGGGAACATGGAGGGTATCGATGGGCTGGAAGGCGTTGCCAGATCCGGGCTGGAGCAAGTCAACGCCATGTCATGATGTGTGTGTGTGTGTGTAAGTGGTGTGGTTCAGCAAACGTACCTTGACCATGGCCAGCTGTGGAGACTGGAAATACGATCTTGGATCAGGCGCGTAGACAGCGTCGGCGGGTTTGCTACTCGATATTAGCTCTTCCACACCATGTATCGTAGTGTGTCCCGTGCCGTACTCGTAATCCCCAATCAGCCTCTTCTCATCGGCACTCTGCTTGGCCTTCACTGCTGGACGTCGGCGCCCGTCGTGTGCGCGCGGTCTCGGCGATTGAGAAGGCCGTGTTCGTGGCGCAGGCGAGGTGAGATCTATGGGGCTGGACTGTCGATGCGTAGGGGAGGTGGGCGACGTAGGCGAGAACGGGTATGCCGGGAGAGCGTCGGGCAGCGGCCCATCGTCGGTCTGGTGCGGCATGGTGTCAGTGGGTTGAGCAGGACAGGCGGTAGGAGGAGTGGGTGACAGGCGGTCAGGTAGGCCCCGGGTCGAAACTGAAAAATTCGAGCGTACGACGTTTGCTTTCCCGTGGCTGTCTCCAGTGAAAGCGTTCCACAGGTGCGAGAGTATGGACATTAAGATCGAGCGGTGCGGGGTGGGCGAGGTCTCATGGTTTTTCGTTGGCTGTAGCGTTGCGTGAAAGGGTGCTGTTATTGTTTGTCATAGCACAGTGCGAGGGCACGCGCGGTGAAGGATCGCAAAGGTGGGAGTGGACTGACTAAACGTGAGGTTCGGGGTGGTTGACGCTTGGGCACGTGCCGAGTTACATCACCCAAGTACGATAGATTAGGCAAGACCAATACAGGCCGGACAGCAAAGCACAAAAGCAGTCTGATCAAGTATAGAGTAGAGGCTGAAGTTGCTGTGCACCATCTTCACGTTGCGATCGAGTACCAGCCACTGTGAACATGCCGAATCGCTTTCATCGACCGGAATCGAGCCTCACGGGCAACATGTTGAGTCGATACAAATACAGCTACTATACATTTATGCAAATGGTGTAGGGGAACTCCCCTTCTTCCTCAGGTCGGGCAAGTCGCTAGTGCTGGTCGTGGAAAATGGTCTCGTAATGAAACGCCAACTTGAAGTCGAGCCCAGCCAGTGCGCAGCCAAACAACTGACTCGATAATCTGACTCCAGACAGGAGCGACAGGGGGGAGACATAGCAGCCTCCGAACTGAAATTCCCCATACAGTCTTGCGAAGCCAACACAAGTACAAACGAATCACATGATTCAGGACTTGTTGAGTGCTGTCGCCGATGTGTCACACAGCCATGTCCTCATCAACCGCCACGTCTTCAATAGCCAGACAACATTGTCGGATTCGACGAGCGCCTTCTTCAAGATCCCCATGACCCACGGATAGAACTGCGTCACCAAAATCTGGTCGCTTTGCAGAGGGAGGATGTAGGCGAGCTACCTAAGTTGCAGCAATCTTCAGATTTTCTTCACGTGGTATGTCCAACTCTGACCGCTCTGGACTGACAAGACTGGACGTTGAGCTGGTGAGGGGCAGATTGGTGGTACAAGGTGCGGCTGGACCCAAAAACGTGAAAGCGGGCAAATGTGAAAAGACGACTGGTATGTGGGTTAATCGAGGACGCACATCAGGCCCGGAGGTTCCGCCGCCGGATCAGTCAAGACGCAACTGCACATCGTGAGTCAGCAAAGACAATGGCATCAGGGACGCAAGGATAGATTATGACCCTGCTAAAGACTTGTCTCGCTGCGACTCGTCCGTTGAGGTCACTCTCCGCTTCTCGTGGCCCTGGTGATTCTTCTCGTGACGGGCTTGATCGATGGCTGTCCTTTGAGCGATGCTGTCGTCATGGCTACGCCAGATGATGTGGGTACCTTCTGGCAGGTTGAGTATACGTTTGACGGTTTCGCTAGACAAGTAAGTAATCCTACTGACACTAGTTGGGCCAATCGTAGCATACCGAATCTTGATGTTGCGCCCGCCGTCGTTCTTTGTCCATATACTGAAGACATCCTCTCCACTCCTGACGCTGAGCACAATGCCACAAACTTCCTCGCCAGCTTCCATGAATTGATCGCCAACAAGAGCCATGAGGAGCTCCTCCCAGTAGCGATCTGCGACTCCTTTCTTCAGCCGCATGATCCATTTGCCGCCTCTTTTGTTCTCTTCGTCTTCCCAGACCGGTCGAATCCCATGCTTAAAAACGTTGTAGTCGCTAACCGTTGAAAGGCTCGACGGTCGCTTGAGGTGAACATAGACTTTCCAGAACTCCTGCGCAGTACTAAACTTGAACACAGGCTGTATGGACTTTTCGTAGTCGCTACTCTTGGGTGTGGGTGGGCGGAACCATATGACCCAAGTGCTTTTGAGCGGCCACGTCGCGTTGTAGTCGAGCTCTCCACATGTGCTCATTGTGTCGTCGGGTGTAGATGTGGATATCGACTCCTTGCGCGCGCTGTTGACAAGCTTTCCAGGCGGCCTGTCCTTCTTGTCGGCGGGCGTGGTGGGTCGTGCGGTGTTTGCGGTGGGTGCGGTACCCGATTTGAAGTCGAACGCGGCGCCCGGCGTCTTCGGCGTCTTAGCCGCAGATCCAAACGATGCAAAGGCGCCCGAGCCAAGCCCAAACGCCGACGAGCCTCCTGTCGTGGGGGAAGCCAGGCCACCGGGCGTCAGTGGAGAGACGCCGTTGAAAGGGTTGCGGCTGCCGTGCGACGAGTCACCGCCAAATCGCTTTGCCGAGGAGAAGGTACGCTGCGGATGCTCGGGCTTTTCGTTTTGTTGCTCCGAGTGGGACATGGACAAAGAGAGCTTGCTGGAACTGGAGCCGTATTAGTCGGCGAAAAGGCATGCGGGCACAGGACGGCAGCATACTTGGAACGGCGGGTCCAAAGGTTCTCCCTGTTGTCCATTGGTGATCAGAACTCGTTATACAACAGGAACCAGAAGCAAAATACTGTGCGTGTAGCTTGGTGGGATGAATGAGTGAACAAGCGGCGAGCGGCAGAGCGGCAGGGCGAATGGGCCAACGGCCAATGGACGTCGATGTGCGGGGGGGGGAGGGAGGGTTGTCGAGGTTCGAAGAGATTTGGACGGATGCAGTGGTGATGATTGATGTTGGGCGCGGAAAGACTGCAGACAAATGGCGTCCAGCTGTATTGGGAGTGAGGCGGGCGTGGGTGTTTGGGATGCTGGAAAACGTATAGGTGGGTGGTGCGTGACGTCTAGGTTTGCAGGCGCGCGCGTCTTTCGCGGCTGTCAGGCCGAGCCTTGGCGTTTTGAGCTGCATTTTTCTCGCGTGCCCGGCCCCCCGACTCTCCTCCCTCAACACCGGCCTTCTACTCAAATCATCGCCAGCCCGAACCACCCCCTCACTCGGCTGGCGACTCCGAAGCTGGCCCAGAAGGAGCCCACCCCTCTTCTAAAACCATCATCACGAGGGCCGCCTCAGCGGCTTCCATGATGCGGTGATGACCTGAAAGCAGGGACATTCTTTGCCACGCGCGCGACGCGATGCCAGTGCGCAGCGCCATGTCGCGCTGTACCCTTGTATGTATGTACATGTGCTTGGATTTCACAGCATCACGTCTGTCAGGATGACGGTCCAGCGGACCACTTCTGGTAGTCTGAGTCTCAGCCAGAAAGCCATACACGGCACGCATGCCCTGTCTCGGCTGAGTTTGAAGCTTCAAGGCAATGTCTGAACGTTTGCTGCGCCACATGGGTCTTCACACTACTGCGCCGAGCTCTGCTAACGATGGCGAAGATATGATGATGGATGGATGGATGATGGATGGTAGTTGTTCATGTCGCGATCCGCAAGCTACGCAGCATTCAATATCCTCATACACTTCCTTGTACCATGATGTGTTTTCCAGCTTCTGTTCGCCAAGACATTGGTAGTGATGTGCACCCTGAGGCTCCCGCGGCAAACCATGTAAACAACGGTGGGCACGACTCACGACGTCACAGCCCTCTCTCCCAGGCTACCACCTACCCTACGCACCACAACCCCGCTACCGCAACCCCGCTACCACCTGCCCCCCTCCCCCCCCTCGCCGACCAAACATCTTCCTCGTCCCAGCTTGCTTGCTTGCACGCGCGAACACACACACCACCGCGACTATGACGGCACCCTCGCCTCACGTGCATTCGCGGTCAACGCATCCTGAGCGCCCGAAAAGTTGGCTTCCAACTCGTTGGACGCTCTGCAGGCGGCTGACAAGCCCACAGGCATCTTGAAGAACTCAAGCTCTTACCGCTCCGACGCGCAGACGTTGCCCACCAGCGAGGTTGCGCCACCCCTTAGCCCGCCAGCCGCCGAGCGACCACCGCTGGGCCGTGACATGTCGGAGAAGGACATCGTCCTCGAGAACACTTTGCGCAATGCAGGCGCGCACCGCCGCTCGTCGTCGAATCCTCGCGGGGCCCCTTCGCGACGCCAGTCGGGCGCCAGCCCGCACCTCGACGAGAACAACCCTCAACTCAAGTGGGATGAGGCCAACCTGTATCTCAACGAGCAGAATCGCGACAGCACCATGAAGATAGACGAGCCAAAAACGCCCTACGTCAAGCAGTACGACCCGGCTGAGGACGAAGAGGAAGTCGAGATGCTGGACGCCGAGCAGCTCCAGGTCGACGAGCTGGACAGCAAGCCCAAGCGGAAGCCCCGGGTCGAGGAAATCCCAGAGTTTGACCTGGGCGAGCCTGAGGTGCGAGCACACGCCGAGTCACAGACGCCAGAGAGCGAGAAACGCGTCATGGTTGAGGACGACCCTGCAGCAGATGATGGGTACCATGGTGAGCTTCTTCCCAATGCCACAGAGGAGGAACGCGAGAAGCATCGCAGGTTCGAGGAGTTGCGTAAGAAGCATTATGAGATGAGGAACGTCAAGGACTTGCTTGGGTAAGTCGACACGCGACACATTGGCCAGCGAGATGTTAACAGTGTGGCAGGCACCCAGAAGACGACGATGATGAGGAGCAAGAATCGAACAAGGTCCCCAAGGTGCCCAATGTCAATGGGCAGTAGGTGTGGGATGCAGGACGGCCCCTTTCCCTACCGTTATGGACGACCGATACATGATTGAATCCTCCTTGCAGCGTTGTAGTTTCACTTTTGCGGCATCATGATGGAGTTCCGGACTGCGGTCGAAGACGATGCGTTCCTGGCAATCATGGTGGATGAATGCAACACTAAGACCATGCCCGTTCTCCATTCGTGGCACGTGATCCAACCAAGAGCATCCTTGCATTTCACGCTCCGGCTGATATAAAAGCGCTGCGACGCACATTGCAAAAGACGTGACATGTTGTTCATGGTGCCTGATGCTGCGGGCCGCTTCCAAGCTTTCCTGATCTATGGAGAAAGCTCCGCCATGATGCACCGCCACGTGAGCTCGTGATGGCCATGAGATATGTAGGTACCCCATGCCCAGACCTTGCAGACCCTCAACACACAACACAAACAAGTTACAACCCTCCAAGACATCAGAATCGCTCCAGAAATAGCCAGAATGACTCGCAATCATCCCTCTCTGCGCAAAACTGCCTCCAACGCCGACCTCTACTCAGATCCGCCTCCGCCGTGCCCGCTCCGCCACGCGCACTCGACCCTCTCGCGCGCCCACAGCACGGCATCACTTTCGCATCGTCCCAAGGCAGAAGGCATCACCGAGCGCGGATGGAGCAGGCAGGCCGTCGAGCAGCTGAGGAACAGACACAGCATCGCCGCGCCCTCCTACAGGCTAATCGACGTGGACGAGGACACAAGCACACCAAGCAGCCAGCCGCAGAAGCCGCCACCCGTACCGCCCAAGATCCCCGAGGCGCCCGTGCCCATACAGCACATGGAGCCCAAGGCAGCCCACACAAGGCCTTCGCATCCCTGGCACCCGGTCCCTGCGAGGTCCAAGGACGATGCTGCCAAGTACACGAAGCCTTTCACCGACTGGATGACTGCCAACCCCACCATCTTCCATGCCGTGGACGCTGTCGCTGCTCAACTCGAGAAGGACGGCTACCAGAAGCTCTCGGAGCGCGACACGTGGGAGCTGCGGGCTGGCGGCAAGTACTATGTTGCCCGCAACGGTACCTCGCTCATCGCATTCGCTATTGGCGACGGTTATGCCGCTGGGAATGGCGCGGCCATCGTCGCCGGTCATATCGATGCGCTGACTGCCAAGTTGAAGCCCATTCCCAGGCTACGGACCAAGGCAGGCTACGTCCAGCTGGGCGTTGCGCCCTACGCGGGAGCCCTCAGCGACACGTGGTGGGATCGTGACCTGGGTATTGGTGGGCGTGTGTTGGTCAAGGAAAATGGCAACATTGTCACCAAACTGGTCAAGCTGGACTGGCCGATTGCGAGGATCCCCACTCTGGCACCCCACTTTGGAGCTGCTGCCAACGGCCCCTTCAACCGGGAGACGCAGATGGTACCCATCATAGGCCTTGACAACTCGGATCTTGGTGCTGCTGCACGTCCGGATGAGGACTGCAAGGCCAGCATTTTGGGCCGACAGGGCACTTTTGCTGCCACTCAGCCCGAGAGGCTTGTCAAGGCCATCTCCAGTGAGCTGGGCATCACCGATTGTAAGCTTTGTCGTGCATGTTGCTCCGTACAGCCTCTAACATTACACAGACTCTTCTATTGTCAACTGGGAACTCGAGCTCTTCGACGTCCAGCCAGCTCAAACCGGTGGTCTCGACCGAGAGTTCATCTTTGCCGGTCGCATAGACGACAAGCTCTGCAGTTGGGCCGCCGTTCAAGCCCTCATCAACTCCGCTTCCTCACTCGCCGACTCCTCCCAGATCCGCATCGTCGCCCTCTTCGACGACGAAGAAGTCGGCTCGCTCCTCCGCCAAGGTGCGCGCGGCAACTTCCTCCCCAGCGTCATGGAGCGCATTGTCGAAGAATTCGCCTCGGCCGGCAAAGTCAAAGGCGCACTCAGCCGCACCTATGCAAACTCCTTCCTCGTCTCCAGCGACGTCATTCACGCCGTCAATCCCAACTTCCTAAATGCATACCTCGAAAACCACTCCCCTCGCCTCAACATCGGCCCCGCTATCTCTGCTGATTCAAATGCCCACATGACCACCGACGCCGTATCAACCGCCATCCTTCAACGCTGTGTTGACCGCGACATTGGCGTGCGGAAAACTGACCCAAAGCTCCAAGTCTTCCAGATCAGAAACGATTCTCGCAGCGGAGGCACAGTTGGGCCCATGCTCAGTTCCGCGACGGGCATCAGGGCCATTGACTGTGGTATCCCCCAGCTGAGTATGCATTCTATTCGTGCCACGACGGGGAGCTTGGATCCAGGTCTCGGGGTTTTTACGTTCCAGAGCTTTTTGGAGAATTTTGAGAGCGTGGATAAGGAGTTTAAAGAGTAGTTTTGTCTGGATAATGAGATAGGCGTGGTGTGTACACATGTAGCGAGTATGTCGTGCTTTTGTATGAATGAATCGAATCATCGTCGTCGTCGCCATTTTCCCGGTGCAGTGTCTAAACTACCAGTCATCCAGTCGACGTCGAGAACTGCTGATTCAGCCCCAGATCAAGGCAAATTTGACTCGGCAGCACGAATGCCAGAGTCATCGCCGTTCCATATACAATAAAGCCACAGTTGTCGTGCTGTTCCAGGCACCCATTGTCATCTCCATCAGTGCACCAGCTCTTCACAAAAACCTTCCATCATGCCCGCAGTCGAATCATCCCGCATATGCTACACTTCATACACTCTCGACCCTACTCCTTTAATGCGTATACGCGTCGTCACCCCACCCGTTCACCCCTGCCTAAACATGCCATAACCACCCTCCTACCCCGTTCAAGACGCCAGCCCATCGGTCCCTGGAATACCCACCGCAAACCCCGCGGTTGCCCATCGCGACGATATTCGCCTGGCGCTCCGGTAGAGTACAAAGCGGGCTGACTCGTCGGGCCACGGTGAATCGGCGAATCGGTTCGCGATCGAGTGCTGGGCAAGGGCCTGGATGGAGGTTTGTTCGTGGGCTAGAGGCGCGGGAAACGTGGAGAGCGGGAAACGTGGAGAGTTGGGTGGGCTAGTGTGTCCTATGTAATTGTGTTATCTTCGCGACGTGCTTTGTATTATTTTGTGGGAAACGGGCGTCTTCCTGCGTGTTGAGCCTCGTGAATGGGGCCATGTGTTTCAGCGGATGGGCAGAGAAGAATACTTTTTTGGTGGGACTTTGGGACTTGGTGGACGTTGGATACACGCTGTCTATTCTGTGGCTATCTAAGGTCACTGTTGGAAGTGCAGACAAACGACTTTTCATCTTGGCCTTTGGCGTTTCAAGAGGGTGCCTGGACTTGGCGGTCTGTCTTGACATGCGGTGTGTAGGTTTCTTGAACAACATTTACAAGCATGAAGTCGTCCCGCTACTAGTATGTAAACACGCCCTACTATTCAGACAGCTATGTTAGCTACACATTCGCATGGCGCTACTTTACAGCTAGTACCAACAGTTCTGTGGATGAGAGAGACTCTGACTGAGTTGTGCGCGTCAGTGAAAGGGCGGGTGTGTAACTAGCAGCGTGCAGTCTTTCCGCCTAGCTACAGCATTTACTTCAACCAGGAACACGGCAAGAAAGAATCAAAAGGCAAGTTCCGAAGCGACATGCGTCAAAGCAGACTGTGTCTTTACATCATGTGGCATGAATAAACGTCGCATATATGATGACAAACTTGTTCCCACCACTCAATCCTCTGTGCTATAACACTGGGCCATTTGCTTTTAGTCGTGCACATCATCCTATCTTCGGGGGCCGCCCCACCCTCGGGGACCTTGATATCCCCACGGGCTTCCGTCAGGATGCTGTCCACTTGGCGCTCCGTCGAAGTCACGGGTGCGTGGATAATTCCATGGACCAGGCAAACCAAGCTGATCGGATCGGATGGTAGGTAGAGGTCCAAACGATGGGTTGCCTATTGGTCGGAGGAATTGGCGACGTGAGTAGTTGTACGGGCCGTAGTGTCCCATGTAGACGTTTGGCATACTTGTGCAACTACTTCAGCGTATGAATCAATATGTAATAGAATCAAATCTTGTGCTATGCTTTGGAAGTTGGAACGTCGCCGCTGTGTAAACGATATATAGGATTGCGGGCATGGGACTTCTCCTCGCGAAGACGGTAAAGTATGCCAGCATTCAATGCGGTTATCCGGTGAACATGATCTAAGCGAAGTATAATGCCCGCTGTCACCCGATAAACAGCTAATGGTGAAGGATGGAGCCATGTTGACAGGGCAGGGTACCCGGTACGAAAGACATCTGAATAGCTCGCTCGAACTGATTCACGCACCGCTCGCTATATTTTTCATCCACTCGTGCGTCGCTATTCCTGTTTCTAGAATTGTTTATACTGAACAAATTGATAGACCTAAAGTGGGTAGGCACGTATAGATAGACACAGACACTGGAAGCTAATTTTAGACCAGGATGAGTTGACCAGAGTTCGGTGTTGTGCAATTCACATCGCTAAGGAGGCATCTTTGAGCTAAACTCACTGCCGTTCCTACGTTATGCCAAGATCCTCTTCATGTACATGTAAGGTGTACAATGTGCAGTGTCCTCTATTGCTTCCTGATGCCAATCCAATCGCCACCATCATTTTGGTTGCGCCGGCGTAAACTAGCAAAATCTTCTGGCCACATATCTTCCATTCTAGATCATATTCGCCCCTCAGCCCTGACCATGTAATTGTTCCTTGAGCTTTGGAAAGGTTTGTCGGAGCCCCTGGGGTGTAAAACTTCCCGCAGGTATTCTCAGTGTTTCAGTAAATTTTACGATAGAAAGGGGATGGAGCTTAGATCTGCATATTTGCTCCAGTTCAGGCGCTTGGAGAATAGGTTTCCGTGTGAATTTTACTTTGGGCATATTTTATACACCTGACCAGCATGTAACAAAGTCCACGTGTGGATACGCATACGGCGTCAGCGGACTATCCCTCATCATTGAAACGGGCGGCCTACCTTCATGCAGTGGCAGCCACCAAGACAAATTAGCTAGGCGCGTGACAAGGAACTATCTAATTTCCTCACATAGACGCGTATCCGCCATTAACACTCCCACTACAAGACACTCTGAAAAACTGAACAGCTTGATTAAATCACGTCGAAGTAGCCAAGACTACTACAAGTGTCATAAGGAACATCGAGTCAAGGACTGATGTGCCTCGGATGACATAAAATGTGACGTCGCTGTGTCCCCAGCCTAGCCATGTCCGTATTAATGTAGCAAATTCCTTCTTCTCAGCCAAGTTACTACCATGATCTCCGGCCAAATGCCCTGCTGCGAGGAACAGGCCAGCCACCACGGTGGCTGTCATCGGGTAAATATCCACCGGGAACTCCGCCAGACAACGGACGAGGCCGCTCAGCGGGCCACGGACCTGGAAGATCAAGCCCTCTATCTCGTATTCCCGGCAGCGTGTTGCGCTGGGGCCGGCCGTATGGCATCAAGGTGTGCCCAGTGGCTTCAGTTTCGTGAAAGTAACCCGTGTATCCTGGCATCTCGGCTATGTTGCTTTGCCAAGTTTCGGTGTAAAATGGTATGTCGGTGGTAGAGTTTAGAAAACCCTCTTCCGGTAAGTTTTATGGTGTATGTGTGCATTCAATGTAGCTTCATATCAAGTTCCGGAGAACTGAGATAGCGAAGGTATCTACACGAACATGATGGCCACGATCTGATACGGTGTACCAAAATGGTTCACGGTTCGTAGGATTAATATTTGGATATCGATTGGATCTTTAGCACAGCCTGAAGAAGGCGCAGGTGCTTTCCCTCGACCATGTGCTGACAGCGTACTCAACCTTTTTCTAGCATGTGACCCATCTATATCAACATATATACACTTCAAGTCTTACCCAAAGAACTCATCAGATTGCCAGGCTCAGCTGTACACACCTTCCTCTTCTGGCTCAACAGCGGACATTATCTAGTGTTAACTTTCTCTTGTACTTTCTCTAGGAACAAGTTGAGGATATTGAGCTGGCTACATTCCAAGCAAGCCGGTTTCTAGATAATAAATATCGAATGCGTGGCAGACTGCTATTCTATAGTTGGCCCGATGATCTGCCAAGCTATCCTAGGCAAATATTGATATGTCGAAGCTGCTCTGGTCAGGGAAAATCGCCATCGAGTCTTGTGAATCCGTGAATTCTCGAGTAGAACTACGTATACGGTATACGTGTACGCGAGTGTGCTCCCAGGCTTTGAAAAACTTTAGGCCCGTGTGCTACTAAATATTTTCAATTAGATGCTCTAGGTACAAGAGCTCCAAAGCTTCACGAGTGCCCTCGAAGATATCAAGCTTGATAGCATAAATAAAAAGTAGGCAGGCTTGATTGATCGATCAATAGATATCAATCCATGTGACATACATGGCCCCGCAACTCATAAGGCCCGTCCAATAGAGGTGTTATCGTTCTTTCATGGAATCAAATTGACATTTTTTTTATTCATTGTTTCCCAATCTAGCTCTTTCCGTCAATGTCGATGCGTGAAATCTTCCATCTTTGGAAACGTTACGACATTGCCATTCTCATCCAATTATCGCAAACGAGGATCGGTAGCATAGCTTCCCCAGTGAGTACCATCTGGTAGATACCCCCCCAAGCTTCCACCACCTGTACCTCTCGGTAGAAGGGCTTGGGGCCACGGACCTGGCAGACCTAGAGCTTGAGTTCGGATGCCTGGTAGTCTGTGGAGTTGAGGACGATCACGGGGGTTGAGGTGATGCCCAGTACTGTCGGTGTCTAGCGAGTAGTTTCTAAGGCCCCACATTTGGTGGCTGCGTTGTTGCTGTTCTGCTGGATGAAGATGTTTGAGTTTGCTGCTCTGTAAATTATGGGGTCGAGGCGTGTGTACTTTGATGGAGTTTAAGACATTTCTTCGGGCAGGTTATATAGGCTTTGTGAGCATTGAATAGTAGTCTTCACAAAACTTCAAGTGCCGGACGGCTATTCCTGGACAGGCAAATACATACTGAAAGTGATGTAATGGTAATGTGGGGTACCTACATTGCATGGACTAATTAGCATGTTCGACATGTGAACTTACTCAGGCTTACTGCCTGTCCCGATTCTTGGTACACGGTAATTTGATAGTAGTGGGTGAAGTAGATAAGCAGTGTCACACAATTGGTAGGGTGAAGCACACATCAGGGCAACCTTCTCGAACTTTATTCCAAGACAGCAGTAAAACTGATTTTTACATGACGAACAGGAGAACACTGAGACTCATCCAAGCATAAAGGACTATACTTGGTAATACGTCAGCACGACCTTGCCAGCACTGTACATGTTGTAGATGAACTCATTAAATGGAAGACTCCCGTATGTGATACCAGTGATGCCAACCTAAGTCCCACAATTTGATGATCTACTTAGTGTATTAGCTCTATACTCGGACAACATAGAGCCAAATTGGCGCAATGTTCTCTGACTGAAGGAGGCTCTTTGACAGCGATATGATCAAATGCAAGGTATTACGATCTTTCCTAATCTCAGACTTCGCTAGAGTGGCTATTGGAGCTATGGCGCAGCGGGTGAAGAGTATAGATATACATTACGACGCACTTCAGATCGAGAACCTGGTGGTAAAGGTTCCTGGAATGCTCACAGATAGGGACCTAAAAACAACTGTAACGTTGAATTCACGCTTCTGTAATTGACAGGGGTCGACTAACGCCTTCAATATTCGCTCGTGGTCCAAAAGACAGGGCCGGACGGAGAACCGTACCGGGACTGTGTTAGCACAAGTCATCACTGTTAACGAAGTCAACGGAGACCAGATTGAAAAAAACAGAAGGCAGAGGTTATAGAGTCACGTCTCAAGAGCAAGGACTAACGCCACACGATGTATTCCAGAAGAGCCAATGTACAGGGGACTTTCAAAGATTAGAGTCTCTTACGAGACGAACCTCTAGAGCCTACACGAGTGTCACGCCTCGACCAGTGTCTCACATGCTCAGATCCCACCAAGCAGTACTTTAGATTAGATCCCTGAACACAAGGAGTCGCTTTACGTTCTACGCCCTTCTATATAATTTAGACTAGGAGCCTGCGCTACAGCTGTCCAAGAGAAGAGCGATGGCGCAAGCCAGCCCTGATTCGACCGGGACGTTGCGATCGTTCATGGAGACTCGAACCCGCAAACAGCACTTACGACACTGTTATCTGATCGGCTTTTGGCATCAACGGGCGCTACACCCACTTCAGGATCATTAACTGCGTTCGCGAACAAATCGCCCGACAAACCTTGCATCATTTCATTCAATCTGGATCAACCGCTGCTAAGTGATCTGAGTGAGGCAGATTTTAAGGCTCTTGGGCGACTTCCAACCACTGTTTGCAGCGCCTTGCAATTGTGGGCTGTGCAAGATGCATACACAAATCCCGAACATCCCAACAGCAACATGATCTCGGGTCTTAGTCCAAAGCTACACTCCGAAGGGACTTTAATAAGCTTCCTCACTCTGGATCTGCAGTCTGCTGATGGTATTGCGCTGGCTCACCAAGTATTGACCAATCTTCGCATTTTCACGCACACCTTGAGCGCAGACCGCAAGATTAAAGAGACTGAGTTTGTAGATTGTGGGAATCAGCTTATAACACCTCGGATCATCAATGACAGAAAATCGGACGAGTTTTCTGATCAGCAGATTCATCAGTCAGCGATAGAGCCCATATTATTCTTGGACACAGGGCGACAGCTTCGTAGAAGTCTGCAAGCACCAAGCACAGTCAGCTAATATTTTTTTTCGGCGTTTTGTATAGCCTGCGGCGTGCTTTGTTGTCGCCAGAGTCCGCCCCCGACAGAGTGGATCGTGAGGTGGACAATATACCCAAGCCTATGCTCAAAATTCAGTCTGCCATCCCTCCATCAACTTCGCTTCTTCCCACGCCTTCCTCCCTGCTTCAGCTGCTTCTTCCAACGCGGCATTAGTGTAGCCCGGGACCACCCCTACTTCTCCGTATTTTGCATCGCCACTATTGTCAACACCACGACGCTCTCTTTTCTTGACAACCTCCCAGTCCCCCGTGTACCCCTCTTCCTCTCCAACTTGGCCCCACTTCTCCCTCCTTACAAGCTCCTTCCTGAATTCTTCCAGACTCTGGCTTCTCGCCTCTCAAAAGCCTCTAATCTGCCTCGCTTTCCTCTCAAACAACTTATTTGGGCACTTCTCTTCGACCCACAAGCCCAAATCCTCCAACACCTTGGTGCTCCACCCTCGCACTTGCCAATACGTAACCTGATGAACGACATACCATTGTCCCGTGCTGAACTCCCTTTTCAGTCCTAATGATACAGCCGGTACGTTGTCAATTTCTTCGTATTATGCTTCTGTCTGCGCTTTGGCGATGTAGGAGGAAGGAGATATGGCAATGCGTGTGAAGACAGAGAGGAAGCTAGTGGGTCTCAAAGCGGATTTGGGGCCTGTGCCAAATTAGTGGTAGGTAATGAGTGAAGGATCGGCATCGATGCGGTTTCGTGTGGGTGGAGGGTGTTTGGGCGGGAGATGGAAATCGAGGAGGAAGTCGATTGTGCGGGCGAGGAAGGACATTTTGGGTTGGGGAGTAGAGGATGAGTTTGTGGGTGGGTGTACTTTGATGTTAGAAGAGAAATTTGCGGTGGTGGTCGATGAGCACTGAGGCAGCAAGGTGCTGGCAGTGAATGACAATGCTACTGTCACAACATCGCCTCAGTTCAAGCGATTTCCTAATAGGCTATGATGCAGACTTTTGGTGTGACGCAGGGCAAAGCAAACGGAGGTTCTCTTTCACCTGAAGGGAGTGCCTGAATCCCTCGCATGAGGAACATTAATCATAGCCATTGATAAAGCCTAGAGACATGCGAACATACTCGGTCAGTACAAACGAAGGAGCATGTGAAGCCTGGGAGAGCACCTTACGCGACACGTTTCGTTTGGCGTTGTCTACACCATGTGCCCCCCAAGATTATCTCTCGAACTATGAATCCCTCCTGCCTCAACGCTCCCAACCCACAGTGTTGGGCGCCGTAAGATAGTAGAAGCATAGAGCTCCTCATCAACGCTTCGAAATCTTTAAGCCAGTCTATACAAACGACAAGATATATCTTTGTCGACAGGTCAACTGGTTTTCATTGCTAGTCGGGAGAGCTGGGGAATCGGGGTTGTAGAGTTTTGTACAGAAGGCTAGAAAGCTTCTTTTGTGCATCGTTGAGTGTTGATATGGTAAGGCGCGATGCGCTGGTTAGCATGGATTGGTGTGCTTTACTGCTCCACGGTGGACATATCACAGTATATATTGTAACGTACGTCGTCAAGCTCTGCAGACTTACATATGCTGCTCGCTCTATTTTTTGCATTTAATTCTGTATCATACCGAAGCTCGCAGTACCCCGAGTTCTCAGTTCTGCAACTACCAGCCTCTCCTTTCAAAGTGCTGAGGTCGTCCATACTGATTGGGATCATACTGGTCTGCACCCTGGTTGTCCACATAATGTTCATCGTACATCCTCTCTGCATGCCTTTCAGCCTCTCGCTTGGTCTTCTCGCGATCGAACCAGTCTTCTCCCTTTGTTTCCGCAAGACGATCAACTTCTGCGCCAGCAAAGCCTGCAAGGAGCTCTTTGGCGAATTGGTGCGATACGGGCTTGCCTATGAGTGGATTTAGCTGTGACAACGATAGTGACATAGGGGATATGGGCGGACCCTCTTTGCGCTGGTGGTCTTCGAAGGCTTTGAAGCCAGCAAATGCGGCACCACCGGCTAGAACTTCATGGCCAAGGGAGGCTTTGTTCTCGTGGAAGTTTTCGTCTTCATAGACTTGTTGGTAGTTGCCTTCGTTCCTGTCTTTGGGAACGTCAGTGACTGTTCGTCAGACTGTCAAGTTTGGGTCGTGTGGTAGAGCGTACCCCAGAAACCCATGGTAAACCCTGATGAGAGTTCGTCGTAGTGCCCGATTAAAAAGTACTAGCGAATTGCTGAATGCGATGAGATGGTGTTGATTGAATAGACGTGCAGCGGCAAACCACCATTAAGTACTTGCTGGCGGCCCTTCCCAAACCCTGCGCCTGGCGTTCGTCATTACTAACTTGACCATTCCGTAGCCGCTGTAGGCTAGAAAACGAGTCCCATTGTTTACATCATGCCCCTCTCTCAATCCATGTTTCAGCCATTCCGGGTCCAAGTGTGGCACATGTGAGGCATTTACTGGTGTATTTGAGCTCATGCCTGCGCCTCGTGACGCAAGGACGGAGGTATAAGTTCCTTTGATTGGATACTTGCGTAGGATGGATTCGCAGCAAAGTATGAATAAGGTCTAGAAGCGTGCGTAATCCATTCAGGTACGGATTGGGTTCCGGCTTCAGGTGCATCAGGCTAAACAAGCTTCCTTGGCAAAGCTTAGCTGTGGTCATGCTGGTCTGTGTGCCGAGGGCGCACCTCATTGAAGGGGTTTCCAACGCGGCCCTTGTTGCGAGCATACCACATTGTTTCTGGAACACGGATGTCAAGCGCTTTTCGAACTGTTTGGTGAGCGTCGAAGGCGGTCGTTTTGGTGACAAGAAACCTGCGAGCGAGCGATCTCCCGCAGATATCCTCAAGTCCGGCCCCCCGCCAACGTCATTCTGTCACATTAACATGCAAACTCCCGCGGCCCAATCACTGCGACAAACATGCCCGGTCGACTACCAACCAAGGCCGACTTCCCAGCCGAAGTGATTTTGAGTGTTGTTCCGCGTATGCAGTTTTCCATCATCAGCGCGAGCAGCTTTTGCTGACACGGGCAGCGCCCGCATCGCAACCACCCACCAACGTCCTCATCCTCCTCCATGGCCTCGGCGACACGAACGCGTCATTCGCCAAGCTCGGACAGCAGCTGAACCTCCCTGAGACAGCATGTATCGCGCTGCAAGCACCGAACGGGCTTATCATGGACATTGGGGGTTTCCAATGGGGTGATGATTTGGTGATGGATCAAAGCAACGGCGAGCTCGACATGGACACCGGCTTCAAAGCAGCGACGCGCCTCGTACTCGATGGCGTGATACGGGAGGGCCTGATTAATACATGCGGTTACCGAGCGCGCGAGATCATGCTCTTCGGATTTGGTCAAGGTGGCATGGCTGGGCTACAGGCCGCCGCTAACCTCGACGAAAGCGAGCTAGGCGGAGTCGTCAGCATTGGTGGTGGGTTGTCACACTCGGTGCTTTTGAAGAGTTTGGAGAGGAAGAGCAAGACACCTGTACTGGTCTGTAGGGCAACAAGAGGGTCCAAGGTGACGGACAGCGCAGTGTCAAAGTTGAAAGATGCATTCGAATATGTCGAAGTGAAGGACTGGAAGAAGAATGGTGACGGGATGATGAGCAATCGTGAGGAGATAATGCCCATCATGCAGTTTTTTGCTAGGCGCCTACTCAGCAGAAGAGGTGTACCTGCAGGCAGCGTGGAATTGGCCTGAGAAATGACATGGTCTGGAGCTGAATCTACGTACGTGCAGGAGACTACTATTTAATGCGACAGTGCATAGATACTCGTGACCCGACCTTACTTTGAATAGGTCGTTTGACAAGACTGCACGTGATATGGTCCGAGCTTCTGTACGTCATCCTTGGCTTCGCGAACCTTTCCTTCATTTCCTTTCACCGCTACCAAGCACGATGGCGTTGCCAAGAACCTCTTTGCGTGGCTTTTTGGCGCACACCAAAAGCGCCCTTCGCAATGCCATTGATACCCAGCAAAAGATCACGCTGGTGATTGGAAACGAATCAGCAGGTGCGCTGACACGGGCTTCCGATGACATTTCGCTGATCCAATGCAGACCTAGACTCGATGTCTTGCTCGATACTGTTCGCTTACCTACGCTCCATGTCACCGCCAAAGGATGCTTTCACTCCACTCTACGTTCCGATCCTGAACATTCCCGCATCGGACATCCAATTGAGACCGGAATATCTCGCAGTCTTCAAGCATGCCAATATTGACCCTGGGCATCTGACCACGCTGGATGATCTGCCTGCGCTTTCGGATGTACATGGCAAGCTAGTTCCTGAGAACACCAGTTGGATATTAGTGGACCACAATGCTCTGCAGGGACAACTAGGCAGCATCTACTCGGAACGAGTTGCCGGGGTTATTGACCATCACGACGAGGAAGGCAAAGTACCCAAAGAGACTGGAATTGAACCACGCATTATCAGAAAGAGCGGGAGCTGTACTAGCCTGGTCGCAAACTACTGTCGACCTACATGGGACATGCTCTCAGAGTCAGCGCTATCATGCGGTGCAGCGCATGCCCAAGGCGATAGTATGGCTGACGATGATGCTGTCGTCAAGGGTTGGGATGCGGATGCTGCTCAATTAGGGCTAGCAAGCATCCTTATCGATACAGCCAATCTCAACGACACGAGTAAGACAACCGAACATGACCGAGAAGCCGTCGGGTACCTTGAAGCCAAGACGATGCTGTGCCCTCGACTATCGGCAAGCTTTGACCGCACCAAGTTCTACAACGAGATTGATGCAGCAAAGAAGGATATCGGGTCGATGAAGCTGCAAGACATACTTGGGAAAGATTATAAGCAGTGGGAGCAGGGTGGTCTGACACTTGGCGTTAGCTCCGTTGTCAAGAACATGAAGTTTCTTCAGAAGAAGGCTGGCGACGAAGCGGACACACAGTCGGCTGGCGAGGCCTTGTTGAGGTCCATGGCACAATTCTCGCAGGAGCGAGAGCTGGATGTATACGCTGTCATGACTGCATCCGTGTCCTTGGACGGCCAGTTTCAGCGCGAGATGGTTGTGTGGGGGTTTACGGACGGCGGAGCTGCAGCGGCGCAGGCTTTTGCGAGCCAGTCGGGCGCCGCGCTTGGACTGGAAGATTGGCACGAATGCAGTAGCGTTCGCGATGCGAGGCCCAGTGACGGGCAGTGGAGAAGGGTATGGTGGCAGCGACAAGTGCAGCATAGTCGGAAACGTGTTGCGCCATTATTGCGGGACGCTATGCGGCTATGGGCTGACCAGGCAGACACGCGCCATCATGTGACGCCAAGCTGTTAGCGGCTGTCTCGGTGCCGTACTCGGTTGTCCGCAGGTATGACTCGCGTCCGGCAGCAGCCGGGCAGCGAACGGGCGGCCGGCGCGCGGCGGATTGGACGTGGCCAGGGCTGCAGGCCGAGCGGACGGTGGGCAGACAACGGTTGAACGAGGTCCGTCTTCGCAAGCGCTGCATCGCTGGGTATGGCATAGGTATGCGCAATTGGTGACAACGCAGAGGTGCAGCGGGCCCGCGCTCACGCCTGGCCTCGACCAGGACCAGCAGCATGCGAGCGAGAAGCGTCGCAGCTGATTGGGCCGCCCGCCGGGTCTTATCGATAAGGCCTGCCAGCGTGGCAGACGTCGAGTCCCAACTGACCACGCACCCAGTACGGCAAGGGTACGGAGTAAGGAAGACGGCAAGACTGTAAGTAGCGTGCGCGCGCGCTCTCTCCATGCCGCCGCAGACTCTCCTCTGCCGCAGCGCACCCCCCGATGGCGACCGCAGCATGAGCAGGAGAACGCAGCACTCGGCCTCGCCTCTGGCTCTGCCGCCGGCGCCGTCCCCTCCACCCACGTCCTGTGCGCCGCCCACGGCCGTCGTCGAGCACTCCCCGCCGCCCGCGTCGCCGTCGCCGCGCGCCTCCACCCACCACCCGCCCGCTGCCATGGCCGGTCGACCGCCCCCGCCCCCCCCCGACGCGCCCACCCAGGAGCGCCTGCCGTCGAGCGCCCAGCGGCCCCCGTTGCCCGCGTCCGTGTCTGCTCCCGCCGGCCGCTTGCCCCGCCTGCTGCCCGCCGACCTGTCCTCGTACACGGATGCGTACCTGCCGACCGCCGCCATCCCCACCTCGGCCACCTCGCTCGCTGAACTCGCCCATCTGATCCGCCTCCAGGGCTACCAGGAGCAGCGCAAAGCCCACTCGCGCCTGCGCCTCCACCGCTGGCTCGTCTCGAGCGCCCTCTCCGCACGCCTGGTGCACTGCGGAGAGCTCGCCTATCGGACCCTGGTCGACCACTTCAGATCAGACGACAAGAAGGGCTTTGCCTCTCTCTACAACGCCCTCACCGATGTTCGCAACTCGTGCGATGCGACTCGCCAGTATGCACTGCTCGAGCCCGATTTGGAGTTTGCCAAGTCCAAGAGCGCCACGAGCGAGAAGCCGCTCTGTTCGTCCACTTTCCTCAACGAGCTTCCGTCCAAGGTTTTGGACGACCTCCTCGACTTCATTTCCGAGATCCGCACCAATCCCGATTTCCTGGCCGCCCGCATCTCCAGTCTTTCCCAGCAAGAGCTTGCTACTTTGTCCTCTTTCCGCCAAGCTTTGGATCCTATTGATTCCGTCATGGCTATGCAGGCCCGCGGTAAGAACCTCGGCGCTCACAAGCCCAACCACTCGGGCTGCAGCCCAGTCGAACGTCTCCTCTCGTTTCAGCGCCATGACCCGCTGGCTGCTCTTGTCTACACCATCTTCGCCAACTCCTCTGGCCCCGATTCTGCAGAGGACCTCCGTAGGACCCATGTCTGGGCCACTACTTGCGCCAGGCTCATCAAAGATATCAAACCGGGATCCGAAAAGTTTATCAAAACAGTCCTGGATGTATGGGCCGGTATGCGCGAATGGCCGGGAAAGGCTAACCTGGAGCTCTACCTCATGCAGGCTCTGCAAGACGGCCAATTTCTGCTGGAGAAAGCCGAGGAGCAATCCGCGCGATCCGGAGCCCAGCCAGTAGCGCGCAGCACAAAAGACACCATTGCCGCCGACGAGTACTTTGACAGGGTTGTCAAACGCTTGTTTGAGGTCGTCGACGACGAGCCCAGCGCTGGAGGTATTCCTGAGGGCGTCCTTGAAATTGGAAATGCCATCCTCCGCAAGCTGGACGACGAGAAGAATCTTCGGAAAGCCTCGCAAAACTTCTTCGTCTCGCGTTGGTTGTTCTCCACTTTCCTGCTCAACGCAATCATACATCCCGAGGCACGTCTCTTATCTTTGCGATTACAATGCTATACTGACCCACGCAGACCCATGGCATCATGATTGGCCATCACATCAGCGAGCATGCCCGCCAGAAGATCCTCAAGGAAATTGCCATTCGAGCCCAGAAACACGTTTTGGACATGACCTACAATTGGTACGACCTTTCCTTTGGTTCTCTTCTTTTCCCCACAGCTGACAGTAGCGATAGGCGGCAACAAGTGCCTGTCCTTCCTGAAATCCGCACGCACATTGAGAACATTCTAGCCAGATTCAAGCATACCAAGACTCCCGCAAAGCCAATTCTACTGCCCGCAAAGGCAATCACGTCCCCTCGCGAGACTGTCGAAGTCCAGCCGTTCATTGTTCTTTCTCCTTCAGACATCATCACCATGGTCAATACGCTATTCCCGGAGCGCCGACCGTCTTCCAGTCACATGGATCAGCAACCTCAGCGTCGGACTGGCCTTACTTCCTCCGCCTCTTCCCTGTCCGGAGCATCTATTCCCTTCCGCAACGCCGCTACCTCCGTGACAGATGCAAGTTCCATACTCAGCGCAAGTGCTTCTTCCATGACCAGTGATCAAACCTCTCGGGAACCACTATTGGACAGCACTAGCACGCTCCCTTTGGAAGAGCAGCCTAAAGTCGCCCCGACTGAGCTGTATGGTCGACGCCTGAGAACAGCGTGTTCAGAAATGACGCGCATCCTTGGTTTCGAGGCAGTATCTGGCTCGTGTCATCCTTGCGCAGAGCGATGGGCGGTCCTTTACATCTCTGCCGATGGAAAGCATCTCAAGTCGCGTATGCGCAAAGACTCGGACGACGAGGACGAGCATGATGACGATTCCCCCGACAGTGATAGTAGTGACGACGAAGGTGCTGGAGACAAGATCGATCTCGAGAACGACTATCACCAGCTCAAAGAAGCGATTGCCAAGTTGGTGGAAGAGTACGAAATTCCCAAAGAACTAGCACCAGACAGCGAATCCAAGAACTTTAGTAATCGGATGACCACCCGCAAAAGCGGCCGAGGACGCGGCATCGTGCGTAACGCCAGCGACAACCTGGGATCTCGAAACCCGTACAACCAAGGACAAAGTCAGAGCCAGCTCACCAATCTCATTGCCAGCCAGCGGAACGTGCCCGCTCGGCACCGCTCGCCACAGTACCCGCGGAGCAACAGCAACCCCCAGATTGGAGAGAAGCAGGAGAACAGCTCGGTTCTCGTTACGATGCTGGAGACTGCCATGTACCAATGCCAAGCTCGATCCGACTTTGTCAACGCACACCTTTACTACAAGACCCTACAGAGCCTACGAAGGCTGACTTCACCTACTTTGGTGAAGAACGGGTATGCTGCACTTTTAAACTACTTTTCGCGTGGACCCAGAGACTCTCTGAGCAAAGCTGCCAACGCCATTGAGGAATTTGAAGCCTGGTTCGTGTGGCTCAAACAATCGCAGGAGCGATCGGACGCCATGATTGAAGAGATGATGCTTGGATTCAAGACTTTACGCGACAAGATGTGGTACATTAGTGACGTGAGAGGTTCCGCCGTGTACGAGGAAGCCCGAAACGTTGCACTTGCTCTCAAGATTATGGGTCAGCCGACCAAGACGCTGGACGGCAAACCCATTACAGGCCCACGAGCTCGAAATTACTCAAAGTCCTCGAACAACAATTTCCTGATGAAGGGCGAGGCGGTGCTTGTAGATGTCATGGCTGCCTCGCAAGACTTTGGTGGACCCAACAAGTTGTCTGACGAGCAATCCGACATTACACTCAAGTGGCTTATGCAGTATGGCGTCGAGAACTTTTGCAAAGGTGAGGAAAGGATTCATCGCTTCTGCCTCGAAGTCGACAAGTGTGTCAACAAAATTGTTGGTGAAAACCTCATTGAGACACCCGTGCTCTGGGCTAGCGATCTCTACAAGCGGGATCAGCAGATTCTTGAAAGTGGCCGCCAGAAAGGCGATCTGTTCCTTACAGGCGTCGGCACCCTTTCCATCGCAGGCGATGAAGAGTACGAAACACATGGTCGTCCGGGATCACGTAACTTGGATTTCGCCCAGCGGCCCAGCCACAGCAGTCTAAGATCCGTGGCAAATCGCAATGGCTCGCAGCAAAGCTTCGATCAGAGTCCCTGGGCACGAAGTCCCATGGAGTCCCACGACTACTTTTCCGGCTCTTCTCCCGTGCTATCAATCGATTCTGTAGCCACCTTTTGGTCGCCCTTTCAAACCCAAGCACAGTCGCCCACGAGTGCGACTAGCATCCGCCCTCGCACTGCTTCATCCTCCAAGGGCACAGTCATGCTAAAGCAATCTGCGAGCGTGAACGAGGACAAGCGTCGCTTTATGCTCGACTTGAAGCAGACGCTCACTGGACTACTGCTAAGCGACCTGGGAGCCATGGTTTTCGCGAACGGGAGTGAGACGGATTCTTGGTTCAGTGGCGAGCTGCTCGAAGATTGCATCCAACGAGATGAAGAAAAGCGCAAACGCAAGAAGATGTTGGCCAAGAAAAAGAGCATGAAGAACCTGCGCAAACAAGCACTTCCTGAACAGCGAAACGTTCCCCTAGAAGCATTGGGCCGTACTGAGCGCAGTCAAGCAGCCCCCCCAGTTGCGACCTTCCAGCATGCTGGATCTTCGGACGTGCATCAGCCGGCTGGCGAACATTCTTCGACCTCAAGCGATGCGACAACCCGATCAACTGGAGGTTCGGCCGCGAAGAAATCAGGCTTATTAGAATTCCCTTACAATGTTGCGTTTCGACGCCTTCTCGGCAAGTTTCAGACACACCCCAATCCGTACTCTAAGCTGCACGCCTTGTACGAGCTGGAGCTGCTCATCATCGCCTCACTCTCATCTCGGACTGGCAAGTCATACAACAAGAGTCGCGAGATGCTCCCAACCGTTCCCCATTCACCAACCCTTGGCGCTGTGCCTGAGCTGAGCTCGCGCGAACCGGCGACGCACACAAATCGTGCTCAGAACTTGGAGCAAGCGATTGCAAACTGCGAAGAGCGACGTTCCTATAGCATGAATCAAGATCGTGCCAGCAATGCTTCTCCATTGCCACGGACTGGGGCACGTTCTCCTGTTGGACCGCCCAGCACAGACATGATTGTCGAGGTGATCCAAGGCCTTTTGCGCGATGCTGATATTCGTCCCAAGACTCTGTTCAGAGACTTGCAATACATCGCGTCATTTGTGCCTGCGCAAATGTTGGACAAGACTGCCCGTGGCAAAGCATTCTGGGACGTTGGTCTCGCAGCTCTAGGTCTTAAGCAAGATGTGTGCCGCATCATGGTAGAGTTTGTCGACGAAGTCATCACACAGAACACCAAGCGCGACGCTGTGGTCAAGCAAGGCGCAAGCGAGAAAGCCGGTGCTACACCCTCCACCGCCGCTCCAGTGGACGAGCCCATGTCGCGGTACACGATGGAAGACGCCGCCCGCATGCTCGTCATCACAGCCAAAGAAGGTGATGCTGTGGCCGAGCGTGAACTCGCCATCTTCTACCTCACGTCGCCCGACCTTGTCAACCGCACGGTGCTCCCACTCACCAAGCCCAGCGAAGTGTTCAAGACGGAGCTACTCAACCGCGAGCGCAAGGCTTCTCAGGACCTTGCTCGCAGCGATCCAATGACCATGTGCGTTGCGCAACACTGGATGGAGCAGTCGATGAAGGGCGGCGACAACCTTGCAGCGAAATATTTGCGCCAGCGTAGTGAGCTGGAGAATATTCCTGCGCGATCGTAATCGCCGAGATGGATGCGGCGTTTTACTGCGACTAGCATGATTTGCTTGATACCCACCCCAGTTGCTTATTTCTTACTCGCGACGCGCGCATCATGAGCTTGAGCATGCATAGCGCGGTGTTTTTTTTTCTGTTGTTCCCCACGGTCGATTTGCGAGCACGATTGGCTTTTCTGGTGTTGAAGCATGATTCCCCCTATCGCCTGATTTGGAAGTTTTTCTCGTGGCTTCAGCAGGAAAAGGGCACACATTGGGTGAATGTAGATATGTACACCACGAGCTGATGGGATAGAGAGTACATGGCGAAGAGGGACAGGGGGATGTAGGGATGTAACGTAGATTTTGTTGGTGTGTGGTGGATACGGAATTATTTCCAAAGTGCATTTGGCCGTGTGTTGGTGGGAGTGAAAAGTCCAAGTTGGGTGACGTGTGAGCCAGCATGACTCGTGCATTGGCGCAGGGCATAGCAACTGGCCCAGCATGACTCGTGCATGGCGCAGGGCATAGCACCTGGGCCAGCATGACTCGCGGCCCGGGCACGACATGATTCGTGCACGGCGCAGGGCATAGCAACGCTGCGAAACGGTCTCTTCTACGGAGTACTGCCACCCTTGGGCTTCGCAGGACGCGCAACCATGAAGTTCGCCAAGTAAGCCTCTCTGGGAGCCCCCCTTACACTCGCGCCCAAGGTAGCTGACCAGCACAGGGAACTGGAGCGGGACCTTGTTCCGGAATGGCGGCTGAAGTATCTGGACTACAAGGTTCGCGACCACAGGCAACGTTTAGGCCGAGTCTACCACCTAGCGCACCAGCTAACAGCAGTGCCCACGGCTGCAGGCGGGCAAGAAGAAGCTCAAGACCATCCATCGCGCCCTCCGCACCGTACACCAGACGCCCAGGTTCCGCAGGCGGGGCACCCATGCCTTTGAGCCCTCGCCCTGGGACGCCGCGCCCAAGTACACGTACATCAACCGCAGCCACACCCCGCGAGAGACGGCGGCGCTCGCCCACTGCCAGCGCCGCCAGGAAGACGCATTGGCCAAAGGCCACCACGGCCGAGCCACGAGCTATGGCAGCATCATTGGCAGTCCCCCGGAGGACAATGCCTCCGCCCACCGAGCGAGGGCGCCGCCTTCGCTGACGCTTCCGGGCGCCGCCCTCGACCTGGACAACGCGGCTGCACAGGGCGGACCGTCGTCTGCTGCGCATTCGTCGCTGCCTGCCCGATACAAGAGTGTCTTCAGCCCCCTGCGCGTGAACTCGGATGCCGGGCCCACCACCCACACGAGGACACGCCCGTTCGTACGCCGTCTCTTCTCTCTGAGCGCCAACACACCGCCTGCGAGTCCTGGCGACGTGCCGCCCGAAGCGTATCGCGACCTCGACCTCCGACAAGCCGACTTCTTCCACTTTCTAGACATGGAGCTGGAAAAAATCGAGGCCTTCTACAAGCAGAAGGAAGAGGAAGCCACGAGCCGAATAGCCGTTCTGCGAGATCAGCTGCACATCATGCGTGACCGCCGCATCGACGACATCATCCACCGCCAGACGACCAAGATCAAAGCAAAGTCCAAGCAGAACAGTACCGCCCCGCTTCTGGCTCACAACCACAACCATAGCTCTGCCGATGAGCACTCGGACGATACCAAGACAAGTGGGGATACGATGAGTGCATCGTGGATGAATCCACTCGATGCTGCTTTGGAGGCCATCAATGCAGGCAAATATGGCAAGAGCACCAAGGAGATTACGCAGCTTGCAACACCCGCCGCACTCCAGCCCAAACACTACCTCGACGGACACAGTGACTTTGTCCGCCGCCCAGAGCTACCCGACGTACCCTACCAAGCAGCCAAGCGCAAGCTCAAAACTGCTCTACAGGAATACTACCGCGGTCTCGAACTTCTCAAATCCTATGCGCTGCTCAACCAGACCGCCTTTCGCAAGATCAACAAGAAGTACGACAAGACGGTCAACGCTCGACCATCAAGCCGCTACTTCACCGAGAAAGTCAATCAGGCGTGGTTCGTCAATAGCGATGTCGTCGATGGCCACATCCGCGTCGTCGAAGATCTGTATGCTCGGTACTTCGAAAAGGGCAATCACAAGGTTGCAGTGGGCAAGCTGCGCATCAAGATTGCACGAGCCGGTGATTACACCGACAACACGTTCCGCAATGGTGTACTGTTGGCTGCAGGGACCATATTGGGTGTGCAGGCCGTTATTAAGGCCAATACCATGGCCAATCTTGGAGATCCCGAGTCAGATGAACTGTCGCTCAACACCAGCTATTTGTTACAGGTGAGTCTGATATGTGTGCCAGATGAAATATGCTGACAGCGTCTAGATCTATGCAGGCTATTTCCTCGCCAATTTCCTTCTCTTACTTTTCTGTCTTGCATGCCGTGTTTGGCACGAGACTAAGATCAATTATGTTTTCATTTTCGAGTACGATACCCGCCACTTTCTCGATTGGAGGCAACTTTCTGAAGTAAGTATATTATCGCGTAGAGGTGCTTGCATACTAATGTTGTATAGCTTCCCTGCTGGTGCCTTTTCATCCTTGGCTTATTCATGTACCTCAATTTCTCGCGCGTTGGTGGCGAACACATCTTCTTGTATTATCCGGTCATACTTATCTCTATATCTGTCGCCGTTTTGTTTAACCCACTCAAGATAGTCTACTTTAGAACTCGAATGTGGTTGTTGTATTCGTTGGTAAGCTATCCAAACTCAACACTAGGACCTCCACTGACCATGGCTTAGTGGCGCTTGTTGCTTGCTGGGGTCTACCCAGTCGAGTGGCGTGACTTCTATCTGGGCGACATGTTTTGCTCCCTGACATATACCATGGGCGTATGTGATGCCTTGTTTTCATTCGTTGGCTAGACTAACACGCCATAGAACATCGCGACATTTTTCTGCTTATACTCCCGAGGCTGGAACCAACCTGCCTCCTGCAACTCTTCTAGCTTGCGCATCGTTGGCTTCTTGACTGCTTTGCCTGGCATCTGGCGAGCCTTGCAGTGTCTGCGCCGATATTCCGACACCAGGAACAAGTTCCCTCACTTACTCAATATGGGCAAGTATATGGCGACCATCATGTTCTACGTATCCTTGAGCATCTACCGTATGGATCAGAGACATGCCACAAAAGCTGCCTTTATCACCTTTGCCACCATCAACAGCATCTACACGAGCTTCTGGGACATATACTATGATTGGAGTCTCGGCGACCCGCATGCCAAACATCGCTTCCTACGCAAAGAGCTTGGATACAAGAAAGTCTGGTGGTACTATGCCGCAATCATGATTGACCCTATCCTACGTTTCAACTGGGTCATGTATACCGTCTCCCCGCTTCAACTCCAGCACTCAGCAAAAACGTCCTTCGGCGTCTCCCTCAGCGAAATCTTGCGCCGAGGTATGTGGTCCTTATTCCGTGTCGAAAACGAACACTGCACCAACGTCGGCCGCTTCCGCGCCTCGCGAGATGTCCCCTTACCATATGAAATCCCACCATCCCCCACCGCTCGCGAACGAGCAGGCCAAATTCAACGTGGCGAACGCGTGGACGAAGAACAACCAACTACGCCCCGCACGCCCACTGCATCTACCGCAACCGGCGCACGACTCCAACTCCAACGCACTCGCGAATCCGTCCGCCAACGCCGCGCAAATACTACGGACGATGGCTTCCGCCCTTCTCCTTTACAGCGCGCGATTACCTCCGTAGGCGACATGTTGCGCGATGCACACGCCGAGGACTTCGAGCGCAAGCGCAAACCGGAGCTAGGTCGCGATCCGCGAAATACAAAAGTCGAAGAAGATGAAGACACGGAGTCGGAGGAGGATGAGGAAGATGAGGAGGCGGAGAGGGAGAGGGAGATTGATAGTGAGCACGGAGATGGGGAGGAGAGAGGGGATGAGGAAGAAGAAAGTGCGCTCGCGAGGATAAGGGAGGATCTGGAGGTTGGATTGAGTGGAAGAGGGGGGTTGGGCCGTCGGTAGTCTCGCTTGCCAATACATTAAATCCATGTCTAGCGGAATACTATCACCTTGAGCACAATCCGTCAGTCGGGAATCATCAATGGCCAACGGTCAAATTCATCCATGATACACGCAGTGATGCGACACGATCTGGTTTCAACCTCACTCAGCACCCGTCAAGCGTTGGCAGCATGTCTATCGAAACACCGACTCCCTAGACGCAAAGCAAAACGGTCGAGGGCGGGTGAGGTTCGGACATGAGGGCTTGTCTTTCGATCCGACGAAGTCCGGGAACACAATGCAACAGCGATCCATCTACCGGTAGATACGTATCTCGCTGTACAACTGAAGTAGCTGACCCACACCATCATGTGCACGATTGAAAGAAGAGACTTGCTCCTGTGATTTCGAGACAGGCGTTGCTTTTCTACTGTGTAGGTATTTCTACTGTGTAGATACATTGTTTCCTGGGTAGTTTGATGGGCGCTTTGTTTTCTCGTCTTGGTCTGCTGCCTCGTCTGCTGGCGCTGTCGTGTCCTGGACGGTTTGATGCGGGTGCAGTGCTCTTCTTGACTTGGGGGGAAAGGCGTAGCGTCGTATTGAGTAGGAGCAGGGACCGAAATAGAATCGCGGACTCGGTACTCCGTACGCCCCGGTCCGATTCCTTTCGATGCTCCGAGAGAACCGCTTTGTGCATACGCGTACATGTGGGATCGTTGTATTGGCAATTAAAAGCGTTGACTTACTGTGGCTTGTCCTCTATGTTTCATTGTCTTGCTTCAACTTTCTGTTCTTTGCAAAAACCTTTGCGCAGCTTAAAAGGTCCAAACATGGCCCAGAAATGTCAATTGCTTCTGGCTCTCGCTGTCCCAATATCTGCAGCCGTACTCGATCTTCCTGTTGAAATCAGGAATACTTATGCGTCGGTAAAATTTAACATCGGTTCGCCGCCCAAAGAACACAATTTACTCCTCGATACCGGCTCGTCAACATCGTGGCTCATCAACACGGACTGCACAGAATCTTCTTGTCCAGATGGAAGTAGTCCATATTATACACGCCAGCCATACAATGCCTCCGCCTCATCCACAAGCGTGGATCTCGATATCCCTGCCACCATTCCCTTTCTGGGCGGCGATGTTTCTGGGCAAATCTACCAGGATACTTTCAGTGTTCCAGGAGACGACACTGGTCTAGAATGGAATCAAACCTTCCTCTCCGCAAACACCAGTACATGGCGCTTCATCACGTCCGACGGCTTCCTCGGTCTCGGCTTCTCCTCCATCGCCGAGCCCAACACATCCACGCTCGTCGAGACATTGCTGCAGCAATCTAGCCTTGACGCCCCGCGCTTCGGATTATTCTACGGGACCAATCTCAACGACACGGGCCCGCAAAACGGCGTCTTGACACTCGGATCCAGCCGCGAGAACAAGTACGTCGACGGGGAAACAATCTACGCCCCGCTGCGCAAAGAAGACGCATATCAACTCTGGCGCGCACCGCTGCCCAGCGTAAACGTACTCGTAGCCCAGCACCCCAACCTACCAAACTCGACTGTCCAAATCATCAACGGAAAACTCCCTACTACGTCTCTCACCGCGGGAACATGGCCAAAAGCAAACACCACATGGCCCATGTTTGGCGCCGGCCGCGCCGTCTTCGACACGGGCGCGGGAAGACTCTCTCTTCCCGACGAAATCATCCACGCCGTGTATTTCAATCTCGGCTGGAACGTGACGAAATTATACTCTGGGGAAGAGCGCATGACGTGTGCGCATCTCAACGCGAGCTGGGCGATTACGTTGACGCTGGGCGAAGCGGAGGAGGTCGACGACGTGAGTTTTAGTCTTCGGGGCGATGAGTTTACGAGGCCTGGTGGGCAGTGCATGCCGCCTGTTGATGCAAGCGGGGCGAGTGGATTTGCACTCGTCGGCGCGGCGTTTCTGAGGAGGGTTTACAGCGTGTGGGATTTGGGCGCACATGGTGTGGAGGGGTACGAGCCGCGGATAGGGTTTGGGAGGCTGAAACCCGAGTGGGATTATGTGTATCGGTAGAGAGGTAGGTGTTGGTTCGTGGTTTAGTATGATGTACTTGATCGGATCCAGCAAGAAGATATGCAGTGTGAAATGTACGGCCTGATGTCGCATGCGTGCGAAAACGAATGGAATGTAAAGACCCGCTGTCACTTTCTCTAATTTGATGTTGGTAATGCAGTTTGCCGTGCGATCAGCCGTGAGGGCCAAGAAGTGGTGTTCCTGACGCAATTCTTGACAAGTTGACGTGCCCACAGGGGTGCATGTTCGTTATCGCACACCGGCGAAATTCGCATGACAGCGAAATTTCGTGATCAGTGGTTTATGCTGGTACAAGAAACCAGACTTGGAGGGTCTTGCAAAATCGGTCCAGCTCATCATGGCCAGTGAATCGGATCACGATCATGGGAGACCACCAAGGACCGCCTACTTTTGGGACGCTGAAGATTTGATCAAGAGTTGTCCAAGTACCTTGGGTTCTGGTCCCGCTTTTACGCTAGAAGATCTCCACTCGGTAGGGGCAGAGTAGTCGACTTTGAGAATATCGACCAAAGAGTGATGGTGCCCAGCTGTCATGACGCCACAATGGCTCCTGTCCACTTTTTGGAAGAGACTGGGGCGTGGACCGACACTTCGGTTGAGCCCCCAGTCCAATCACTCAGCTTGATTTCTTTATCAAAGAGACGAGCGGCACAGCGTTCGATTCTTCTGCGCCTTGTCTAGACAGAACGTGGACGTAGTCCAAGCGATGTTGTCAGTCACTCCCATGGTTGCACCATTCTTAGCTTGTCAAAAAAATCCATCTCCAGTTCTATATAAGGTCTCCTAGAAGGCGTTTGATGTATAGCCCAGCCGCACGATACTGCTACTGTACTCTGAGACTTAATTATCCCATAGAAACCCCGTGAGCGAATCGTTCCACCATGGCAACACTACTTCCCACCAAGAAGCAGGCACCCGTTACGAAAGCATTGGACTCAAACAACGATTCATCGTCGCAGATTTCTGCAGACGATCATGTCTTCAAGGATTGTGTTACAGCACAGTATTGGCGCGAGGTTTACGACAAGGCTGAATACGAAGGACGCCACCGATTCGATCCGAGCTACACGTGGACTGGGGCGGAGGAGAAGCGACTTGTCCGCAAGGTGTGTAGTCATCTAGCGACGGTGCGGTTATGGCTGATGTATCACAGCTCGATTGGAAAATCACGATATGGGCATGGGTAATGTTCATCTCGTTGGATTTGAACCGCAAGAACATCAACCGAGCCATATCACATAACATGCTCAAGGAGCTGAGTATGTAAACATTCACCGGACTGCTCGAAACGTGCTGACGCCAGGGCAGACATGAACACCAATGACTTCAACTATGGTCAAACGGTATGTCCTCAACCAAACATACAAGCATGACCAGCGACTCACTTCATCCTAGATATTTCTAGCTTCGTTCCTGTTTGCCGAGCTTCCTAGTGGTCTCATTAGCAAGAAGCTTGGTGCTGATCGGTATGCCTTATGCGTTCGGAAACCTGCACTATTGCTGACTCGCGAATTGATGGATCCCAACTATTATCTGCGCTTGGTCCATTGTTAGCGCGTCACAATGTGCGCTACAGACCAAAGCTCAGTACTATACACTGCGCTGCCTGCTTGGTCTCCTTATGGGGGGCTTCATCCCGTTAGTATTTGCCCAAATATTCCTCAAGCAGCGGCTGATGAGGCCATTAGTGACATTGTTCTTTGGCTTACTTACTTCTTCAAATCTAATGAACTGCCGCTTCGCTTGGCGTGGTTCTGGACAGCACTGAGCACATGCAATATTGTTGGGTCTCTGCTCGCGGCTGGCATCTTGCAAATGCGCGGTCTGAACGGCTGGAGTGGATGGCAGTACCTGTGAGTATAACGAAGAGTCTTACTTGAGTTTCCGACCAACACCAACAGGTTTCTGTTTGAGGGTCTTCTCACCTTGGTCATTGGTGTCTTCTCCTACGGTTTGATGCCACCAGGCGCATGCCAAACGAAGCACTGGTTCCGAGGCAAAAACGGGTGGTTCAATGAGCATGAGGAAAAGATTCTTGTGAACCGTATCCTCCGGGATGACCCATCCAAAGGCGACATGAACAACCGCCAAGCCGTCGGACTTCGTCAGCTCTGGAAAGTGTGTTCAGACTGGGAACAGTGGCCGCTTTACTTAATAGGACTCTGTGTTTATAGTGAGTTCGATCCTTCCAGCATAGAGTCAGATCGTAGCCGGAAAACCACATGCACTGACGGGCCGCACGCTAACTTTGAACCTCTACTTTAGTCCCTCCAGCTCCCCCCGCCACCTATCTATCCTACATTCTCCGCCGACTCGGATTCTCAGTTTTCCAGGCAAACCTGCTCGCAATCCCCTCGCAGTTTCTTTACGCCGTGCAACTTCTCATCCTTACATGGCTATCGGAGAAATTCAAAGAGCGCTCCATCATTGCAAGTTTCTCCAACCTCTGGATCTTCCCCTGGCTCATCGCGCTTGTTGTGATCCCCGCATCAGCCAGCTCATGGCTGCGTTACGCCTTACTGACCGGGCTCCTGAGTTATCCTTACTGTCACGCCATCCTGGTCGGCTGGAACGCAAAGAATAGCAACACCGTCCGCACGCGCGCCGTCAGTGCAGCATTCTACAACATGTTCGTACAGTCGGGGAATATAATCGCAACGAACATCTATCGCGACGACGATCAGCCGTTGTATCGCCGCGGAAACAAGATCCTGCTTGGCATTTGCAGCTTCAATATCGTTTTGTTTTACCTGGTCAAAGCATTTTATATCTGGCGCAATAGTGTCAAAGAGAAGCAGTGGAATGCGATGACGAAAGAGGAGCAGGATGATTATATTGTTAGCACAAAGGATGAAGGCATGAAGAGGTTGGACTTTAGGTTTGCGCACTAGATCTGAGAAGCAGTCACCAGTGTTAGGGGATGACAAACGAAGTTTCTTGAAGGGTCAATTGTATTCATCTTATTAAGCTTTTGAATAGTTGTGCTGAAGCTCATTAAAAACGACTTGGTGTGTATTACTTTGTTGCACATTTCAAGCGCGACGACTTTTTGCATCAGACAAGGCGAGTCGTGAAAATGGTAACAACAAATAACACACAGGAGCAAGTCATACGCACTTGTTGTGCTGTGTACTATGTAGATTTGGCAGATTCTATCCTGCATAACTACCAACGACAATGTCTAGTTATCTATACTCTGCAACAAACAAACTTAAATTAAATATTTGTTTGTTTGTTTAATTTGTAATTAATTAAACAAACAAATATAGATAGCTAATTTTACTAAACAAACAAATATAAAAATCCTAATATTTACTAAATATTTGCTAAATATTTAGTTGTTTTAATATATAGCTAGTTTTAGGCTAAGTTTTAGTATTGTAATTGCGTTAATTTTAGTGTTTTAAAGTTCTACATAACTAGCTATCTAAACTTACCTCTAATAACGCTAGCCCTTTTATCTATAGACGCTAACGCCTCTATTAACAGACAAGTAAAGTATTATAACACCTACTACTATGTCTTTATAAGCAGCAAAAAAGCGTACACGCGCGTTAAACATTTTTACAACCTTCTTAAAACAATTAAGAATTTTAGTAACTTTACTACTACCTCTAATACTATCTTAAGCGTAGAAGAGGCAGTTGCTTAAGTTACAGCCTTAAGAATTACTGTCTACGCCTACTAAAGGTAGCTACGCTAGTACTGCCTCTATTGTAGCAACTAAAACTTCTAAAGATAGCTATATTAATAATAGAAGTAATAACTTTAATAGGCTTAATTAGAATTAGCTTAAAAGTTAATATATTAAGCTATTAAAGCAGCTCTAGCGCCTATAAAGTTAAGTATATGCGCATAAATACTGCGTTATGTGTATAGACTAACTTATACACTTATTTTAGGTATGTAAATACTGTTATATACATAAAGCACTACTTATTATTATTAACTGTTTAAAAGCTACATTTTCTACTACTACTTACCTTACTTAACCTATAAAAGGCTATAACCTTTGCTATACAGGTCTAATAACTATACTAAAACGCCTAAGTAAGTAGCTATTACTTTATAAAGTAATTATAAGTAGCTTTAAAGTATTATAAGCTGCAGCTAACGCAATAAGTAACTTTAACGTCTAACGCTTTTACTACGCGTTAGTATTATAGCTACTTAATAACAACTTGCCTATAGAAGTTATTACTTAGGCTTTAACTTATAAACTTTTTTATATAGTAAGTAAAGAGGTAAAAGGCGCGTTATAGTAATCTCTGTGCAGTATTACTATATACGTAATATAACTATTTTATACTATACGCCTATAAGTTGTCTACACCTTATTTAGTACTGCTAGTAAGATATATATAAGCTTTAATAGCTAGATAACAAAGAGTAAAATGTAAGGGTTCTTTAGAATTATTACTTACTTTGCTACGTTAGGAAAAATTAAGATTTGTCTGGTTAGCCTAGTTGCAGCGACCCGCAGCTACCTAACAGCAATACTGTCTACTAGACAATTTGCCAAAGTTACTCTACTTACTTCTAGTTGCTAGCAACCTAACAGCAACCTGACAGCAAGTTGCCTGTGTTGCTAGATCTAACAGAGTTGCTAGTGTCGCTAATGTCGCCAATTTTACTCACGTAACTGTATTGCTGTATTTTTATAATTACGTAAGTAACCTAAAAATACAAAATATAGAGCGGAATTCCCTCTTTAAAATGCACTATTTAGAATTTTTGTAGCTGCTCTAGTTATTGAGATATAGCGCGTTGAAGTTATAAACTTTTTTAAAAAAACTTTTAAGTACGTTCAACACAACAGATCTACGCGCCTGCATCACAATATAATATAATAAAAAGTTCTAGAGTAAAATCTGCACTTTAGTTACTATTTCTTTAATAAAAAATATAATATATTATCTAGTTAAAGTGCTAGAGCTTTAGCGAAAACAAGCCTTAGCAAAGAACATTAAAAAGTTACAAACTTTACTGCTGTGCATCTTAGCAACTAGAGCAGCTATAAAAATTCTAAATAGTGCGTTTTAAAGAGGGAATTAAGCTCTATATTTTAGGTTTTTAGAATAATTACGTAATTGCGCAGGTGGGGCAGGTGGGTCCAGTGGATCAGGTGGATTAATTTGAGCGTTTTAGTCTAATTAGGCAGCTAGAACAAATAGGGGACCCTAGGGACAGTTAAGTACAGTCAAGAACTGTCTAGTTAACTGTTCTAACAGTGTCGCTAATGTTGCAGATGTTACTAATGTTGTGTTTTCCTAACGTATAGCATTAGGTATAATCTAAGACTTACCTATTACTCTACTATAACTTAATAGTGCCTATATAAGTAAGGCAATTGCAGTAGCTATTGTTATAACTCTATAGGCGTATAGAATTACGTTATATACACTAGGCTACTTTATACTTAATAACGCTAGTAACAATAACACTATAATTGTAGTAGTAGCTTATAAGTTTAGCAACTTTAACCTAACTTACTAACGCTTCTACTATAGCCTTTATACTATTAATCTTATTAGATAAGCGCTGCTCTTTAGCAACAACAAGAACGCGTATAATAACGCTGTTAAGTACACTTATAACAAAGAAGCGTTTATAGCAGTATAGCGTAAGAATAGCGCTTTTAGTATACTTCTTTTTATAATTATATATATTAAAATACTATAGTAGTACACCTTGTTTACTAAGTGCGTAAAGGCTTCTAACAATAACTTTTCTACTACTATACACGTTAAGATACTTTAACTAATTAAGCTTATTATTATGCGTTAAAACTTATACTACAGCGCTCTTAAGTAGGTAACTTATCTTAAGAGCAGCTTTAATTTCTATATTAAGAAGCACGTAAGCTACGTTACCTATAAGGAGCAGCGTAGCACTTAAAGTAATACACTAGTATAGATAAGATTAAATAAGCTTTAGGTAGCAGATTAAGTAGTTATTACTAAGTATTAATAATACCTTAAACTACTTAAAACTACTACAAAACGCCTAGAGAGACGTAGTAAACAACATAGTAGCAACTTTAAAGCTATCTATAAAGTTCTGCTTATATTTAAGTATCTACTTAATTAGCTTAAAAAGCTAGCTAAGCTATATACTAACGTTGTGTTTAACGCATATAATAAGGTACTTAAAGGCAAGTATTACGCCTATTTTGCGCGTTTATTAGCTAATATATATGCGTAGATTATCTCTATATTAATTTCTATAACACTTAGGCAAAAGCTAATAAGTATTACTACTAGCTTAATAACTTACTAATATACTACGCTACTACTTACCTCTACTTATACTACAAATACTACTATAAGAACTTATAGAAATATAAAGATAGGTAGCTACGCGCTGTAAATACTAGATTCTAAGAGTTATAGTAGTTATATAAGAAGGCGCTACTAACTTTTTTACTATAACTATCTTATATAGGCGCGTTAGATAATGTAATTAAAGCCTTTACTGCGCGCTGTAATTATACAGTACATAATAGTAGTAATAAGTATAATTACTAGCGTAAAAATAAGCTAAGCTAGAGTATAACAATATATTATAACAATAGCAACGCTATCTAATATTAGATCTTAATAGCTTTAAAATACTTCTAATTAAGTAGTTTTGTAATAGATATACTAACAATTCTAGTATCTAGTTGTAATTGTAAGTAGCTCTTTAGTAAGCTTAGCAATCTACTTAAGCTAAAATAATAAGCTATTAGTAGTAAGTTACTTACTGCCCTTTGGCTTATACACTTATAGACCTAAGCTAGTTACACATACAAGCGCTATAGCAACAACAGCAGCAACAACGTAATTACTAATAATAACTTTATACGCAAGTATAGTATATAAAACTAGGTAAAAGACAATTAGAGCAACGCTTAAAGCGTCTGGCAGCTGCTAGCTAATTAAAATACTAAAAACATAGCGCTAAGACTTGTATATACAAACGCTAAGACTTTTACTAAATATTTGTTAATTAAATAAAATACAAGCTCTAAAACACTAAACAAACAAACAAATATGGGCTGGGTGCTAAGCTTTAATAAACAAACAAATATGGGTGGCCATATTTGTTTGATTTGTTTGTTGCGGAGTCTGCAGTCATCAGAGTATCCAACCGTACTGGGCCTCAGTCGCTCCATCTTTCTTTCATGCTACCATGTATTCACGTTGACGATGACTTACTTGTAGCCGAGACCGCTGCGACCAGTGTACTTGGAGTCAATGGCATCTGGGACAGCGGCGTCGTCAGCAGCGGCATCGTCGTTGGTGGCGTCAGCGACATCAGCAGTTCCGAGCTCATCTTCTGCATCATAAGAGATGGACCGGCTTAGACTTGGCCTTGGAAGCCTTCTTCTAGACCGCTACTTTCTTTCCCTTGACCAACCTTCTAGAATGCTTGGAGACCTCGCTGTTGTCGTTGTCGTCGTCATTGGTTGCCGCACGAGTACGCTTGGTACCGGCCACGTTGGTAGGGTTCACGACCTCTTGCTTCAATCAGAGTTTGGGGGCCTTGGGGGCACGCTTTGCTGCGGCCTTGGGTGTGGGGTTGGAGGCGATTAACGAAGAAAGAAAGACTAAGCTTCTGCCCCAACACCCAGGAATTATCTGCTTCTGCTATACGAAACCAGCAACTACAACAGCTCACAGTCTGCTGATCGTATTGTTCTCCCTCAGGAAGCTGGTACTTGTGCGCCTCAGACTTCGGTCCGGCGTATGCTCATCCACGGAACCCTTCTTCTCCCCTTCAGTCACATCAGATGAAAGGACCAGACTCCGAGCGACTCCAAAATTCTCATTCAGTAGTATTGCGCAAGATACCAGGAGCGATGGGCTGATTCCAGTCATCTTGTCTCTCTGAAATGATGAACACGTCGAGCCAGTTCGGTATCATGAAGCCGACTATACACCAGACAAGCAAGAAATGGTCGATGAAGCCCATGACATGCAGAGCATCGTGCTTGAGCTGATCTAAGCTAGCGTATGCGAGACTGAGGTTGATGGCAAGTATGGGACCAGAGAAGTAGCGGAGTAAAGGCGCCCAGAAGAATGGTAAAGACCAATTTTCCCCACCGCCGATGACGGCATTCAAGTCATGACGGATTTGGTTGCCCTTTGAATTTGTTAGCGTTCGAACAATCAGTACTCCATCAGAGCAATGTTACAGAGTAAAAGGCGATATAATATAGCCTCGCCGCGTATCCGAATCCTGCAAAGAGCCTGACAGTAACCTTGGCAGTAGGAGTCTTCGCAACGAAGAGCGATCCAATCAAGGTGACCGCGAAGATACCGAAACCCACGCCCGCACCAGCCCCTACATTAACTGTGTACCCAACGATGAGGCTCAATAGCGGAGCACAAAGGAAGCCAGTGTTGTAGGTAACATATGCCGGCAAACCAGTTTGATCAACCACATCCTCGAAGCGTGGTAGCGCTGACACACTCTGCCCGAAAGACGAACACTAAGCCAGTATTATTGATCCAGCGATCGATACCGTCAAGATAAAAGTATCCGAATTGTGTGCAGTTGGGCAGAGAGACGAGGAACACAACGAAAACAAGCACAGTCAATACCCACATCTCCATCCGGCCTTTGCTCCGAGCCATTGCCGCGTCCATGATCAGCGTCATGAAAGCGTCGAGCATGACGAACGTTGAAATCACGCCCACGACCGCGAGTGTCAGAAAGAACAGTGCGGACCAGAAATTCGAGCCAGGCATGTGCACGAATGCTTCCAGGTAGGTCATAAATCCCAAATTGTACCTCCCCATAGGACTTTCCGCATCAAGCGTCAGGCCCATGAAACCCACAACACCAAACGCCGCAAAGGCAAGCGACGCCTCTAGAAACGCGTTCGTGAAGACCAAGATGACCGCGTCCGGCACGGCATTGGCGGATTGGTGAGTGTACGATGCGTACGCAGTGTAGACTCTTGGACCCGACACCGGTGGAGTAAACTACTCAGCTGACAGCAAATTCCCGTCCCGCTCAGCGGTTCGGAGCGCCAAGTAAAATTTCATGCCATGGCGTTCATTTGGCAGCGACGCGCCGCGACCGACTCGTATGACGGTGACGATGAGCGGCTTGCCCATGGTGAAGGACATGACGCGCCCAGTCCACCGCGTGCGACGGAAAATACACAACCACACGAGGAAAAAATGGAAACGGGTTCCAGCCCACTAGGCGGCCGTGGGAGTTGTTTATGGAGCAATCAAGCCATGTTCTCGACGTGTCGGGCAGTATTGCCCCAGTGGCTTCGTACAAGAGGTAATTCTCTGTGTCGCCAGCCCACGGCAACGGACGCTCGAAGCTCTTGTGAAAAAAGACTATTTCCTACGCAATGATGGGGATCAAGTAGATACTCACCACTCATCCTACCTAGTTCAGTGTAAAGCTTGTTCCTCGTACACGTCGGGATATTTTGTTGAACGCAGTGACGGTCCCACCACGAGAGGCGTCTCCTGCAGCGAGTTCGAGGGCTAGAGCAGGTACGGCGAGAAGTGCGAGCGCGAGAATGTAGGTTATGAACCATTGTAAGCCGTATTTATTGAATACGGTAGATGGATAGCGCAGGAAATGTCCCATTCCAATCATGCCTGCCTAGGTATTCATTACACAATCATTCCGGGGATTGCTTTTAATATACGCCGGCCATGTGAATAGTGATACAGTTGTCTATATACAAGGACTCAACAAACAAAACGCTTAAACTCCAGTTAGGGCCGACCTATCCCAACGTCACGGAAATGCAATGCTATACCATAAAAATCAGATAATATAAACAATGCTTATTGAAGCATGTAGCTCAAGTCGGGCAAGGCTCTGAGTATATCCTCTATGATGCCTTCTTCCTCCATCTTGCGCCGCTGTGCCCGACTCGTTGCACCCGTCAGAGGCTGGATTGGTGGCGTCGGTACTTTTCGTGGTGGTGACCGTGTAAACGTCTTTGCCGATGAAGCGGCACTGGAAGATCTGTCCCGAGTCTCGACGACAGTGAAATGGTCTGAGCAATTCTGCTCTACAGAAGGCTGTGGCGCTGGAGGTAGTGTCGTTTCGAAGAAGGAGAAGTCGGCATCAGCCCAAGCGTCAAGTTCAGTTTGCACTGATGGGGCTTCTGAACGGGCGGGTGTGATGGGTCGCGTTGTGCTTATGACTGGAATCGTAACGTTTGGAGATTTCTCCTTCGTCTCACGCTGAACAAGAACCTTCGGTACCGATATTTGCGGCGCTGAGAAGTCAACCGCTACGTCTACATCTTTAAAAAGTGCAGATGCCACTAGTGGTGGCTTCTCTCTCTCAGGTTTTGTCGCTGATAAATGTTCCGGGTTCCTAGTGTTGCTGACAGAGCGTTTCGCAGGTTTCAATATCCCTGGGCCGATCGGACCCTGCTCTGCGCTGAGAGGCACAAAGCTGTTTGCTTTGAAGAGCGCTGATGTGGGTGATATCGTGCTCTTCAGGCGAACAATTGGAGAAGCGTACATTGGGTCAGGTGATTCGTCTCTGACTTTGACAGACTTGGTGGAATGTGGTGTTACATTTGCTGTCGAGAGCGTGTTGTTGCGCGTGTCCGATTGCGACACTGGCTCTGTTAAGGTAGGATTAGGCACTGTTGGACTCGACACCATTTCTCCCCATTCATCCTCATCATCAACAGCCCCGGTCAGCAGGTCATTTGTTGGTGTCGTGTTGATGTCCAACTCGTCGAGAGCAGTCGATGTATCGGCAAGACTTAAATCTGTACTTGGAATTGGAGACGAGATGAAGTTTGTTACAGCTGGAGTTTCACCAGCGATTGTCGAATGTCGCGCATGTTTCGGCGGGGATGGTTCATGCAACAGATCCAATGACGCTGCACGAGTTTCAGGCTCCTTAATCTGCGCCTCAGTAGAATTGAATGACGCCATTGGAGATGACTTAGGTTCTGCGGTCGCTGAGGCAGAGCTCCAACTGAACGCTGCGGGTACATTTGTTGACAGGGAAGGAAGACTTTCTTGCCTCGGCGCTATCATGGTGGCAGTCTGAGCCGAAGCTCGCTTGCGCATCAAGTCATTTATCGGCTTTAGGTCTATAGGCGCTGAGGTATCCCAGTAAAACGAGGCTCTTGCGCCAGGACCCGTTCCAGCAATGCGATCGTCTCGCGCCCATCTCCCAACGATGCTATTGACCTCCGACCTGATCTCCGAGCTGGACCACGTCACGCGAACGTAATTATCGTCATCGTTGCCGTTGTTGTACTCTCTCAACGTCTGCTTTCGCGTGAGTCTGTACCAGGCCTTCCTTGCGGATGTAGAGTGTATGGGGTCGTCTGGAGCATCATCCAGTGGCTTGCCAATTGTCTGCGACTGGAAGAGCTTGCCTAGCAGATTCGGGTCTATCGTGAATGTGCCCGTCGGGGTGAACAACGGAGTCTTGGGTGTATTTCCGGGTGCAGCATCAGAAGAGGCAGGCTCGTGTGCGGTGTCTCCATCATGAACACTGTCCGTCAAATCCTTGGCCCCCAAAGGCAAAGCCTCCCGAAGTGCCTGGTCGTTCCCATTGCTGCCGCCTACCACATCCTCGTCACCATCTTCGAGCTGTGCACCAGATATGCAGTCTTCGGGCGGCCCATCTACGACCGCGGGTGTTTCCGCATCGCCTCGCTCTTCCTCGTACGAAGTTCGCGGCGAGTCTGCTGGAGCATCGTTGTGGCTGCCCTCGGACGGTGACGTCGAGGTTCGGGCGGAAGAATGGTCTTCTGGTCCAAGATGCGGGGTAGTCGAAAAGGTCTCGGTGCCATCGTCGGCCTGTACAGTGGTTGCCGAGTCGGAACTTTCCGAGACAACCTGCTCTTCATCATTAGGCGTGTTCGGCTCGATGCCGGCCCAGTCGTCTGCATCTTGCACAATATGCAGCTCCTTCCTGTCTACGGTATCCCGCGAGAGGTCACCAGTCTCGTGATCTGTGTACTCGGGGGCCGCGGAAGTCGAGGGCGTCACGGGTTCGACATCGTTAGCGGCTGCAATCGCTGCCGACCAGTCTCCCAAACTCTCGTCTTCATTTCCCCAACCGGCATCGTCAAGAAAGCCTCCTAATATGGTCGATGTGGGCGCGAACGAACATGGTAGTGGTGAGGTCACCGCGTCTTTGGTCGCAGTTTTGCCCTTGTCAGCCCACGGGTCGCCCCAGTTGTCCATTGTCGGGCCGCAGTGACAGGCTTCATAGTGAGAAAGTTGAGCACTACAGCATCCCTCGCCAGAAGAAATCCGACACGCTCGAAGTGGAGAGTGAAGTGGCTGTGTTGGGTTGGTGGGTGAAGTCAGTTCACCGGAAAGCGGAGACCAAGTTCGTCCCTGCCAAGACGGATGAGCAGGTGACACGGGCCCGGCCGTCCGGTTCATCATTGATGTGACATGTCATGCGTCAGGTGTTTCGACAACTCCGGGACATTTTTCACTGTGAAGATATGCTCACGTAAAATGGAATGCCGAGCAAGATGAATTGAATGTATTGGTAGTTGCACATTATGCTAGGGAGATAGACAAGTTTTTAATGCATGGCGCAAGGATGCTCGCATGTAAAATACACTGAAATTGGAGGCCGCTGAGAAGCCTGGAGATATGCCCGTGAACGTTCAAATATGAGCCGGAACGCCAAACAATTATGCATAAACCGGAGATATGCCGACCTAGAACGACGCCAGAGTCGTTCGCTTTCCTCAAGCGCCCAAAGGCTTTTGTGTCGTGGAAATCGAAATCATACAAAGCGTGGTCGATACTACCGAACAGACTCGATGACCGAGATATCGTCAACTGCGTTGTCGTCCTCGTCGTGATGCAACGCCCTCTTCAATCCATTTTCGATCTCGACTGGACCAACATACTCCTTGGGCACCCAACACAACTGGATGATGCCAATGACTGACACAACTGCAAGCCCGAACCAGGCAGAAGCGGAACCCCCGAGAGAGTAGATGAGGCCGATAAGAGGGGATGAGATGGTTCTCGCCAGACAACATGCCGACATAGCCATTCCGTTCACACGTCCCAGGACGAGCGGCGATGGCGTGGCGTTCTTCATGAGAATCAGAGCGCAAGGGAAGACGATGATGCCAAAGAACGCCTGGAAAAGCAGTGAGAGGTAGAGACCGTACGACTCGAACTCGGTGGGAAGCGCACTGACAAAAGGTACCATGATGTAGGTGATCGGATACAGGATGATCATCCAAATGAAGGAGTTCCAGACACCAACGTGCTCGACGAAGATGGGGAAAATGAATCCTTGCACAAATAACGTGATGAATCCATTGATGGCCAGGAAAGAGCCAACATCATGTAGTGACATGCCGAGACCACCTTGGAAATCCAACCCAGGGGACTGAGGCTTGTCGAGGATGTACACGGGTAGTACCGAGATATAGGCCATCTGATGGAATGCGAAAAGTGCCATGGAAACGATTATCATAAGCACGGTCTTGTTGAACGTCTTGCGAGGCACCGCGGGAGGCTGATCCCGAGTGGGCAAGATGCGGTGGGGTTGGATTCGGATCGAATGCATCGTACCGAACGATTCACGGCGAATGTCAAACCGTTGATCGACGATACTGGGCATACCTTCTTCCATGAAAGACGCACGCTTGCGAATCTGGCGGATGCTGCCAGCGACCGAGATGGATGCCAATCGCTCACGTGTGAAGCTAGCGATGGATCCGCGCTCTCGGACCGAGCCCACCATAGATCCGCGTACTTCACGTCCTCGCTGGGGCCCATAGCTATGAGGCTGGCCATGGGGCGGGAGAAGTCTGCTCCGCTCGCTTACATTGTCGTGGTGATCCTCGTGAATGGCACCATTCTCGGCCTTCTCTTCTCTGACAAACGTCTCCTCTAGGAACAGCATGCCTTGGACGATTGCCGCAAGAATTCCAATTGCTGCTACAAGATTAGGCAGAAGGTACGGGTACTGCGCGAAGATGCCATCCTCGGAGAAGGTGCCTGGGTAGAACTTGGCAGGCTGGGCGAGAAAGCCGCCCATTGCTGATCCGATGATGCCCCCCAATGTCCAGACGAAGGGTTGTGTTGCATATGCACGGGCTTTGTCTGTTAGCTCTTTAGGGTTAAGGAAGATTGTCCGGTGTACTGACGCTCATGAGCCGGATTCTTGACCATTTCCGCCACCATGGTCTGCATAATGGCAACGTTTCCGTTCAAGGCGCCGCCAACAAACCTCGCAAGTAGTGCAACCCAGTACGTTTTCGCCATCCCAAAGACAAGACTTGATAGTGCGACGCCAAGCAGACCAATGAGAGCAACTGGCTTCCTGCCGTAAACGTCCGAGATCATGCCCCACCCGGGGGCGGTGATTGCCTCTGCAATGGCATACGCAGAAACAAGAAGTCCAGCGTAAAACGAAGCATCGCGTTCATGGATGCCCAAGTCCTGCACCATCACGTACGAATACGCGAGGATGGAATTGAACGCGAGTGGCTCGGAAAATCGGCATATTCCTGACCGCATGTTAGCCCATGTCCGGCCAAAGTGACATCACGGAGCAGAGCCTCACGCACCGATGATTATGAGCTGCTTCGTGGGAAACGGGGCGTCCTTGGGGTCGAGAGACATGGTAGCAATATTACGATTAGACGGTGGGCGAGGCGGAGGTGTTGCACATGGTAGAGGAAAGACGAAGGTCAAGGTTTTCTACCGTTGAGTTTGGAGAGCGCGGAGCTTATCACAGCGCTATGGCGCTACAGGCAAGCGCGGGCCGACCAACCACGTGAGACCTCCCTTTCCCTCTGGGTGAAATGCAAAGGGCTCCGCCGTTGGAGCCCGCATCCTGCGATGAAACAAAATGGACCCTCGCCACACGGGTCCTGGCTGGTCATCGCCATGATTTGCCGTTACTCCGTACTTGCAGCAGGAAAGCTTGCTTGCCGTCATTCCAAACTCTACAGTGTACTGCGTACGTCATGACGATATCGCAGTTCAAGAGGCAAACGTACCCACCCTAACCGACTCCTGTTGCTCACCGTACTTTCCAGCCTCCCACCCACATACCTGTGGCACCGTCGCGACCGTACACAAGCGCTGTGTGCGACAGAAGTCTTGGTGGCAATCCGACATTCGCCATGGTGCAGCTTTTCTGCCTTCTGCTTGCTAGGCCAAACTTGAGAAGTCGCCCGGTGAAAGGAGTCGACGGCGGAAGTGAGGTTGGCTCTCAGGCTGGGTAATACTAAGCTGTCAAAGCAAGCCCACGCGCTACGTGTGGCGTCACAAGGCGTTACGAGGTGCCCGAAATGGCATGCACCCGACATGTGCCGTGCGACAGTAAACCTCATATCGCTGAGTAGCCCTGCCACCGATTACGAGCGTCTTCCATGACATGCATTCGCCAACGGTGCTCGCGTTATCTGCGGGGTGTTCACGAGACCTCGATTCGATAGGCCGTCACCAGGGCAAGCATATGCCGTGGTCGGAGGATGAAGTCGCAAAGCAGTCAAGGACCCGAGGTATCAACAGCTACCCGGCCGCCAAGCCAGAAGCGCCAAGCCAGAAGCGCCAAGACGATCATAGCCACGACATCATGCCATCGACGATCGGGTTTTCCAAGTCCCACACAACCAAAACTCCAGCCGCATACCGGTCGAATGGTCGCGTTACAGGAAGAGGTTCGCTTCCGTCGCGTTAGATCTGTCCAAATCTCATCTCCCAATGCCTGTGTTAAGCATCGTGCATCAACCTTAATATTTGCTTTTTGACTCAACGGGTCAAATTCAGATCTAGCGCGTCATTGACTCTTCTGTACTTACTGTATGCGCCGCAGCAACGATTTGGCTCTAAAAACAGGCAATCGTCAACAGGAAGGAGATCTCCAGAGTCTTCTGATCCTTGCACATGTACAGAGTCATGGCGCCCGTACTCCGTACCGAAAAGACCCTTCTTTCGGTCTTATGTATTGCAAGCGGCGAAGATGCAGCGTTCCGTCCCGCTCTCTGTGGAGATGGTCAATCTCGCTTAAATATTGGTTGGAATCGTTGGCGGGGATCAGTTACCTACAGTATGAGCAATCCTAGTGTGCACGAGAGGGCCAGGAACACCAAATCAAGCCCAATCAAAGGCTGTCTTGTTGTAGGCACTTCATAGACCGCGTTGAACCTAGTCCTGCTGCCTGCAGGGATGTTGTCTACTTCGCTTTTATGGCCCCTTTGAAATGAAAGGAGATACCAGCAGTAACGACTAGAGTACGCTCACTAAGTTTACTTGCTTCGAGAATACAGCCGAAAGCTTGTGCATCGTGGTGATTCTTGGTAAATGTGCTTGATCCAACATCGACGACGTAATGCTCGTGCGGGCCGCGGAACACCTTCCCCTCCCTTACATACACAGAGCAATAGCGTACCTAATATCCCTACTTCCAACTACTTGTTGCTGCACGCTGAGTTCTCATCACGATGGATGCACTCATAGAGCCCCCTTCGCTACCTTGGGCCAAAGGTCACTCGTCCCGATCTCAGACCAAAGGGAGTCAGGCCCTGAGAGGTGTGGACGGTTTTGGCGCTATTCTGAATTTTCCGCCGCCACTTCCTTTGCTGGCCTACAACTACGGAGGAAGTTGATTCTCAGAGCAGGGAAAGGAGTTTGCTCGATCACTAGATTGTTTTCAGTCGCCCCATGGTTTCTCATGCGTCACAGCGACCCTCAGCTGGCTCTCCTTCAGCATGTTGATAATTGGGCCCAGCTGGATCAACATCTTCTCCGTGTTGGCTGGTGATACTTGGGAGTCTTCATTGTCGTCCACATGCCCAAGGAAGCTGAAATCAAGGGTCACTTCGGTGCGTGTGGTCAGGACAATCGCCAGGTCTTGAATGGCTCTAAGACTTTCTTTCTCTTCCAATCCAATGACTTCAGACAACTTCGAATAATTCGCACTCCCCATGTGCACTTGGACATGCAGATGTCGGACATAACAGGCAGGTGTCATGCCGAAACCAAACGTGTCTTCCCCGAGGACTTTGTTGAGAACTGGCAATTCGCGATGAGACAATTTGAACCTCCGCGTCCAATAATATGCTTCAAGCATCTCTCTAGCAACGAAATCTCCAAGTATTGGGTCTTTTATGATGGAATTGATCGGGTCGTCAATCCATCGATACGGTGGTGGGCCAGTGCAATCCCGGACCAGGAATCTGGTCGAACCGTTTGCGTGGGCGGGACGACGAATGATAACCTCGTTGTCATAGATGCCCTGAACACAATATGCGTACACGCGATTTCGAAGTTCGCGAGGAAGGTGGTAGTAAAGCGCCATGGCAAGGCCGTTTAGTCCTTCGTTACAGTCATTGTTAACAGTGCTATCTCAGATCAATCATAGCTTACTCAAATACAGAGTAGGACTTACCCTTTATGACATTGATCCATTATCCGTGGTCGCCGGCTTGCCAGACTTTTGTTCCGGTTACGGCGGACAGGCCTTTGACCCGTCATCCCGTCGCCTCAGCTCAACAACGTGCGGCCTTTGGCAGGACTGTGCGCGGCGGCATCACTGCTTCATAATGTATTCCAGAATGTCTCACCGCATCCTATCGTATGTACGCACGTTTATAGCCGCATGTGATCGCTACTCTCCACGGTCCACGGAGCGTTTTTTCGCGGATCCCATCTCGCAATCCATCCCTATTTGGTGAAGCGCAACGCCGAATCGGGCAAGCAACGCGTAGTACAATGCAGCACGCTATGGAGATGACCGTATACCGTAACCGAGAGAATCTTGAATCTTGATGTATATTTAGTATTACGATACCATGCTAAAGATGTATACGTTCACGCTATGCGCTAGCTATATTAGGCAGGTACTCCGTAAGAATCATTCATAATCTCGTCTTCCTAATTAACAAATTGGATGTTCATGTAGCGATGTAGAGGCATAATATAAGTGTATACACGCGTTAAAGAGATAGCAAGCAATGCTGCGGATCTAAGGCAGTATGTGCACTCTCGGATGCAGCAGCATCTGGTTTACGGTATATCGTCTCATGTTTATTTGGTATCGTATCATATACAGTATCCAATACCGTACACGAATAACCCATCTTGGGTACCACGCTACGACTGTATTTTGTCTACGAACTAAACTTCGCATGCCGCCGTCTTCCGCTCACATGAACCATACAACCCAGACTAGCGAAAACTTCGCATGTCGCCGTCTTCCGCTCACGTGACCCATACCCCCGAACTAGCGAAAAACGAAGGACTGGATGCCATATTCAATCGCCCGAGTACGGCCGGAAGTCCTTCGCTGGCGGTAGAGTTGGCACACCGCCTACACGGGTGTAAGCAGGCAGTAAAACGTCTCCGTTGATTACTTTGATAGGCAGGAGGCTAGCTACAACAGGAAAGGTCGTATACTGTACGGAGTACATACAAGAATTTTGGCTCGCTTACGGTATACGGCCATCTCTAGCTGGCGGGGACTAGGAAACGAAGGGGTCAGCTGGAGTCTCGACGTGTACTTTCCAAACATGTAAAAGTCGCTGGGAAACGTGATCGCCTATGACGACTTTTGTGTCGCGGATGGCCTGTCTATATCATACGCCGACCGGGGTCCTATTGGCTACACATTTCTGGATACTGACCAAGAGTGTTGGATACATGTCCCGGTGCCTACTCCGTATAAAACCGCAAGTTGGACATGCGCGGTATGGTCAAGACAATGGCAAGATCTTTTGACCCCAATGAAGCTCCACGACGAGTACATTCGCCGTTCGATTGACAAGAAAGCAATAATCTCGCTTGAAGCTCGTTTGATACTTCGTTGACTCGTTTCGACGCAGCCGATGTGCTGTGATTGGCAAAGTGAAAGTTGGCAGATCACGTGGTGGTCCTACCTCGCACGAACGATCTAGATAAAAGCTAATCATCTGAATGGATGTGGGGATAAGCTGATAGCTAGGCTAGCGAGGAGGGATCCGCCAACGAAAGCTCTGATCCAAAGGAGCCATCGTTTCCCGCCCTGCGTCCGAAGGTGTGGCCCGAGTAAATGCAAGCTTTCTGTTTTGATTGGATGTAATTGACCACTGGTACAGGACAGAACTGACAGCTCTCGCTCATACATCTAGAGTGGCTTGTTACTGGTCCGGCCAAACCTTATAGCCTGCCACTACTGATGCACTATGTAGTCTGGCTGCATTTTGTGCTTATACATCACTATCTATAACCCACCACTTTATCCTCAATTGTTAACACAAGAAATCAAATGCCCCTGTCTATTGGTTGAACATCTCTCGGAAGGTTTTCAAGGGGCTCGAGGTATCGAGCGCTTCCGCTAGACTATGCGTGCGGCACTCCCGTCAGTGCAACTCCCAGGATCCGTTGTGTATTTATACAGTAAGGACATGTCGAGAACAGACCTGTAATATCCTTCCACGATTGTCATTTTCGAATTTTTGAATGACTACATATCATCGCGGTCGGATCGGAAACAATGCTTAGCAGTAATCTGCAGACTGTTCCTTTGTCGACTTGGACAACGTCAGCATGATTATGCATATCAAAGCAAATATACACATTGTCCTGAGAGCGTTGTTTAGACTTGAATGCCACCAATTGACGTCGTATACGTACGAGACACTTCATCGGAGCTGGCGATGTGTGCATTACCTGGAGGGAGACGTGTTACTCGACAATGTTCTACATGTTAGCGGGGGCGTAGAAGTCCTGGAACCCAGCGCAAATAGCAATCCATAGCTCTGTAGTATCTCCGAAGCATCACTATGATGCCCACAGTGAGCATCTATGTTCCTGGCATGTAGCTTCCTCTTTTGGACACATCCAACTTGTGCTCGCGAGTCCCGTTGGGCCGTTATTTGCTTACAAGTCATCTAATCTCTTAAAGAAACAAGTCTGTTAGTTCGTAAGCGTCAACAAAAGGAAGGCTGTGCAGTAACAATTAATAGTCCTCCATTATACAGGGAGTGCCTTGATGAGCAGCAGGAAGCTGCTCATGCGACTACCTCTACATCATTTTGTCTGCTATCTCCACTATCTCTATCATCTCTATCGCCTATATTTTCCTCCACTCTGCTGCTTTCAAATTCTTTGGCGGTCTTCGGGAGTCGCAATGAATAGCAGAAGGTTTAGTGGTCCTCAAACATTCTCGGCGGTAAGTAAAAGTTGTAATGTTCTGCTGATGTTAGCATCACGTGATAACAACACATGTTTTGCTAGAGCAAAATTCTACTAGCCAATCAGCGTTACTGCTCCAAACGCCATAACAACGGTAGGTGAAAACGTAATGGACCATAATTTCTGCTGGGCAGCAATTAACCTTCAGGTGTAATTGGTAGCGCGCAGCTCGCTCTCACAAAATATGTGTCTGTACTCGAGAGGCGTCTACTAGATCGGAGGTCTGAACATCTATCTAGCTCTGGATTAAACTCTCGGAGAAGTGATGTGAAGGCTACCAACGATGTGGTGAGTAGCCACAATGGCTCCAAGCTATGGAACACTGTGTATGACGCACTGTGAGCATTCACCCCGTTTTGAGCTATAAACGTAATCTCCGCTTAAAGCTGCCCTTCACAAACCCACACTCACCAGCTTATCTCTTCAACTCTTCTTGTACTTGAAGATTGTAGAGCTCGCTATGTTCCGACCCGTTTCAACCGGTGGCGTATATGTCACAGGATTGGCTCATGCATATCCTCAGTACGCCTTTGGCAACAATGACTTCTCAGATCTGATAGCAAGACTGTACCCGCACCACTCCACATCTCCAGGGTAAGTTTCCCGATCACAACACTTTGAGCGACTTTGCTGACCCCATTTCTACTTTTAGGCTACAGAAACTGCTGCGCTTCAGCAGCAAGACCCAGATCGATTCCCGCCGAGCCATCACCGATTCTTCCAATTTGACCCACGCCGACGCTAGCCCTCCAACCATCGACGAGCTGTCGCGCATATTCCGGACTGATGGTGTAGCACTTGCTACTTCAGCGTGCCAGGAGGCTATGATTGAGGCAGGTGTATCAAGGGCCGACATAACACACCTTGTAGCAGTGACTTGCACTGATCAAGGTAGCCCAGGATATGACTTGCTTGTATCTGAGAAGCTTCTACTCCTTCCAGACGTACAAAGAACACTACTACATGGTGTAGGTTGTGCAGGTGGATTGTCAGCGCTTCGTACCGCTGCCAATCTGGCGGCCGCCGAGTTACAAAGGAATCGCCCTGCATGTATCCTTGTCGTCGCTTGCGAGATCTGCAGTATATTCCTGAGAGCTGAACTACAAGCTGCCTCTTGTGACGAGAGCTTACATATCGCACCCGCATTATTCTCGGACGCCGCCGCCGCCTTGGTAGTATGCAATGGCCTTGCTCTCGACAAGAACGCAATGCCAATCTACGAAATGGAAGATTGGAGTAGCATGGTGGTACCAGGGACAAAAGACTCTTTGTCGTACACCATCACGTCTAATGGTATGTTATCCCAGCACTTCCTACCTCAAAACTTGATCAGAGCCAGGCTAACCTTTTTCCCAGGGATGATAGCCAGTATGACAAAAGATGTCCCTAAGATTGCGATTCGCGCTATCACGCCCATGTTCGAGAAGCTATGCAGCTCTGCCGCTATCTCTGACAAGCGACAATCGCAGCACATGCCTCGAAACCCGTCGGAGTCGGACTGGGCAATTCACCCGGGTGGCGCTGCCATTCTCGAAGGCGCCCAACAAACACTACACCTCACGGACGATCACATCCGGGCGTCACTCAAAGTATACAAAGACTACGGCAACTCCTCGAGCGCATCGGTACTCATTGTGCTGGACAAGATGAGAACAATGGGCAGAGGCCGAGATAGTGTCGTCGCTGCAAGTTTTGGGCCGGGTATGATGATTGAGATGTGCTTGATGAAGAGGTGTCGTGACACAGACGCGGCTCCGATCTCGACACTCACTCGATTGAGGCAATACGGTCCTCTTCTACGCTTACAAGCCCGACTGGCAAGACTGCTGAAGATATCTGACAAGCAGCACGATGTTGCTGGCGCGGACATCGAAAAGGGATTGATCGCTTCGTAGCTATTGCTGGTAGCAAACACACGATAATACCGTAGCGTCTTACATGTGGGGTTGTTCTAGAGCGCTGAAAACAGATGAATGGCGAGCTTTCACAGTGGCAATATATTTTGTTTGTCGTGATGTCCTTCTCTAAGTAACGAGAGTGATTGGCTAATGTATTATTGTTGTATGATACTCTTGTCTCAAGAGTCAAGAATATGTTAGGCCATTGAGTACGTTGCATTATTCTGGCAGACTTCTTCAGTTGCTAGTATAACAAAAGTCTGTCAGTTCGTAAATTTACCGAAGCGGAGGCTGCGCAACGGCAATGAGGCTGGTGACCTACTTCAGCCTGACGACCTCGACATGAAGAGGAAATTATTTGCTACAGCACCTCCTATATTGAACTTATACATTGTTTCAATAGTTGAATCCTTTTGAGTTCGTAGATCGCTTTGATGGTAACCAATGCTCGTTGACTAATGACGATGGAGTTATATTCGCCGATGTTCTGTCTGTTGTAGAAAGGCACATCATGGGTCTGCTGCGTAAGGAAACCAGATCACGATTTGATCCAGAAACTAGAGCTTATTTAGAAGTTGCGAAATCTTGAAAGAGGAGATGATGAGTAGTACTAATTTCTGCTTGTCAACAGTTCACGATGTTCCTTGTCATTACATCTCAAATTCGTTCCATCCATAAGTAGTTAAAAGCTGCCACAAACCCCTTCACACGAACTATTTCCTCCCATGGCGATACAATTGCAACTCATTCCCATCCTGGAGTCATAGCCGTCAGCCAGTCCTCGCCGATGATATCGAGCACGTGGATGACCGTCCATAAAGACTTTCCGGGGATTTCAAAGGCTCCAGACAAGAACAATCTGAGAATCGGAGACTGAGCCTTGTGCTTCTCGACCGCAGCCCGACCCGCGACTTTCTCCCACTCATTCACAGTCTCCTGAAGTTGCTTCTTGCCATCCCCAATCAGATTACCCCTTGTGGTCTCTGTCCACTTCGGCGTGCTACACTCCATATACGAGGGAATCTGAAGCAATGTCTCTTCCTCCAATTTTCTCAGTTTTTTGTTGCGCTGTACCACTCTTTCTTTGAGAACTTCCCACTCATTTTGGCGTTCCTCGAAGGTTTTCCGGAGTGATTCTGGCGTCTCCGGGTTCTCAAGTTGATTTTTGATTACCCCAAGGGACTTATCGATGACGTTTTTTATTATTTCAGCGCTGTTGATTTTGCGATATCCCCGAAAAAGTTTTTTCATGTAGGTAACACGTTCACCAAGCTCGCATCGGGTCAATTTTGTCGTCATAATGTCTCGAAGATGTTAATACCCAGCAAGGCATTGTCTGTGAAGCTGTTTAATAGTGATTTCCATCTATGACTTTGCGCACAGGATCAGACTCAGGCATTGATAGCTTGACAGCAAGATTCATGGATAGAGCAGGGAATGCCCAGAGGATACACAATTTACGTTTCCAGACTGAAACATGACTGCTGCTCTTACTTTAAGTCAACGCACTCAATGCAACAGCCCCCCAACAACGACACTGTCTGACTCAGTAAATAAGTCAGATACTCCTTCGACTCACAAGTTTTCGACGCACTTCTCGCACGGATCACGAGGCAGGTTTTGAGCAGCGGGCTTAGACTAATGTTGACTAATAGGCCAACGTCTTATGTACAAATTGCTCATCGCTCCACGATGGGCCTTGTTTTGCTTTGGAAGCATGGATATCTCCTGTATTTTTTGGTAAGCCCTCGTATTACTCAGTCATCCTGTGCTTGCAGTAGTGCCGTCACGATAGAAGCAGGCGTCACGCCCACCTTCAACGATATATGATTTCGAATCTGAAAGCTTTGGTCTGCGGAGATCAGCTCCTGAGCAATCTCTTTTGTAGTCATTCCTACGACACCATCAACACTACTGATATACAATGACACGAGCATATAGCATCGAACCATGCCCACATCATACATGCAACAACTGTTGAACGAGGTACTACATCAAGGCAACTTGATGAGCCCCTAGGCGGCTTTTATTGAAAAGCTCATCTTGCAATGTGCTCTAAGCAATCTCTACATTTAACTATCTTGTCTGTTCTACAAAACAAGGGGTCGCATGAAATTCACTCCGCTGCGAAGGCGACAAAAACGAGTCAGGAAGACTACCGCAACAATCACTTGATTATGATACCTTTGGAGTTCTATGAAATTTTCTTGAAGACATATGTGACCTGTGCCTGCTCAACGTCTTCTCTTTCACCTAGCATGGCACTCACACTCTATTTCGTCCATTCAAATCGCCTAGTCTGACTGCCCAATAAGCTCCTCCTTCGACAAAGGTATGATAGCTCTTGCAGCTTCCACAATCTGCTCCCAACTTCCATATAGCCAGATCTCAACAACTTCCTGCTCGCGCAGCCTTTGCCCAGATTTTGATTCTATCCTCTCGCACATACCCACTGTCTCTTCAAAGTACTTCTGGCATCTCGATAGCAATGCTTTCTCCATGGTCTCCACCCATTTGTCTGCATCGCATTCCAGGAACGATGGTTTCTTGTCTAGCCTCTCATGCTCGAAGTCCTTTAGCTTCATGCTATGCTGTTCGATCGTTGCCTCAATGTCTTTCCACTCTGATCGACGTTGTTGAAAGCTCGATCGGAGCTTCTTAGTCATCGCTTCGTCCTTGGGTGGAGACTTCCTTAAGTATTCGTCGATAATCTCGACCTTCTTCTGAATCACACCCTCGATGAAGATGTCGCGATTGATCTTACGGTAGGCTCGGATCACCGTGTACATCATTTTGGTGCGGCCCTGTAGAGCGTCGAGCTCCTTGGTGGAAGGCGCCATGCTTTCTTGTTCTATTTGGGTTGAGATGATGAGACACTGCTACCGAGGCATTGTGATTGCTTATAAAGTGACTCCATCAAGCCTTGGCTTGCTACTGTCGGACACAAGACTTGATCATAAGACCCCCTCACGCAACACGCAACCGCTTGTGCAATTGACAATCGAATCCCTCTCCTTCCTCGTGACAACAACAAGCGCTCGAACACCCACGCGCCCAACCAAAAAAACCTCACTTGGCATTCACTTCCAGAAAGAATTTATAACTTTCTGATCCATTTCTACCACCACTCCTCAACCTACTCCCCACAATGTCCGTCACTACACCCCTTGCAACGACCCTCAGCCCCACCAAATCCTCCACTGCGTTCTCCAACTTTGTCGAGACCCTCGATCTCCAACGCGCCAGGGATTCGCAGTCAGCCAGGGATTCGCAGTCGACGAGAAACCGGCCGAAAGGGAATTCGGAGCTTGCAATGAGTGTGGTGGATGTTGGCGTTTTGAGGGCGACTGGGAGACCGTGGGGGAGGTGGGGGAAGTAACGTGCGATCGTAGCATTATAGCATAGGCTAGAGATCCCGATTCCCAACCGTAGCCGTACTACAACCTACTGCCAACGCTGCTCAAAAATATGCCTTTGTGTTTCGAGAAATATGTTACTTTGTTGCCGTTCTGTTGAGAACGGACATGATTCTGTAGGTTGCTAGCAATTGTGGAATATGAGCTTCAAAGTAAGGGGTGTGCGTGCAGTGGAGGAACAAGTCACAGATATGGTGGAGATGAGGAGAAGTTGTATTGGATAATACAGTACTACTAAGTAAACACCCAGATCTAGTACAGTACAAGTCTACAATTTCGCTCAAGCGCTTTTGGAATACTCTTCAAACAGCCTTTTCTGCTTCTCCCACTCCTTCTTCAACTTTTTGCTCTTGCCCTTTGTGACCTCTTCACCCTTTGCATCCTTGGTTGGTAAGCCCTCATCGTCCCACGCACTGTAATCTTCCGTCCTGAACATATCCTTGGGGTTGATCTTAGCTTGTCCCGCTAACTTAGCCTTCTTCTCCGCTTCTTCTCGCTCACGCTTGAGCTTCGTTTTGGCTTTTTGATGCGCAATGGCTTCCTTTTGGTCACGGGCGGCTTGGAGTTCGGCATCGACGGGCCTGACCATGGCGGGAGCATTCTCACGATCTTCGAGATAAATACCGAGGTTCCAGAGATGTGTGTCACGTAATTGATCGCAGAGGGCAAGATAATCCTTCGTGGGTGCTCGCTTGGAAGCGAGGCTGCGGAGGTTGTCTTGGAAGGCGGAGAGAACTTTTGCGTAAGGAACGGCACTAGGACCCTGCTTCATAGCAGGTTTGTGTTGTGTGAGAATGTCTTCAAGAACATTGCCCGACAGATCGCCGGCGATGGCATGTTGGCGCACTTCATCACGCTCGCGAGCAACGGCGTAAACGAACTCTTTTGCCTCCGAAGGAATATCGACACCAGCCCATCCTATGCCGCCATCATACGGGTCTGCTGATCCATCCAGACCAAAGATACGGACCATGCGCGTTATGTAGCGTGCAATATCGAAGGAGACATTGTCAGATAGACCCGCCTTGTCAGCCGAGTTGTAGTCTGTGATTAGACCTGAAATGGCGCGCATCGCTGTGGGCGTATCAAAAGAGTCGGCAAGTCCATTGTGCACCTTTTCTTTGGCAGCTTCGAGTGCATTTCGTACTTTTTCGTCCTCGGCACCGGTCGAGGACATGTTGGGATGTACTTCAAGATCGCGGATCTTGTAAAAGAAGTTGGTCACGTAGCTTTCCCAGGAAGCACCGCCCCTACGCATATCGTCTGTGATTTCGATTCCATCGTGCCATCCGCCCAGGAGGAAAATGACGCGTAGGCTGCGCGCGTTCCAGTCACCACGCGCCAACGCAGACCGAATGGTTGTGAAGTTTTTTAGAGATTTGGACATCTTGCTGCCGGAAATCGAAAGATGGCCCATATGGAGGAAGTAATTTACCCATTGATGGCCACCTTGCTTTTGGCACCAATGTGCTTCCGACTGTGCGAGCTCACTACGAATAGTTAGCACCCTTTTCCGACCTGCGCTTTAGCAGAACCTACTTGTCGTGGTGAGGGAAGCAGAGGTCTATACCACCAGAGTGTATGTCCATCTGCTTTCCCAAGACGTCACTGGCCATGACAGAGCATTCGATATGCCAGCCTGGCCGTCCAGGGCCCCATGGAGACTTCCAGGACGGCTCTCCAGGTTTACTTGATTTCCATAAGGCAAAGTCTGCGTCGCTACGCTTCTCCGAAGTCTTCTGCTGTGACAGCGCACCCTCGCCATCAGCCTGGAGACCCTTGTCGCCTCGGTTCCAGGGCTCCAGGCGTGCGTAATGGTTACCAGGAACTTTCTCGAAACCGTCGATGTCGAAGTACACTGAGCCGTCGGATGTGCTGTAAGCGAACCCGTTGTCGACGATTCTTTCGACGAAAGTCACAATCTGATCACCATATTCAGTCACCCGGGTGACCACGTCTGGGTCTAGGACGTTCAGGCTGCGCATGTCCTCATTGAAGCGCGCCTCGTACTTCTGCGTGAGCCTGGTGAAGATTGTGTGATCGCTGGCATCTATAGAAATGCCATATAGCGAGTCTAGATACGGCAGAAGGACATCTTCCGCAGCAGTGTAGAAGATTTCTATGTCTTCAGGCGATGACTTTGAGGGCGCTAACAAGGCGGTGGCTGCCGCGGCAGCGGTATTTAGATGCATCTTGATCTTTGCTTCTTTGTCGCCAGTCGGACCAACCCCATCGACTGACTTACCCTGGATGACATTGGCGTAATGCTTGCTAGCCTCCTCGTTGAACGTTCCGATGTCAACCTCGGGGCTCAACAGAGGCAGATTCTTTTTCACGTACGCATCAAACGCTTTGATGGTGGTCTTGATTAAATCCTCGGTGACGGTCGGGTTCTTAACCCGGAAGTCGTTGAGCAAATATTGTTGTCTGCCGCGTAAAATGATCTTGTCGTCTACATCTGTGATGTTCTGTACAAAGCGGAGATTGTACCCAAAATACTGAGCCAAGACTCGTCGTAGAATGTCGATTGTTACGTAGTTGCGTGCATGTCCAAGATGCGCATCGTCGTAAACAGTCGGACCGCAGCTATACCACTTGATGATCTTGCCCTCTGGATCGATTGGGACAAATTCATTCTTTGACCGAGTCAACGAATTCCAAACTTTCAGCTTTGCGGCGTGTGACGACTGCGGCTCTTTCCATGGCGGTTGGGTGCGCGCTGCCGTGGCCATAGTGGCTACCAGAGTGAGGCGTAACGGCCGTGTGTTGAAATTGGTCCTATTCGGTGCCAGTGGGGAACTGGTGGTGAAGATTTGGCGAGACAAAGACCGTAGCGCAGAGACCATCCAAGAGATGGGAGAAGAAGACCGGAGAAGGAACGACTAGAAGGGAAAGAAGAAGTGGCCACGAGACAAGAGGCGTAATGAAGTTGCGCTTGCTGTGAGTCAGTATAAAGTGGCTGTGAAAGTGGTGTTCCAGTCACGTTCCTCGGTGTACTTGGTGGCACTAGCACCCCTGTCTAAGAATCCTTGGCACTTCCCCGCCAATTGCAAGCTCGAAAGCTCCGCCGCAATTTTCCTGGAGTCGCAAATAACGGCACCTTCACCTCGACCTTGTGCTTGCGCTGTCTCGAAAAACGGTGCGCTCGAGTCGCGTTTCAAACGACATTGCCATGTCGATAATTCCCTCGCCATTCCTCGACCCTGGCACGCATGCCTCTGCGAACAATCTCGGCATACTACAGTTGCGACGCGATCAACTGATTCCCGCCGTCCTAGCACCGGAGGCCGATTCGGACTACGCTGAAGGCAAAGTCGAAAACACCCGATTCGGCTCGTTCCCCCATAGCACGCTCGTCAACCAGCCATGGGGGACACAAATCCTAGCGTCGGTGGTGGATACGGGGTCGCGAGGGAAATCCAAAAAGCGCAAGCGCGATGGCAAGGATGAAGCTGGAGAACCAGCAAAGGGTGACACCAAAGAGGCGAAGAAAGATATTGCCAAGGCAGCAGCGGCAAGCAGTGGATTTGCACACTTGGTTCCGCCGACACCGGAGACTTGGACCCTTTCCCTGCCGCACCGAACGCAAGTTGTCTATACCCCCGACTACAGCTACATCCTGCAAAGACTACGCGTACGGCCCGGCGACCACATAATAGAAGCAGGCGCCGGGAGTGGCAGCTTCACGCACGCCTCGGCGCGAGCAGTCTACAACGGCTACCCTGGACAAGATGAGACATCGAGTGGCGCCGAGGAAGCAGACGAGGAGGCAGTTGGCGTGACCAAGAAGAAGAAGCGCACCAAGCGCCTCGGCGGCGTCTACAGCTTCGAATACCACGAGCCTCGTGCGCGTCAACTCCAAGTTGAGATCAAAGAACACGGCCTCGACCCCCTCGTCACCGTCACCCACCGCGACGTCTACGGCCACGGCTTCTGCCTCGACGAAAACGACGCCCCCGACGCAGACGCGATATTTCTCGACCTTCCCGCCCCCTGGCAAGCACTCAAACACCTCACGCGCTCACCTCCCTCCACAGCCGCTCTGAACTCCGTCGCATCCTCCTCCGATCCCTCCACGCCGTCCCCCTCAGAGACCCCCTCATCATCCTCAAAACCCTTCCGCTCCCCGCTCAACCCCCACAAAGCAGTCCGCATATGCACCTTCTCCCCCTGCATCGAACAAGTGACCAAAACCGTCTCCGCACTGCGCACCCTCGGCTGGCTCGAAATCGACATGGTCGAAGTCGCCGCCAAGCGCCTCGACGTGCGTCGCGAGCGCGTCGGCCTGGCTGAAGAAGGCATGCGCGGCGGCAACGCTAGCGCCGCGAGCGTCCAGGAAGCCGTGCAGCGGCTGCGCGACGTCGAGGGGCGGGCAGCTGTGTTTCACAGCTTGCAGAAGGAAAAGCAGGAGGAAGTCATGAGACGTGCGGAGGCGAAGAAGCGGGGTGAAAAGATTGCTGACAAGGGCGGCAAGGGCAAGAGTGCGGAGAATGCGCCGCCGAGTAAATCGGATAGGTTGGAGAGGACCAAGAAAGAATTGGAGAGTAGGACCTTGTTCAAAGAGGGGCGCCTGGTGCATAGGACTGAGCCGGAACTTAAGACGCATACGTCATATCTGGTGTTTGCAGTGTTGCCGCGGGAATGGAGTAATGAGGATGAGGAGATGGCGAGGAAGAGATGGGAGGGTAAGAGCAAATAAGATAGCTTACTTGTTTGCAATGGAAGATCCCCAGTTTTACTCCGGAAACTACCCTACAAAACATCGCGCGAAGAAAGTGCCGGTTGCTAGCCTTGGTATATTCCTTGCTCTCTCCAAATAAGTAACTCCGAAATCTGCTCAAACTCTTTCAACCCCAGACCGCATCCTTCGCTCTGTGACTTCCGTCCCTGCTCGGCGGCGTCGATATGACATGCGTCCAAGCCTCTTTGCCATCAACAAACAACCTATAGTTGAGCAGACTCTGTTCACCGTGCGGGGGGTTCGTGATCTCCACTGCGCCAAACTTGCTGTTGCCGTCGGGAAGGTACTTGATGCACACATCTTCGTCGTCGATCTCCTTGTATGTCCTAAAGGGAAGATAAAACATCGACAACGGGGAAGTGCTGAACTCGTGCACCGTGGCGCTGACAGGCCACTTCGAGCCCGCAGGTGGTGGGAACGAAGTAGCTGCAAATTCGTGCCGGTCGCCAGAGAGAATCACGACGCCAACGCCAGCGGTGGTTGAGAGCTCCCATGCTGCCTCGAGAATGGTCCGGCGTTCGTGCAGGTATCCGCCCCATGTGTCTTCCGATCCGAACTGCCAGTTCTTCGTGAAGGGGATGCCAGTCACAATGAATTTCCAGTTTACACCATTATGCGGTACCTTGTGGATCCATGCAAGCAAGTCTTCCAGCTGCTCTGCGCCAAGCATCGTCTTTGCAGTATCGTTCGGGTCTTTGTTTTCGGGACTTCGGTAGCGGCGCGTATCGAGCAAGAAGAACTCTGCTGGACCTTGCGTGAAAGAAAAGTACGTGTGGCCCCTGCGGTGAGCCGGAGGATTCGGGGCTGCATTGTAGTGCGTGAAGGCATCGTAAGCTGGGACAGCAACGCCAGTCATGTTGCTGTTCCAGTCATTGTGAATCTCGTGGTCATCGATGACGTGGATCCAAGGCAAATGATCGCTCACTGCTGGCCAGGATGGTGAAGAGTAGACCTGTCTGTACTCGCGTCTGTAGCTCTCGGAGTCTTTGCCCTGGCGGTGCGGAACATCGACGTAGATGAAGTCGCCCAGGAAGAGCATGAAGTAGGGGCTGAGCTCTGGAAGCCATCGAGCCAAGTGCTTCATGCCCGGAAATTCGAGTGGGTGTTGGAATGGCGTGTACGGTACGCGTGGCTTGATGCAGCTAGAGTGGACAAATGTGTATTTGTTGTCCTTAAGCAGCGAAGTGCGACCCGGCCGAGGTGCGGTTGTGAAAGTGCCCGTCTTGTTCCCACTCGAAGTTTCAATCACATACTCGTATGCCGTGTCCGGGCGCAGATAGTCGAGGCTCAGCACTGTTGTAAAGTCGGTATCGTTGGTCAGCCAGTGACTTGGTTGGCTCGCAGGATGTATCTTATGCATCCATGAGCGGTTCGGCTCATCAACAGACCGGTAGAGCACCCTGAAGTCGAACGCATATGGTTCTCTGACTAGGATGTTGGCTCCGTGATCTGACACGTATCCCACGCGTCCGAACGACGCGTCGTGGCATTGGTGTAGTAAAGGCGCACGGTACACCACGTCCAAAGCCATAGCTATGAGCGCCATATTGATGGCGAATGTAACCCAGCTCCAAAGCGCCGACGAGGGACTTGGAAGCCCCGTAAGGAGGGTCCTCAGTATCTTAGGCTCTCGCTCCTCGTACTGGATCGTCTCCTGCACATCTAGCTCTTCCAGTGGGCCTTCGTCCGCTCCGTCGATAAGCTGTATGTCTTCGCTCGAGTCATCGTCACGTGCGATGGTGTCTTTCACGATAATGTCAAGCTCATCAGATATCACCTTGTACTGTTCGGTGTCCTGAAAGCTAATGAAGAAGGATGGGACGTAAACGGCCGTAAGGGCAATCGCTAGCCCTGGAACTATCTGTATGGAGGTGTTAGGAGTGCTCGAATGAAATTTTCGCGCGTATTGATAGTGTTACGAACAGTCGTGGGGATCTGCGGGTGCCATTGTTAGTCAGCCATAACACTATGTGAGGCTCGGAAGCGGCATACCCATCGCAGAAAGATCCAAATACTGAGCCGGAGCGCAACAGAGCTGACGAGAGTGAGGACGTCGCTCGCGGATGCCATGGCTACCAGATGACTATCATTTCCCGATAGTAAATGCCTTGGTGGTGTTTGACGGTGAGGCAATCACGCGGGAGCTTCTTCACGCTCGTGAAAGACGGTGCTTCGCGCTGACACATGACGTCAGAAAACGCACGGTCCTGGTGGCCCTGACTCAGCAAAGTCAGCTTAGCTCACCCAGCGCCGACCGAATGCGATTTGCGACGTCGACGATTACTTCCAAGCAACTGTGCTGCGAGAATCTTCTCCCTCTCTCCGATTTCCTTCACATCACCATTGTTTGCACCAAAATTGTTACCTCTCAAAGCTTTCTGGGCAAGCATTAGACACGACTGGTGCTACTGAATGGGGTTCATCGTTCTCCCATATGAACACAAACCATCCACCTTACTTCGTACTCAAGGCCGGCTTCCAAGTCACCAACGTCTAGCTTCATCACGTTGAACTCATGAATAGACCCATGCCGTTTGTTCACGATTGCGTTTCAAAAACCATCCAGGTGATGAATGCGTCCTGTGTATCAGAACTGCAGCCACCCAGTATCCAACCTTCCTGTAAGAGTCGAAGCGCCGTCATTGGCTGATTGCACATCCGCCTTGCGATCGACGTGCAGGCAGTTCGACGCAGCTCAGTTTCGCCACAATGTCGTGTTAAGCAATTGCGAGTCGCTACTAGACGACAAGAACACAACTAGAAAACGTCATTCGCCTAACAATGGTGGCTCTCATCTAATCAGTGTAAGTGGGAAGGGTCGTTATCGCGCTTCCGACATGGTCAACTCTTTCTTCGTCCAAAGTTCTTCCAAGTGTATGCAAGCCTCGGCCTCGACAAAGGGTCGAAGACTGCGCTTCTCTACTTGGCAAAGCTCGAGGGCCAAGCAGCACGTTGCAGCTACGATGCGCGTTCCAAGCACCTTTTCTCGCTTAGCATTGTCTCATCGAATAGATGTATAACGCCATACAGGACTAACCTGTTCTGTCTTTGGCAGCAGATCTGACCTATCGCAAAGCGAGAATGCATGAAGAGGCGTGGTTGAGAGCAATGCTGGACCTGCTGGGCGTTTATCGGATGATTGTTGCTGCGGCAGTATAAGAGCGAGAAGTATCCTTCTCTTGTGGTGTAGGTAATCTCGAGCCTTTTCTTCGACATTCTCAGCATGTCGTACAAAGTCGTCGACCCGGAGGTCGAGCACGCAGATGCGACACCAAAGAATGTTTCACGCTTCACGCGGTGGTACAGAAGTCCGCTGTTCAACGTTATTGTTGTGGGATTCATCTCCTTCACACAGCCCGGAATCTGGAATGCACTAAACAGTGAGCTCATAGTCCTTCTTCTCGGCTGCAAGTACTCACAAGCGACAAGACGTCGGAGCAGGAGGCCAACAAGAGCCATATCTCGTCAACGGCGCAAACTCCCTGACATTTGGAATCATGGTCTTCGGCTGCTCGGTCTTCGCCATTTTAGCCAACAAGATTGGTCTCAAAACTGTCCTCATCCTTGGAACCTTAGGCTATGCGCCATACAGCGCATCCCTCTACGTCAATAACCGATACGGGACTGAATGGTTCGTCCTCGTTGGTGGCGCAACTTGTGGTCTTGCCGCCTCTGCACTGTGGGCATCAGAAGGCGCCATCGCACTCGGCTACGCAGATGTTCACAACCGCGGAAAATTCACGGGTATCTGGCTCGGTCTACGGGAACTCGGACAACTGCTCGGATCCTCGATTCAGTTGTCGCTGAATTACAAGAGCGGCCAAAGAGGCAAGGTTGGGTATTCGACATACCTGGTGCTCATCGCACTGCAATGTCTTGGACTTCCGCTCGCCCTTCTGGTGTCACCGCCTCAAAAAGTCATCCACAGCGATGGCCGCAAAGTTGCAGATCCTACAAAGAATAAGGCCGTAATGAAAGAGGCAAGACGATGGTTCGCACTGTTGAAAGATAAGCGCTTCTTCCTCCTCATTCCCGTCATGATCGGTTTCAACTGGAACAACACATACCAAGGCATCTACCTGACTCGCTACTTCTCCGTCCGCGCTCGTACACTTGGTGCATTGACATCTGGCATCGCAGCTACGGCTGCCAACATTTTCTGGGGCTGGTTCTACGACACGAAACACTTCAGTCGTCCTGCACTTGCGAAGATCACATGGAGTATCTTTGCGGTGCTGATATTGGCACTATTTGGATGGCAGGTGGCGAACGAGAAGTTATACTCCGAAGCAGAGCCAAAGGTCACTTTGGACTGGGAATTACCTGGGTTTGGTAGAGGCTTTGCAGTCAATGTGCTATTCCGGTAAGTGTTTGCAGGAAAGCATCACAAAAACAAGCTGACCGTGTCCTAGATTCATGAATGAGTCTCATTACATGTTCGTATACTGGATTCTTGGTGCGTACTTTGACGACATCGAGACTCTCACACTCGCCGTAGGTCTGCTTAGGTCTTTCGAGTCGGTTGGATCTTGTTTGTCGTTCGGCATTGGAGCTACCAAGATCAAACCGATGGTCAATTTGATCGTTGCGTTTGTCATGTTCACGATCACCATACCATCGACATTCGCGGCAACGTTCCTTGTACCTGAGCGACCAGTCGATGAGCGCAAGGGGGACACGGAGTTTTCTGCGGAGGACAAGGATGTCGGAGATGGTGCTGGTGACGCGCGCAGGAGGGATAGTCGCCTTTGATACGGAAGTCGTTGAGACCTTTCAAACCGACAGTAGATGCTGCGTTGCATTGTTTCCAGTGCAGTGTTAAAAGCTTGATCATGGTAGTAACAATCAAACTAAGCTTACGCAACCCAGCCCACGAGCTCAATCACTCGAGAGCCTAACATCCTCCCACTCGGGCCCCTGCGGAAACCCCAAATGAAACCTCCCACACTTCGCAAAACCCAACTGCACCTCTCCCTCGACTTCAAACCCCTCGATCCTACCACCTCTACTCTCCTCCTCATTCAAAAAATGCGCATGGATCCTCGGCCCACTGATCTCCCTCATCCACTTCGGCACGACATACCCAAAAATCGTGCCTTCAACCCCATGCAGCGAACCACCTTGCTCCAACGCCACCGACGAAAACGTCGTGCTGATTTGGAACGGCATAAGCGTATTCACGCCCCTTGCGACACCCAAGTCTTGCGCTTCGACCAACGATTCTAATTCCTCCAAGCTCAGACTCGGTAATTTGATCCGATACGTTGGTTGGAAAACCGTGACCATTGCAAACGGTAGTTTATCGTCTAGTGGTGCAGGAACAGCTGTGCCGTCTTTTCGGATGGCGTAGGCGCTGCGGTCGAGAAGAATCATGAGGGACAGGTCTTCGTAGATGCCGATGCCGTGTGTGCCGTGTGAGGTTAGGTCACGGGTGTGCGGTTGGCCGGTATGAAAGCCGGAGGCGTGGGCAGCGAGGGTGGAGAATTGGAATATGTCGTTTGGAATTGAAGGGACCATTGTGAAGGAGGAATTATCAAGGTGGATCTGGAGATGGGATCGGGTGATGTAGGTGTTTGGGTATGATTTCGAGTTGATATGCAGGATGGCATCCTCAAACTGTCGGCACGTGGAGGAGAGCCGGGCAAGATGAGCGCCACATAGACGGATCGATGTTTTGTACGGATTTCCGCTGTTCCAGTGCTGCTAAGCGCTTCATATCAAGCTTTATCGTACATGTGCTGCACAAAACTGATTGGTGATCTCTCACATTATGAAAATGACGGCTTAATGTGAGGTCCCTTCTGCACCGGTGTTGGTTGTAGGTGGAAAGCAGCGAATCGAAGTAAGGCACATCCCGCTGACTAACCCATCCTTGGCATCCGGCACGGAGCTCCATCACACCAACCTCACCACTGCAATCGGGTGCCCAATTACACTCGAAATGTTCGTCCGCACCCTCCGTGCCTCTCGCGCCTTGCGTGCGCCCGCCGTCCGCTACGTCTCCAACACCACGACCTCGCAGCAAGTCCCTGCCAACGACCCCGTCGAGCGCGCCGCCAAGCCCAACGTTTCCGAGACCAATGCGCTGGAGACGTCATCTGAAGGCTCGTTCGATAAAGTGTTGCAGGAAGACGTGGTGGATGGAGAGCGCATGAGGACGCAGCAGGCGCCAAATTATAAGGGCATTTGGAGCAGGAGTCAGCAGCCGAGGGAGGTTGCGATGAGTGGGCCGAGGTTTGAACAGAGTATTATGGAGGACCAGGTGTGTCAAAATCCATGGAGAAGGCGTCATGGGAATCGGAGATTGTTAAAGGACTCTTGTTGGGGCTACATTAGCTAACACCAGCCTGGACAGCCCCGCCCATACGCAGCCATCGAGCTTATCCACAAGCAACCCGTTCGCTGGACACACGACCGAATCGTATCTTGCGACGGTGGAGGGGGCCCACTCGGACATCCAAGGATCTTCATCAACGTGGACAAGCCCCAGATTTGCTGGTGCACATACTGCGGTCTTCCATTTGTATGCTCCACCCTTGCGCTGAACTCGACCGAGAAGTCGTACATCGAACATGAAAGCAGACACTAACTTCGATTAGGCTCACAAACATCACCGAAAGCACCTCCAATCACTCCCAGCAGAGGAACTCGGATACCCACTAGAGCCTACTGGCGACGTAGCGGAGGTCGGCGAGTCACAGAGGGTCACAGATGAGCCACTTGGCCAGCGATGAATGTGCCAGAGATAGCAATGGAAAGATGAGACATTTGTACATATGGGTTTTACGCCATGTGCAAAATTGAATGCTGAAAGATATCTGCAATGCTCCAAAGCTATGTTAGTTCCGCGGGCCACGTGCGAACGTTACAGCCAAGTCGTCTATCTTTTCTCCCCGTCCCACAACACCGGTCAAACACTATGGCCGTTGCTGAGGCTGGACAAGATCAAACTCATCACGCCAAAGTTAGACTGAAAAGAGCTAGCCTTTGGAGGCTTTTCTTCGTTTCCAATGGGCATCATCGCATGCTCGTTGTGCGACATGATAGTAACTGTCTCCTCGACCGCATCTCCATTGAACCAAAACGGACGAGCGTACTCCAAGAGCCCAATTCGAAGCTAAGTGCGGCCGTCGTCGTTGGTGCATAGTAAGAGAACGTCCAGATATTTCTCCTCCTTGCGTGTGCTGCGGGACTCGTACAATTCGAGGGATGGTATCCTACCACTACACCGGCTCTCGACATGCACACATCAGGCAACGTACACGTCGAAGCAAAACCGCACTGTGGGTCGTCTATTTAACGACTCTTGTAGGGCGACGGCGAAAGGCTGAGCGTGTCTTGGACATCAATACGCGGATACACTCAAGTGCAGAAAGAACTGATGGGCTCGGCTAAACTTTCCTTTCCTCCCCGCACCCCGACGTCATCTCAAGTTTTCCCAAGCCCAGCAGTCCTCCACCATGCCATCGCAACACCACTCCTCCATCTCGCCTCTCAGCACCTTCCTCATAGCTGTTTGTTTCCTGCTCGCCCTATTCCCAGCCACATTTGTGTCAATCGCCTGGGCGCCCTACCGATCGGTCGTGAATTACGTGTTTCCTGCCGCCCAACAGCGCGGAAGCGTTGTGTGCACGAGTCCAAATATCTGTGTTCCAGCACCAACAATGTCTTGGTAAGCCCCACACATATCTGAATAATCACGTGCGAATCCTTGCAAGAGCGCAATGATTCGCAGTCGGCGCAATTCCTCTCGACCCTACTTATGTTGATCATACACTCCACCAGGTTTCAAAAGTCCCTCACACTTTCTTCCCGGTCCCGCGGCTCCTACCTCATAACCGACGAAATCCTCTCCTCCCTTCCCGAAATCAAAACCTACAAGACCGGCCTGCTCAACCTCTTCATCCAGCACACTTCTTGCGCGCTATCGCTCAACGAAAACTACGACTCGGATGTGCGCGCCGATATGAGCGATGCGCTCGACAGGATCGTGCCAGAGGACAAGGGGAGTAGGAAGGGGTTGTATCGCCATGATGCTGAAGGGAGTGATGATATGCCTGCGCATGTGAAATCAGCGCTTGTGGGCGCGAGCGTGACCATACCAATCACCAACGGCAGGCTGAACACAGGCACATGGCAGGGCATCTGGTACCTGGAATTCCGGGACTCTAAGCACACAAGGAAGGTCGTGGCGACGATTCAGGGTGAGAAGATGTGACTCGACGAAGACGGTGGCCAGGAAGCACGGCTTTGAGGTGCACATACACAGCGGCATCGCATGGATTCCACAAGCCAACAATGGAATGATCGTCAAAAAGACTTCCGTCTCCCCAACTCTCTCCTTGGATGCCACGTCCTGGCGGGTAAAGCAACTCGCCTGATTTCCCTCTCATCCATTGCCACAGCGGTATCTCTTCTCCCATGATTATCTTCCTTCTCTTCCTCGTCCTCAACTGCAGCCTCTGTGTCCGCAAGGTGTCTCAGCCCTCCCAATCCTGCCCACAGCCTCGCATCTTCTCTCGCGGACATGGGCTGTTCTGAAACGATGGCTGGTATGAAGCGTGCGAAGAGTGGTTTCAAGACGAGCAGTGAGGCACATATGATGGCGACATTGAGTTCGATTGCAGACCATATCATTGCGAATGTCCCGGCCCCTGTCATCCCATCAGCTGGATCTTACAAAGTGATTTGAAGGCCATCTGTCTTGACAACGGTGAGGAAGCGACATACTAGTAACCCGTCCCAAATGCGCAAAATGATGCACAAGCACCAACCGCAGGATACTCACGATGCACACACTGCCCCACATTTGATCAGCATCAACTTTGCGCTACATCTTTAACCCTAGAAGAAAAGCGACTTACATGCCCCCAAGCCCAAACACCCCGACCAACCCCATCTTCTGCCTCCTCGGCAACCTCAGCCTTCCCACCACGGGAATCGGCAGAATCCAAATCGCCCAATCGATCACAATGCCCAACACGCTCGTGCTAAAGAAGTGGTCTTCTGCGCTCAAACACGACCCAGGGACGCCCAAGTCCCAGTAACTCCGGGTCGGCCTGCACATGAAAATGACGCCGAAGACGCCCCAGGCTGCGGCGCCGAGGATCATGACGAGCAGAATGTGGCATGTGCGTGTGACAAACGGGATGAGGGAGAAGAGGCGTGTGTACTGGAGGATGAAGGAGGATTTGATAAGGGCGATGGAGAGGTGGTAGAGAAGGGACTGCGTGAAAATCATCTACATTGGACGTGTTAGTAGGACAGATGACATGAGATTGAAGGCAGGATGGGATCACGTACTTTGAGCAAGATGCTTAGATTAGCCTTTTTGCCATCTTGGCGGTCGTTGTTTTGGCGGTCGAGTAGGATTTCTGGGGGTTTGCGTTAAGCAAGTCTGGGCCAATGAAGGGGTTGTTGCGGGTGGGGTGCTTGCCTCCGCCGATGAGCGCGGTGAAACATATTGATAGTATCTGCTCGTAACATGGTTAGTCTCGCCGATTCATCATGACCATGCATGCACGTGTCTTTTGCTCTGCTGCGTGTTTGCGAAAACGTACCATGGCAACACTGATGAACCAATCTTCGCACGCAACATGTCCTGGCCGGCACTTGATTCGACTGTACCAGCGCAGCGCCACCAAGCACGTTGCGAGAGAAGTCAACATGGCGGCGGGGATGAGGGCATCGTAGGATATATGCGCCGTTGCCGCAGGCGATAGTATGTACCATGAAGGCGAGTGGTGATGCATTGTGGAAATGTGTGGCGGGCATAGACCTCATGAGGAACAAGAACAGGACGGGAAAACGGATCTGAAAAGCCATGAGGTGTTGAGATTTCAAGTCTGGTTGACATGATGCAGGCCACAAGTCAACAAAGAGATTATCGGGCAAGGGATGCAGTGCTACCTGCTGCGAGAACGTGTCACACAGCGAGATCATGGAGAAGGGGGAGTGAAGTGCGAGTCTCGATGCGGACCGTTATTCGTTATCGTCATGGCATTGGTCGAACTGTGAGATTTCTGTGGGTAAACGGTTGTAAGAACCATGGTTCGTGAGAGGGGTTGTGTGTAGCACTTGCCAAGGCTCTCCGGTGGTCAGCGAGGGAAAAGACAATGAAAAAACGAAGAAATGTGCCGGAGCAGAGACTCTCGGGCCTCACCTCATGATTTTTTTTGATTCATTCTGTATGTTATTCGCTCATGAGGACTTGTACGTACACGGAGGGGCTTATGGTGTGTCGGGTGGTAGGCTAAGCGGAGCGAGCCCGTGGACTTGCCCCTAGTATCAACGGCAGCATTCGTGCGTGCTATAAATGTAGCCTCAAGAAGTATTCCGATCGTTGCCGGTATGACCAGCCGCGTAAAGTGTAGGCCCCAGATCACGCGGGTGCAGCAGTCCGTGAGATTCCAGCCCATGAACGAAAAATCTGTTAATTGATGCAGCGCAGCCGACGGCGGAGAACCATCGTTTCCATGGCATCCAGAATAGGTGTGTGTCATATCGCGTTGGCCGCTCCACGAGCGAGTAGATTTCCGGCAAACAAGAGAGCCACTTAGGCAGATACGTGCTTCTGATGCCTCCCTACAGACATACAGCATGCGATGTGGGTACCTACCTGGGCAGGTGTCTGTATGCATGTCAACTCAAATACTCTCCAGTCATTGCGGCACGGGACAGGATGTGATGTCCGCCGCCTTGAGGTTGCATATCAGGCTTCCAGGCCTAAACCTTCCCAAGCCTTCAGCCTGACTCGCATCGTATGTGTAAAAGTGCATGCATAGAAGTGCCGCACTGATCGAAGTTGTGCTTCCAATGCCCAAGGCACCGATCTATGTGCATTGGAATCACAGTCGGATCATTATTCGTGTATGACTTTTGGATCGCATCGTCTAACAAGGTCGATGTTGTCAACGTCGTACGATGCCATCTGCTACCAAGCGACTAAAACTCGCCACTTTCTCCCGCGAGAGCAGCAGAGGTCCCGTATTGGCTGGAGAGCACGAGGTGCTTTTCCTCGTTTGCAAGTATAAGCTAGCAAGACGCGCGCGACCATGTGTCGTGTTCTGAGCCTCTGGTGTTGCACTAGTGAGGTCCATTTAGTGCAAAGTCCTGGTGGCGGTATTTGGAATACCTCACCACCCACAGACTAGACTACCTTCATGTGCGCACGCAAGCGCATTTTGACACCCCTTAACTTGCAGAATTTGTCAAATGCGTGCGTGCAGCGTGAGTCTCCATCCTCAAATGCATGATTTACGAAAGGCGATCAGGGTCTGTTTCACAAGCACGCTTCTATTGGGCGTCTTTGCCTAGCCGGTGTTTCGCTCGCCTTGTCCCGTTCTCTTGTTGCGACGTCGACTGCCACGCCATCCAATACCCGGCTTAACCTTGGATGCGTTGTCGTGCAGATGATTCCATTTGCTTAAGCGGTGAAATCCCGTCCCGTAATTGTGTGAGGTCGTTTCGAGCCGATGCGCTAGGTATAGTCGGTTGCCAACTTGATACATTGTATATAAGTTGCTGAAGAGCGCCCCGCCAGTTGATCAAACATGTCTCCTCGCTCAAATCGGTCCCCTGCTTCACAAGCCTCCACTTCATCGTCAGCATCAATGACCTCAATCACAGCTCACACATCACGGCCATACTTGACACCAAGTCGAACGTCGACAATCTCATCGTGGCAATCATCATTGCCTGAGCGCAGGTCACAATCGCCTATGCTTTCGGACGAGGACGTACAGTCCCGGAAGGCTGCAATCGAAGCTTACCAGCAACTCAAGCTATCTCTCTTCTCGAAAGCAAAATCACGCAGTCCACCAAGTCCGAGTTGAACGACACATGACGCATGAACAATGTAAACGCAAACCAACACGCCTTGCTACAGCTTGATAGCAATCGAAAAGTCTGCTCCCGTACACGATGATTCCTTCACTGTAAATTCGTACAATGACGGACTTTGGGGGCGTGGGTTGACGCGGCACACTGGAGTGCAATCCTAACCTATTTGGGAAAACATATCAAGCAGTTGAGCGCAGGACAAGCCGTAGATGCTAGCGAGAATACATGCTTTTGTCCATGGTCCTAGACTTCCACACTTGCTGCAAGTGTAGACTTTCCTACTTTGGGCGATGTACTTGATCTGCTCGTTGGGGCTCTGGCATGGCGGTGACCCGCACGACCCGAAAGGGAAGCTCGAGCGGAGCGGTCGCAATCGATAAGACGGGCGCTACCGGTAGCGTGCACGGGCCACCCGAAAGTTGAAGTCGCTGTCGCTCTTGGTCGCGTTGTTCCACGACTGTCCTGTCCAAAGACCAGACATTGGCTGCACTGACACTTGCACGACTCGGACAGCACCCAATCTACGGTCGCAACCATGGCGTCAAACCCGCCAAAGACAATGTCGAGTCGTCTGATGACGATGAAGGTCAGTTGGCGCGTTTCCTGTTCCGCCGGATCACTCATGAATACAGTTCATGCAACGCTCCGCTCACAGAGCCACGGCATCGTCACCATCCACGCCCAAAGGGCCGCCCTCGAAAAAGGCGCGTCTTTCCCACGGACAGTCCGCTCCAGGCACGCCAGGAACGCCGGATCACGAAATCTTGCAATCGGCGCTGGCAGCTGAAGAGAAGAAGCAGCAAGAGGCGCTCGACAAGGCGGCCCAGCACGCAGGTGAGACCAAATGGGTGTTGAGCTTTACAGATCCGCTGGCTGGAAAACGCCAAGAGGCGCTGCAGGTCAAACACGCAGGCTTTGCAGAGATCGATGCAGTGGACGAATCCGAGGAGGAAGAGGAGGAAATGCGGCCTATCCGAAAGCAATTTGGTGGTGGTTTGAAGCGGAAAGAGGTTTGTTTCGGCCGGCGAGAAGGGGGTTTACAACTGCTCACCCCTCACAGAAGCCCGTCGCTCTCGAAAAAGCGGAGGAATCCGACGGCGAGGTCGAATCGGCATCGGACGAGTATGATAGCGACGATCCGACGGCCGAGCTCATTCGAGCGACGAAGCGTGAAGTGGCGGCTGAGAATCGCAATGCGCCACGGAGAACTGCGGACGGGGACATTAGCCTTCGTGGCTTACAGTCCTTGTCTGGGGAGCACAAACAAAGGGACCTAAACAACGTAGAATGCTTCCAATGTGGCCAGCATGGACATAGGAAGACTGACTGTCCAAAGTCGGAGCCCCGAGGCTCTGCTGGACGGGGCAGAGGCCGAAGGTAACTAGGCCCCATGCACCCAAACTACTTCTCACAGGTTTCCATATTAGATTATAATGATACCCAGCGATGATTGTCGCATTTGCTGCTTGAAGAGATGTAGCCGTCTCGCGCCATCATCTTGATCTGGCGCCGTCTCGGAATAGATAGAGGGAAGACTTGCACCATGACGCTGCAGGATGGGAGCAGCACGCTGTGCATGGTGTTGTAGCATGTACTGACAGAGACCCTCTTTTAGCCATAGAGAACGACGTTGCGGAAGCCCGTCGAGTCTGGGTAGCCGGGCGGGCATGCTTGAGGCACCATGATGGACAGTTGATGATACTCTGCCCGCCAAGCGACGGCAAAGTTCCTGTTACCGAGTGGAGGGTGAATCATGATTGCCACACAATTGTCAATACCGTCCCCCGCCTCTTCCCGTGCCTGGTCACCTGGTGCCTTGGCGCTCGCTGCGTGTAGTCTGGCCGGCGCGACACAAAGGTGTTTGCTCGCCCATCGCCCGGCCCCACTAGTTAGCGGTGCTTGTCGATGATACTCTCTCGAGGGGCACGACCAACAGCCCGCTACACGACAGCGTCATTGCATTGCGCAGCAGTTGCTCTTCCCGCCACTAGCTCACCCCGACCTCGCCGCGTATATAGCCGTGCGGCCTCCCAGGCTGCAGCCCGGGTGCCATTCATCCCTCGTCGGACCCTTGCAAGAACCCCAAGCAGCCAGACCCCAGCAGGCAACATGGGGGAGCAGCTGGGCAGGAGCGCCGCCGCGCGCATAGAGGACCTCGAGCGACCGCAGCTCGACGACCGCTCATACCGCGTCATCACCCTGCAAAATCAGCTCGAAGTGCTGCTGATACACGAGGCTGCCACCGACAAGGCAAGTGCCGCGCTCGATGTGAACGTCGGGAGCTTCAGCGATGCCGACGATATGCCGGGCATTGCGCATGCCGTCGAGCACTTGCTCTTCATGGGCACCGAAAAGTACCCCCAAGAGAATGCCTACAACAAGTTTCTGACCACGCACGGCGGACACTCGAATGCCTTCACCGCTTCCACGTCCACAAACTACTACTTCGAGCTGTCTTACCCCGCCTCAACGCCCTCCAACAGCAAAGCGCCCGCACCAACTACGAAGAATGGGCATCTTCCTGCTTCCAAGGAAAAGGATGTTTCCCCGCTATGGGGAGCCTTGGATCGGTTTGGCCAGTTCTTCATCGCTCCGCTCTTCCTCGAAGATACGCTGGATCGTGAGATCAAGGCGGTAGATTCAGAAAACAAGAAGAATCTTCAGAGTGACCAGTGGCGCCTACACCAGCTCAACAAGGCACTGGCGAATCCGCAACATCCTTACTGCCACTTTTCCACCGGAAGCTGGAAGACGCTCCATGATGACCCTATTGCGCGTGGCGTCAAAATCAGAGACGAGTTTATCAAGTTTCACTCTACCAACTACTCGGCCAACAGGATGAAGCTCGTCGTTTTGGGTCGCGAGAGTCTAGACGTCCTGGAAGAATGGGTCGAGGACGTCTTTGCCAAAGTGCCCAACAAGGACCTTGGTCGAAAGAGCTGGAGCATGCCTGTTTACACCGCCAATGAGCTGTTGACGCAAACCTTTGCCAGGCCAGTCCTTGAGTCAAGGTCGTTGGAGATTCAGTTTGCCTACCGTGACGAGGAAGCACTGTACGAATCTCAGCCCTCACGTTATCTGAGTCATTTGATCGGTCATGAGGGCCCAGGCAGCATTTTGGCCCACATCAAAGCAAAGGGATGGGCAAATGGTCTCGGTGCAGGCGGCTCAACACTGTGTCCTGGCTCAGGCTTGTTTAGCATCAGTGTCAAACTGACCGAGGAGGGCTTGAAAAATTACAAAGAGGTTGCCAAGACTGTCTTCCAGTACATTGGTATGCTGCGAGAGAAGGAGCCCCAGAAGTGGATTGTCGATGAGCAGATGCGAATAAGCGAAGTCGACTTCCGTTTCAAACAGAAGAGTCCTCCCAGCCGCACTGCAAGCTCTCTAGCTGGAATTATGCAGAAGCCGTACGATCGCAAGATGCTGCTCAGCGGACCAGCCGTCATTCGAAGATTTGATGCCCAACGCATCAGTGAGGCCATGTCGTATTTGCGGCCGGACAATTTCAGGATGACCGTTGTTAGCCAGGATTTCCCGGGTGGATGGGACAAGAAGGAGAAGTGGTATGGAACGGAGCACAAGGTCGAGAAGTTGTCCGATGACTTCCTGGCTGAGATCAAGGCAGCTTTTGAGACCAAGGATCGATCAGCTGAACTCCACTTCCCTCACAAGAACGAGTTTATACCAAGCAAGCTCGATGTGGAGAAGAAAGAGATCGATCAGCCAACAAAACAACCAAAGCTCATTAGGAACGACGACAATGTGCGTATATGGTGGAAGAAGGACGATCAGTTCTGGGTACCAAAAGCAAACGTCCACATTTACCTCCGTACGCCTATTACCAATGTCACGCCACGAGTTACGCTCATATCCACCCTGTATCGCGAGCTTGTCAACGATGCTCTGGTCGAGTATTCGTACGATGCTGACATCTCTGGCCTTGTATACGACTTCACCAACCACATCAACGGCATATCTGTGACCGTCAGCGGCTACAACGACAAACTTCATGTTTTACTGGAAAAGGTCCTGACTTTCGTCCGAGACATTGAGATCAAGCAGGATCGTTTCGATATTGTCCACGAGAGGCTAAGGAGGTCTCTCCGTAATTGGGACTATGGCCAGCCATTCCACCAAGTCGGCACGTATTCCAGAGTGTTCAAGAATGAAAAGAGCTGGATGAATGAGGACTTGGCAAAAGAGATCGATGGTATTACTGCAGAAGATGTGCGGCTATTCTATCCTCAAATCTTGGCGCAAGGCCAGATCGAGGTTCTGGCCCACGGAAACCTCTACAAAGAGGAGGCACTCAGAATCACCGATCTTGCAGAGCGCACGCTGAGACCACGCAAGCTCCACGCAAATCAAATACCCATTCGACGTAACCTAATCTGGCCGACGGGCAGCAACTTTATCTACGAGAAGCAACTCAAAGATCCTGCAAACGTCAACCACTGCATTGAGTATAGCTTGTTTGCAGGCAATTGCCAGAACAATGATATTCGCGCGAAGCTGATGCTCATCACTCAAATGACGGACGAGCCATGCTTCAACCAGCTACGCACGATTGAGCAACTGGGTTACGTTGTCTTCTCAGGTCAGAGCTTCCAAGATACTTGGGCGGGATACCGTATTCTCATTCAGAGCGAGAAGGACTGTAGGTACCTGGAAGGCCGGATTGAGAACTTTCTCAACACATTTGGCAAGACGCTCGAGGAGATGAGCGAGGACGAATTTGAGGGTCACAAGAGAGCTACCATTACCAAGCGCTTGGCAAAGCTGAAGAACCTATCCCAGGAAGACATGCGATTCTGGAATCATATTTACTCCGATTCATATGATTTCACGCAAGGTAAGCTGTGATTCCAAATGTATCACGCGCGTATAGGCTGACGTAGAATTAGCGGATACTGACGCCGAGCACCTGGACTTACTCACAAAGAAGGACATGGTCGAATTCTACTCTTACTACATCTCGCCCTCATCATCCAAGCGGTCCAAGTTATCTGTGCATCTCCAAGCCCAGTCGAAGCCCAGGGAGCCTACCCTTGACGAAAGGAAGGCTTCGGCCATAGCTTCGCTCCAAGTTATCTTGACCGAGCACAAGATCGATGCCAAGTTGGAAGACGTCCAGTCTAGACTCAACGACACCTCATCCGCCGAGGCCATCCCTGAGACTATATTCGTATACCTCAGTGATGTTCTGAAACTGGAGAAGACTGTTGCCGACAAAGTTCTTGACGAGACCAAAGCCGCGCTTGGTGTCGCAGACTCTAGTCTCCCTGCTGAGCCAGAGGTCCTCAACGAAACAGCAGATGTGGAAAGCGTGACTGATGCATCTCACCCGGTGCTGATCAAGGACATCCATGCGTTCAAGGCAGGGCTACAGATTAGTGCCGGCGTGAGGCCAGTGAGGAACCTAGAGGAGTTTGTAGAGGTCGCGGAGAAGTTGTAATCTGCGTGCTTGACATGGCGAGAGGACTAGGCTCGATTCATCAGTGTGCATAATGCATGTCACGAACGGTTGACGCATGGCGACGATGGTCTCTTCGTACTGCGATGCATTGCGTCTGGTGTGAAAACATACTTTCCCGCTCCAATACAATGCAACGCAACCTCAAAATAAAATCCAAGGTCATGTGTTGCTTACTGTAACATTGTGATGCATGTTAGTACCTTTGTCTTGCTCAAAATTGCAGTCTTGCAACGGGTCATGTTGAGCGCCACAGCCGCGCGCCAATTTGCTCCAGTGGCCAGCGCATTGACGTTCTGAACGACATGTCCGCGACACATGTTCCTCGACACATCATCTTTCAATGGCGCAACAAACTCGTCCGAACCACGCGCCCCTAGAGCCAGGAGACTGAGAAAGCAGTCGAGATCCCAAGACCCGAGATCCATAACCCACCACCCTCAAGCAACCATGTTCCGCCCTCGCCTCCCCCGCGCCCTCCCCCGCCCACCACTCCGCCTCCGCCTCCCCCTCCCCCTCCGCCAACCCCCCACCCCACGACCCTACACTCCCCCCCCACCCCCCTCCCTCACCGCCCGCATAAACCGCCGCCTCCCCCCTTTTCTCCACAAGCACACGCGCGCCCTCGTCAACGCGCCCGTCTCGCACGTGACGGCGTTCCTCATCCTGCACGAACTCACGGCTATCATACCGCTGCTGGGCCTCGCGGCGTACTTCCACTACACGCACTGGGTGCCGGCGTGGGTTGCGGAGGGGGCGTGGGTGATTGCCGGGGTGGAGAGGTTTGGGGGATATTTTCGGCGGAAGGGGTGGGTTAGTGCTGGGGAGGCGGGGGAGGCGGAGAGAGAAGTGCGGGGGTTGGTTGGGGGTGAGGACGAGGGGGGGAATGGGGAGATGGTCAGGCAGTGGGATGGGGGTGAGGGAGGGGTTAGGTTGGTGGTGGAGTTTGCGACGGCGTGGGCGGTTACCAAGGTGTTGGTTGTGCCGAGGGTGATGTTTAGTGTTTGGGCGACGCCGGGATTTGCGAGGGCGGTTGTTGGGCCGGTTGTTGGGGGGGTGGGGAGGTGGTTTGGCAGGGGGAAGAAGATGGGTAGTGCTGGTGCTGGGAAAGGAGCGGGAGAGAGTGCGGGTGGAGTTGGGATCAAAGGACAGGGAGGGGGTGGTGGGAAGAGCTCGGGAGTATGAGGGAACATGTTCATGGGTTGTCTCGAGGCATCGTCGGCGATACTCGTTCTGTGCGGGCCTCGTGTGTAGGGTGAGGTCATGTCTTCTTCCCTTGTTTGCACTTCACCCGCCAATCACAAGGCCACCCATACATTGGTGCAACAAGTCGTCTTTCTTCGTCTCGGCCACTCCTGCACCATCTCCAGACGGCAGCATGTGCTTTGACGATAGAGACACATACACGACTCGGACCTACGTCGCCAATGGCGCCCGCTATTCGGAAGAGTACACGCGACCTCGCGATGGCATGACCTGGCGCCGCAGGAACGGTCTCGGAGGCTCGTACTACCCGTCGAGATATTACTCTCGCCAGCCTCGCCGCCGTTATATGGAGAATGCTCGCGCGTCCCGGAATCGCTACTCGGGCTATGGGGGGTGTTCTCAGCATCGTAGCTATCCTCCGCCTGGCTATCCTCCGTATAACGGCTATCCTCAAGCTGTCGTCCCCAGAGGTTATGCGGGATATTCGTCTGGCTATGGCCGGTATTACCCTGACAATCGCGTAACAATGCCGCGCCTCGCCGCTGTGGTGAGTCTGCGCTCGTTCCTTGTCTCTTCGTTTGTTCTACCCTTGCTCCTTCCCTCCCACACACTGCCTTCTTCTCCCCCATTGGCTTGCGTGGTGTTACCTCAATAGCTGTTTGGACATTTGCCCACGTCGCGCCGACACGACTGTCTCGTCTGCCTGGCGGCGAAAAGTCCCGAGCTTCACTCGTGACTCCGCGATCGGTCTACCCTCACTGCCACGCCCCGCGCGCTCAAAACTCCGTCACCACCCACTGCGCACGCCAAATTACTACCGCAATGGAGGCCTATCCCAAGCCGCGCCATCAATACATCTACACCCCTCGCTACGGTCAACGCGGCTTCCTCAGCTACGCCGGTCAACAGGCCAACGGCGCACCTCCCACCGGCGTCATACCGAATGGCGGCGTCGGCGTTGGAGTCGGCTTTGGCGGTGTCGGAGCGGGCATGGGCATGGGAATGGGCGTCGGCGTTGCAGCAGGCGGTTACTATCCTGGGGTATATGCAGCACGTTCCTACCAGCCCCAATATTCTTACTACAACAACGGCGGCTACGGCCTGGGTGCCAATTACTACGGCGCCGCAGCATCAAGCTACTATCCCACTATTTCGCCGTACAGCGGCTACTACCATTATTCCTCGTATGGCTCGCTGTACCCGCTTGCTAACTTCTATTACCCGTACCAGAGGTCCTATTACAACACTGTCCCGAGCTACGGCTATGCTGGGCAAGCGTACGTGTACCCGCCTGGCCCGAGTGCGGCAACTACCACGACAACATACCATGTGACGAATAGTCATGCGGGCGCTGGCACGAGCTATGCCCGGCAGCATGTCGCTCCGGCCCGCGAGGACTATCAGATGGAGAATCGACGTGTTGCGACTGAGCGCGGCGCGTACGATGCGAGGGCCATCAAGCCGGCAGATGCACGTAGCGACGACCCGTTTTGGTGCATGGAGAGGAATGGAGAGTGGCATCTCAGGACGTACTATCAGATCGAAAATGAGTGTCACCCGGGACGATGGGTCATGGATGCCGAAGTGGGATTCTTGGTGTTTCATCGGGCTTGAGTGTACGACATGTCTCCTCGAGAGATGCCATCTTCTCACGGCCTTGGACGACTTTACGCCACAACCATTCCAGCATCACATGTGCACCACCCATCTTCCAATTTCTATTTCGACACAGATGCCCAGTATCCACGGACGGCGTTGGAACTTGTTCATGCTTCCGGAACAAGAGTTTGGGAGGACTTTTCAGTCTTGCTTTCAGCTAGCAGAGCGGACCGGAGGACAAAATCGGTGGGTGCAGGCATGGCGTTTCTTGCGCACTTAGACCACGGTAGCCAGCCCGTGATTCACTTATTCTCGATGGAACTCTTATCTACATGACACCTTTCGATCTTGCCTCTTGTGCCAGCGTGAAAAGAAGAATCGTTGGAACAGGCCAGCTGTCGTGTCTGCCAATCATGAGATGAGCTCGGCTATGACGTAGCCCGAAGCTGCTAGCGGGAGGTTTTGACACTCGATTGTAGACTGTGTTCGGGGATTGAAGAAGACTGTAAGCTCTGAATGTAAAATACTCGGGCCCAACGGCGACTCGGTCGTTATAGCAAGCAACAAGCCCGTGCGCCGAGTAGTAAATACGAAGCCGATCATGAGAAAAGGATACCTCCGTACGGATACTCGGTACGGAGTAACAAGACTGGGGCCAGAGCTCCCTAGCGTTGGCTGAAGTGGAGCCATGGATTGCACGGCTCAACCACCACCTGCACGGCACATGCTTGGTCTCCGCCCGCGCCTCAAGAGTCGACCCTCTCTCCTGGACCTCATCAACAACAAGAACATTGACCGCATTTCCGCATCTGTCGAGCAGGTCGTGCCCGTCCTCGAAGCCGACGTCGAGCCGTCCCGCGTCCCGCTGCCTGCGAGCCCGCTGATATCACCGCAACGCGAGGACCCGCCGCAGCCGCCACCGCCCCGGATTGCCCTGCAGCAAGACAGCGAAGAAGAAGAAGCCGTCCCGCAAGAAGCTGCCGCGATGCCTCCTGTAAGCGTCGTCGTGGGCACAGACCCGTGGAGCGCGGATCGCTAATGGCGGGGCCACAGAAGACACAGAAGCAGAAGGAGCAGAAGGAGGAGGAGGAGCATGGTACGTTGCACGCATCTCACGCGCCAGCTCTCCAGGATGGCGGCACGTGCTAACAGCTCCCTCACAGGCACGGTCTTTTCCGTCTCTGGGTACGTCGCCGCATCGCAAAGCGCCCAGTGCACACTAACAGCCACAGCCCCGTCATCGTGGCCGAGGACATGATTGGTGTTGCCATGTACGAACTCGTGCGTAGCTTGGAGGCAGTCGGCGACGCGCAAAGCTAACCGCTGTAGGTCCGTGTCGGCCACGAGAACTTGGTAGGAGAGGTCATCCGTATCGACAACGACAAGGCCACCATCCAGGTCTACGAGGAGACGGGTACGACGCACGCAACCGCCCAAACAGCTTGTGCTGACGCTTTCTAGCTGGTGTGACTGTCGGCGACCCTGTCTTCCGGTCCGGACAGCCCTTGTCGGTTGAACTCGGCCCTGGTCTCATGGAAACCATTTACGACGGTATTCAGCGCCCTCTCAAGGGTATCGCCGACGATGCAGACAGCATCTACATCCCCCGCGGTATCGACCTGCCCGCTCTCGACCGCAAGAAGAAGTGGGACTTTACGCCCGGCAACCTCAAGGTCGGCGACCACATCACTGGCGGTGATGTTTTCGGTACCGTTTTCGAGAACAGTCTTCTCAGCGAGCACAAGATCCTGCTCCCTCCCCGCGCCAAGGGCACCATCACCCGCATTTCCGGCAAAGGCAGCTACACCGTAGACGAGAAAATTTTGGAGCTGGACTTCAACGGCACCAAGACCGAGTACAGCATGATGCACCGATGGCCTGTACGAGTGCCTCGCCCTTCTACCGAGAAACTGTCTTCCGACCGCCCGTTGATTGTCGGACAACGTGTGCTCGACTCGCTGTTCCCTAGTGTTCAGGGTGGAACTGTGTGCATTCCTGGTGCTTTTGGATGTGGCAAGACGGTCATTTCGCAATCTTTGTCCAAGTTCTCCAATAGTGATATCATTGTCTACGTTGGCTGCGGAGAGCGAGGAAACGAGATGGCTGAAGTCTTGATGGATTTCCCAGAGGTAGGCCGGACAACTACATGCTGATACATCCAATGCTAACAGATGCAGCTCACCATCGACGTCAACGGCAAGCAGGAGCCCATCATGAAGCGTACCACGCTCATTGCCAACACCTCGAACATGCCTGTGGCTGCCCGTGAAGCTTCCATCTACACTGGTAGTACGTACATTCGATAACTGCGACCTGAACACTGCTGACCAGCATTGTAGTCACCATCAGCGAGTACTTTCGCGATCAGGGCAAAGACGTTGCCATGATGGCCGACTCTTCTTCCCGATGGGCCGAGGCTCTTCGTGAAATCTCCGGTCGTCTTGGAGAGATGCCCGCTGATCAGGGTTTCCCTGCTTATCTCGGTGCCAAACTGGCATCTTTCTACGAGCGTGCTGGTCGTGTCGAGGCTCTTGGTAGCCCGGAGCGCTACGGCAGTGTATCGATTGTGGGGGCCGTCAGTCCCCCAGGTGGCGATTTCTCGGATCCGGTAACCACAAGTACCCTCAACATCGTGCAGGTCTTTTGGGGTCTTGACAAGAAGCTTGCGCAGCGAAAGCATTTCCCCTCCGTCAACACCTCGATTAGTTACAGCAAGTACACCGGTCCGCTCGACAAGTACTACGCGAAGAACAACCCCGACTTTCCGCGTCTTCGCGATCGTATCAAGGAGCTTCTTACCACCTCAGACGATCTTGACCAGGTCGTGCAACTCGTTGGTAAATCAGCCCTGGGTGACTCTGACAAGATCACTCTCGATGTCGCCACTCTGTTGAAGGAGGACTTCCTGCAACAGAATGGATACTCTGACTACGACCAGTTCTGCCCCTTGTGGAAAACTGAGTGGATGATGAAGAACATGATGGCTTTTCACGACGAGGCACAGAAGGCCATCTCACAGGGCCACAGCTGGCCCAAGATTCGCGACAACACATCAGAGATTCAAGCTCAGCTCCGTAGCATGAAGTTCGAGCTACCTGGTGATGGCGAGGAGGCGGTCACCAAGAAGGTAAGGATGACTACTCCGTGTCCCTGACCGTTTGCTAACACTGTCCAGTACGAGGAACTGCTACAGAAGATGACGGAGAAGTTTGCGTCTGTGATTGACGAGTGAAGAAGGCTTGCATAGTGTGATGTTATGTATCTCCTGCAGCATAGATCGAGAATTAAACCAAGAATTTTATGTTGATGCCTGGATCCGCTGACGACGCAAGTTCGCGTCCTGTGACCGCAGCGCTCGTCATGAGCTGCATGTCGCCACGCGCAGTGAAATACGACTGACATTCACCTCTTATCACCACGGCTCGCGCTCAACACAAGATTCTGACGTTGTGTAACCATTTCCGCCGTGTTCAACTACACAGCCACGTGTGGCGCATTGCTTGGCCCAAGCTTGAAGGTCGTTCTGGAGCAGCTACGCAACACTCGCAACAACTCCAGTTCTCCCAACACTTGCGCCTTCTGCAACTCCAATAACACCTTTTCCCCCTTACTTACCACCGAAACCACCACATCCATACACGAACAACCTCAACCTCACTCTTGCCTGCCATGGCGACAAACCCAAATGCGTAGGCACATGCCCGAGATAGCCCCTCGCAGCGCGGAATGCTAATGCGATTTACAGCATCAACGTCAACGACCCTGGGCTCATTACGCTCGTGAACAAGCTCCAGGATGTCTTTACCACCGTAGGAGTACGTTACTCACCGTCGGGCGCATGTTGTCACATGAACGTCACCGCCATTTATCGAGTCCGTATACTGATGCCCGACCCAGGTCCAAAACCCGATAGATCTCCCCCAAATCGCCGTCGTTGGGTCGCAGTCTAGCGGAAAGAGTTCGGTACTCGAGAACATTGTCGGACGAGACTTGTGAGTGCTTGCGACGCAGGCTTGCGACAGCTTCTAACGACCAAACGCACAGTCTGCCTCGAGGAACCGGTATCGTGACCCGAAGACCGCTCATTCTCCAACTCATCAACCGCGCGGCGCAATCACAAACAAATGGCGTGTCTGAGGAGGCCAAGACGGCGGACAACCAGAACAACTCTGACGAGTGGGGCGAGTTTCTGCACATTCCTGGCCAAAAGTTCCACGACTTTGGCAAGATCAGGGAAGAAATCGTGCGGGAAACAGAGTCCAAGACGGGTCGCAATGCGGGTATCTCGCCGGCGCCCATCAACTTGCGGATATACTCGCCCAACGTCCTGACCCTCACGCTGGTCGATCTGCCTGGGCTGACCAAGGTGCCTGTCGGAGATCAGCCTAGGGATATCGAGCGGCAGATTCGCGAGATGGTCATGAAGCAGATTAGCAAGTCCAACGCCATCATCCTCGCCGTCACGGCAGCGAATACCGATCTGGCCAACTCGGATGGTCTGAAGCTCGCGCGAGAGGTCGACCCAGAAGGACAACGGACAATTGGAGTGTTGACCAAGGTCGATCTCATGGACGACGGAACAGACGTGGTGGATATTCTTGCTGGTCGCATTATCCCGCTGCGGTTGGGCTACGTACCTGTCGTGAACCGAGGGCAAAGGGACATTGAGAATAAGAAGGCGATTTCCTATGCGCTCGAGCACGAGAGGCAATTTTTTGAGAACCACAAGGCATACCGCAACAAAGCTGCTTACTGTGGTACGCCCTATCTTGCGCGCAAGCTGAACTTGGTACGTTTGATACATGTGATATGAGAATATCTTCTAACTCATTTAGATTCTCATGATGCATATCAAACAAACACTCCCCGACATCAAGGCACGCATAGCATCCTCGCTACAGAAGTATCAGGTAGAACTGGCATCACTCGGCAACTCGATGCTCGGCAACAGCTCGAACATTGTTCTTAACATGATCACAGAGTTTACCAACGAGTACAGGGGCGTTCTCGAGGGCAACAACCAAGAGTTGTCAGCAACAGAACTCTCCGGCGGCGCGCGCATCTCCTTTGTCTACCACGAACTATACGCCAATGGTGTCAAGGCCGTGGACCCGTTCGATCAGGTCAAGGATGTCGACATTCGGACTGTGCTATACAATTCTTCTGGCTCATCGCCCGCGTTGTTTGTTGGTACAACTGCGTTCGAGCTCATTGTAAAACAGCAGATCAGGCGACTTGAAGACCCCAGCATCAAGTGTGTAAGCTTGGTGTATGACGAGTTAATCCGCATCCTCGGCCAACTGCTCGCCAAGAACTCGTTCCGACGGTATCCCGCACTGAAGGAGAAGCTTCACGCTGTTGTAGTCAGCTTCTTCAAGAAGGCTATGGAGCCGACGAACAAGCTTGTCAAGGATCTTGTTTCGATGGAATCATGCTACATCAACACCGGCCATCCCGACTTCATCAATGGCTCACGCGCAATGGCCATTGTTCACGAGCGACACAACGCGAGCAAGCCGACGCAAGTGGATCCAAAGACAGGAAAGCCGATGCCGCCCGCTGTACCCCCACGGTCGATATCACCATCCCTCGACCCGAATGAGGGTGGTGGCTTCTTTGGCTCGTTCTTTGCGAGTAAGAACAAGAAGAAGATGGCAGCCATGGAGCCGCCACCATCCACGCTCAAGGCTTCTGGCACCCTTTCGGAAAAGGAAGTGCAGGAAGTTGAGGTCATCAGTAAGTATCTGCTTGATGAAAAAAAGCATCTCTGCGAAAACTAACACTTTGAAGAACTGCTCATCACATCCTACTTCAACATTGTCCGCCGGACAATGATCGACATGGTACCCAAAGCTATCATGTTGAACCTTGTGACCTGGACTCGGGAGAATATGCAGGGCGAGCTTCTGACCAACATGTACAAGACCGATGAGCTGGACGAATTGTTGAAGGAATCAGAATACACTGTTAGGAGGCGGAAGGACTGCCAGCAAATGGTGGAGAGCCTGGGCAAGGCGCAAGAGATTGTCAACCAAGTACAGTAACAGTAGTATGAGCGAGAGGGTGGGACCCGGATGTGAGCGGTGGATTGGATTGACTTTATCGCTGGCATGCTATGTAGGGTATTCTGGGGGCGCCATGAGCTAGAGATATTTTGAGCATGTTACTTGCATGGGTGTGAGAACGAGATGCCGTGTCAAAAGTGCCCTCTTGACGGCCATGCATGCGGAGTGCGCTAGCCCCAAAGCGGAGAAGGCCGCCCGAACGTCGAAAAGTCTCGAGAGCAAGCAGCACAATCAGCGACAGGCAACCGCCGCCATGCTGCTCCCACGAATACTCGCGCCCGTACGCACAACGATACAGCCCTCCTCGAAACTCGTCGTGCCATCGTCCCGCGCCCTCGACGTCCTCCGCGCCGCCAATGGCCCCTCCGCACCGCCCGCAACAACCACACTCCCCTTTGTACGATACGCCTCCCATCAATCGCAAGGACGGGCAAATGGCGCAAAGGACGGCCCTGGAAAGCGGCTAGGCGCGAAGAAAAGCGGAGGTAATGCAGCCCCCTTCGCATCTTCAACACTTGTATATCCATGTATATGTAATATCGTATCTAACAAGACCTTGCGCAGGCGAATACGCCATCCCCGGCAACATCATCTTCCGGCAGCGCGGCACCACGTGGTTCCCCGGCGAAAATTGCAAATTCGGACGGGATCACTGCATCTTCGCGACCGAGAGCGGGTACGTCAGATACTACAAGGACCCCAACATCCATCCGAAACGCCAGTTCATTGGCATCGCGCTGGAAAAAGATCATCGCTTGCCGTACCCCGTTACGGCGCCGAGGCAGCGACGTCTCGGCATGGTGGCTGTCGCGCGGGCCGTGGAGGGGGGTGAGCAGGGCGGTGTTGCGCCCGCAGATCCTGTGCAGGCTACTGGTGGTGCCAGTGCGCTGCAAGATGGTGCGGCCAAGGGCTTGACCATGGGTAGTCGCTATGCGTATCGCGAGGCGAATTGGCAGATTGGACGCGCGGCGGAACGGGCGGGCGTGCAGGTTAAGCAGTTCGTGCCGGGGAATAGGTGGCTGGCGTGGAGGAAGAGTCAGACGAGGATCAAGGCGACTCAGGAGCGGAAGAGGATGGTCAGTGCGAGTAAGAAGGACGGCAAGCCGAAGAAGGATCCGAGGAGGGGACGGCAGCGAGTGGCATAGGAACAGGAATGTATTTGGTTCCAGTACAGCTCTTCCTCGAGCGACCGACTGTGCCCCGGCTGCTTCGTCGACAATATCTATCGCTCTGTCCATCCCACTCCTCTCCCTTCACACCTCCGAAGCTCTTGGAACTTTGTTCAATCTACGATCCCAGCGCGCAAAACCCTCGACTTTTTACTCTCTGTCCACGCATAGCTAACTCATCCTTGTCTGTGCGTGTGTCTCTCGCAGCGTCAAGAGCGCCAGTCATGCTAGGACACCGAACCAAGCTCATGACGCGACTTGAGCCATGTCTGGGAACAGCAATCATGTTGGTATGTATCTGACCAACACCCAGTATAAAGCTTGCCTTTGTGACATTCTCACCGACGCAGAAAGTCCTTGTGCAGGAGAATCGTCTTGCTCGCGACCTTTGTGTGCCTACTGCTCAGTGCCTGCCCTCCTTCGTCTACCGCCTAATCCGTTCAAACTGAGGTAGCCTAATCCAGCCAGGAAGCGGAGGTAGAGCAGCTGCTTGACTCTTTCTCTCTACACCGGCAGGAATCGTCAAAACACTACCTAGATGGACTTTACTGGCTATTGTTTTTTTCCCTAGGCGGGCTCTGACTTATCTACACCTTTTTTTGGGGGGCGTAATTGTCTTGATGTGTCTAGAGCTTTCTGACGGGTTCATACGTGAAGCAACAAGTTTCCTTGACAAGGACCAACGACGAGTTTTCCTCTTCCTGCACACTCCCCACAAAGAAAAGATGCCGAGCAATTTCTCGCTATCATCCGGACGAACGGCCTGCTCATGGAGGCTCACGGCTTTGCAAGGCGGAATGTTCCTTGAAGCCTGTCGCACCAGCCACTCATGCGATAACAATGCGCAGAAAAACTGGAACAGTCGCCTTGAACGCCGCACTGTGCATGCTCTGTGGGAAACTCTCAAAGGCGAAGAGATCCCGATAAAGTACCTCGGTCTCGGTATCCGTCATGTCCGCCGCCAAGAGCTGCAGGATAAGTTTGGATTCTCCTGTTCATGCCGCCTCTGCTCATTACCACTGGGTACAAATGCGGTGTTAAATACCCAGCGCGGTGTTAATATTCACTGCAGTATTGTATAGATTTACTCTTTTACACTACACGAAGGCGATATTTACACAGCTCCAGTGTATATTACACTGTAGCAGTGTTTTTTTACCTGCTACTTTTATTAGTATATAAACTTTTTATATTAATTTCATTACTTGGGTCTAATAGTTTCCTTAAAGGACTTTGTATAGGCCTGTTACTTATGATTATAACAGAGTTACTATTAAGCCTAAGTAGTAAATAAAACTTTAGTGTTTACTGCTTAGACTGATTCTTGATTATATTTAACTCTTCTTTATCTCTATTAATCTTTTACCTTTTCTCTTTCTCTCTTCTTTAAACTTATAAAACTTAAGATCTTAACCTGCGCGTGTGTTAATTTACCTCTGCGCAGGTGTATTTTAGAGAGGTAAATAAAGAGACAGAAGAGAGTAAAAGTAGAAATAGATTAAACAAAAGAGAAATAATAAAGTTAAAAATAGTTTATAATTACTGTGTAAATATACCTAGACTATGTAAATATAGACGACTTTGCAGTGTTTCTAGGGGGAATTTTGCGGAATTTTTTTACGTAGTTTTACATAGTTCTACGCGGGGTATTTAACACCGCGTTTGTACCGCAGTGTACTAGCAGCAGAGAGCCAGCAAAATAACAAATGCTTGCAGAGAACTGACCTTCTGCATCAACTCGCGGGACAGGAAGGCGCGAGAATGAACTTTTCAGAGCGAACTCTTCGCTACGTGGATGAACGCATCCAGCTTTACAACAAACAAGACCAGGCGATATTGGCCTGCCGATGGCATACCTGGATGCTGCATAAATTTCTATCGCCAATGGTGACCTTGAGAGAAGACGCGTATTCACAGAAAGAGCAGTAGAGGGATAGCGCATGGCTCTGGGTTCTAATAGCGAAAAGGTGATCAAGTTCACATTACCAGCACAAAATCCTGCTAATCTTCTGCTTTGTAGTCTATGGATAAATTGGAAGACATGGCTGGGAGCGGCCCCTTCGGAGCTTCACGGGAAAGCCTTCGAAGACTGGCTCTGGCGAAGACAACAGCCACATGAGATACACCAATCGGGGTAGTTGACAAGCCTTCACAACTGTGATATCTTTCCTGACTTCAAAATCCTTCCCTATTGCTACCATGCTCTCAATATCTTTTAAGGCTCTGCATAGACCGATCATTCCTTGCGTCATTGGTGCTTGTTGGGTAAGATTACTAATTCCATGACGAAGCATCACTTGGAGCTCACGCTTGCCAATGTTAGCGGCAGAACAACACCCTTACACTTCTACACCAATGGTCTGGGCAGAGAGCCCACCGACGCTGAATATAAGACCGGATACACCGTCTCTGTATGCAAAATGCCAAACGTTTGCGCACGACGAACCCGGTATCAAACTTGTAGATCTGAAGATGCTCGAGGTACGCCGGTGCTCCTGTCTCTATTCGAATTTTCATTCAGAAGCACTAGCGTAAATCAAACATTTTGCTGATCTGCCCAGTCTCCGTGAACAAGTTATTCAAACTCAGCGACCGGATCCAACGACTCTCGGGTGTCGTGGAAGAGATGAGAATATGCCACAGGTGTAGCAAGAAGACGGCGTTATGGAAACGATGTGGGCAATGCGCACTGTTCTGGTATTGTGACAAAGGACGCGCCTTCTCTCTCTCTCGACCTTGGATGCAGGCTGACGTTCACTTGCAAGGCCTGGCAAAGCTCGAGTTGGGTGGACAGAGCTCATAGGGCTGATTGCAGGATGTTGAGAGATTCGGATTTGCGACGCCTGTTTGCCCTCGACTGGGATGCGCTGGAGAGCCGCGTGCAGTTTCCTCTCCATGTCACTTGATCTGTCTGGCGTAGACTGACACTAAAGAACATCTAGATTCTTTTGTCTTTTTTTTGCGTCGACTGTGAAAAGCGGGGGTTTGTCGCAGCGAGGATGGACAACGAGACTCTAATCTGAATGTAGTGTTGGCTTGTGATACTTGTGGCTTGACTTTCTACTTGTTTAGCGTCAGAACTGCCAATCCGCATAAGATGGAATGAAGAATCGGATTTCATGTGTATGATATGCGCAAGGCAAAGGTACTCAGCCATGGATTTGGGATTTTTGGTCTGGCACTCTTTGATACACTGACTTTTACAGGTTATGGGTTAAGCGTTATTGTGCATCATTTCTTGGGCAAAATACGCTATAGTAAGACTGAATCAAAACCTACTTAGATAGGGTTACAACAGCTCTCGTAAGGCGTTTTTGTGAATCGTAGTTCTTCTAGGTGAGAGATAAGACAAGTAATAACGTACAATCAAGTTAAAAAAGCTACCGTAACTTGGTGTAAAACACTAACTACATATAATCAAGAAAATGTATCAAAAAGCACAAACTTTGTATGCTGAAACGCGCCCCCAGCGCACTCTAAGGTAGCTTAGCAGGGTAAAAAATTTCACTCTAATCTCGTCCAACGCTGAGTGCTATTGTTGCGCCATGCAGATATTTTTGCCTTGCTAAGATTGGTGTATAGAGGAGATAACCGTGCAGTAGATTATTTTAACACAGGGGTCTTATTGTGCAATTCCCCTCTGTTGTTACCATTGGATTTCACTCCATTTCAACAGGGAACCAATGTATTTTCTTTTTGCTTGGGTATCATAAAGCTCCTTTCGCTTCTTAATTCCATGTGCTACTGCTTACCTGCAATCTTGAGCGTTTTCGGGTGAAAGCGCTCTTGTGCTCGAGTTGTGTTCAGTGGTGCGATCTTTCCGTCAAAAGAGCGTCACAGTGCGACTACATTGCGATACTTCATGGCCAGCACATGAGACTTGTAACAGTGATTTCGATTGGGTGCCAACGTTAGGACGCATAGGCTGCGGAACTGTAAGCTTGATGTACAGCCAATCAGACTTGCGGTACGAAGTACCGCATTGATCACGACGACAGAATGCACTTTCGATGAGGGGTGAAATTGAGTGTCTCTTCCTGATATCTAATGTGGGTGTTCTTGTAGGCGATTTTCGATCGTCCTACATTTTTCTACCTTTCGCTTATTTTGAGCGCGGCTTTTCCTCCCAAGGTTGTTCGTTATGGCGGATAGCGGTACTCAAGAAGAGAACTCTGCAGAAGGTGTGTTTAAAATAACTTAGGCAGTTGAATAAAGTGACCACCGCACCCAGGACTCTGACATTGTGCATAGATGTCGTACAAGCTTTGAGAGACCTCGAGGATTCCTACCGCCGAAGGGCGGTTTCAATCTGCGATCAAAACATCGGTGTATACATAAGAGAAATATTCCATGTCGCCCAACGAGATCACCACTTTGTCCTGGACGTTCGTCTAGCCATATACTCCATCATCTGTCGCAGTGAAATTAGGAATACTCGATGTTATAGAATTGCTCATAGCGCGCGGCGCTGACACAAACGCAAAATTCAAGGATCGGACTCCACGAGATCACGCTATAGACGAATATTTGCGTTGGCCTCTGATTGCCACTGTCTTCGTGCTGCATGATCAAATTAAATCAAACAGTAGGTCAGTTGAGATCATGGAAAGAATCCAAATTTCTGGCAATAATGAAAAGTATTACCTGAGCGAGATTTTAGTAAGATTAGGTGAAATGTTTGCACTAGGACCTAGCTGGTCTGGGTGTGACGCTGTGAGGCAAGACATTCGAATTCGAATTCATAAGCCTGTGATGAGAACCATTGATGGAATTTTCCAGAAGCGACGGCCTATGGCAAAGGAAGACGCTACTTGGATGTTCATACTTTCATCTCGACCCTATACTACCGTACCCGGCAATCCGCCTCTGAATTACCGGAATGCCCTGTACGATAAGGCGCCGTATAGTTCCTCCTATGTGCATGGATATAGGGCAATTGTGGTAATACATGTCCAATGAATTTCTTTGTAAACAACATTCTAGTCCCATTTCTGGCAATAGATACTATACAGGACTTTAACAAGAAGAGGAAAGAGTACGAGAGCAAGGACTCAAGTAAATTTGTCGATGGAGACATTGGCAAGAGTTTCGAGCGTATATTGAGGCCGTGTCCGGAGCGTACTCTTGACGAAGCGTACTACCCGTCTTTGGACAAAAACTTCTTGGAAGCCAGGAATATTGACCAGATCATTTCCAATGAGTATGTTAGAAACTCAGGTGTCGGATTTCACGAAGCCCCTATACTGATCGTACCACAACTTTGGATCTGGAAGCTAGACACGATCCTGCTTACTGCATGCCCCACGATGCGGCGATTTCCGGAATATAGATCAGTACTTGACATGGATCACCCAACTGGCTCAATGTCCACTGACCTCTACATTGGTGTGCTCCTCGCTACCGAGATTGTGAAATTTCAGGTCCGGTGTAGTGGCACCCCTCGGATATTTCCTCCGGCTCTCAGAATGTTCGAAACGGCAGTCATATCGACTCTGTCAGACGTTCAGACGTACCTCAAAACACGTCGTGGTCTTACAACTAAAGAGCAAAGGGACGAAGAACACAGATTGATACACAACATCTCCGACGTGCACAGCGAGCTTGACATGATACAGTCTATTTTAGATCAGCAGAAGCAGGTCTTTGATGCATTTCTGGCCGATAGCCAGGACTCTAGGAAACATGATATCGAGGTAGCCAAATCGGAGGCAGAAAGGTACCTCGGGTGGGAAAAACTGGAAGATGCGTGGCTCTTCATCGACTCGGCTCGAGTCATGCTCGACAAGTACACTCGACACATTACCAAGATCCACAAAGATGCAGATCGCGTAGAGAAGACCATCGAATCATTTCTCAACCTCCAGCGAACATATGCTACGATCGAAGATTCCCGGCACGGTCTAGTCATTGGTCTCGCCGCTCTCGCTTTCGCAATAGTAACCGTTATCTTCACCCCTCTGAACTTCATGATGAGCCTCTTTGCTTTGCCGATGGAGAATTTCGCGCAGAACCAAAAGCTCCTCTGGAATGGTGTCTTGGGTGAAAGTGATGCAACAAAAGTATATCGGACAAGTTACATTTGGGCATATACGGGTACGTTTACACTGTCATCTCCTTGGAAATCGGCTTGGATTTGCAACTTGGATCCCCATCGCGGGTCTATTGGCGTACGTGTATCTCAAAATCAACAGGCGATTTGAGAAACGAGACGATGGTGAGGTCGAACGCACAAATACCAGCAAAAAAGGCAGCAAGAAAACCCAAGACAAGCCAAGGCGATGGAACAGCTGGAAGAACATCAGATCCAAGAGGAAGACACTGGGAATTGAGCAACAGAACGAGGACGAGGAGCCGGAAAAAAAGATGGTGGGATATTTTGTCGTTGAGCACGAAAGATGTGATAGGTTCAGAGGTCGCAAGCGCCAGGACGCAGCAGCGAGTAATGTGTGAAAGTAACACCACCTTACGGTAAGATGCCCCCCCACTCCAGTGGAAGAAAAGTCACTCTGCTAAGATTGAGTAGTTTGGCTACGGGTCCAGGACATGTATTGGGCGGAACCTGGCCCTGGTCGAGCTGTATAAATTTGTAGGCCAATTTGTTCGCCAATTCGACGCCGAACTTGTCGACAAGCAAATGCCGTTCAAGCCCCGCTGTCAATGGTTTTTCCTACAGGATGACATGATGGTAAAGCTGAAAAAGTGAGCCTTCCCAACTTAGGTGCATTGCTTTGCTAGTGTTGTCAACAGCTCAGACAATGGCAATACTTTCTTTCATGATTGTCTATGTGAAAAGCATGCTATCGTCTCCGATAATGTTTCCACCTTTTCTATTGACACGCGCTGTTGGACAAGGTGCCACAGACTCGAATCCTGATGCAGCAATCTTTGAACTCTGTACTGGGTAATTTCCCTTCGTTGCAATCAGAATCGCTCACAACCTACCCTATGCCTCGTCAATTTGTACGCAAGGTCAATGCATCGTGGAGCAGCAAGCTGCTGTCCTGGGTAGACGATCAAACCTTTCGCGAAGACATGCAACAAATGATGTCTCGACGAGACACGTGTAAAAAGCTGAGCATGTATCTTGGTTTACGCAGTCGTGCCGGAAAAGCTCGCAGACTGTACAGCGTCGTAGATATGCTCGGCGTGTGTCCAACACGCCTACCCCTTCTTCCCTACAACCTGGTCAAACTCTGCCTTTCATCAAAGCCGCGTATCTCAGCTTCAATCTTCCCATCCCATCCCAGTGTATAACTCACTCTTGTACCTATCTCTGACATCTACGCACGGTTCTCATACACCCTAACAGTCTGCGTGGGCGCATTTGTAATCGACGAGTTAGGCATCTTGAACGGTCGAGTACGAGCTTACGAGGCGGAGTACTCGACTGATGAGCGATTTGCGGCGATTTGGCAGTCGTGAGAGTGATGGAGGAAGTTGCGGCTGTCAGGGGGTGCAGCAAGAAACATATGACGGAGTCTAGTCACGAGTAAGAGTGGAGAATGTGGTCGCTTTTCATCAAGTCGAGTTGAGATAGTTCCGTTTCTACTACAGCTTTGCGCCATCGACCCACACCAGTCCGCCTTTCTCCTCGGCAAACTGTTTGCCCTTACTCCAGCCCAACCACTGCTTCAACGTCTCTTCCCCGCCTGCACCAGGCATCAATCCCTTCTCGCTCCACCCACTACCTTTGACACCCTTTCCTTGACCCGTAGCCGCGTCTCTCCCGTCCCCGCCCTGATGCACCGCGTACGCCGGGCTCTTCTTCAACGTGACCGCCGGCCTTTGCTCATGCCCCTGCGCCTCCAACTCGCCGTGTGTAAAGACTGGCGTACAACACGCATCCGTGCCATCAAAGATATCCTCCCATTCTTGCCTCGTCTTCGACTTGAATGTTGTTGCGAAGTATGTCTTGAGAACGGGCCAATCCGCGCGGTCATCTCTGTTTCCCGGAAGATCCATCGCCTGCACGCCCAGCCCCTTCAGCAACGCAGCATAAAACTGCGGCTCGATGGCGCCGACAGCCATGTACTTCCCATCCTTCGTCTCATACGTATCGTAAAACGGCGCTCCGCCGTCCAACATGTTGGTTCCCCGCGGGCGCTTCCACACCTCCGTCTTCAGCCCCAGCCGCGGCATCGTCGCCAGCACCGCACTGCCATCCACCATGTTCGCCTCGACGACCTGTCCGAAGCCAGTCTTCTCACGCGCGAAAAGCGCGAGTAGGATGCCGAGGAAACACATGGCGCCGCCGCCCGCGAAATCTCCCACGAGGTTTCCTGGCGGGTATGGTTTCTCGCCAGCGCGTCCGAACAGCGCCAAGACGCCCGAGACAGCGATGTAGTTGATGTCGTGCCCCGCCATGTCCCTGTATTTCCCATCCCTCCTGAAGCCCGTCATCCGCGCGACGATGAGGCGCGGATTGAGCGGCAGCAGCACATCGTCAGGCGCCAATCCCGCCTTTTCGAGAACGCCGGGCCGGAAGGGGTCGATGAGCACGTCGACGGTGGGAATGAGCTTCTTGACGAGCGCAAGGCCCGCCGGCGATTTGAGGTTCACGCATACAGAGGTTTTGCGGCGCGTGAGTTGGTCCGGGGTGGGGAGCGGGGAGGGGCGGTCGAGGCGGAGGACGGTGGCGCCGTAGTCGGCGAGGAGGAGGCCTGCAAAGGGGCCTGTGGGGGGGTATAAGCTTTCATCGCATCGCAGGGAGGGAGGGCGGAAAGGACGGACCCGGTGCCAGGCCCGCGAATTCAAGCACGCGGATGCCCTTGAGCGGCGGGGCGTGGTGTTGTGTCGCCATGGCGCAGCGTGTGTGGCTGAGGGGTTCAAGGAGGATCGAGAGTGAAGCCGAGAAACATCGACTCCATCGGGATATCGGAAAGCGACATGCTCGACGTCGACATTGCTGGTTACGGAGGCGCCGGCCAAGGGACTCCCGCGGGGAAACGCGCTGTCGTGCCGAGGTCAGCGTGGTTGTCTCTCCTCAGATGGGGGTGTCACGTGGGCATGGCCTGTAGTCAGCCGATGCACGTGCTTCTCATCGTACGGAGTACACCCTCGACTACCCGGCCACCCGCCCACGAGCTTCGATCTTGATTGCACCGTCCCGCTTGATTTGCGTGAGTACCATCTACTGGATAGTCTGGTATATGCCAGGACGACTGTCTGCCGGTGCAATCATCAATGTACCCTCGTACCTCGTCCATGATTACACCGCCCATTGAAACCATCCTACCCCCCAACGCCGGTATCCAAAATGCCCCGCCATTCTTCCCACACTATATCAAGACTCTCCTCTCCCCATCCACCCCCATCCACCCATCAAACACAGGATAACTGATCCCATTCGCCCTCACCCTCGCCCGCCGCAACGCCTCCGCCCCCCGCGGCAGCGCGAGAATAACCTCGGGCTTGCGCACCACCACCGCAGGCAAGAACTTATTCGTCGCCATAGCAACTGGATGCGGGAGATTCTCTTCGCGAACAGCCCACACCAGCGGCGCAATGTCCGCGTCGCGCATGGCCACGCGCATCTCCGCCAGCCTGGAGCGCACGAGCGTGACCTGGGCGGAAATGGCCACGGGGTGAGCCATCTGTATGCCCGGGATGAGCAAGAAGGGCAGCAAGTCTTTGGCAATGGTGTAGACCTTGCCCATGACGCTTGTAGTTTCGTGCGCACATCTAGCCGTGTGCAGCATTTCCCAGTCCGCCGTCATGAGCCGCAGGATGGCGATGAGGCGGCGGATTCCGTCCGCCGTGTGCAGAGCCTCGAGACCGTGTAGGAAGCACACTGTCCCCGCGAAGCTGAGCTCAATGTACCGATTCGTCCCCAGGCGTTGCGGGCCGCCGCCGATACGTAGTAGGTCGACGTTGTAGTTCAGCGCAGGGATGTGGCGGACCTGCAGTATCGCTGAGTTGAAACCGCTCGTGACGTATGCGATGGACATGTTGAGAGACAGTGCGGCGCCAAATGCTCTGTAGATGGCGTTAGTGTCGCTCCAGAAGGCATGAGCTTCGGGAAGATGCAGGTCGTGGTGCTGCCAGTAGGCTTCCAAGGCGACCGCGTAGTTGTAGCACATGAAGGCGTGGTCGCGCTGCTTGGCTAAGAGGTACTTGTCGCCTTTGAACTTGAGGAACATGACGAGGCCGACGCCTTCGGACTTTGTGCGCGTTTTAGAATGCAGAATCTGTTGTTCGAGAGACCCTGGGAGTACGTGCTTGGTGTCCGAGAGTGATGGTGAGATCCACTGGCTGAGGTGTCCGCTTGGTACAAACATGGTGGAGAGGTTACAATAAGGCCCAAGGTAGATGCTGAAGCGCTTGACCAGATCGCAGTGCCTCTTGGTTTCCTGACCACGTGGAATGCGCACCTGGATCAGTGTGCGCTCTGCGTCTGAGATGCTGGTATACGAACGCTTGGTGTAGGCCAAGTCGTTCATGCGCATCACCTGCATGAACTTGCAGAAATACGCTTCTAGAACGAGAACCGACATGGATGAGCATGATGGCGAGGGGAAGCAGAGAATCCGGATCTCTTGTTGTCCTAGTGTCACCGGCGGCGGGTATCTGATTGATACGGCTATGCGGCCTGCCGGAGCGTCCTGGTCGACCACCCTCTGCCTATATCCGTGGACGTATGGATATGGTATGACCTTGCACGAGTCGGCACGATCAAGAGTGATGTACGGGACGCCCAGCCAGTGTGGATCAATGAGGAAAGCATGCCAGTTGATGTCGAGGCGGACCCATGCGAGACCTAAGTGTAGGTAGCTTTTGGCGAGACGATTGATCGCCTTGTTGACGCGCAAGACCGACGTGTTGAAGCGATAGCCGCGGAAAGTCGTGGCAGTTGGTGGTGCGATAGACTCACGAGGACTGAAGATGTAGCCTAGAATTGTGTTAAAAATTTCTGGTGGTAGTGCCTCCAGGAGTGAGGCTGCTCCGACCTCGGACATTTCAGTTCGAGTTGAGGTGAGCTGGTTGAGGTCGAGGGCGAGAGAGAGAGAGCGAGGCCGGGTGCGAACGAAAGGTTAAGGGCAGGAACGGCAAAGATCTATTTGCGAAGAGGTCTCGGTGGAAATGGCGGACCGCATGTCTCAGACTCTTCAGAAAATACTTTCACTTTTGGATTTTGTTGCTAGCGAAATTTGCGTTTTCTCTTCGTTTGCGACTTGGGACCGAAGTCAAATCAACCTCGCAGCCCCTCCGTCTCAACATGACCTAAATGCAATCAACTTTCGCCATTACGGCCTGTCCCATCATCTGAGACTCTGCATTTTTCGCGCTCCAAACATCTTCGATATCGCACATATCGCGCCGCAAGCTGAAAACCCCTTTTGACGTGTACATTTGATCGAAGCGCTCGCGCATCCATTGGCGTTGTGTAGCATGGGTCGCCTCGCAACCAGCGGTGATTAGGGGCCAAATATGTGCGGTAGTGAGAGGCGACCAGATGTCTACCCGTCGGATGTGGTCCAAATACTGTTACACATGGTCATGCTGATGGGATTTGGTTCGCCGATATCCAGCCATGTTCTACATATAAAGGTGAATAAAGGCTGCGTGGCGATGGACCTCAGCTGTAACTTGCGACTTGCTTCGGTAGCTTCGTTGGATGTATCGCCGAATCGCATCGCATCGTCAACAAAGTCTGTTGTATTCCTCTGTCACAGGTATTTTCTTCTTCGAACCGTGTGGTGTCACCGCTTTGATGGTATGTTGTAGATTTATTACAGTCGCAATCCGAGCGTGTCCGAGACGATATGAGTGTCTGGCCCACCATAAATGGCGAACAATGGGCTGGAGTAGACGAATTGGCGGAGGTGTAGAGTTATTACAAACTCGTCGAAGTGGCTTCTGTCATGGAACAAGTGTAAGTAACTGGGACGACCCCGCCTTTCGTCTTCCAATATCACCATCACATCAATTTACCAGCGCGACATGAGATTCCGCACTCAGATCTAGAAATTCACGGAACGCGAAGAAGCACGCCAGGTCAGCGTCCAATCTCATGAGCAAGCAACACGCTAGGTATGTACGAACACTGAATGTCTTAGCAAACCTGTCAGGAACGGCACGGAGCTTCACAAACACCCAGCCGTAAGGCCCCAACCCGATAGTTTGAACCCCAAGAACCGCACCTTGCGAAGGAGACGCACACCATCTGGGATGCCGGACGGCAGACAAGCTACTGTTGTACATTGTGGTCGCACTGTTGATCCGACCTCCAGCGCGTAAACATCTTGAACACAGCAGTGAAGAGGCGTCGAGGTCCATCACTGGATACATACATCTGCAGAGTCGAAAGCATTCTTCCTTGTTCGATAGTGCGATTGTGTACAGCTCCTATGACACCGCCTGCGCAACCGATGAAATGCGCAGCCAGCTCTAATGGAGCACTAGGTTTCCTCTCCGCAGCGCTGAATCGCAACCGCCCAATAGGGAATCTCGAGAACCCGATACAAAACGCAAAGGGAAGATGAGATGGCGCGGTTGAACTGTCTGATGGTGCGTGAAGGAACAAGCCTGATTGTTGCGAACGCGAAAATTTATCTGAGATCCAGAAACGCGCTAGTCGGCAACGCTAGGCCGAAAGAAACCACGCCTCCACTCCAACGACGACTACAATCCTTTGCAACACTCGCTGCTGTCTGGGATGCTCATTGCGAAATGACCCTGAACAGACCTGCATCGTGTTAATAACATAGTATTCGTATTGAGGACTAAACTGCAAGTCATTGTTAATGTTGTGCCGCCTCCAGGAAGCACACAAACACTTCAAGCATCGATTACGGACGTGACCATGATGTGGAGAAATACAATTGGTCCCTTTCTAGTAGATGCTAGGGCATTCACTAGTCTGGACAGCAGCAATATTCCAAAACCTCCTTATTGTATTGACAAAACACATGATCTCAAGCCACTGATAGCCTAAATCCTCTACTTCACCGCAGTCGAGACCAAAGACTCGGGGGAACGTAGCTTCTTGGTCTTTATGCTCGTTATTATTATGGAAAGACTGCAATTGCACAACTGGGATGACTTCAGACACTTAAATCTTCAACCTTTTCAACCAATCGTACCAGCGTGCATATCGATGGCGAATCATTTGCAATCCGTTAAGAATCTGCCAGCCTAATAGCGACCTTGAAGATGCAGATTGTGCACAAGTAAAGTCTCGCTGCGAAAATGAGGTTGACATTACATTGCGGAGTGTCGAGAAGTCGTGTCACATGATCAACTTATCACTAATGTTTTGAGACGAACATAGAACAGGACCGGCACAGCCAACGAAATTCCAGTATGAGAGTCTATCATGTACAAGAGCCGCACCTAAACCAATTCCTAATCAAACCAACCCATGTGACCGAGCAAAGACACCCTGTACTATGTCTTATCACTACCCACACCCACATGAAACACCTCTTTCCTATTATCGCCACTACTTTTCTTCTCTTTCTCACAACGCTATCGCTGTAGCCATTACGCGCAAGCTATAGATGCACCGGCACAACACTACTGTATCTACTGGCCTTCTTTCCTTTTAACTAAACGAATCGCTCCGGCTGCTTCTAAGCAACAGCTTACTGTGACCAAAACTTAGTAGCGGCGTATTACTCCAGGGATGAGAGATTGATATCTTCGGGTATTCTGTCAGCAGATTCGAGGTTAGTAAAGAGACGAGTAGCGCGTGCCTTTGGAACGAAAGCCAATGTAAAAAATGTCTAGATAATGTAGGATTTACATTGGAATGATTGGAGACATCTAATGCTCAGGGGCGTGATTTGAAAATTGTATCATTAGATTTGCAGGAGATAAAAGTTGAAAGTATCAGAGCACAATGTAACCATGAAGTTGAATATCTAATTTGTTACCGTTTCTAGGGTCAAAGCACGTAGAGAGCCTAAGTACCTTTCGGCTTACCTATTCCTACTGTGCTTCTCTTTGAGTCTGTCCTCTTTGGCTGATGTTCTGACATGCAAGAGGCTATTGCGCGAAAATCGTGGTTTGCATGGGTGTTGCGGACTCCTCCGTTTAAGGAAGGGATGACTGTTGGAGGATAGTATGGGCGGCAGTAAGCGGGGGTGGATTTAGGTTCAAACAAAGAACTTCTGTGGCAGAATCTTAATGTGTCATCAAGTATGACATTGATTCAAGTTGTCTGGTATGGAGCATTGTTTGTGATAAATGTTAGTGCATATTGTGTCTTCAATGCAGCCATGTGTGAATCATTAGGTGAAAAATAAAGAAACAGGTTTATTCTCTACAGAAACTGCGTGAAGGAGACTCTGTTTCTATCCCGTGCTACAGAACGGAATCCTTCAGAATTGACAGCCCTCAAAGCCATTCTGCCTCACTAGGGTCTTTTTGCCACCAAGATTGGACATCTAGACACAGTACCAATCGTTGATCGAGTCCAGCTCACTCTCCTCATCGTGGCCATCAGGCACCCATCCGTCAGCAACCAAAACCCAAACCCCAGCCTTCTTGGACTCGACTAGATCTGCGTACTTGGTCATGTAAGTCAACACGCCATGGTGGCGTAAGACCTCGGGTATGACAGACACGTGCACGCGCCACACCACGGGCTTGATGTTCTCAGCGAACCAGCCCCGCCACTTGTCAACCACGGGGGCAAGATCTGTGTACTTGACACCAGTACCGCGCATTTCGTCGAGCATCTCGAATGCTTTGTCGAAAAGTGCTGTTGGGTTCGGTTTACGCATATACTCTGTCTGGAAAATGACTGATCTGCCATGTGCTACAAGTCGCGTCCAAGCTCCGATATGCTTTTTGGTGGGAATGTAGCAGAAGATGCAGTATAGGCCTGAGACAAGGAGGTTCCATGCCACAAACTCTTCCGGGACGTTTAAGTCGTTAGCACACGGAACAAGTATTGGATCGGGTATGTGCGTCAATCTAAGTTCAGCTTCGTCTGGTCCTTCGCAATCGGCCGAGAAGTTCATAATGGCCGCGGTTTTGTAGTGAGAATCGAGTCCAGACATAGAAAGGAAGATGAACTTGTCTTCGTGGAAATCGCCCTGAAAAAGTGTTTCTGCCGAATCCTTCTGATAAGCCATGCTCTTGAACAGGCGGGTCGCTTGTGGACAGGCCACAAGTGCAACACGGCTCTTACGTTCACAGAGTTGAACGATTACAATTCCCAGAAGACGTACAAGATGGCTGATCTGTTCGGCCAGGTAGTTGTCGACAGTGTTTGTGCCTTTAGTGATCGACTGTTCGATAGCCACCGTATGCGTCGAATCCTCGAAACCTTGTATGCAAACCTCATTCAGTGGGCCTTGAAACATGCGGAAGAGATTCAAGAGACTCTTCATATTATGTGACGGAAAGTTTCCGTGCACATCGACCCGTATCTTCAGCCCATGTTGGCCGACTTTGGCAGTTGTGTTCGAGGATGCATTGGTGGCATCTGCAAGAAGTGGAGTACCTGGCATGATACGAGTAGCATAGACAAGTTCCATGACGCGAACCTCTCGAAGAAAAGACTCAAAGTTCTCTACGTGCACCAAGAACAGCTGTCGATGCGACTTTGACGGGGGCCAAAGTTGGAGCGCTTGAAGCCCCATGGTGATGTGGGCGCGATACAGTTGTACCAGGACCTGCATAATTCCGACTGGAAGACTAGCTGCGTCTTCGGGATCAACCACAATGAATGGTACAGAAAGACACGCTCGTGGTAGTAGTAGATCGCTGCAATAGATATCGAAGAATACCCATTTGTTGACAGCGTAGAGGACTGTCTTTACGATGGCTGAGATATCCTTGTTGACTCGGAGAATGTCGGTCTTAGTATGCGGTCGATTCTGGAGACGAAAGGGCCATGGCTGTGTTGATATGGCACGCAAGTTTCCTGTAGCTGCAACGGGCGGGCCAAGTAACTCTTCGACGACTTTTACTTTTACCTCTGCGGGTAGGTCTTCGAATCGAAAGGCATCGTCCTGGATGATGTCTTGCAGTTCAACCATGTTGGGTGAGAAGGGTTCACTTGTGTCTGTCTGCTTGGGAGGAGTAAGATCAGTTGGGAAGAATTTGATCGAGGACAATATGGCAAGCAGCTCCACGGCGCGGTGAATTGAAGTGATCTGCCATGGGCTGTTGCCAAGGCAACATCATGATATTGGTGACGCAATGTGTCGTAACAACATGAAGAGAATTGTGGATCTACGTTGTGTCCATTGATAATGGTCCGCGCGTGCTTCCAAGCAAACGCTTGAGTAACTTGTGCTTCAAGGGATCATTTCGATTGTAGCGGACAGCGGACACCAGCTAAATTTGCCTTGCGACGTACTGTATCATCTTCTATTACCTTATTTCAATAAGCTATGACTTGAAAACACAATGTTGTGACACTGCCTTCAAAGGCTGTTAAGCGGAAGCTTATATGGTACGTAAGTTTCTTAAATAAGCCGAAGAAACAAGTGAGACTACTCAGATTATTTGTCGCTAGACAACAATTAGTGCGTTGTCTTTATTTTTCGAGAACGATAGGGGTGTAGTAACGCCGAGTATCACGCAAGGCTACAGCACGATATGAAGTGCACTATACCTGTAGTCTAGATAGGATGGTGAACGTCTTTCAAAATGTTATAACAGAAATCTAGGCTGGAAGAAAGGTAACGCTTATAGCTTCGAGAGCAGAGTGACCTCGAGAGTAACGATACGCTGACCAAAAGATATTCTTTGTGTAGGTCTGTACTGTTCACTATAACATCGAACTTCAAAGGTTTCGGGTGGTAGACTGTCCTCGTTAATCTTATAGTCTAGAAGCACTACATAGGCTCGTAGCCGCCGTGCTTAAGATCAATCCTAATAATACATTAAAGGTAGATGCGGGCATTAGAGATGGGTGGTCATAATTGTCCTGTTTACAGACTCCACAGAAACAAATATAAAAGCAACTTAATGGTAGTAGCATAAGATAGTTGTAAGGAGACGCGAAGGGAATAATTTACGTTCCCCGACCAATTTCATCAGTGGTAATAGTGGAGCCTTCTACAGCATTGGAGCCAAAGATCGCACGGCCTTCGACAAATTCTTGGTGATCTAGGCGGATGACAATGTCTAGACGTAAAATTAGAGTTGAAAATACTTTGTATAGAGAGGTTATTGACGAGCTTACCTACAACGAATAAGAAAGTACATTTGAAGCTCAAACCTGATCTCCGAAAATAAGTGGGACGGCAGCTACCCAGTACCTTATATAATTGGGACAGTAGAACATTGTGAGAAAGCGTTTCAGCGCCCAAAATTAACGTATTCATATGCAGTTATGTCTCTATTTTCGCTAGCTGACAATTAAAAACTAGGCCCAAGGTACTGTCCCTTATCGCGACGCAAAAGAAGGCAGTTTTGTAGCGCGTGCACTCGTCCGTGGTCCCAATGTGTATCATGAACACGGGATACCAATTCAAATGATAACGTCTTCGAATTTTCCTGATGTAGAACGAGATTGAATCGTGATGGCAGATGCACGGGGACCTGATGACGGTGCAGAGGATGCGGAATGGTACTGCATTTGACTGTTGGAGCACGGCTGCAAAGACATCCTTGTTACACTGGGGTACAAATGTGGTGTTAAATACCCAGCGCGGTGTTAATATACACTGCAGTATTGTGTAAATTTACTCTTTAACACTACACGTAAGGGATATTTACACAGCTGCAAGGTTTTTTACACTAGAGTAGTGTTTTTCTACCTACTACTTTTATTAGTATAAATTTTTTTTGCGTTATATGTAAGATTTTAGTGTTTACTACTAAGACTTTTTCTTGCTTATTTTTAACTCCTCTCTATCTCTACTAATTTTCTATTTTTTTTCTCTCTCTCTGTTTTAAACCTACTAAACCCTAGATTTTGACCTGCATGTGTACTATCCTGCTTTTGTGTAAGCGTATTCTAGAGAGGTAAAGTAAGAAGTAAGACGCAAGAAGAGTAGATAGAAGAGAAGTAGATATAGATTAAACAGAGGAGAAATAACAAAGCTAAAAATAGTGTATAATTACTGTGTAAATTTACCTAGACTGTGTAAATATAGACAACTTTGCGGTGTTTCTAGGGGGAATTCTGCGGGGTTTTTTTACACGATTCCACGCGGGGTATTTAACACCGCGTTTGTACTGCAGTGTTATTGGAAAAATGGGACAGCTTTCATGGTCGCGAACGAACCTAGGCAGAAGGAGGGAAGTAGGTTATGACTGGGTGTGTTGTAACGTGTATAGATTCTATCGAATGGAGCAGGGAAGGTGGTAGGTCTAGCGCCGGTTAAAGGCGGGACTGAATGGCTATGTTCGTAAATAGGAATGCTTATGGTATTCACAACGTTTGCAGCTTTGCTCGGCTGAGATGGATTACAGAATGTAAGATGAAAAGGATTGTTAAAGTAGACCTAACTTTGCAATGTCGACATTATGCCTTGAGGCTGTGCTCGTTACTAATTCATCACCTCATCCACGAATCCGCTTACACTCACCTTCCCCGTGGCATGAAACATTTTACCAGTGTCCAATTCGTGACTCAAGCTCAGCATGTCGTGATCCCCTAGCCTCTAGTGCGCCAAGTTTTGGCTTGTAAGTTGCAGGGCGTGCTGGTAGTCGTTCACGCGCAAAGCGCAACGCCGAAGGAGGTCGTGCGAGTGTGGTGTGATCTGAGCTAATAAGAGCGGTTAAGACACCACATTGCATGCGCACCACCAAAGGGAAACCCACATCGCTTGGCTTTGGAAAAACATATCCATTCTCTTGGTCTCTCGCGCTTTGAATCAATTCTCCGACTTGCCATTTTTTCGACTTGAGATTGGGTTGTCAGTCAGCCAAAGGAAACTGAACTATATTTGTCTATGGAACAGGGAGCGGATTAGGCAGCGGAATATCTAGCAGCAATTCTCAATCTCTGACCGAGCAAGGGACACTCCAGCTTTGAAACGCGCGATCGCACATGTGCTTCATCGTGCATCCTGAAGGCTAAGATTGAGCCGCGGCTGTAGTAAGTAACCCCTGGATAGTTAAGGAGTCGCGCGCCGCAAATCTTTGCTGCGACGTGAAATTTGCTTTTGGCTTCGATTGATCGTTGTTTGCTAACCTGGGTACTTGGTTTGTTAAAGAAGACGATTGTTGGAAAGTGAACAGCACGCGACCATACCGGCACCTACCCACTTTCACATCGCGACCACACGGCTACATACAAGAACAACACCACCACTTTTACCAACTTTCAAGCCCATCAACTCACGCGCATCCCGTACAGGATACCCTCTTTCCTCATCAAACGAAACCACATATTACACCCAAGATGGCCATCTCAACACAAGCTTTTACGCAATTCCGCCGCTATTCCACAGCTCTCCCACGCGATCCTCACTACCGACTGAAAGCGAGTCTTGCAACCGCCTATATAGTCTCAGCGCTCGCATTACCGTTTGTGCCGCCGCTGCTGGAGACTAGGAGGGCGAAGGCAGACGGGAGTTATTTGACTAGGTACATCATTTCTATCGCGGGCTTGAAGGAGTATATAGGACGATAAAATGTACTAACAGGTGCATAGGGAGAATGCGTATTGCCCGTCGCAGTATCTGGGTTGTGCGCACTAGGTCTTTGTCCCATACAATATTTTGTTCCTCGAGTTTGAGTGTAGCATGCTCAGAGGATATGAACATCTTGATTACACGGCACAGCATGAGAGGTTTACTTTCAGATGGCAGTTGCATGGATACGCAATAGCATTATTGAACATTGGGTTTCGTCGAGTTCAGAGAAATCGGTGTAGGTGAATCTGATTGCTGATGTTGCGAGTGAAGGCGCCAGCGGTCCAGATGCGTGCTGCCAGGTGTCACGCGATTGGCCAGTGCACTTCCCCGCGCCCGCCCACGCTACTTCGTACTTCGCCCTAGCACCTCTCCTCGCGCTTTAACAATCAACGCGTCCAGTCTACATATGTTGCAAAACTAAAACACATTCAACTCTCATCATCGCCAGTACTCAATTCACTCCTGCTGTAGATTTCGCGCAAGTACATCTTCGGCGAATCAGAGTGCGCCAGCTAATTACCTAATCCTGAAGCACCCAACTATCAACCAACCTCCCAACCATCAACCAACCGGCAGCCTCGCAGCCTAAGCTACTCACCATGGCATCCGCCCTTTTAGGAAGTGCGGATAGCCGCCTACCTACGGAGCTTGTCCTCCTCATAGTCGAATACGTCGCGGACGACAAATACAGCCTATGCAGGCTTGCGCAAACATGCCGCGCTATGCAACACCTCGCCGAAGAGCACATCTACAAGACAATCCAGCTGCTCACTGTGCGCCACCTGGAAGACATCATCTATGCCTTTGAACAGCGCCATGAGCGCATTCAAGCAGTGCATAAACTCAGTCTACAATACCAGTATCGCGAACAGGATCTCGAACTTGCCCTCCAGGATCGATCCGCCTTCAACGAGTGTATATCCCAAATGGTCAACCTACGGGAGTGGCATATCGAGAGCCCGTACGACAACTGCCACTGGGACGACGATTCTGGGCCAGACGAATGGGTCCAAAACGACATGAAAACATTCCAACTCCAACTGCAACATGCTTGTGAGCACGTACAGGCGCTACGCGGGATGGGATACGAGGCAGATCGATTAGTCGGACTGGCTTCGCTGGAAAGTCTCACGATCCACTCGCATGGCATTAGTTCAGACTTTTGGGATCTGGGAAACTTTGACTGTCTATTCCGCCACCCCGCGCTCCGTCACCTTCACATCTCTTGCGTATCGCTCGTCGAGGAGATCCCAAGCCTTCAAGCGCATATGAGTAAAACACCGCTGGCGACACTCGTTTTCGACGAATGCGAGATAAGCCCAGAGGCCTTGAAGGACGTATTGCGCGTACCAGCAAAGCTCAAGCACTTGACGTTGGGCGAGAACGTGTGGAATACACGTGCGTCCAAGACCTGCAAGCCGAGACTGAACAGGAACATCAAGGTTTCGATGGCGGCTCTCGACCAGGTTGCACATTCACTTGAGACTCTGACGCACAGGGACCCGAGCTGGAAACTTGATCCCGAGTCTCACAAGGCGCGACGAATGAAACCTCCCGGGGAAGGAATGCGAAACTACCACGCTCTCAAGTACTTACAGTGCGAAACAAACTCCTTTCTGCATCAGGCAATTATCATGAATCACGAAGTCGCGCCACCAAATCTCGAGACATTACGACTGGCTCGACATTGGGACGAGACGGTCGACTTCTTTGAACGCCCACCTGAGATTGAAACGTATCTTGCGCTGCCAGCACTCACAACGCTAGAGCTAATGCAGGCGTCGGCTCCCCGGAAAGAGACGTCGGATGAGAATTACATATGCGATGCTGAGCGCGTGCGAAATCGCCACGCGTACGCCTTCAAGCTGCACAAAGCAGGCATCAACCTCAGGGTGCTCGTAGAGATGCACAAGGAGCGACTGATTCCACCGTACCTGCACGGGGAGACTCAGCCTGTCGCAGCATGCCTTTACAATGCGAACGACGTGGGCTTCAAGCACAAATACACTGAAGCAATGGTGACAGCTGCAGCCCGCGAGTTCGGAACAACTCCGATGGTGGGACTCCAGTATAACCCCGTTGATGACAACATGCCCGAGTCCGACCGCCTCAGCGACAGCGACATCCATCATCACAAGCTTGAAAATCGACACACGCTCACTAAGCTCAAGGAATCTTTTATTCGCAGAGGACGTCTTTACAACTTGGATTTTGGAGACGACGTGGACGAATATGACGGGGTTGTTCTCGCGGCAGACCATGGCAGTGCGCATCATGTTAATATTTTCGATATTGCCATGAATCACGGCGATCTGGGTCTTGTGTTTCCTGAGTATAATGAAGAGCTGTACATTGAGGTATATGACTCGACGGGCTCAGAGGACGACGAAGACGACGAAGATGAGGATGAAGAGATGGGAGATGTGGACGTGCCCAATGATTTGGACTAGGTGGGAGACTCGCAAATTCGCTATCATTGGCGGCTAAATCATATTACCCCAGCAGGGGCTGAAGAGCACCATCCAACTGCACCATGTAGCGTCAGCTTATGCCATCCCTCACTCCACTGCCACACCATTCATGATACCACTTCCAGCCTGCGCAGACACCTCAACGTGTCAAATCCTGACATCATGGCCTATTTCCATATACTTTGCTATTCAGTATCGCTTTGACCTGTTTCCACTCCGCACTTCACATAACAAAAGCTCGAGCGAAAACCCTTTACCCGCGGTCGGAAAACCCTCCCTCTTCCACCCCGCGCAGCTACCATCAACTCCCAAGCACCCCGCTTAGGAACAAAGCATAGTCCTAGAACAAAGCAGGATAACACCATGGACCAAGAATTTCCAAGTCTAAAAAGGGTCTCTTCGCACGTCTCGAGAATCGCGAATAATGTCGAGACGCGCACCCTTGTACCAGTAGAAAACCCGCCTACTTATCGGCGGGGAGAAGCATATAAAGTATCAAGGTGATGATTGCGGAGCGGCTAGTGGCTCGTTTTGTTTTGTAAGTTGTCGCTGTTAGGCTCGATTGCGCGGCTTCATGTACGTTACGCGGTGTCGTTTTCAAGGACAAGCTACACTGAATCGGACGATGGGTTTGGGATGGGAGGGATGGGGTTGGGCGGGGTATAGTGCTGGCATGGACTTTCGAGGTACGGCCATTTGCAGAGACGATGTGTTGGTGGATCGCAAGTATGGTTACGACGGTGGTCATGGTACTAGCGACGATACATTTGAGGCAGTGATACTGCTTGCATGGCTGTATCTTCTGGCTGAGATGTTTAGTTTGTTGATATTTTTTCCTGTCAGCGGTTGTGAACTACGACGTGATAGCACAGTCTCGAAATGTCTGCCTGGAGTGACTAACATGTGCTTGATATTGTTCGTCATCACTGTGTCTTTCACTTCGCCTTCACCTGCAATGACGCAATATGCGAATCCCGTTGCTATGGCACTGAATAGAAGCGTTTGCACGACAACACCGCGACGATAAAATATACTCGCTGCGTAGTCCGCCTTTCCATCACTTCCACCTACAACACATCGCAACAGCAAGTCGCAGGCTACACTGTCCCAAACACGGCAAACAACTACTCCGCAGTCCTTCGCGCCAGCACCAACAACAAAATGCAACCTCCCGAAGGCCCAAGGCCGATAGAAGCCTCACCACCGCCCTCTCGAAAACGCCCAGCAGACACGCTCTCCCCCACCGCCTCACCACCACGACCCTCGGCCTCGGCCTCGAGCAGCGCAACCAACACCACCCCACGAATCCTGCACCGCCACCGCCACCGCCGCCGCAACGTCGCCGCAACCATCTGGGGCCCCGACTTCCCAGCCACACCCACATGCACAACGACCCAAGCCAACCCTCACCCTCACCCTGACCCTGACCCTCCGCCACGCCCACCCCGCCGCCCGTTCAACATCTACAAATCCCTCCTGCGCCACCCAACCCTCTTCCACGCCCTGGTTCTCGCGCTCCCGCTGCCCACGGCGCTCTCCCTCTACGCCATCGACAAGGAATTCCACTACCTGTTCAATCTGTACAGCGTCTCGCTTATCCACGACTACGTGCGCGCCTGGTATCCCGTGACGTCGCGCGTGTTTTCGTGGGCCATGTATCCCGAGCTCATGATTTCGGATCCGATGCTTAGGCCCATGGATGGGCGGGTGTGGTTGGCGAGGGATGTCGGGGGGTGGAAGTGGGTTAGTATGGTTGCGGTGAGGGAGGTGGTGGTTGGTGGGATTTTGGCGAGTGTGGGGATAGGGGCTGGGGAGGGGGTGGTGGGGCGTGGGGTGGAGGAGGCCGTGTCTAAGTTTTGGCTTGTCATGGAGATGAAGGAGGGGGTGCAGCGGGAAGCGTATCTGAGACATGGGGATGTCTGGCGCGATGAGGATTTCTTTTGGTTTGCGTTTTTCTTGGTGAGATTGGATCTAAGACTGTCGGATCCGGTGCTGGGGTCTGCACCGGGCCATTTGTCCCATCTCCTCCTCTCGCAAAAGTCGCTGTCGACGCTGTACTATGTCCTCACGCGCACTATCGTCCTCGACTACGATCTTACGACGGATTTCGTTATACGCACCTACCTCCCCGAGGATCTGGACAGTGATGCGTTTCCGTGGCTGGATGACGAGGTGGATAATGGGGTGCCGGAGGAGTGGTGGGGTATACAGATGCGTCAAGGGTGGGAAATTGATGGGGAGAGGATGGAGAGTGCGGTGGATATGGTGATTGAGGAGGGGATCAGGAGACAATTGCATATTCAGAGGTGGTTGGTGGATTTTGTCATGTGGGGGTATGGAGAGGGGGAGGGGATGAAGAAAGACACTTGGCCAACGAAGAGGAAGAGAGAGAAGATGATCAGGGGGTTGGATGAGAGGTTTGGGCTGACAAGCAACACGGTTGAGGGAGGCGGTGATGTCGCCCGCACTTGAACCATGATTGAGGGAGTACCGAGGCTTCGTGCACGCGGAGATTGGCATGGATCAAAAATCCAAAGAGAAATGTTCTCGAGTCAACAGTGGCATTGAGAAGCTACGCATAGGCAAGAGTATGATCCTCGCGGAAAGTCGCTGTTCTAGATTAGCATAGCACAAGCGAGGCCTTTCCAACTCACCATTCAAACCCAACGAGGTCTCGCCTCCAGCGACCGAAGACCCCGTGACAATGAGCTCGCCAGCAATCTTTTCGTCCGTAGTCTTGTGCTGTGGCGTGTCCTTTACCTTGACCTCCAAGCTGCTAAGGGGCACGCCGAAATGGCTATGCTTGTTTGATGGTGCAGGTCCTCGGCGGTAGTCGTAGACGTTCGTCTGAGCAACTGCACCTGCGACCTTGGCTGCAGTCAATGCATACAAAACGCGGGCCTTGGTGTAGATCCTCAAGTCGGACAAGTCCTCGGAGCTCAGTGGAGGCGTGTTGAGGCCTGCACGCTCAGAGACGAACAGGAGGCGTAGCTTTCCAGGCGTGGTGCCGAGTATCGCTCTCGGAGGCGCAATCCATCTCGTCAGCAAGTTGTCGGTGGGCAGACGTCCGGCGGTCAGCATGCGGGTTTCGAGGTAGTGGGCGAATTTCTTGGGTCCGTTCAAAGCGAGGGAGCTGGTTGTGCTGTGGAGCTTCGCGGCGGTTTCGGCAGACACGACTGCGATGGTTGGAGCGATGGAGCGAGTGGCCAAGGTGAGATCGACGCCGGGTGCAGCGACTGAGTTGATGATGAGGGTGGAATGAGAGAAGAGGGCGGCCAGAGTGAGACAAAGACTGTACGAGTGTGTAAATGCGTCGGCTGGTAGGAACGTGTCTGAAGAGTTGAAGCGCTGTGCGGCAGGGAGTGCCGTGATGAGGGATCCAACGGCGGCAGCGAGGTTCTGCAATGTCAGCGGGCGCTCAAGATATTTTCGCAGTGTCGCATACCTGCTGAGTGAACTCGACCATTTCCGCAGGTTTGCCAACAGCCTCCTGCCAGAGAAAGACAATGCCAGGAGCCTTCTCGCTGCCCGTAGGCAGAGCAGCGGCACCCTGGGCGTCCTGGACCAGCTCATGCCATACAGAAACGTCGATTTTCCCACCAATACCCTCTGGCACCTCGCTCCAGTCCATGTGCCGACTGGTCTTCTCCACGGTCCACATGATCTGGCGGAGGCCGGAAGCGCCGCGAATGACGTCGGAGAGGGGGACGGAGCCGGCCTCGGCGATCAAGGCATCGGCCCTGGTCTGGACGAGGAGCTGGACGAGCGTCGTGTGCGGCTGGTTGTAGGGGATCAGCACGGGGGTGAAGGCGTAGAAGGCGCCGGCGAAGAGGGCGGCGAGGAACTCGATGCTGTTGGGCAGGTAGATGGCGACCCTCTTGGCGCCGTGGTCCCTGAGGTGCTGGCCCACGACGGCAATCTCCTTGGCGATGCCGTCGACGTTGTGTTCCGAGAGGCCGTCGTTGCCGTGGACGGTCATGACGGTGGCTGTGCCTGCGGAAGCGGCAGCCCGGTCGAGGGGGATGTCGCCGACGACGCGGCGCCAGATGTCTCGCAGGTCGCCATCCTGGCCGGCCGAGTACATGGGCGCACCCGCGGGCCTGACAGCGAGGCCGGTGCGCAGCGGGTCTGGCGTGTGTCAGCAGGCAGCAGGGCATTTGGGGGGATGCGGGCGCAGTGCTCACAGCCGTGGGGGGTCTCGGGGGCCCTGAAGACGGCCGACTCGCCGGGCTGTCGCACGTACGACGCCTGGGCCTGGCGCGCGAGGAGCAGCGGGTGCGTGTCGGCGTCGGCCGTGTCGTAGAGGAGCCAGCTCAGGTAGGCCAGGAGGCCGAGGGCGAGCAGCGTCGAGGACAGGTTCCAGTCGTCGAGCATGGCGGAGAGGGCGCCATCCAGCTGGTGGAGGAGGCCGCCCATGAGCGCGTGGGGTCGCGAGGGTGGCAGTCGTACAGTCGTACGCGGGGTGAATGAGGGGACGGGGGAGTGGATTGTGGGTGAATGAGGGGACGGGGGAGTGGATTGTGGGCGAATGAGGGGACGGGGGAGTGGATTGTGGGTGAATGGCGGCGGCGGGGTCGTGAGTGGATTGTGGGTGAATGAGGGGACGGGGGAGTGGATTGTGGGTGAATGAGGGGACGGGGGAGTGGATTGTGGGTGAATGGCGGCGGCGGGGTCGTGAGTGGATTGTGGGTTGTGGCGGGGTGAATGGCGGCGCGGCGAATAGATGGCGGCGAGAGCCGATTGGCCGGCGCTCGGGCGGGAACTCACAATAACACCACCACGCCTTGGACCACCCACCGCCCAAACAATGCTGCTGAACTAACCCCACGGGAACACGCCAACACCAATCCCCATCCCATCCCATCCCCATCCCCATCCCCATCCCCATCCCCATGGCCCCCGCAACTCCCGCAACTCCCTCGACGCCCGCGACCCCAGCCGCCGCGCAGCCCCCGCCACACACGCCCAGCGGCTCCTGGAAGCACCCCCGGTTCGACGAGATTGCCCGCCGCCACTATGCCACCACCTTTGACGAGCGCAACGTGCGCGCCATAGCCGCCAACGCCGCGCTCCTCTTCCTCTCCCTGTACGGCAGCAGCATCATCGACAGCACCCCAATCAACACCGTCGTCCGCGCCGTGCCCTACAGCGCCTGGCTCGTCGTGCTGGTGCGCCTCGCCTTCGCCGTCAACATCGTCTCCGCGCTCCTCCCGCTCGGGCGCCGCTACTACCCCGACGACATGGCCGACATCCCGCTCACGCCCTCGCAGCGCGCCTCCATGGGCCTCCAGGCCGGCGTGCGGTCACCACAGACGCCCGGCTCGGCCTACCAGTCGCCCAACTACGTGACACCCCCGCGATACCAGCGCTCCACGCCGCGCCGTGGCAGCTTCGGCAACCAGGACCGCGGCTCGCCGTCGCCGCTGTCGGGCAGTCCCCTGTTCCAGAGGGCGCTCAATGGCTCGGCTACCAAGCGCTTGAGCTACGGAGCAACTTCGCTCGACAGCAGCTTGTTTGCGGATAGCTGGTCGAGCGCCGCGCCGGGCACACCGACGCCCTCGACGGGCAAGGCGAGCGTGGGCTTGAACAACAAGTGGCTGTACGAGAAGCGGAGGGATGGCTCTCGGAGCGGCATCTTTGCCTAGGCCGACGACGAGTTTGTGTGGCTTGATACCCTTCTATATCGCGCTGGCATTGGACATGGAATGACATGGAATGGAGTTTTCGTCCCGCATAGCAAGCGTGTCATGTACATTTCCGTGAATTCCTACACCATCTACCTTTCCTCATCTCGCCGTCATGTCCAAACACCCCTGTGCAGCACGACGCCTACGAAAGCCGGTCCCCCTTCTTCCTCCGATACACATCGCTCGCCTCGTACTTGCTCTTCTCCCGCGCCCGCCCCGCCTCATCCACCGGCTCATGTCTCGTCGGCGCCGGATCAAATCCCGCCTGCGCACTCGGATTCCCCATCTTCTCATCGCCCCCACTCCCACTCCCACTCCCACTTCCACCACCGTACCCGGGGCTCCCAGCGATCCCCGACCCCGCGCCATTCTGCCCCGGCGCATGCGGCGCAACAGCTTGCAACTGCGCCGTTGTGCTCAGCGACGACTCCGACGGCGCGTGGTTCAAGTGCTGCTGTTCGAGTTGGAACAAGGCGATGCGCTTTTCTCGATCGACCTGGGCTTTTGCCGCGCGGTCGGCGTTGATGGAGCGTTTGGCGAAAATGTACGCCCCGCCGCCTGCGGCGATGAGAGCTGCATAGCCGTAGCTGGCGAGTGCGTGTTAGTAGTGTATTGTACATCTATCAGACCATCTGCGAGCAACATGGCGGGAGAACAAGGGTGGCGTACTAGACTGATTTGACCTAAGGAACCCTCGGATTAGTCATGTCGCGTGGCTGCATGGAGCCGGGGCTTACCGTGTTCATGGTGTGGAGGGTAGGGGGGTGAGGAGTGCTGGTGGGCGGTTGGTGTGGTTTTTTGGTGCACAGCGAAGTGGTCTGATGTCGTAGGGCTGAGCAGGGATTAGCTGCCTTGCCTGCGCAGACACTCGTTACCATATCAATCCACCATATCAATCCCACCAAGCTGACCAGAGAATGCACAACATGCGTGCAAACATGAGTGGCATATGTACTCGCGGCGAGATGAATGGATTCATGCTTCAAAATGCAAGCGCCAAAGACCACCCTTCACCCGCTGCCTGATATCCAGGAGCGATGCGAAACACTTCCTCCATACCGCCAACGCTCCCCGTTTATTTGTCCTCTTACAACGGCTACCGGCACCGCGCGGGACATGCCTTCATCGCCGTCATGTTTCGCAGTCGCGTGCTGTCGATTCGAAACTTGCGGCGAAACTCTCCACGTCTCAGGCTCGGCGCCAATCCCGCGACACACGATCCATCGCGCGAAGAAAAGCTTGGCTTGGGCCATGGAGCTTGTCGCATGGCAGGCTGAACCGAGTGCTGACCGTGCTGGCTAGGCGTGCTGAGGTGTCGAGGCCCATGTCCAAGCCTCAAGGTGCCAGGCCATTGGTAAGCTCTCAGCCATGGGCGGCAAAAACGTCTCGTACTGGTGGACACCTTCGTGGTCGGCGGGAGCGTGTCCACAGCAAGGGGTGGGGAGTTGGGACTGAGTGAGTATATAGATATCCTATTACATCGTCGAGGTCATGTCTTCATCTCTTCGTCTTTCTCTCTCTTCCTCTTTCTCGTTGATTCTCTTCTTTCAAGCGCAGGGCGCCTTTTGCAAAAACAACAATATACTTCAAAATGCATTACCACTCGTCCGCTGTTGCGCTGGCCGCCTTCATCTCCACTGTCCACTCCCACGCAGCCATCATCTCAGCCGTCGGGGACGATGGAGCAAGTCAAGGCTTCCTGGGTACATCATCTCCCCAAGTCTATCCAGCCTCGTAGCTAACAACCTTGCAGTCGACCCCGACATCGCCCGCAACTGCACGACCATCTCCCCCTGCCAACAAGACGCCACCATCATCCGCGACAACGAAATCACCCAAAACATCGTCAACGCGTGCGGCCGCACTGAAATCGCCGGCAACATCGATATTGGCGAGCAAACCGAGAACGAACTCGCCGCCGGCCGCATGACCACCGTCAGCGCCGGCTCCGTCATGCAAGTCACCATCCACCAAGTCAACGCCGACGGCGCAGGGCCTTTTGAATGCGACATGGACGAAACGAGCAATGCCGTGACGACGTTTACGCCGCTCAAAGTCTCCAACAACATCCCTGGCAGCTTTGGGCTGAGCCAGGCCAAGGAACAAGACTTCACCATCAACGTCCAGATGCCCGACAAGTTCAACTGCATCGGCGCCTCGACGGGGAATATATGTACTGTGCGCTGCAGGAACAATGCTGTCGCAGGCCCGTTTGGGGGCTGTTTTGCTGTCCAACAGACAGATGGACAGGGGAGGCCTGATGACAGTGCTGCTGGTAAGTCTCGATTTCTTCTTCTTTCTCTCTTTCTTATCTTTCCAACCCACCCCCGCAAATCCATCTCCATGATTACTCATCATCAACCCGGGTTCGTACAGGCGTGCAAACTACCCAAACGCTCCAAGGCATCCAAGCGCAGATCCTGCAGAACCAGAAAGACTTCCCGGCTGCGGTGCAGGCGAATCAAAATGCTGGTGCCGCGGGCTTGAATGAGGGCGCCGCAGCGATTTCTGGTGCGTTGCGTTCTTCTTCTTCTTCTCCTTCATACTTTCACAACACACTTGTTTTGCTTGCGGGTATATCGATGCTAATGAACTTTCCGCAGCGCTGATTACAGCTACGGTGAATCCTAATCCTGGCGCGACGCGGGTTCCTGCTGCTGGCAATGGCAATGGCATCGGGAATGGAAATGGAAATGGTAATGGAGGCCAGGGGCGCGGTAATGGGCATGGGAATGGAGGCAACGGGGATGCGAATGGCGCTGGCAACGCTGGGAATGGCAACGACAACACAGACAACCCACGAGGCCGCCAGCGTCAGACACGCAATAAGCTCAGACGTGCGCGTCGATCCAACTTCTTCGGCGCCGGACCTATCTAAATCCCGCTATTGATGTCTTGCACACATATACTCTTCCAGACTGGCGAGGGGATACCAATGACCAGGAGAGCGGCTGGGGGAGGAGGTATCCGGCCCACGACCCAAGCGCCAGTCGGCTTGGTGGAGGAGGTAGATTTAGATAAATACTGTAGAGATTCGCCCATGAGAGTCCACGCTAGCCAAGCCAGAGCTTTTGAATCGACCAAAAGGTCCAACACGCTGTACCAGAACAGCCGTGTATTTTCATGCTCAACCTTGCCGAAGCTGTTACACAAACGAGCCCTAGGGTCGCAGACCTTTACAACTACAACAATTACAACACTATTCTTACGCCTATAGGTTAGACATGCCATGTATGCAGTGCATGTTTTGTGATGCTGTCCAGATTACAGTTTACAGTGCAGTGCGAAAGGAAAAGGCTTGTTAGTACACTGAATATCAGCGATAGACAAAGGAGTAGTTATATGCTTGTGGCGTTGCAGCACGTTGTACGTCTCCTAGCTTGAGATGATGCACCATCACCGCAGAAGGATGTGTCACATGTAACGCCAACTGGAACGTCCTTGGCCGTCAAGCATCAAGCAACACAAGCATTTCCGCTTCCCAAGTCCCAAGTCCAAACATTTTCGGGTCGATGCACACCAGCAACCGTGCTCGCCACTCCAGATTTCCTTTTCCGGAATTCCGACGCCATGACTTCTTCCCACCACGACATCCAACTCACGATCAACACCAAGCTTGTCGAAGAGCGTCTTGTTAGTAGCGAAGATCAGACACGCAACATGCGGAGATGACGAGGCCTGCGGGACGGCGCACGACTGCTTGCATCTTTATCTTCTCCGCGCTTTCTCCCCACCCAATTGTCCGAAAAACGCCGTCATGATTCCCACGTCTCGCCAACGTACCACGAACTATTTCCGGTACTCGCTCAATCACGTCTCCTAGTGTGATGCGACTTGGTTACCGGATACACGACTGCCTGCAAGCTTTGTCAAGGCCATGCACCGACTCGGCAGCGCCACGCTGTACCTGCTAAGGCTGGGCTGCAGAACACCCTGCCGGCAATCAACTCAATGACGTCTCGTGCATCGACATGCTGTTCGCGCTTTGAACGCGCAAGCGTCGTTGCGATGTGTTGATCATCTACGCCAGGGCCGGGTGGCAGTTGGCAGCCTCGTAGTCGGCACCCCTCCGGTACTGACGGACCTGATGCAAGGCAGTAAGATAGGTATGCAGCCAATGAAAGGCCAGGCCGCGTGTGTCGCGATAAGTGTATTTGAAGCGTATGTCGTGTCGTATGGAAGTGCGGATTTCGACGCGTGTACAAGACATTCGACATATGCGTCTACATACATATATCCAACGAAAATAACGTAACACACAAGAAAAACATCCCATCCTCAAGATGAAAATCACTCTATTTTCTTCCCTCCTGGTCTTCGCTACACCTCTCCTCGCTCAATCTTCCACCCCAGCCCCTACACCCGCGCAAACAAACAACTGGGCCCCACCGTGGGCAACCAACGATCCGGGAAAATGGTCATCGATTTACAACTCCCTCGTAGCCGATAGCCGCATCCCATCGACGCTCACCGCCGCGCCATGGCCGACAAACGCATGGGGTCCGGGGTCCGGACCATGGGCACCTGGAGGTAGAAACCCCGGACGCTGGGGAGGTACGTTTCATCATACTAATTTTCTTTCTCCTCCCCCCCCTCCCTCAGTGATACATGGTATGCTTACCCCCCGCCTTCACAGCAGGACAAGACGAACAAGGTCCCTTTGGCACCACCCCGCCCCCCTGGGCTACAGACTCGGTTGCGAATTCCGCATGGCGAAGCGGGCCTTGGACAGCGTGGTGGGGCGGCACCGCGTGTCCGCCCGCAGATTGGCCTGGGTGGACGGCAGGGTCGTGGAGCTCGCTTGCGCCGTGGACAAGTTGGGTTGCTTGTGAGGCGAGTACGACTGCCACGACGGTTGGGACTGCGACGGTGAACGGGAGTGCGGTGGTCACGACGGCGTTTGGTTTGCGGGTTGCGGCTGCTAGTGGGGGTGTGCAGGGGAGTACGGGGGGGAGTGGGGCGAGGGTCACGCAGGGTGTGGGTGCGGTGGTGGGTGTGGCGCTTGTGGGTGTTGTTGTTGGCTTGTAGGAGGTTGGAGACTGGAAATTATGTGGATTTGTATGATGGCGATGAGGGTGGTTTCACGACCGACAGAAGTATACCCTGCATGTAAATTTGTGAGAATTTGGCTTGTTTGCAATGTCCACCTTGGTTACGCGTGACATGATTCATGGCTAGGTATGCCCCTAACCTTTGCTACTGGACTGTCATACATTCTACAATATCCTGTCCAGCTTCGCCTTCCATCCAGTCTTCTCGTTCCTATTATCCTCACCACTGCAACTGCCGACACTAACGCCTTCATCCACCAGCCCTTGCTGATCATATATCTCATCCGGCAGCACGGACTTGTCAATGAACGTCTCTGTCGGCGGCGCAACCCATAGCTCAAGGACGAGATACACCAAACTGGTCGCTACAAAGCCCAACAGCCATCCGAAAGTATACGGTCTCGAGCCCACACCAACATCAATGCTCGGATTGATAGAGTGAATGAAGCCCGGCAAGTTGGGCACCACACCGACGACAAATGCAACGACAGCCCGCCAGTTGACGCCCCAAGTATATCGGTAGATTCCGTGAGGTTGATACAGCGCGAGCGTGTCGTACTTGCGCTTATGCACGACCCAGAAATCGAAGACCAGAATCGCTGCAATAGGTCCTAGAAACACAGCATACGCAGCCATGAAGTTCAAGAAACTTCCTGCGCTCTTCAAAATCTTCCACGGAACAAGTGCCCATGATAATGCTGCGCAAAGCAGTTGCCCGCGCCTCAGATTGATGTACCGCGGCATCAGCGCGGTGAGGTCGTTTGCGGCGGATAGCGAGTTGGCCGAGATGTTGACCCCAAGAGCGGCGAGGGCGAAACTGAACCCTGCGAAAAATCGGCATGCGCGGTTATCCCAGTGCGAAATGAGCGCCATGGGGTCCCAGTTGAGTTCGCCGTACTTGATGTGGCCGGCGCTGGTGGCTGCAACGCCGATGAAGGATATGAATGTGAAGACGAGAGGCAGGAAGGGGACGTAGATGAGTTGCCATTTGACACTAACGCGAGAGTAGCGTGAGAAATCAGCCTGTCAAAGAAAGCGTCAGCGAGTTTCTTCCTACCAAGTATACCAAACGTACCTGATTCACCGACAGCGTAGCAAAATTTCCGATTACCGAAGTCAACGATGTCAAAAACGCCCACGAGTACGAACTTCCTTCCAACGTCGCTTTTTGGTTCCACATCTCCCCACCATTCGTAGATTTGAAGGCCCAGATCAAAATCGCAATCCACGCCACGGGCACAATCACACTCTTCGCCATGAACAGCCACCGCAGATTATTTGGATGCATGCACAAAAACGGCACACTGAGGAGCCAAAAGATCAAATACCCAATCATGGTATTCGTCTCAATGCCCTGGGGCTCCGGGATGCCATTCTTCAGCGTCAGGAAGGAAGGCCAAATAGCGCCAATCATGACTTTGACGGCATTGGCGCCGTTCATATTTTGAATGGCGAACCAGAATATGCCCAGGATGGCGCGCGAGATGATGGCTACGTAGGAACCCCAGAAACCCCACGAGGCTCGTGCGAGGACGGGAAAGGGCACGTGGTGGATTACGCCGATTGCGCCGTTGAGGGCGATGACGAAAGAGATGATGAAGAAGGCGAGAGCGACTATGCCGAGGGATTCGCGCCATGTCAGGCCTGAAGGGTCGTTAGGTGGTTTAGTGATGAGTGTGAATGTAGGAGAGGGTACCGATTGCGATGATGCTGGATGCGAATTGCCATGTTGCTGCGCTGGGGATATGTTAGATTTTGGCAGCTGCCCGTCAGGTTGAAAATTCGCCTACTTGAATGCATCGGATACCCAGTATGAGATGAAGCTCGTGGCACCCCACTTTCGGCCATGGCGAGGAACGGGGTCAAGATCTTTGTTCGTCCTGTCGAGATATCAGCATCAGCACTTGGCCAAGTCAATGCTCCCTGCTACAGGAAGAGGACATACCATCGCGCATTCCCTTCCGCAAAGGTCGATTTCGTCTGCTCGACCTTGAGCGCAAAGTTCGGCTTTTCGATAATCGGCATGGTGCTGCCACTGTACATATACCCACAAACAGCGCACCTCTGCCCTCTTTATTCCCCTACCTTGGCGGCAGCTTTATGTCATGTACCCTGTGGCCAAGTGCTGTCAACGATAAGCCTTGCCCAACGTGGTGTCAAGTCGCCAGCTTTGGTGTGGCTGGCTGAGCGCCTCAAGTTTGTCGACCAGTAATGTGCGTGCCGCCAAGGTCGAGACCGACCGCATTTGGCGTGGCCATTATGGGTGCAGATAAGGAACCTTGGTACGGAGTACTGTGGGACCTGGGTGTGGTGTGCGCAGTGTGCTTGGCCCCGCACCTCATGTTGCATGAGTGTTGCACGTGACAGCTGCACGTGACAATGAACGTGTTGTTAAGCATGGCGCTAGCAGGGGGGTCCGACCCGATTCCCAAGGACCCAGGCACGACACTCAACGCTCCTCTCCGCCCTTCACACACACACCATGCCTCGGTAGACAGCTAGAAACACCCCTCTGTCACCTGACCACCCTCTTCTTCCGCAATGGCGTCGGCGGTCTTCTTCCTCGACCTCAAGGGCAAGGTGCGCGTGTGGGGTAGCATTCGGGGGAAGCGTCATGCTAACGAGTACATGTAGACCCTTCTGGCGCGGAACTATCGGGGCGACATTCCCATGTCAGCCGTCGAAAAGTTCCCCGTGCTGCTGAGCGAAGCCGAGGAAGACAGCTCCGCCGTGCCGCCGTGCTTCTCCAACGAAGGCATCAACTACCTCTATATCCGCCACAACAACCTGTACCTCCTCGCCCTGACCAAGCGCAACACCAACGCCGCCGAGATCCTCCTCTTCCTCCATAAGATCGTCGAGGTCTTCACCGAGTACTTCAAGGAGCTGGAGGAGGAGAGCATACGGGACAATTTTGTCGTCATCTACGAGCTGCTGGACGAGATGATGGATTTTGGCTACCCCCAAACGACCGAAACCAAGATCCTGCAGGAGTACATTACCCAGGAGTCGCACAAGCTCGAGGTGCAGGCTCGACCGCCCATTGCAGTCACCAACGCCGTCAGCTGGAGAAGCGAGGGCATCCGGTACCGCAAGAACGAAGTCTTCCTTGACGTCATCGAGTCGCTGAACCTGCTCGTATCCGCGGACGGCAATGTGCTGCGATCGGAGATTCTGGGCGCTGTCAAAATGAAGTGCTACCTATCGGGCATGCCTGAACTGCGCCTGGGACTGAACGACAAGGTCATGTTCGAGACGACCGGGCGAGCGACGAGAGGAAAGGCCGTCGAAATGGAGGATGTCAAATTTCACCAGTGCGTGCGATTATCGCGCTTCGAGAACGACCGCACCATCAGCTTCATCCCACCAGATGGCGAGTTTGAGCTCATGAGCTATCGTCTGAACACACAGGTCAAGCCTTTGATCTGGGTCGAGTGCATAGTAGAAAGCCACTCAGGCAGCAGGATAGAGTACATGTTGAAGGTACGAGACCGCTCTATGCGTCACCAAAGCGGCAACTGACGAGTTCCAGGCGAGAGCACAGTTCAAACGACGAAGCACGGCCAACAATGTCCAAATATCCATCCCAGTCCCCGAAGACGCAGACACCCCCCGCTTCCGGACGAACATTGGTACGGTACACTACGCGCCCGAGACATCATCGATAGTGTGGAAGATCAAGCAGTTCGGTGGCGGCAAGGAGTTTCTCATGCGCGCAGAGCTAGGGTTACCCTCGGTCAGGGGAGACGATGAAAAGGGTGGAGGTATGATGGGGGGCTTTGGTGGAAGCATGGGAGGTGTCGGGGCTGGTAAGGGCAAGCGACCGATCAATGTAAAGTTCGAGATCCCCTACTTCACAACTTCCGGCATTCAAGTCCGGTATTTGAAGATCATCGAACCAAAGGCAAGCGCCCTCTTGTACCAAGCCACTTTTTCATTCACTGACCACAAGACAACAGCTACAATATCCCTCTCTTCCCTGGGTCCGTTATATCACACAGTCCGGCGATATTGCGGTGCGACTGCCAGACGTCAGTTAGACGTAAAAGATCGAGGCTTGACGACAAATATACCAACAAGTCAATGAATGCTATGTGCTTCAGCACAAGACCACATTCTTGCAACTTGGTGTTTCCTTGTGAACTTCGCTTCATGTTCCAGGGAGGGCCTTCGCTTAGTAGGATCCCCAGCACGACATGGGAGATACCACTCCCTCCCTGTAACACAGTACACCATCTGCGCGTTCGGGCAGTTTGGCAGCACAACGTGCATACGCGCTGAACGGCCTGGTGGGACTCGCGCACGAAATCCCTAGAATTGGATGTACTGATAGGCTTACAGGAAGCTCAAGAGTGTATGGGGCAATCGTGTGGGGTTCGAGTCCACGGTGTGCTTCGGGCAACACTAGGCCAAATGCCGGAATGTTTTGGGACTTGCATGCTGGCCCCACCTTTCTTCCACACCACGGGCATTATCTCGCGCTATCTCATGCAACTGATAGTGCCCAGTTGTGTCACGGGCGAAAGTTACTGCTAGTCCCATGATGCTGGTGCATTTAACTCGCAGTGTTATCTGTTTGTCCAATGCAACCAAAAGTGTGAGAGAACCAATACACCATGAGCATACTATCAACAAGCCCAATTTCAAACCCCCTGGGTCTTGCAGCATGCGTGATGCTCCTGCTGTCATCGCTACTGTGGCGTGTGCAAAGGTTTAAGAGGTCTAAAAATTCTAAACAGATCGCACATGTTGATGTTGAGGAAAAGCAAACAGGTGCGTTGCAAAACCAGCCTCCATCCGCTGGAAGCTCATCGGACCACAGTCTCCGCTCCTCCATTCCGAACACCTAAACCAAAGCCACTTGATGGTTTCAAGCTCGAACTTACAGATCCAAAACTCTACCGGCCATTTCGCCATGGCTTGAATTTCGTCACCATGGGTATCCGCAAGATGGATTGGAACGAGTGGATCGAGCTGGATTCCAATTTTGTCCGATACCATGATGCGAAGGTAATCGAACTTGAAAAGGATCTTGACGGCCGTGTGAAGTATGTTGACAACGAAGTCACTCGACTTGCTTGTCACGAGATGCTAGAGGAATTGGTGCAGTACCTTGCTCAGCGTTATCCAGATGTTTTCCAGCTCCGCGACGGTATTATCCTCAATACAGTGACAGGAGAAAAATTTCCGTCTCCAGCAGCCAGTCCCAAAGAAGCATTGGTGACCGCCGCAAAACTGGTTCAAGACGACCTGGTCCTCATGATCGAAAACGACGACAGCCAATACCACCTCGACGCAGGCGCCGTAATCCTCCCAGGTTTCTGGCGCTTGACCGACAAGTTCCGCATGTCGCTCGATGAAGTGCACATGGAGGCCGGGGTGCCGCACTACCAAGCAAAGTTACAAAAGTCTATGAACCGGTTCTTCAAGACAATGACGTGCGAGAAGCCCATTATTCGAAACAACGTACGTCCCATTGAAATAGCGCATAGTACCCACCGCTTAGCTAATATTCTCTGACAAGTATTTCATCCAACTCGACGACGGCCTTGCTTGGTCGCACCGCATGGGTGACCAGAACGCTACATCAGTCGCATCTTGGGCATCCACCGACTCGGCTAATCTCTCCATCGACGACATCCACTTTCGCTCCGAACGACAGTCGCTGCGCCGATTACCAAAGTCGAAGGCGTTGATGTTCACGGTCCGCACGTACTTTGAGCCCGTGACTGTCATTGCCAAAGAGCCGCATGTTCCGGGCAGATTGGCGGAGGCGATCAGAAGTTGGGACGAGACGGTGAGTAATTATAAAGGACGCTGTCACTGGGAGGCATTGTTGTTGCCGTATTTGGATGAGATGCACGAGAAGCAGATGGAGAGCGGGGTGTTGGAAAACGTGGAGGGTGAGTATCCGTTTTGAATGGCAGAGTGGAGAAAGATTGGGGTACGGAACGGTGTTTTCAGTGCGCATACTACGATGAGAGCGTGGTCGCCAACGTCGCTGTTCGCAGCAAGGCAAACGTGGATACCAAAGTCCCAGCAGCTCGCGTAGCCTGCAAAACATCCGAGTAGCGCAACAAATCTGCTGTCGATTGAGCTGTGCTCATCCTCTCCTAACTAAGCTTAAAGCTTGTCCACTCCAGTGTCCCTCCATGTCCATTACATCCGCCATGTCGCCCCCTACCTCATATGGACTTTTCGAGCTTCCTGATCCTTCTACATATACACCACTATGATGAGCACTGCAGCCCATTGGCGGAAGACTACCGTTTAGCCGATGCTCGTAACATGTTTCGCATAGCTTCGTCGACATGCAATTCTGGCAAACCCAAATCGAAATACGGGACCAATACCGACCAGTGCGCCCGTGACGAACCTGAGCAGGCGAAAGCTGCCCGATCTCCATGGGTATTCGTAAGCCACCTGTAAAGGCTCGCAGTGCGTGCTGAACATACGTGGGCAGATAGCTATCATCTGGAAAAGTAGAAGTGATAGAATTCCCATCTGATCCGTTCCAGAATGTGAACTCCGCGCCTTTTTGAATAGCACTGAGCTTCTCAGCCATGACGGTGTCGAGATGAGGATTGGGCCCTGCAGTGGTAGCTTCTTTGTGTTTTTTGAAATCATACCATCGATCTGGTTGGTGCATTGCAACCGTGCTCCAAGCCCACGCAGCACGGTCTTTGTCTACTATGGTGAGGATGGACGCAAGATAAAACCACCCGATCCTCGAGAGAGGAAGATTGTTCTCCTGGTATATCATGGAGAACGCAGACGCCACATGGTCTTCCAAGATCTTCCGGGCGTCACCTTGCATACCGGGAGTGATATGTAGTCTCGCAAGACACAAGCTCACCCGAAAGTGCAACTTCAGTGTCAAAGGATCCTGCGAAAAACCAGCCACGCTGTGTAAAGTCTTGACCCTTTCGAAGATGCGATCTGCGTTGGCTGACACGGGATCTGCCAACACATCTCGTATGTATGCCGAGCATAGGAATGTTATCACCGGTACCATGATCTCCACGTCTCCCATTGTAGGGGTTTTCACAAAGCTCTCTGCCATCTTTTCCCAGATTTCGATTGCCTCTTTGAGCTTGGACGTGTCCGGGTGCACGAAATAGAGTCTGCCCAGCCAGAAACTCAGCTTCATCCGGGCCACACTTCTTGCCTGGTCCGAGAGTTTCGGCAGCTCCCCGGATAGTACTAATGACCTTTGATAGGCTTCAGATAGGAAAGAAATCCGACAGCTGTTCGTGTCCTCGGCGAGTGTTTGACTCAATGCGATGTGCATGAAATTGTTATACGCCTCGTGCACGAGAGTTTCCAGCATGAATTCCTTATTGGAACCGTAGGACGTCATGGAGAAGTCGAATCCAGCGGCACGGTGGGCCCTTACTGCTCGCTCTACAGCGACAGAAAGCAATCTGTGTGTCATGACACCTGGGGTACGCTTGCCGAGGACTACAATTCTCTCTCTTATCTGAAACTCCCTGCGATCATCGGACCAATGACCCATCCACTCATTTAAGGTTTCCATAGCTTTGATAACTGTAGAGCGCTCTGGGATCTGCCGAAATATTGCATCCAGACATTCGTTGACGTATTCGTATTGTTGACCGGTCTTCTTCCACGCTGTGGCGTCGGCCATCCATAATAAGGCCGGCCAGTCGAGATCAGCGTTCGTGTACTTTAGGAGTATTGTAGACGGTGTTTGAAGTTGACCTCCCAACATGCAGAGGACTGCGGCACTCTCAATGTCGAGTTCACGTCAGTCGTGGATGTAGATATTTTCTTTCAGCCAGGCTTCAATCTCCCTCCAGTTCAGCGGTGTGAATAATCCACGAGTCCGCCGCTGCTTATCGTAGCCATTTTCGTTAACGTCCATGTTCACCAGTTCAAGCTCGGGAACTGAGGCGAACCACTTAAAGATAGACTGCACGTCTTCCCCTGTCCAGAAAAATCGGCCTTGGAGCCACTGCGTAGCGATCATGCGACTGATTATGATTTTCAAATCGCCTGGCCCGGCCAGCTCCTTGAACTTGGGTGACCAAGTGCAGCTTTGCACTGTTTTTTCGATATTCTCAAGAATGTTGTTGTTCTTTACTATGCGATACAGCGTCTTGGAAAGCTAATCATCAGAGCCCCAAGTAGTAGTAGTATGCTCCACAAGGTCGACTGGGCAAAGTAAGCCCAGCAAGTTTTCTTCAAAGAACAGTCTCGCCAAACTTGACCCAAGTTTTATCGCTGCCTCGTTACCCAAATTGGCCACATTGAGACGAAAAAGGACCTTTACAACCACCGCACGCATCAGCGCCAAAATACCATTTCCAGCATCAAAGTGAGCATCTGGTTAAAATGACAAAGTTGCCAGACAACTAATAAGTCGAGTGACTAGAGTTGCCATAGCTGCATCGCGCTGGATTGCGAACCGTGCAAGGTTAGATTGTTTGAGTTTCGCACTGAAAAATCTCTCGTCGAGTCCATGTATGCGCAGCACTGATGGGATGAAAGTTTCATTCAAGAGCTGATAGATTTCTTTCAGCTAAGCATCTTGTCTCTGTGGTGAGAGTGCTTGTGTGACGTTAGAGTTACCGAATTCACCTAGAAGATAGGCCGCTATATTACTCGTGGCGAGCCTAATGTAGTTATAACTATCAACCTTTAGGAGACTTAGATACGTAATTATAATTGCTGGACTAGAAATATTAGAGCTGCTACTATGCTAAGTAATGTACTGCTGTACTGTTAGCAATTGTAGTCTAGGCATGTTAAGCTAATTAAGAATAGCAAGGAGATAGAGAACCTCTTTAAGTTTAAGTAAGTCCTCTTGGGACAATCTTATCGCGACCTCGAAGAGATTTGCTTTAACAGTATTATGCCTTTGCCCTGCTCTTACGTGACGATTGTAGAGATTACTATCTCTACAACCTATAGTTGTAATAATATTATTAGGCAGCAAGGATTGTTGCTTGTAAATAGATCTAAAACTGCTTAAGTGCTTTAGAGGTAGAAGAGCTTCTTAATATAGGGGCTGGTTGTTAAAAGCGCGTTCTAAATTGTTAAATAAGGTATAGTACGTAGATAATTGCGCAGGAAAGAGAATTTATATAAATTGTAGTCTTAGGGCGCTAGTCTCTACCTGTTTGTAGGTAAATACAAATTTAGAAGCTTAAGGCAACCTAACTAGGCTTGTTAAGTAAGAGTTGCTCCTAGAGCTTTCTACAAGGTAATAATACAGTTTAAGCTGCATTAGCTTATTTGAAATAGCATTTTGCGAATATAGATTTTTCTAACAGATAGAAAGAGTATAGATTTATTCTTAATAGCGTCTATAAGAAATTATATCTAAGACTCGTTTGTGTAAGATTAAAAACCCTCCCCTTTATTATTGCGCACTCTTTCCAATTTATCTTTTTCCTAACAAAGGTATCTAAATTCTAGAATTAGCTCTTGAATATTCTTCTTAAAAAGGTTAATTAAATAACAGCTGCAGATTAATGTTAACCTATATAAAGGTAACCTACTCTCTTCTTTACAGATATATTTTATAGGTATCTAACTAACAGATTTATTTACTATATAGTATATTATTAAAACAAGTATAATTAAACAGTGTTATTAAAAAAAGAGACACAACTTTAAAGTTACTATTTTTAAAGTAAAGTAAAGTTATTACAATAGTACCTTTACTCTTACCTTCTACTTATAGTATTTAGCGCACTCTATTCTGTCTCTTAACTTTCTACTATATACTTTGCTTACTTTTCTACCTTCTAAATACCTTCTTAGTAACTATTCTTTAATAGGCAGATACAGATTTACTTTATAGACTCTAAGGTTACTTACTTATTAGTATTTACGCGCTTTAGTAAAACGCTCTATAGCTAGTGCTAAAGCTATATTAGATATAATTCTAAGCTTTAGATTAATATTTATTAGGTAATAGAAGCCTTAAGTAGGGTTTAGATTAGTATATATTAGGTAATAGAGTCTTAAGTTAGCTGCTCTAAAATACTTTACTTTTTACTAAACAAAAGATTGCTTAAACAAATTGTATAGAAAAAACAAGCTAGTAGAATAACTAAGAGTAACTAATATATAAGTAGTGCTTTAAATAAGCAAGTAATAATGCAAATAATAAACCTTATTAGATAACAATTCTATATCTCTATTAAATACTAACTAAGAAATCTATACTACTTTTTTCTTTCTATATTTCTTTCTTTACAAACTTAATTATTACGTATAGTTTAAGTTTAAACACTGCGCTACCTTCTTATCTAATATATACTAGCTATATTATATACTAGAATCTAACTATTAAGAATAGAAACCTACTTAAAGTAGGTCTAGCTCTAACTTTAACTATAGACAGCCTTGCACTTACAGTAGTAAATAGGTAGAGGTTAGGTAGAGTTAGAGTAGCTTTACGTAAGACCCTAAACCTACTTAACTCTCTACCCAATCTTTTTACGCTAATAGGAAGTAGAGGTTAAGGTAGAGGTAATTAATTGTAGGTTAAAGTTAGGTTGCATAAGTTTAGTGCAATTAATTAAAATTTAATATATAGTATACTTTCTAAACAGATTATTAGCGCAATAAGAGTTGCATAAGTATAATCTAAGTATACCTTCTACTATATATATATAGAAATATATATAGATTTCTAAATATATATTAAATCTAAAAGAGGCAGAAACACATTAAGAATATTAAGAAACTAATGTTTATTACGTTTATTTATTATATAGGCAGATATAGTATAACTTTATTTCTTAAATATAGTAAGCCTATAGCTTCTGCAATTTCTATATACACTAAGCCAAAAAATTAAACTTTCTGTAGTACCTAAGAGCTAGCTGCACATCCTTATACTATATAGTAACTCTCTTTGCATAAATTGCGTTAATGTTAGTATCTATAATAAATTAGTGTTTTGTAACAAAATAGGAAAAATTACTATACCTTTAAAAAAGCTAACTAGAAAAGCTTTAGTAGCTTCTTAAAGGGCCTTAATAGCTAATTACTAGAAGTAGACGTAGGGCATTCTTTTGTATTACTTACTAGTAATTTCGCAAACAACTTGCTAGAATAGCAGCTTATAGATAAGGAGCTTAGTAGTCTTCTAGTAGTAGCAGATTTTACGCAAAGTTATAGCTACACTTAGTTAGTATAAGAGCGTAATAAAGAAACGTAATAACTTACTACTAGGCTTAAAGTAGATTTTTTTTTTAGCTTCTACCTTTCTAGTAGTAGAGGCAGAGCTTTTTTTAGCAGACTTTCTAGTAAGGTCTTTAGTAACCTCTACGCTACTAGTAACTACGTTATTAATCTTTGCTTTGTATTTGTAAGAGGCTATTATAGTAGTGTTGTAGGTTATAGAGTTGCTGCTATAATATTTTTAGTGTTTTAGCTCTCTTATAAATAAGCAGTAAGGTAGGCTTAGTGTAGGAAATTACCTCTTAGCGTAAAAATTCTGATCTTAAACTAGTAGCACAGCTAATTAGTTAAAAACGTAATAAAAAAACGTGTTAACTTATAGTCTTACTTAGAATTAGCTACTAGTTCTACTTAGCTACAAATTAAAAATAAAGAGTAAAGTTTTGTAAAGTTAATTTTGTAAAGGTAAGTTAGTAAAAGGCAGTAAGCGTAGGCTATAAGGCAGAAAACTACGCTAGCAGCTAACGCAACGCATAGACTAACTCTACCTATTTCCTAGGTAGTAGGCTACTAAAAACAATTACTAGAACTACACGCTTATATTAGCTACGCGCTTTATTACATTGTTTTATTACACTTAACACTATAAAATTAATTAAATCTAAGGAAATTAACGTTGTTAATTAGCTAGAAGGCTTTCTACTACCTCTTCTAGTTAAAATCCTACTACATTTTAAAGAAGAGAAGTAGGCTAAACTTACTAAGGTAAAGGCACTAAATTTTTGTTGTTAGTTATATTAACATATCTAGGGTTTTGCTTCTAGAGATAATAAAATTAGCTATATTCTTAATTCTTGTAGTAGTAATACTCTAAAGCCAGGCTGCCTAATAAATTTCTAGGTCTACTCTAGTATACATCTTAGCAGCAGCGCTATGCAATTAAGAGAGCTAGCTGCTATTACAAAGGCTAAGTCCTTAGATTAATTAGCTAAGTACTAGCTTAAGAAGAAGATTAAGAAGAGCGTTAGGTACAAGGCGTTGTCTCTAAGGCAGCAGAATAAGAAGCTTAAGAATAAGCTTAAGGCTCTAGCAGCAAAGCGCTTTGCTAGTAAGCAGTTAGGTAAGTTATTACACTTTTTTATTACATATATTTTACTTACATTACATAGCTAAGTAGTTAACAACCTCTATTTTCTAAGTTAAAAAAAATAGAAGGTTATTTAAATTAAGATTAACATACGCGCCTACAATTTTGCTATAAAGAAGTCTGCTTTAGCGCTAGCAGACTCTTAAAAAAAAGCTAATAATATGTTAAGCTTACACCTAAATATATAGAGCTAGTAGAGCTCTAGAGAAGATTATTTAAAAGAAGTACACTTGTAGGCTGCACCTCCTTAAGACTAATAGCTTTAAGACACCTTAGCTTAAGGCTAAATAGCTTAAGTTTTGTAATAAGCTAACGCTAGAGAAATAGGCTCTAGTAACAGATTAGAATTAGTTGTAAGTTTATTACACTTCTTTATTACATACTTACACTAACCTAACTTATAGAAGGTGTAAACTAATACCTTCTCTAGAGTTTACTTCTAACCTAGTGCTTTATAGCAATAGGCTATATATTAAGGAACGTAATAAGACTAAGTGTAAGAAAGAAGTAGAAGATTCTAGTAAGAAGCTAGAGGCCTATTTTAAGACTCTACCTAATATTTATAAAGATAATAAGAATAGTAATCTATATAATAAGAATAGTTAGTGTAAAGATAAAGAGGCTAGAAATCTAAGCAACAGTACTTAGAAGAGGTTTTTAGACCTAGAGTAACATGTAATTAGCTTCGCTGTATATTACTGCCTAATACAGCCTGTTTATTAATACCTATTATAGTTAAGTGCTAAAAAATTTGCCTCTGTACTAACCTTATCTAATTTTATATATTTAGCCCTAATATTTACTTCTAAATAAACCAGGAAATAGCGTTCTAGGCAGAACTGCTCCTCTACTCTATTATCTAATTTTAAAATACTTAAAACTCTATACTTGTTAGATTTGTCTAACTACCTACTGTTACTCTCTTTCTTAAAACCTACTAATTAGTTATTACGTTTTTTTATTACAGCTATAGAGGCAAGTAACCTACTACTAACCCCTAACAATTTATATTCTAGTGTGCCTAAAATACTATACAAATTTATACAAGACGCTCTTTAAATCCTAAAATCTAGCCTTTAGAAAACAATCTATATCCTAAAACGCCTAATTTACTACACTAATTATTGCCAAAACAACGCTAAGGCTATTAGAGCATAGAATGCCTAGTAGCAGAACACTTTATAGGCCTAGAATTAAACCTATACACAACCTTAATAGAACGCAGCCTAATAGTTAGCACATATATAGACCTAGTTTAGAAAGTGCGCCTATATATACACTAGCTAGCTATATATATATTACCTAAACTGTAGGCAAGTACTTTAACACTTAACTAATTACTATATTAGTATAAAATACCTCTTTAACTACCTTAAGTTATATAAGTGCAAGAGTGTTACTAAGTCTGTTTATCTAAGGTTACCTTTTCTACTATCTACGCTATAAAATAGATCCTTACGCTAACTATTTACTACCTAGAGATTTGAGAAGAAAATAGTACGCGTGCTTCTTAATAGTAACTAGTTGTTTTAAACCTTAGAGTAACCTTTATTCTATTACTTTATTTAATTTCTTTAACTAGGCACAATTATCTCTTTTTAGTATAAGTTCTCTCTAATACTTTAAAACTAATATAAGCAGGTAGCTTAAAACCTTCTCTACAACCTAGGCAGAACAACAAAAATGTCTATTACTCTAGATACCTAGTCTGCTGCAAACTACCTTAGCTTTCTAGCTATTAAAGCCTACTATATTAATGTTAGCTAGCAAATAAAAGAGGTCTTATTAGATTTTATTCTATTACAAGAGCGCTACACTAGAGTTTTAATAGCAGCTAATCTAATATATATGCTTAAAAAAACTAACACTATAAAGAGACTTTTAGCTGTTACTTGTAATAATGCCTTAAACAATAGGACTCTTACTAGAAGCCTTAAAAGCTATCTTGCTAACAAGAGCATTAAATAGAGCACAGAGGAAAATACTATTCTATGCCTTGCTTATATTATTAACCTTGTAGTCTAGGATATTATATTGCACCTAAGGCTAACAGCCTTACCTAAAATAGAAGAAGCTAAGTAGCTTTAACAGTACTATGTTTATTAAATTAATAATATAATGTTAGTGCTAAACTTACTTTGCAAGGTATGTAAAGTTCTTTATTACAGTTCTTTATTACGCGCTTACTGCCTCTAGATCTAGGCAATTTGCATTGCAATTGATTTGTTACCTTAACAATTTAAACAATTCTTAAAAGTATAGTCTAATATACCTATAAATTAACGCCTTTGTGTAATACAAGTTATAAAAACTAGATAGAACTTAACATATAATATGTGTAAGCAAGCCTGCTAACTAGCCTTCTATATTAATAATTGGCTTAAGAAAGAAATTGCACTTAGCTAATTAATTCTAGGTAGTAATAGTAATAGCTAGAATAATAATTTAGTAGCTAATTTTAAGAACCTAAAAAGACTTTAACTAGCTCTAGCTAAATAGTTACACCTACGTTAGGAAAATTTAAGATTATTCTAGTTAGTACCAGTTGCTGCAGCCAGCGGCGGCCTAACAACAATACTGGCTCTACTAGACAATTCGCCACCTTTGCACTTTAGTCGCTAGCAACCTAACAACAACCTAATAAGCAGCTAACAGGGTCGCTAGGTTTAGATCTAT